>JANAVB010021798.1:8587265-9005434 GCA_029216955.1 Iris pallida | reverse complement strand
CGTCAAAACGCTGATATATATATATATATATATATTAATATATATTATATATATATATAGCTATACATATACGAAAGAGAGCGAGAAAGAGGATCATAAACACCAAAACCCTAAACGAACACCTACGCCACCACCACCTCTCCATGGATGACCCACCAGCGGCCGTGCGCCGCCGCACAGGCGGAGTCGGCCGGCCAGGCGAGCGAAACCACCCCGCGCGCGGTGTAAACAGAACGGCAGTAGCAGCAGTTAAGCACAGGTACCATGTTCGTCTCGACTTTTCTCCCTGAGTACTTAACCAAATATCGACCCGTAAATTTCTATTGATAGCTGGGTTAACCCCCTATCCATCCCTTCAACTGGAATGGTTTGTTTTGACGTAGATAAATCATAGAAATTTCTGAAACTTCAGGAAAAACATCGATAACAGAGTATTAGAACTATTTTTGGAAACCTATTTGGAAGGCAAGTATTTGCCGATTCCTCGACAGATTCGATAACCTATTTGAAGGCAATTGTTGACAACATATAGGGCTATAAATATTTTTTTTCAGAAGTCAATTTCGACGAATGTGCACCGAGAAATCGGCTTCCCAAAGTAACGAAAAACCTATTTTGAAAATTGTAGAAATTATAAAAATCACTCCAATACCACGTGCGTCCCGCCAAACCGGGCGACTTGTTCACGAACCGAAAGCATCGAAAGGTGCATAACGGCTTCGTGGTCGTGTGGACTTTGACGGAATTCAAATTGGTCGCGTGTGCGCGGCAAATTTGATGCATATCCGTCGAAATTCACCGTATCAGCCTCTGTGCAAATTCTCCAATTTCTTTGTTCACGCTCATCAGATCGAGACAAAACTTGTGCCAACAGGATCGTATCATTTTTTTGGTCCTGTATGCCAAGTTTGGTCTGATTCTAAGACAGTTGATTGGATCGCCGTTTCGCGGGCCCCACGATCCGATTCAACGAGCGATTTTGTGCACGGCCCACCGGAATCCAAAATTGGACATACCGTTGGGTTCGTATTATCAAAACGAATCCGTAGACATGTAGTTTGATGACTTTAGAGACCATTGACTCTGGCACATTTTTCGGTGCAAAGCGGGTCCAACGGCGAATACCGTTTTTTGCCCGAAATTACCGTTTTGCCGCTGTGTCCAGAATTGGACTTAAGAACAGGCAATCCTAGCTAATTTGACTATTCTGAGAATATTGGCAATGTTTGTTTTAGCTTTCGGAGACAGTTGTGAGGACTTGGACTTCATGGCTTGACAGTTGACGGTATTTTGTTGGATCTGCGTGCAACCTCCAAGCAAGATACCTTGCCTCCCTCTACAGTTCATTTACATGCATATTTATATTATTATATAGTTTTACTAGTTGATTATTTATATGTGATTTGTATATCACGCCAGCAAGTATATATATAGTCTTGTTTATAGTTGGCTTTGTAGTTCATATCGGATATACGTATATATAGTTCGTGTTCATAGTTAATTTTGTAGTTCACCTTAGATTGATTTCCTCGTGTATCGTGATTGGGTCATGTCGTGTCATCACTTGTACTTGGACTGAGTTGCATCGTGTCATAGGAGGAATAAGTCATAACGGAACTGCTTTATCTCCTTGTCTTGAAATCTTGAAGCTAACCTGCGAGTCCACATCAGAGGCGAGGGTTAGTAGTTAAGCTAACCTGCGAGTCCATATCAGGGGCGAGGGTTAGTAGTTAAGCTAACCTGTGAGTCCACACCAGGGACGAGGGTTAGTAGTATATGGTTCATACCTGCGAGTCCACACTAGGGACGAGGGTGATGCTAGCCTGCGAGTCCACACCAGGGACGAGGGTTAGTAGTATATGGTTCACACCTGCGAGTCCACACTAGGGACGAGGGTGATGCTAGCCTGCGAGTCCACACTAGGGACGAGGGCTAGTAGTTGTTCAAACCTGCGAGTCTACACTAGGGACGAGGGTTTGAGTATTCGATTGGTTATCCATTGACATCGTGATATCGTGTTCTCTTGTTCTTCTCCAGCAGTTCGTTTAGGCGTAGTGGTTCTTCCAGTCGAGTATAGTCGTGTTTTTGTGCTGATTGGTCTTTTCTGTTTATTTCTTGTATTTTCTTTATTGCATGATAAACTGCTAGATAGGCATATTTTTATGTATCTTGCTATGTCCCCTGAGGACCTGATGATCTCTTCAGGTTAGTTATTGCGTGGAGTTAGTTAGCAGCTCTGGATTGCGGATGATTATGACACGTGTGGGGTCCGGATGTGATGATATTGCTTGCGGGATTCAGGTATTGATACCATGTTTATTATCCAGTTCATCCAGCTCGTGTTTTCCTTTCATCATCATGATATATCATATTTATTGATTCAGTTTATAGACTCATGTTATTTCTTGGAGTCTAATCGGACATGCATGCTAGTGGGCTACAGATCACGACCCATACTTGTTTATTCTTGTTTATTATTCTTATTGTGGATTGAGATATAGTTTTGCCTTGCCTTGATTAGGCCCATTGCCATAGCAGTGACAGCGTTTACGTATTCGAGTTGGGTTGGAGTCCGCTTGATGCGTAGCTGGCTTGCTCACGCTCTCGCGTCCGAAAAGCGGGTGCGGGTCGTGACAAGTTATTTGGTGGCCCATGCAGGTCAGAGCATATCGTATCGGTTACGTAACTGTACTGATACGAGCCTGCGCAACTGACTAAATCCTTAGAAATCTCAATCCACTCTGCCTTGAAAATTCTCCTAAAAATTCTCTACGTGCTTGAAAAATCCATACTTTCTTTCGATTATACTTTCTTGCTTTTCTGTACCATTGATTCTCGTCCCTCTCTATTCCGGGGTGACGAATAATCGTGATGTCTAGGATTCACCAGAAATTCTTCAGTTATAGTATAATATTGCATGATTATTGAGTTTTTGTTGTTTATAGATAGGAGGGATTATAGATGCCATACATCCTAGGTATCTGTTGGTAGAATGGTTAGCAACTAGTTAGAAGATTATGAGGTTTTAGTGACCGTAGTTTTGAGGAGTAGGGTGACCAAGGATGGGTAGAAGTCCTCAGTTATTCGGAGTTATAAAATGACTAGAGATCATAAAATATATTGGAGGAATTAAATTTGAGGAGATTAAAGCGATAGTATATTTTGATTTTTTTGAGGAATAGTTATGAATTAGAATTTCGAGGACGAAATTATTTTAAGGTGGGTAGATTTGTAGCCTCCCTTCCCGGAATTTTTTAAAATTTTATTATTATTATCTATTTGATTTAAATAGAGATTTTAGAATTTTTATAAATAATTATTTAGTTAGTTATTACGGTAGATGATTTTAGCCATGGTTGAGTTTTGAAGTACCAGACGACTAGGAATCATGGTACGGATAGTGCAGTGGTGTGCTTTGACTAGTGTTTAGCCATGGAAGGAAATACCAAGCCATATGAGTGTCCTAACTAGAAAAACCAAGCCAAGTTATAGCATGACCATTATAAATAAGTTTAATTAATTATTATTATATTTACTGACTTGTAGGAGACCCGTTCGTGTCGATTTAGCCCGAGCTGAGCCCGAACCGAATTCAAGCCTATGTAGGCATGCAGTGAGACCAGGGACGGCCATGTAGTCATATTTTATGTGTGTACAAATATTCCCAAAAATATTTTAGGTATTGAGGTAAATTTTTTTAACTATTTGAATATTTGTACAAAACTGGTATTTTATTATTAAATATTATTTCACCATATTTTTATAATTTTCTGGACCCGGATAAATGTGAATAATATGGATTCACCAAACCACCATTTAATTATTTTATTATTATTTTGTGGTGAATAAATAAATATATTTATTACTATTAGATATTGTTAATATTGATTATATTAAAATATTTTATTGTCTATTTGAAATTTGTGGTATATATATATGTATAAATATCAGAATGTATATATATATATATATATATATATATATATATATATATATATATATATATATATATATATTGGCATGAAAATGTATTTATAATTTATTAATATATATACATATATATATATGTTATATAAATATATATATGAGTGTATGTGTACGTATATATATATATATATATATATATATATATATATATATATATATATATATATATATATATATATATATATATATATATATATGTGTGTGTGTGAATGTGTTTGTGTATATAGATATATATATATATATATATATATATATATATATATTATGTATAGGCGTATATGTGAATATATAAATATATATATGTGTGTATGTGTATCTATATATATATATATATATATATATATATATATATATATATATATATATATATAAAATATATATATATATATATATATATATATATATATATATATATATATATATATATATATATATATGTATGTATACGTACATGTGTGTATATAGAAATACATATATACTAATTTCTTTTAGCAATTAAACCAAATAAAGCAACAACCCTCAGCCCAGAAACCAAGGCTAATCCCCCACAGCCCATTCGGGCCAGGCCAGGCCAAGCAGCAGGCCCGCCACATTAAGCAGCAGTAGCCGGGCTCAGGGAGCACACACCCAGACCCAAAGCCTAAATCGAGCCTGACCTCTATTCGTCAAACCACTGATATATATAGCTATATATACACGAAAGAGAGCGAGAAAGAGGATCATAAACACCTAAACCCTAAACGAACACCCACGCCACCACCACCTCTCCATGGACGACCCACCAGCGGCCGTGCGCCGTCGCACCAGGCCAGAGTCGGCCGGCCAGGCGCGCGAAACCATCCGCGCGCACAGCATAAATAGAACGGCAGTAGCAGCAGTTAAGCACAGGTACCATGTTCGCTTCGACTTTTCTCCCTGAGTACTTAACCAAATATCGACCCGTAAATTTCTATTGATAGCTGGGTTAACCCCCTATCCATCCCTTCAACTGGAATGGTTTGGTTTGACATAGATAAATCATAGAAATTCCTGAAACTTTAGGAAAAACATCGATAACATAGTATTAGAACTATTTTTGGAAACCTATTTGGAAGGCAAGTATTTGTCGATTCCTCGACAGATTAGATAATCTATTTGAAGGCAATTGTTGACAACATATAGGGCTATAAATCTTTTTTCAGAAGTCAATTTCGACGAATGTGCACCGAGAAATCGGCTTCCCAAAGTAACGAAAAACCTGTTTTGAAAATTATAGAAATCATGAAAATTACTCCGATACCACGTGCGTCCCACCAAATCAGGCGACTTGGTCGCGAACTGAAAGCATCGAAAGGTGCGTAACGGCTTCGTGGTCGTGTGGGCTTTGACGGAATTCAAATTGCTCACGTGTGCGCGACGAATTTGATGCGTATCCGTCGAAATTTACCGTATCGGCCTCTGTGCAAATTCTCCAATTTCTTTGTGCACGCTCATCAGATCGAGATAAAACTTGTGCCAATAGGACCGTATCATTTTTTTGGTCCTGTATGCCAAGTTTGGTCCAATTCTGAGACAGTTGATTGGATTGCCGTTTCGCGGGCCCCGCGATCCGATTCAACGAGCGATTTTGTGCACGGCCCACCGGAATCCAAAACTGGACATACTGTTGGGTTCGTATCATCAAAACGAATCCGTAGACATGTAGTTTGATGAATTTAGAGACCATTGACTATGGCACATTTTTCGGTACAAAGCGGGTCCAACGGCGGACACCGTTTTTGCCCAAAATTACCGTTTTGCCCTTATGTCTAGAATTGGACTTAAGACAGACAATCCTAGCTAATTTGACTATTCTAAGAATATTGGCAATATCTGTTTCAGCTTTCGGAGACAGTTGTGAGGACTTGGACTTCATGGCTTGACAGTTGACGGTATTTTGTTGGATCTGCGTGCAACCTCCAGGCAAGATACCTTGCCTCCCTCTACAGTTCATTTATATGCATATTTATATTATTATACAGTTTTAATAGTTGATTATTTATATGTGATTTGTATATCACGTCTGCTAGTATATATATATAGTCTTGTTTATAGTTGGCTTTGTAGTTCATATCGGATATACGTATATATAGTTCGTGTTCATAGTTAATTTTGTAGTTCACCTTGGATTGGTTTCCTTGTGTATCGAGATTGGGTCGTGTTGTGTCATCACTTGTACTTGGACTGAGTCGTATCGTGTCATAGGAGGAATAAGTCATAACGGAACTGCTTTACCTCCTTGTCTTGAAATCTTGAAGCTAACCTGCGAGTCCACATCAGGGGCGAGGGTTAGTAGTTAAGCTAACCTGCAAGTCCACATCAGGGGCGAGGGTTAGTAGTTAAGCTAACCTGCGAGTCCACACCAGGAACGAGGGTTAGTAGTATATGTTTCATACCTGCGAGTCCACACTAGGGACGAGGGTGATGCTAGCATGCGAGTCCACACCAGGGATGAGGGTTAGTAGTATATGGTTCACACCTGCGAGTCCATACTAGGGACAAGGGTGATGCTAGCCTGCGAGTCCACACAAGGGGCGAGGGCTAGTAGTTGTTCAAACCTGCGAGTCCACACTAGGGACGAGGGTTTGAGTATTCGATTGGTTATCCATTGATATCGTGATATCGTGTTCTCTTGTTCTTCTCCAGCAGTTCATTTAGGCGTAGTGGTTCTTTCAGTCGAGTATAGTCGTATTTTCGTGCTGATTGGTCTTTTCCGTTTATTTCCTGTATTTTCTTTATTGCATGATAAACTGCTAGATAGGCATGTTTTTATGTATCTTGCTATGTCCCCTGAGGACCTGATGATCTCTTCAGGTTAGTTATTGTGTGGAGTTAGTTAGCAGCTATGGATGGCGAATGATTATGACACGTGTGGGGTCCGGATGTGATGATATTGCTTGCGGAATTCAGGTATTGATACCATATTTATTATCGAGTTCATCCAGCTCGTGTTTCCCTTTCATCATCATGATATATCATATTTATTGATTCAATTTATAGACTCATGTTATTTCTTGGAGTCTAATCGGACATGCATGCTAGTGGGCTGCAGACCACGACCCATACTTGTTTATTCTTGTTTATTATTCTTATTGTGGATTGAGATATAGTTTTGCCTTGCCTTGATTAGGCCCATTGCCATAGCAGTGACAGCGTTTACATATTCGAGTCGGGCTGAAGTCCGCTTGATGCGTAGCTGGCTTGCTCACGCTCTCGCATCCGAAAAAAGGGTGCGGGTCGTGACAAAGAGATTGTAGAGGATTAGTAACATCAAAAAAATGAGTGAACATCTGTGTAGTTGATAGGTTTTATCTTAAATGTCTCGTATTGTTGTGTCAATCTACTGATTTTTGACTCCTTCACTTGGGAAGTTCCTTCATGAGTTACCTTAAGAAGTTTCCAAATTTCTTTAGATGTGGCATAAGTAGATCGCGATTGAACTCAGTTAAATCAATTGCACATAATAGTGCATTGATGGCTCATGCATATAGACTAGCATGTGCTTTTTCATGCTTAGTATATTTGTCTTGGGGCTTGTCTACTAGAACACCATCAATCATTGTTCTAGACGGTTTCTTGTAACCGTCTATAACTATCGACCAAAGATTGATGTCCAGTGACTTAGGAAAGAAATTCATTAATGTTTTCCAATATATGTAGTTCGTTCCATCGAATAGTGGAGGTCTATTTGTGAATTGCCCTTCACTGTTGAATATAGATTTAATGGCTTCCATATATACTCTAGGTGGTTATTAATATGTATAACCTGCTGTGATATCAATTGTAGGACCGTTGAGCAGCTCTAGAGGGAGGGGAATAGAGTTTGTACGTGTGCAGCAAAATCAATATCACAATTAAAAATTATAAACTATGGCAAGTAAGAGCAAATAAAATAACAGTAAATGAGTTACGGTAAAGGTAAAGAGTTAAGAAGATCAAACTCAGTGACACAGCGATATGTACTGGTTTCCCTCATGGAGGACTAATCCAGTCTCGAGTACTCCTGCTCGATGTTAATCCACTATGGCACAATATTAACTGAGTGCTTGCAACTCTTACAACACCGTATTTTAGGACAAGTGCACGACCGACTTCAACAACACCATGCTTGGCGACGAATGCACGACCGATTCCATAAGGCGATTGAAAACTGAAACATTTTCTAAAATAGTCTCTGATACAACTCTTCAAAACAAAATTCTAGATTAAACAGAAACTGTACTGGCTCGGCTAAGAGTATTATAGGCTAGATTTAAAAGTATAGCTCGTAGAAAAACACTTAAGAGGAATAGAGAAGAGAATGAATGAGTGATTTAAAAATATGAAAGTTCCTCTCTATTATATTATTTTTATGAACCGAATTCAGGCAGAGTTCGGACTGAGTTCGGATGTAGAAATCTCACATTCAAACTTTGGATGCAGATATCAAGGGGATTCAAAAATTGTTGAAACTTCCCTAACCCGACTTGGGCCGAATTCGGGCTGAGTTTTGGCCGAGTTCTTCCTGAGTTCTGATAGAAGTATTTTGGGCCAAATTGCTGGGTTTTGGGCTATTTTTGATTATGGACTTTAGACAAGAACTTGTGGATAGGTAGTCTATATTTTTATGGACTGAGAATAGCTAAGTCAGTACCGATCTGATCAATTTTATCTATTTTTCCTAGACTCAAATAAAGAAAAATATAGAATAAATATGTAAAAATCTTGATCTTGATTCCATCACTTTTGGTTATTGATGACGATGAGACTTTTATAGCTTGTAGCAGTAGTAGGTGCAGACTTGAAACTATAGAAGCCTAGAATTTTAGGCGCATCAGGTAGCTGATGTTTTCATGCCCCGAAAGCACTATGCGCCAAAGACACAGGACAAATGACAGCGCACCATTCAAATATAGTAAAGATCGAAAGCATATGAAGAAGAGATTTTCATTTATATATGAAAATCTGTTACAGGGCTTTACAAAGTCTACTACAAGAAGTCTAGTCTAAATTCTATAGCTAGGCGCATCACTCTGACGTCACAGCATAGACGCATCATTCCTCCTCGTCAGAGCGAATCACTTCCTCGTCAATGCACGAGTACTTCGGCTAATCAAGCAGTTATTGAGCAGAACATGGGTTGGCAATCAATCCAAAACCGGTGGCACTTCCAGCATAACGAAAGTCAGGGCACGATGACCCCGATCTTTGCATAACACTACCAGCAGCGAGCACGAGCATGAACTGATCTATCCATAGCTAACGTGGCACATCTCAGTCTTCTAAAGGGGTTCATCATCAAGATCAAAGCTTCTTTGAACGAGGAGATGCACAACCCGCAGTGCAACAGCCTGCCAAGGAGGAGGGTCGGTCGAGTTCATTCTCAACGAGAAGTTGTGTGAAATGAGAATGAACTCCTCTTCACAAATACTGCTATTTATAGGTCAGGGCAATCGAACCTATACGCTAAGTGGCAGCTCTCCCCGAAGTTAATAAAATGAACCTAGCATTTATAAGATGAATCTACCACCTCAAATTCATACTAAGTCAAAGGTCATCAATTAGAGCCTCAAAAGACTCAACAAAGCTGACCAAAGGAGATACGCCACACAGCTAATGTGCTTTCCAGATCCATACACTATATATCTGATGTGCCCACCTAAGCTCACTTCCTGTCACTCCCGTTTTCCGTTATACGTATTTTTAGTATACGTGTACGGACTCCCGACTCGTATTTTGACTTGTCTAGCATAGCTTGGCTTGGTGTGGTCTTGGTTTAACTTGGTTTAGATTGGCTTAGTTTATTTTGGCTTGGTTTGGGTGAGTTGTTCATCGTGATAAACCGCCCCCTTTATAACCTAACTCGACTATCTCTTTCTCCTCATTACTCTTTCATTTATTTCTTTTTTCCATTAATTCTCTCCAACCACCTTAGGCAAGTGCAACTTTTTTCATGGAGAAACTCCATTTTTATTGTTCTATTGTCTTCCCTACAAGCTTTTAAGACTCTTTAGTACTTAGCATTTTTGGTTTTGGTGGATTAAAACTTGTAGATCTAACTTTTCTCAAATTTTGGTTTTCTTGGGTTTTGATCTCTCAAACTTCTTTGTTTTTAAGTTTTGATTGTTCTATGTTGTAGAGAATTTGATTTCACCCAAAATGGACATTTGAAAACCCAAATTTTGATTTATTTTGAGTGATTTATGGACCTTGGAAGTTCATGGGTTCCATAGTTCTTCTTCTTGGGTTGGAGAAGAAGAACAGTGTGGGCGCATGGCATTTTATGCGCCCACAGGGACTTTAGCCTTGGGCGCATAGCCCTATATATACGCCCTTCTACAGTGTGGGCGCATGGCTTTATATGCGCCCATGACTTTTTTTTTTACTTGCTTATGCACATAACTTTAGATATGTGCTAAGTCATGGTGTTCCATAGTAGTGGGCGCATAGCCCTTATTATGCGCCCACATAGCCAGTATAGATGGCTCATGACCTAGCTTCCCATGTACCTTATCTCACTCATGTGGGCGCATAGAACCTACATTCTGTCTCACTCATGTGGGTGCATGTATGTGGGCACATAGACCCTGCACCCTGCCTCACTCATGTGGGCGCATGTATGTGGGTGCATAGACTATGTACCCTACCTCACTCATGTGGGCGCATGCCCTTAGGCGCATAGCCTTGGGCGCATGCCACTCTCAGCACATCCATCTTGGGTGCATGCTCTTTATGACACCCTATGGTCCTCAGTGTGAATCGTGACTTTGTTTGTACTCTTTACTTGACTAAGTCCTATAAGGTTATTTTCTATGTTGCACATGTACTCTGAGCATTAAACACGATCTTGGTATGGCATGTACACTCTCTAACAACTTCTTGATAGTGGCCCGCCGTGGTGCACTTATATGAACACGACATGACAATGTGACGTTACATGATAACTCTTGATAATGACCCGTCGTGGTGCACTTTTGACCAGTAACTTGACATGACAATTCTTGATGGTGGTCCATTGTGGCGTACTTTTGACAAGTAATCTTGATAAGTAACATAACATGACATGTAATCTTAACAAGTAACATGTAACTCTCGTCTTGACACCGTGGATGATTTCTCTTGATTGTATCGGTACAAGCTACATGTCTCATCTTGCATCATGTCTAGGACATGAATTCCTGATTTCCACGGTCAGGGATTCGTACTGAATCTGACTAGGATAATGACTAGATTGATCAAGTAGTCCATGAAGAGATTTCCTAGCTGCAGGAAGTTCCGTTATCTGGGCACTCTAATTGGACTTGTAGCCTGTCGTTGAGTAGGGCACATTTCTAGCGTACTGTCATGTGTTACACACCCAAGTCACCTAATCCAACTCTCTCAACTTGCGACCGGATAACCTAGATTAAGACTGCAGGGCTTGTGGCTGTTGGAACATCTCGATGCATCTTGTTAGTAACTAAGCTTGTGATAACCCTAGTTAGTTAAGTATCAAGCCGTACTCATTGCTTGGCCGTGATTGATGGATGGAGTCTAGTCTAGTCTTGCCTAGGCAAGACCAGTACATGGTTATCTCAGCACGTTACTGTTATACTTTACTTTATCGATAATTGGTTAGAGACTAAGTTCTGTTCAGGTGAAGGGTTACAACCCCGGTCCTTATTTGGTTTACGAGTTGTAACTTGGTTACTGGAATAGTCCTTTAGTTATCTTATCGTTTATCGCCTTATTTCTCTAACTCATGTCTTTCATTATCATTGATGTATTTATGTGTTAATATGCTGGTTTTAGTTCTTAAGTGAAGCCTCCCTTGTGACCCAGCTGGTTTTGTTTGGCCAGAATTCGGAGTAGCACCCGAGGATCTTCCAGCCTTCTAGCCATATGGTGAATACTAGACGCAACCCTGGCAACGAGTAGATTTTATTTCGCTCTCCCACTCTATTATAAATTATTCTTTTGAGGCGTTTAGCCGCCGAGCAAGTGTTAGCTCGTGTTAAATTTATATTCGTATCTGCCTAAGGGCTGTAACATGATTGACAAATCCTAGGGTTGATCTGTATGACTTAAACTCTTGCTAGTCTTTGTATTTTGTATGACTAGCTTCATGATCATCTGAATATGTAATGTATGGGATGCCTTACTTTGTATGTCAGATGATCTGCCATCTTGTAACATTTACTTGCTTGCTTGAGATTGAGACACTAGGCTTGTTCTTGACTATAAGTGATTGTTGGCTTGTAGTTAAACCCTCATGCATCTAGACAACCGTGACCATATATCAAGGTAGGTTACACTTCAATGTATGTAGCTGGCTGTGTCTGTCCCCCGCTCTCCAGTATTCTGGTTCTGGGGCGTGACACTTTCCATCAAAGCATTTAATGCTAAGTGACAGCGATGTGCGTCTCGAAGACTGAGCAGACAGTTTTTTTAGAAAACGAAGAGCCACCGACGTCAGCATCATCATTACTTGTTTTATCGATTATGATCTGCCACGTGACCGTCTAAACACTAGCATGCACCTTCGCAGCCATGCACTTAAACTTTGTATACGCATTTGTAGCCATGCGCCCAGACTTGATATTTCTCTAAAAGCTAAATGTCAAAGTCTCCTCATACGCTAGATCCTAGGCGCATCCAAGCAGAATCATCCTGTAAAAAATCAAAGATCTTTGAGCAATAAGCATACGCCATGTGTTATTGACTCAGTTCTGCTTATGAATGGGTACCAACCACCCAAAATTTCAGCAACAAACAAATCTCAACAACTGCCACCTATCAGCTCCTTCGTAGCCCAACAAGGCAGTTTCAAACAGATTCAATTAAAGCTTTCTGGCACAACATCCATGTGCCCAACAAATTCAAACACGTGGCGCCCCTACGTGCAAAATCTCCATGTGTGCATCGCATATGCACGCATAAACTGATCATTCTGTTGCCTATAAATAGAAGGATTATTCCTTCATTCAATCATCTTTAAACCTTCATCAAAACCTCTAAGCTATTCCACAGCTTCGACTCGTCCCTTTCTAGAGCAACTCAGACCTTCAGAGAGCTCGAAATCGTCGTCAGATCATCAACGGAATAAAGAACAACTCTCCATCGCCAAGGTTTCTAGATAAAAATAAAGTGTACTCAAAGGATTCCATTGGATCCTAAGTTGTACTCTGTTCATTTGTTATTATATATAAAGTTTATTTCAGACTTTTTAATGGCAAACAGAAACCTGTAAACTTGTAGTTGTATATATATATATATTTTACATATCGGCTAAAGTTGACATTGATTATCAAAATCAGATCTGATTATGACCAGTGGGCCAACATATGACACTCATATAAATGCCTAATACCAAATACTTGGTTTACATGACAGATCTGATTATCAGAACAGAATAAGTTAATAGTAAGTACATTTTCTATGTATCACATAACATAGAAAGTCAAAGAAAAATATATACATATTATACATATCATGACACCAATTTGATTAAATATCAATGGTTTTCGGAAGAAATCGACAATATCCCTTTTCCCCTAAAAAACAAAAAAAAAAGAATTTTCATTTAGGAATGCATAAACATATTATCTCTTTCTATCCAAATCAAATGAAAATTTTGATTTGGATAAAATAACTAAAAAGAAGAAAGAAAATTTAATTTTACAAATATATATAAATATATTATATAATATAAAATATATAAAATAAATGAAAGCAAAGTAGTGTATAGGAATAAATACAAATTTTCGTGTGTACTAGATTAAAAAGACTACTATAATTATTATTTTTCCTGATCGAAAAAATCCACAAAAAAGAAAAAAAAATAGAAAAGTGATCACCCTAATATTGCACTTATCTACGATTCTCTTGTGATACGCCCCACCTATACCAAATATTGTCCAAACCTATCCAAATCACATAAGCATATCTAAAACATAAATTAGAGCCTAATTAGAATAATCTATAACTAATACAATGTGTCATAGAGAATTTGATACGTGTGTCACAAATGTCAGTATAACCCCCCCTAAAATGACTCCGTCTTCTAGTGCATCATGATATGACCTACACGTATCCAATTATGGATACGGAACAAGACACACACAACAAAAATAAGTCTAATTAGATCTAAATAACAAAATGACAATTACTTAGTCCACATAAAGGGTTATTAGAAGCTAATTATTCCTCCTATAGGTAGTCCTAGTCCATGTTTGGACTCCTAATGGTCAAATTGAACAATAAGAGCCTAATTAGAGGAGAAATTGAGATATATACCTATTGGGAGATGGATTCCCAATACAAAATTCAATGGACATGATTTAGACATAATCTCTTAGCAATTAGCCTCCTCTACAAGTGCTCATAGCCAGTAAGCTTCTAGGCACCTCCAAGTGATATGATGAAGAGAATTGGGAAGGAAATTGAAGTGAAATTGAGTAGAATTGATGGAGGGATTGATTAATTTGGGAAAGAATACCAAATTGAGAAATAATGGCACAAAGAGAGAGAGAGAGGAGAGAGAGAGAGAGAGAGAGAGAGAGAGAGAGAGAGAGCTCTCCTCTTAATATGGTCGACCAAGAACCCCTCTCCATGCCAATGCTTCTAAAATACCCCTCTAAGTTTTCATGAAGGCTAATTTAATGGATAGAAGCTTCTAATCCTGATTAGGTAATTAGACTAATCTATATTCATTAAATGGAATGATTAATTGAGTCTAATTGGGTCTAGTCTAAAGTGTTGGTCCATGTGTCAATGTACTTATTGGGCTCTAGTGTCATGTCAAGTCTAATTGGGTCCACTAACACAAGTCTAAAAAATATGCTAGCCACTAACCATAATAACTAACACTATAATAAATAGATATTAGGCACTATATATATATATATATATATATATATATATTTTTTAGGCACTATATATATATATATATATATATATATATATATATATATATATATATATATATATATATATATATATAAATATATATATATATATATTTATATATATAAATATATATATATATATATATATATATATATATATATTTTATATATATATATATATATATATATATATATATATATATATATATATATATATATATATATATATATATATATATATATAGACAAAATTGTGCCTAGTTGGAAAAGAGGTAGTGATATTTGGGAACCTAGTCTCAAGTTTTGGATGACTAGGTCATGGTGTCATTGGAAGTAGGAAATTGTTGCGCCATGTGTTATGTGTATAATGAGATAATAAAAATATTCTTCGTTTATATGTGTATTCTTGAATAGGCCTTGGTGTTGAGGACTCAACAAAATCTTGGACAAGAAGCAAGTCTACCTTGTCAACTTGCAGTATTTTATACATACTTGTTTCCTGCTACTATTCCTTAAATATTTCACATACTTGTCATATTCTTATCCTTCGTTGACACATATTGCTTTTACACGTTTCATGTTGCACTTACATTATTGTTTCTGTATCTATTTGTGTCAAATGGTCATATATTTTTATTTGTTCCATGATGTACTTACTTGTTTAGTCTTCCACATTACTTGTATTTATGACTTGTTTGATACCATATTTCTGTTATTTGGACTTGATTTTGACCTGACTTGAGTTGACGTGACTTGCCATTCTCAATTGGGACTTCTTGTATTGAACTACAATTGAGATATACTATAGACTGGGAGTCTCTTGCATTGGGCTACTCTCTACAGGATTGACTTGACCCTTGTATCCCTTTAGGAGAGGAGATTGATACTAGGATTGGCTATTTGACCATTCTTGATTGAGAGTTCTTGCATTGAACTACTGTTGAGATATACTATAGATTGGGAGTCTCTTGCGTTAGGCTGCTCTCTATAGGATTGACTTAATTTATTTGTTGGACAAGACTAGTACCGCGCTTCTCTATGGCATGTCACTGTCTTAATTGTCAGGCCCCGACCCGTAAAATCATTTGTCTTCGCATCGATTTCTGCCGAATCGTTCGTCCTCGCTGGGACATAATGCCATACAAGTTTGGAGTTGCATTCGTACAAGACAAGGTGATAAAATTATAAAATAGCTGTCTCAAATTCAAAACATTTACAAGAGAAAAAGATTAAGATAAATCAGAATATATAAAAGAATTAGTTTTGTTGAAAATGTTGTAGAATACATAGGCTTTTAATAATGCCCAAATGAATATGCCAAGTGGCTTATCTCTCTAGCTTACAAAGGATCTCATCATTCCATACATCATGTCTCTCATAGCATAAGACATCATCTTATAAGAAGAGCTTTTGTACGCCCATATGACTCATCGCCATCGCGGCACTGATCAACCGACTCCAAAGCATGAGAACCTAAAATGATGTTCACAACGTGGGTCAGTATAGTATCGTGTAATGAAGAGTGAGATAACCCACTTGTCTAAACCGACAACAAGTAATTATTGAAGTATGCATATTATTTGGTGATCTTTCTATTTTGCCTTATGATCAATTTTATGGCATATTGAAAGCAATAGGGCATGTGAGCATGTTATTCATGTTATATTTGATAACAGAAGTAAGCAGTAAACATATCATAAATACGTCACATTAGAGTGACTATTACCAATGTCGTGGCTCTCACCTTGTACTGATGCAAGATGAATGCTTATTGTCCTTCCTTATCATGTTAAGGATAACATACTACAACATACGTGCAAATTGAACCAAACAAACCAATGTACCAACCCTTGTGCTGATGTAAGGTAAATATGTACCGCCTCTGCATAAGACATAAGTTAGCATGTCGATCGTCTACATGAAGGTCACTGGCATTTCGAGCCACAACGGACTATATCTCGTGATAAGACCGTGAACACTTCGCGCTTGGGTTGCTAGCCCTTACCGAAGGTTCCAAATTATCGAGTATTGTGGTGCGCCATTTCAATAGTAGATCGCAAGCCTTCTGAATAAAATGTCTATTATCTCGCATTATTACTACATATCTGACTAGTGATCCGAATGGCGATCCGTAGGCCCCAACATATCGAGGCATCATACCTCAATCATTCGATTTGGGTACTGTACCCCTTATAACAGTTCCGTGGCATTTGTGCCACAACTGCTCGCTTTGCTGACAGAACATACCCTTCGCATATCAACAGTTCTCTAGCATTGCGCCACAACTACCCACTTTGCGTACGAAGCCATAATACATTATTCTTTCGTACTGATGCATGCCTCGACCAGTTATTCGATGTTTTAGACATAGTATTCAAAATTCTCCGACTTGTGCACTCGATGCACGCTTTGATACCGTTGTTCGATGTTCTACGACTTAGTGTTCAATATTCTATGAGTCGTTCACTCTATGCATAGCTCGAAAAAAATCCTTCGATGTTCTACGATCAATATTTCTATTACGACTCATGCACCGAGGCACTCGCCGATTCAGTTATTTAATGTTCTCTTTCGACTCGTGCACTAGATGCATATTTTGCTTTAATATTTTATATTCTCTCTTAGTGTCCGACACGCACTATGACTCCTATCTATCTGAGCCACACATATGAAATCTGTGAACTTATAAGCATTATAGGGTACATTTTATTAGGCCATGAAGGAGTAGGAAAGAAGGGATAGAGCCCACTCAACTTAAGTCGATTCGTCTATCGCTTGGTCGAGCCGATGCAGCTCGACAGCATAACTCTGAATTGATGTGTTGCACTATCCACCCGTCTGACTTAGCCATACGAGCATGTCGTGCTCTACCAAACTAACTGATTGATTCGAAACACGATGCCTATGTCTCATGCGGTTGCGAGACAATACCTGATCGCAAAGAGGATCTGGTGATCTTTCTAGGTATTTGCTGAGCTGCTATGGTAGAATAAATGAATTGATGATGATTGCTTCTCCAGGATTTCAGGTATATAGTTGATACCTTTATCGTATTCATCCGGCATCATATTTATTTTTTTTGTTACTTTATTTTTCGGTTAGCCTAGTATTTTTAAGCTTTATTTTTCTCTATGAGCTTGTTCGAACACGTGTATTACAGGGTGATCAGCTGTATTACATATTGTTCATTCTTGATATATTTATTCTTTATGTGGATTGAGATATAGTTTGACTTGCCATATTAGA
Source organism: Iris pallida (assembly GCA_029216955.1). Classification (NCBI taxonomy): domain Eukaryota; kingdom Viridiplantae; phylum Streptophyta; class Magnoliopsida; order Asparagales; family Iridaceae; genus Iris; species Iris pallida. Next base: position 8,987,318 of record JANAVB010021798.1, on the reverse strand, counting down.
CATGATACTCTATACTAGACATCATATACATATTATAGTGGGGCTATAGTCCACTTGATACGTAGATGGCATGCTTACATATTTCTAGTCCTACCTATATTGGGGCTGGGATGTAACATGTTTTTGTGGTGGCCTATGCAGATATCATACCCCAATACCAAAATATATAGGACCCGGATACGTAAACATGCCAACTATGTATCAAGTGGATCCAGCCCTACTCGAATACGTATACGATGTCCAAGGTCAAGAATATCTATCAACAAATCTCTATTGTACCATGACAACTATAACTCAATCCACGAAATAGAAATATCAAGAATGAGTAATTATCATAGTCTGCAGCCCACTAACATGTATGCTCGATTAGAATCGAAAAAAAAATATGAGTCTATAAAACTAGGCTAATAACATCATAATATAACATGATAAGAATATACAACACGAGAGAATGATAAAATAAAACTATGCACTAATGATACATGAATCATGTAGACACAATCATAACCACCCTTGTATTCTATTAGTCGGTAGTAACCTAGAGAGATCACCAGGTCCCCAAGGGACATAACAAGATACATAATATACATGCCAAATATAACAGTAAATACATGCATGAAAAAAATAAAAAAATTGTATAAGAATTAAAGAACTGAAGAAGTAAATTAGGAAAACTACAAGTAAATATGACTACAAGTAAATTGGGATAACTACAACTCGATGGGAGCTCACAGTCCTATGGGGAATCCCTAACTATAGTAAGTCTCATTCTTGTCACGCCCCGCTCCCGTAGGAGCGATCGTCCTCGCTAAGGCGTGATGCCGCACGAGCCTAGATTGCGCTCGTGCAAGGCAGTTCCATAACGGCCGATTACATCGGCGACGACGGGGTCATCGCACAGAAGTCCCAAGCAGAAACATTGAAACATTGCAGCGGAAATTTAGAATAAGAACACATGAACACAAGTCATTCAAAATAAGCTCTTATTGATATTGAATACATGATTACATTTGTGGGCGCAATGCCAAATTACAAGTCTCTCGTGCTCACGTTCTCTCATTTACAAGTCACTCTGCTCTCTCTCATCTCTCGATACAATTGCTTGAGCCAGCGGAAGCTTCGGAAGGCGATGTCCATATATTATGTCCTGTATAAGTCTTTAATCCATGCGGCCGCACGCTTCGAATCGCCAAGAAACTCCGTACCTCGACGCATCCAAGCGAGCTCCGCGCCACGAGCTTCTACCTGTGCCTGCACATGAATACTGTGTGGGTGTCAGTACTCAACTGTACTGGTGGAGTGAGCTTCTCGCCCACCCATATATAACCGACACGTTCATTTACTTTGTGCAGCTTAAGTCCCTTTTGATTGTCTTTCTAGTCTTGCCTTAGGATCAGTTTTAAGACTTGACGTCTAACCAACTCGACGTGCAACGACAGGGTCGTGCTACAATACCATATATTTCGATTGAGGCAGTGCCTCATCGCCTAGGTACTTGACCGAACTTCAACTCGGGACGGCAGGGTCGTGCCACATTCTATTTGCGACTTAGACATACTCGAGACAATGCTATGCTGAGGAGTAACTTACGCGAACTCGACCGTGCCAAGACCTTCACTTAAATTTCAGCGCCACTAGACCAATTCTCGTGCCAATGATTCAAGTGCCAAGGACGGCAATGGGATGACTCGTGCAGGCCGTGCCTCTAGACCTTGCTTAGACTTGTCCGTGCTTCAAGATGAGGCTGCGCCTTGTCACCCTCATTTCCCGTATTTTACATATTTTGTATTTATACTCGTATCTGGATTTTGGCATATATTTTTATTTTTCTCAACTTGTGGAATTTTGGTATTTCTCGTATTTTGGATTTTGTCATGGCTCGGTTTTAATTGGATTGGGTTGGTTTATGTGTATTGGAACACCTTAGCCTATACTCCACCCTCAACACACTACATCCCACCCTCTTTAAAACTCTACCAACCTTTTCTCTCTTCTCATAAACCTCCATTAATTTCTTCTTCTCCTTCCTCTACACAACACTCTTCTCCTTCCTCTACACAACACCCACCCATAGGCAAGTGCACCTTGCCACCATATGAGAACTCTCTTTTATTTGTCCATTTGCTAGATTAGGACATGGTGATCAACATTAGAACTTGGTATTTTGTGATTTGGAGTCCCCATTGTTCTAGATCTAAGTTTTCCTTATTTTTGGATTTATATGGTTTTGATCTATTTAAGTTGGGTTTTTATGGGTTTTGATGTTTCCATGTGGAAGAGAGTTCAATTCCACCCTGGTTAGAACTTTGGAAATCCAGATTTGGAGTTCGGATGGCCAATTTGTGATGCTTTGAAATTTTGAGAGCCATGGGAGCTTCTTCTCAGCCATGGAGAAGAAGACCCTTTCCCCTGCGTGCGTGTTTTTACGCGTATGCAGCTCTCCTGCGTGCGTGCTTTTGTGCGTACGTAGCTCTCCTGCGTGCGTGTTTTTACGCGTACGCAGCTCTCCTGCGTACGTGCTTTTGTGCGTACGCAGCTCCCCTGCGTGCGTGTTTTTACGCGTACGCAGCTCTCCTGCGTGCGTGCTTTTACGCGTACGCAGCTCTCCTGCGTGCGTGCTTTTGTGCGTATGCAGCTCCCCTGCGTGCGTGCTTTTGTGCGTATGCAGCTCCACTGCGTGCGTGCTTTTGTGCGTACGCAGCTCCCCTGCGTGCATGCTTTTGTGCGTACGCAGCTCCCCTGCGTGCGTGCCCTTGTGCGTACGCAGCTCCCCTGCGTGCGTGCCCTTGTGCGTACGCAGCTCTCCTGCGTGCGTGCTTTGTACGTACGCTGCTCCCCTGCGTGCGTGCCCTTGTGCGTACGCTGCTCCCCTGCGTGCGTGCCCTTGTGCGTACGCTGCACCCTGACCCCCTTGCTTAACCCATTGGCTCTTGGAGTATTGGTTTAATTTCTCGATTTGGTTTCTCTTTTGTGGATTGGGTTTTCCTGAGATCTGTTCAACACAGCACGACTATCTTGACCCGACACGGCCCAACACGGTTTTCAAGTAATTGTTTATGACTAGTACGATTCTCGGGATTTTCTGTGGATTATGATTTTGGTATTCTCTGATCTCCTTACTAGTGACCCAGTGGGGTGCACACCTAACTTGTAACTTGTAATTAATCCTTGTGACTTGATAACATTGATAGTGGCCCGTGGCGGCGCACTCCTGACTTGTAGCATGACTTGATAACTTAACGCTGTTGCGACGGCTAACTTAACCTGACCTGCATTGACACCGTGGGTAGTTCTTTCTTGCTTGCTTGTTAAATCCACTTGTCCTGTCTTGCATCATGTCTAGGATGGGACTCCTGAGTACCACGGTCAGGAGCACCTACTAAAATAGATTAAGGTTAATAACTAGAATAACACAGTAGTCATGAAGAGATGACACATCTACAGGCAATCCCGTTACCTGGACGCTCTTGGGATCTGTAGCCTGCCGACGAGTAGGGCGCATTTCCAGCATACTGTCATGTGTTGCACCTTCTAAGTCACCTAAGGGTACATGCATTTTTTGGACGATGTACCCACCTGAATTCAACTCCTAATTTTCGACCTGGGTAACCTGGATGGTCTGCAGGACTTGTGGCTGTGGAACAATCTCACTGCATCTTGTTAGTAATTAGGCCTGTGATAACCCTAGTTAGTTAAAGTAGTAAGCCGTAGTATCTGCTTGGCCGTGATTGATTGAATGAGGTATAACCAGTTTAGCCATGTCTTGATCCAGTATAAGATTGCTTCCTGTTTTGATTTCTTACATTATTATCTTGCCGATAAATGGTGGGAAACCAAGTTCTGTTCAGACGAAGGGTTACAACCCCGGTCCTTGTTTGGTTTACGGGTTGTAACCTGGCTATCGGAATACTCCCATGGCTTTCTCGTCGTATATCACCCTGCCATATTTTCGTAAATTCTAGTTTTAATATTAGATTTTCTTGTACTAATTGCTGGCTTTTGTTCTTATTTCGTGGCCCCCTTGTGGCACTTGCTCTTTCTGGGGTTGACCCAGCTGGTTTTGTGTGGCCAGATTTCGGAGCAGCTCCCGAGGATCTTTCGAACCTCCAGCCCGATGGTGGCGACTAGAAGGAACCCGGGCTACGAGTGGGTTTTCTATTTTGTTTCGCTCACTCTATTGTAAAGTTATTCTTTTGAGGCGTTTAGCCGACGAGCACCTGTTAGCTCGATGCACTTTACTTACTGTCTGCCTACGGGCTGTAAACATGATTAACAAATCCTAGGGTTGATCATGTATGACTTAACTCTTGCTAGTCCCCGTATTTTGTACGACTAGCTTCATGATCAGCTGAATATGTAATATTTGGGACGCCTTATTATTGTATATTTAATAATTATACATCTTGCGACCTTACTTACTTGCTTATGATTGAGACACTAGGCTTGTTCATGACCATAAGAGACTGTTGGCTTGTAGTAAACCCTCATATATCTAGACAGGCGTGACCGTATATCGAGGTGGTTTCCATTTCAATATACGTAGCTGGCTATGTCTGCCCCCGCTCTCCAGTATTCTGGTTCTGGGGCGTGACATGGTTTAAGTGGTGACCCATGCAGGTCTTGTCAATCAAGAAATGTGAGGGTTTACCGAATAGATGTCTCAATCAGTATTCGCCCTTGATCTCTGTCTGTATTTTCAAATCCCTGAAAATTTTTGCCCTGATTACATGCTTGTATCGTTGATCTGTCCTGGTCCTTCCTTATTGTTTCCCTGTGTCGTCTTCCTCAGCGGCACTGTGCCTGACCCTGCCGATCAGCAAGGAGGAGCACCTCCCGTGGACCAGCAGCAACCTGGAGATCAAGCCCAGCATTCCGGAGTCGCCTCCAGAGTGATACCTACTGGGGGAGAGTCACCAGTTCGGCCCGTCCAGCCCGCAGAGCCAGATGATGGTACCTTAGTAGGCCTCATCAGAACCTTGATAGCTTCCCAGGATCGTCGAAGCGACGCCCTGCACCAGAAAGTTCAAGACGCTTTGACCCGAGGCGGACATCTAGGGAACCAGGCGGCCAACAGCTTCAAGCGATTGAACCCTCCTTTCTTCGACGGCAGCGAGGATGCGATTGCCGCGGATGCATGGCTTCAGGATACCGAGGTGATTCTGGAAGCAGCTAGGACACCCGAGAATGAGAAGGTGGCGGTGGTATGCCTGCAGTTATTGGACTTGGCTCGCAGTTGGTGGGCAGCGCAATCCATGGGATTAGTGGCACCCATTACTTGGGCAGTATTTAGAAAGAGATTCCAGACGAAGTATTTCGATGCTGTGGCTCGGTACGACCTGCAGACCAGATTTACCAACTTGAAGCAAGGAGGCAGAACAGTCGACAGTTATGCATCGGAGTTTTCTAGACTTAGTAGGTTTGCCCCCACCTTGGTGGCGACCGAGTTTGATAGGGCCCAGCAGTTCCAGCAGGGACTGTATTTGGAGATCTTATTGGCGGTTGAGCAGTTCGAGCACCAGACGTTCGATGCAGTCTTAAGAGCAGCTAGGAGGCATGAGTACACCTCCCAGAGGATCGTGGATAGGACCGGAGGTAGGAAGCGGTCCCACAGTCAGATGCACCAATCATCAGCTCCAGCCCCGACAGCTAGGGGATTGACTATTGGAACTCCGAGGCGGGTGGCCTCAGTAACGTCGATTCAGCATTCGACCCCGACGTACCCGCAGCAGCAGCAGAAACAGACTTCCGCGATGGGATGTTCTCATTGTGGGAAGCCAGGCCATGTAGTGGCGGATTGTCGTAGGGCGCAGGGATTGTGCCTGGCTTGTGGAGCAGCAGATCATAGGATAGAGGCTTGCCCGAATAGGGGTGGTTCATCAGCATCCAACCCTTCTAGCTCTTCGGTGAGAGGACCGGCCCCAGCACCAGTTCAGCAGCAGCAGTATCAGTCTTCGAGGCCCTTACCGCCTCAGTCTCAGGCATTCCAGCAACAACAACACCCCTAGCAGTATGCACAAGCCCCAGCTCAGACCCAGAATAAGCAGAGAGGTTTCCAGCAGAGGGGACCAGCAGCCAGAGGATAAGGTCAGGCCATGATGATGACTATGGAAGAAGAAGTTGCACCAGGTGAGGTTGTGGCAGGTACTATTCTCGTCAACTCCTCTCCAGCGTCTGTATTATTTGATTCTGGTGCATCACATTCATTTATGTCTGCACGATTCGCGACACGGATAGGATTGGGGCCCGAGTCATTATCAGTGAGGTTCAATATACTTACTGGTAATGGCCTTGTGGGAGTAGATCGAGTGTTTTCCTCGTGTCGGATCGTAGTTAGCGGTAGGGAGTTCCCCGCTAGATTCATAGAGTTTTTTATGACAGACTATGATGTAGTCCTAGGCATGGATTGGTTGAGGAACCAGTATGCTAGGATAGACTGCCATATTGGCAGGGTTGTCTTTAGTATCCTCGGTGAGCCAGAGTTTTCGTTTTCCAGAGGCGCAGTGGAGCCATCTTCCCCAGCATTACGGATGACAGTAGCAGCAGTGCAGTTACCCCGGATAGTTGAAGAGTTTCCAGATGTCTTTCCAGAGGAGCTTCCAGGGATACCGCCGGAGCAGGAGATTGAGTTCACTATAGACTTGATTCTCGGGACATCACCAGTATCAGAGCGAGTCTACAGGATGGCGCCTTCAGAATTAAAATTTTTATACAAGATGATTGAAGAACTGAGGACCAAGGGATTCATTCATGCAAGTGGATCGCCTTGGGGAGCCCCGATGCTTTTTGTGAAAAAGAAGGATGGTACGTCCAGGCTATGTGTTGATTATCGTACCTTGAATTCGGTGACAATCAAGAACAGATACCCTCTTCCGAGGATAGATGACTTGTTTGATCAGCTCAGAGGGGCTTCAGTATTCTCGAAGATCGACTTGCGGTCGGGATACCACCAGATCAGAGTCAGAGAGCAGGACATCCCGAAGATAGCATTCAGATCGAGGTATGGACATTGGGAGTTCCTTGTTATGCCCTTTGGAGCGACCAATGCGCCGGCCGTATTCATGGACCTCATGAATCGCATTTTCATGCCTTACTTGGATCAATTTGTGATCGTGTTCCTAGATGACATCCTGGTCTACAGCAAGAGTGAAGCAGAGCATGAGCAGCATCTCAGAGTCGTCCTCCAGACGCTTAGGGAGCATCAGTTGTACGCCAAGTTCAGTAAATGCGAGTTCTGGCTCAATCGTATTTCATACTTGGGTCACATCATTACCCGAGGAGGAGTGGAAGTGGATCCCCAGAAGATTGTGGCTATCGAGTCATGGCCGGTACCCAGCTCAGTGGCAGAGGTTCGCAGCTTCCTTGGATTGGCCGGCTACTACCGGCGATTCGTTTCAGATTTCGCAAGGATTTCAGCACTGATGACCCAGTTGACTCGCAGGGATGTGCCGTTTGTTTGGACAGCAGAGTGTCAGGAATTATTTGAGAAGTTGAAGCAAGGTTTGATAACGGCTCCCATTCTCACCCTTCCAGATGGGATCGGAGGATTCACAGTTTATTGCGACGCTTCAGACAGAGGATTGGGGTGTATCTTGATGCAGCATGGGAAGGTAATATCTTATACGTCACGTCAACTACGTGATCATGAGAAGAATTACCCGACCCACGACTTAGAATTGGCGGCGGTAGTGTTTGCTTTGAAGTTGTGGAGACACTACTTGTACGGAGATAGAGTGGAGATCTTTACTGATCATAAGAGCCTGAAGTATGTTTTCACCCAGAAGGACCTTAATATGTGGCAGAGAAGATGGCTCGAGCTACTGGTGAACTATGATGTGGATTTGTAGTATCATCCCGGAAAGGCCAACGTTGTAGCAGATGCATTAAGCAGGAGAGCCGGAGTTTATTTCCTGACGGTGCAACCAGAATTATTGGCAGATCTTCAGAAGATGGGAATTGAAGTGGTTCTTCCAACCAGCGTGGCATTGTTGGCCAGCCTACAGGTTCAGTCCAGCATAGTTAAGAAAATCCGGGTGGCACAGTCAACAGATTCCAAGATCTAGTGACTCAGAGCAGAGTGTGAAGCAGGAAGAAGGCCAGAGTTATGTATCTATGAAGACGGTACACTTCGGCATGGCACTCGTCTTTGTGTACCCAGTGGAGATATCAGACAGGAAGTCATAGCAGAAGCCCACAGTTCATAATATTCTATTCATCCGGGTGGTACAAAGATGTACCATGATATTCGTCAGCATTTCTGGCAGAATGGCATGAAGAGGGAGATATCCCGGTTTGTCTCTCGGTGTTTGGTTTGCCAACAGGTTAAAGCTGAACATCAGAGGCCCGCTGGACTTCTTCAACCCTTACCGATCCCGGAATGGAAATGGGAACATATAACCATGGATTTCGTGACCGGATTGCCCAGATCTCCGGCCGGCAGGGATGCTATTTGGGTAATTGTGGACAGGCTTACCAAGGTGGCATACTTTCTTCCATTCAGAGTTGGACAGTCGACGGCGCAGTTAGCAGAGATGTATCTCAGGCAGATTGTCAGGCTTCACGGTGTGCCAGTCAGCATCACCTCGGACAGCTATTCAAGATTCACATCACACTTTTGGCACAGCTTACAGAAGAGTTTGGGGACTCGCCTTCAATTCAGCTCAGCTTATCACCCGCAGACGGATGGTCAGTCAGAGCGCACAATCCAGACTCTTGAAGATATGTTGAGATCCTGTACCCTTGACTTCGGTGGTTCATGGGAGAATCATCTGCACCTGGTGGAATTCTCGTACAACAACAGTTATCAGGCTAGTATCCAGATGGCACCCTTCGAGGCTCTTTATGGCAGGAAGTGCAGATCCCCGCTAGCATGAGACCATGTCGGAGAGAGGCAGATGCTCGGACCTGAATTGATTTCCCAGACGATTGAAGTGGTCAGAAAGGTCAGAGATCACCTCCGAGTTATCCAAGACCGCCAGCGCCATTGGGCCGATGCTCATCGACGTCCCTTAAAATTTGCTGTCGGCGACCATGTATTCCTTAGGATCTCGCCTAACCGCGGCGTCATTCGCTTTGGCGTGCGGAGAAAGCTTAGTCCTAGGTATATAGGGCTGTTCGATATTCTAGAGCGAGTAGGAGATGTATCCTATCGTCTCGCTCTTCCACCGTCGCTAAGTGAGATGCATGATGTATTCCATGTGTCCTAATTACGACGATATATTTCGGACCCGAGCCACATCCTAGACCATTCGGAATTGGTTGTTGGTACCAACCTTTCGTATGAGGAGAGGCCCGTGTCTATATTGGACCGGAGGGAGAAGACACTTAAGAACAAGACTATTAAATTAGTCCGTGTTGCTTGGGGTCATCACTCTCTAGGTGAGTCAACGTGGGAGAGTGAGGACGACATCCGATCGCGATATCCCTACCTGTTTGACTCATGAGGTATAATGTCTTTCTTATGCCTTACGTTTTCCCTTCCTTGCTTGTATTGTATGATTGTATGATTGAACTGCTTAGTATAACTTGCCTGTGCTTAATGTAACTTGTCGTGACAATCTCTAGCTCCTTGATTAAATTCCGAGGACGAAATTCTTTTAAGGTGGGTAGAGTTGTCACCCTCATTTCCCGTATTTCTCGTATTTCGTATTTATACTCGTATCTAGATTTTGGCATGTATTTTTATTTTTCTCAACTTGTGGAATTTCGATATTTCTCGTATTTTGGGTTTTGTCATGGCTCGGTTTTAATTGGATTGGGTTGGTTTATGTGTATTGGAACACCTTAGCCTATACTCCACCCTCAACACACCACATCCCACCCTCTTTAAAACTCTACCAACCTTTTCTCTCTTCTCATAAACCTCCATTAATTTCTTCTTCTCCTTCCTCTACACAACACTCTTCTCCTTCCTCTACACAACACCCACCCATAGGCAAGTGCACCTTGCCACCACATGAGAACCCTCTTTTATTTGTCCATTTGCTAGATTAGGACATGGTGATCAATATTAGAACTTGGTATTTTGTGATTTGGAGTTCCCATTGTTCTAGATCTAAGTTTTCCTTATTTTTGGATTTATATGGTTTTGATCTATTTAAGTTGGGTTTTTATGGGTTTTGATGTTTCCATGTGGAAGAGAGTTCAATTCCACCCTGGTTAGAACTTTGGAAATTCGGATTTGGAGTTCGGATGGCCAAGTTGTGATGCTTTGAAGTTTTGAGAGCCATGGGAGCTTCTTCTCAGCCATGGAGAAGAAGACCCTTTCCCCTGCGTGCGTGTATTTACGCGTACGCAGCTCTCCTGCGTGCGTGCTTTTGTGCGTACGCAGCTCTCCTGCGTGCGTGTTTTTACGCGTACGCAGCTCTCCTGCGTGCGTGCTTTTGTGCGTACGCAGCTCTCCTGCGTGCGTGTTTTTACGCGTACGCAGCTCTCCTGCGTGCGTGCTTTTGTGTGTATGCAGCTCCCCTGCGTGCGTGTTTTTACGTGTATGCAGCTCTCCTGCGTGCGTGCATTTACGCGTACGCAGCTCTCCTGCGTGCGTGCTTTTGTGCGTACGCAGCTCCCCTGCGTGCTTGCTTTTGTGCGTACGCAGCTCCCCTGCGTGCGTGCTTTTGTGCGTACGCAGCTCCCCTGCGTGTGTTCCCTTGTGCGTACACAGCTCCCCTGCGTGCGTGCCCTTGTGCGTACGCAGCTCTCCTGCATGCGTGCTTTGTGCGTACGCTGCTCCCCTGCGTGCGTGCCCTTGTGCGTACGCTGCTCCCCTGCGTGCGTGCCCTTGTGCGTACGCTGCACCCTGACCCCCTTGCTTAACCCATTGGCTCTTGGAGTATTGGTTTTATTTCTCGATTTGATTTCTCTTTTGTGGATTGGGTTTTCCTGAGATCTGTTCAACTCAGTACGACTATCTTGACCCGACACGGCCCAACACGGTTTTCAAGTAATTGTTTATGACTAGTACGATTCTCGGGATTTTCTGTGGATTATGATTTTGGTATTCTTCGATCTCCTTACTAGTGACCCAGTGGGGTGCACACCTAACTTGTAACTTATAATTAATCCTTGTGACTTGATAACATTGATAGTGGCCCGTGGCGGCGCACTCCTGACTTGTAGCATGACTTTATAACTTAACGTTGTTGCGACGGCTAAGTTAACCTGACCTGCCTTGACACCATGGGTAGTTCTTTCCTGCTTGCTTGTTAAATCCACTTGTCCTGTCTTGCATCATGTCTAGGATGGGACTCCTGAGTACCACGGTCTGGAGCACCTACTAAAATGGATTAAGGTTAATAACTAAAATAACACAGTAGTCATGAAGAGATGACACAGCTACAGGCAATCCCGTTACCTGGGCGCTCTTGGGATCTGTAGCCTGCCGACGAGTAGGGCGCATTTCAAACACACTGTCATGTGTTGCACCTTCTAAGTCACCTAAGGGTACATACGTTTCCTGGACGATGTACCCACCTGAATTCAATCCCTAATTTTCGACCTGGGTAACCTGGATGGTCTGCAGGGCTTGTGGCTGTGGAACAATCTCACTGCATCTTGTTAGTAATTAGGCCTGTGATAACCCTAGTTAGTTAAAGTAGTAAGCCGTAGTATCTTCTTGGCCGTGATTGATTGAATGAGGTATAACCAGTTTAGCCATGTCTTGATCCAGTACAAGATTGCTTCATGTCTTAATTTCTTACATTATTATCTTACCGATAAATGGTGGGAAACCAAGTTCTGTTCAGACGAAGGGTTACAACCCCGGTCCTTGTTTGGTTTACGGGTTGTAACCTGGCTATCGGAATAGTCCCATGGTCATCTCGTCGTATATCACCCTGCCATGTTTTCGTAAATTCTAGTTTTAATATTAGATTTTCTTGTGCTAATTGCTGGCTTTTGTTCTTATTTCGTGGCCCCCTTGTGGCACTTGCTCTTTCTGGGGTTGACCCAGCTGGTTTTGTGTGGCCAGATTTCGGAGCAGCTTCCGAGGATCTTCCGAACCTCCAGCCCGATGGTGGCGACTAGAAGGAACCCGGGCTACGAGTGGGTTTTCTATTTTGTTTCGCTCACTCTATTGTAAAGTTATTCTTTTGAGGCATTTAGCCGACGAGCACCTGTTAGCTCGATGCACTTTACTTACTGTCTGCCTACGGGCTGTAAACATGATTAATAAATCCTAGGGTTGATCATGTATGACTTAACTCTTGCTAGTCCCCACATTTTGTACGACTAGCTTCATGATCAGCTGAATATGTAATATTTGGGACGCCTTATTTTTGTATATTTAATGATCATACATCTTGCGACCTTACTTACTTGCTTGTGATAGAGACACTAGGCTTGTTCATGACCATAAGAGACTGTTGGCTTGTAGTAAACCCTCATATATCTAGACAGCCGTAACCGTATATCGAGGTGGTTTCCATTTCAATATACGTAGCTGGCTATGTCTGCCCCCGCTCTCCTGTATTCTGGTTCTGGGGCGTGACACGCCTCGTAAGTTATCAAGACTTATCTTGCTACTGCCTTGCGGCCTTCCTGTTCAACTCATTTGTTAACTTAGACAAGACTTATGAACCGTAGTGACGAATCCATGAACATTTCGACGCCATCTAGCGTGCCAAGCACGGTACCTATGCTGCAGCCTAGTCTTAGGCCCAGACATTGTATTACAGACTAGACCAGCATTTAAGTTCTAGACTCAATCCAAAGGCATACGCGCGGTGTGCCGCTATCTGCCGACACATCTACATGAGTGGTCACTTGCAATTTCAAGCTATCTTGGATACGGCTCGGCGGGGGTATCGGTCCGCCCTTCTAAGGGTAGCTAGCTCCGGAAGCGCCGATACTCCCATGCGGTTATCCGGCATCCTGGTTGAGCCGCACTCTCTTCTCCCGGGCGAATGATCCCGGTGCCCCGGAGGAGATCATCCGAGAAGACTACACCTTGTCGACAAGTTGTCCAATGACCATGCAAGACCCAATTCGATCTGTCAAATCCTTCCTTAACATGACCATGCATTCCTTCTTTTTATCAAGACTTAGCGAGACTCCCAAGTACGAGGGATCGATCTCGGTGACAACAAGTCGCGTGGACTTTCCTTTGTTCGTGGCAAGCTTTTCACTAAACCGACCGTAACTCGTGCCTTAGACAGGCCTGGTTCTATAGGCGACGCTAACGCTCCAGTCATATACTTTACACGACGAGCCTTGTTCTCAAGGGACTACGCGACTTGACAACCGCAGATAGAGCGGGACAGTGCTAGAAATGGCTTTGATAGCCCAACGCAACACTTGTTTTAACTTATTCGGGCAACGACTCGACGAGCAAGGGCTACGCCGAGCTACGCATCGAGAGAACGTGCTAGGCACGGGGTCGACTTGGACAACCAACTTTTCGGGTGCCTAGACTTAAACCAACGAGCCGTGCAAGACGACTTAACTTACGGGACGTGCGAAGGCTGTGCCAAGCCTTGCGGGATAGGACCGTGCATGCTTTATTAGCATTCATGCGGGCGACGCCTAGGACTTAGGATGATTCGAGTGTTGGGGCAAAACGACGGGACCGTGCATGCTTCACCAAGCATTCACGCAGGCGACGCCTATGACTTAGGCTGTTTCAAGTGTCGAGGCAACTTAACAACTTAAGCCAACTTCCTTCTCCCAAGCCACGGGATCGAAGGATCGAGTGTCATTTAAAAGCACGCTGAGCCGACTTCTACGTTGACCGTGGGACCATTTTCCATGTTCTAGGACATTCCGACCCGACAGGATTATTCCCTTAGCTATGTGCGTTCGTAGCTTTTAGATTAGCCTACTTGTGCAAGTTAAAAACAAGCGAGTTATTAAGTGAAGGCTAAGATGAAGTGAGTTCACCGAAACTCTCCCACCTGTGCGAGGAGTCGCCTCGGACGAGCGAGCCTTCGAGCAGCCGATGCAAGGCTAAGTTCCAACGCCGTCGGCATTTCAATTTCTCCGATTGACTTTGCGGGATGGGGCACTACAATATACACCACTCAGAACAAGTCTCATCCTCGAGACTTTTCTGAAGGCAAGCCATACTACCATTTCTATGGCCAAAACTTTATCGTACGCACTCCGCCTACGCGTTCCTTCGATTCCGAGCCACGCTCGCACGACTATCAATCTTTCCGTTAACATGATTTCAAGATCTCGACACTCTCCCATCTTTCAAGTCTTGCTTGAGCTCATTGTATCACTTGGCTGGATCGTGCACGCATTCCAAGCGTCCCCAAAATACATGCATTCAGCCAAGCCACATGATAGAGAATTTGTCATTCTCACTCGAGTCGCCTCGTGCACATACCCAGGCGTCCCTAAAATATATGCATGTCAGCCGAGTCTCGTGAGCAGGGTTTCCTACGTTCGTGATTCATGCTATCCATTCAAACCAATCCTCAAGATCAATTCTTCGATTGATAACTCATGAAACAGGGCGTCTCGCCTAACCGCTAGGCCAATCTTTTCGAGGCTAAGTCAATGTCAGGATTGGAATCATAGTTCCCCAACAATAATACGAACACTGACCCTATTCCTAGGGTCAAACCAAAGTCGGTAGTACGCGAATTTCTACCCAAGCTCGCGTCACTCAGATTTCTAATCATCGAGCATGATCGCCTATTCGTATTCGTGCATTCGTTGCGCGTATTCGAATCCATTCAAATCATCAATTCTAACCAATTCATGTATTCGATCACGAGGTCATCTAGCTCGACAATACGTTGCGTCCCAATCTCACGCGAGTCTGATTATCCACGGTGGTTCATGAATCCCCATGCAACGCACCCGCGGAATAATCATTCTCATCGGGGAGTAACACTTGTTTGAGTTTAGACTAACTCATTTTCGATACGCGGATTGGGCCTACTCAATTCTCAAGTTCAATTCTTCGAGCACACAAATATATTCTTGAGTCACCTTCGGGTCAAACCACAAGTCGAAGCATACAAATTGCCACGTCATGCAAGTTCGATCACTCCCGCTGTATGAATCACCATACCAGCGCTCACGCGGAGTGATCGCCCTAATCGACGTGACGCATGTGCGAGGCTGGAGTTGCGCTCGTATAAGACAAAAATATCGAAGTTGTGGTTATCGATGAAGCAAATCCAACCATTTTCATTTTCATCCAAGCCAAGATCTCAGTTCGATAGTCCGTTTGTCATTTGTTCAACCAGAAAATCCTCGAGCCAAGTCTATCATTTCTTCGATACGTTTCAATATCCCGAGTATAGCATCCGTCGGAGCAATGGCATCTGCACGATCGTCATTCGCCGAGTCAGAGTACCCCCAAGTTATCGCATATCGATCTTTGATACGCCTCAATACCATCGACGATATGCGTAACCTGGCGATCTTCCTTTGCAACCAATTTCGAGTCGTGCATTGATGGTGTTGTCCGAGTTGGATATTCCAGCATTCCTCGATATTCAAGATCAAGTTCAGTCGCTCTTCCTCAAGCTCGTTTCAAGATCGTTGTTCGAAACTCAAGTCACATTTCATTTGCATCAATCCGATATCGTACGCGCGATCCTCTAAGTTTCCTCGATCAAGACCATTCATTTTCATTCATCGTTCCGAATCATTTTCCAACACGCGTTGCCTATTCACAAGTTGTCCGAACGACATCTCGTTCAGGACATTCGAGGTCACGACCAACTAAGCGTGACGCGCTCTAAGGCTTTGTGCGATCGCATCGCCTCGCCGACGTACTCGTTATTATTTATAATCCTCAATCTTCGCTCGAATGATTTCCAAGAAAATCCATACACCACTCGGATTCGAGCCATCCAATCTAGCCCACAATCACGTTCGCATCATTCGCTAAGACACCCTTCAGATTCGTTCGACGAATCCCTAGCGTAATCGTTTGCGTCGTATCGACGCGCTAGGTTGTTCGCACTATTCCCTCGAAATCCAAGTCAATCCTCCGTGTACGCCTAAGCGTTAACTCGATAGCACTCCTATCGATAGACATTCTAAGTGCAGCTTCGCTCCCGACCGAGCGGTACTTGATATCGCTTGCAACTCGTTTGCACCAAAAGTCGAGGTGCGCGATACGCGACGCAACTTAGCCAAAAGGCCGTGCGCATGGCTATCCCGTACGGACAATATTCGAGTTTGCACGCTCAATTGCTAGGGTCAATGCATGACTAGTTAGGCACGCACGCGACTTTGCTAACTTAGCATGTGTTCTCTATCGAGTCATGTTGAACATCGTTCGACACAAAGGCCGTTGCCTATTGATGCGTTCGATTGAATGCTTGTACGAGCTTTTGAAAATATTTAGACTTATTGTATGGATATGCCGAGGGACATTTGAGAGAGCGCGTATGCTTATTTTCCAACGACGAGCTTTCAAAACTGAGAAATTTGACGTGAAGTCCAAGGACGTAAAGCCGTGCTCTGATACCATTATGTCACGCCCCACTCCCGTAGGAGCGATCGTCCTCGCTAAGGCGTGATGCCGCACGAGCCTAGATTGTGCTCGTGCAAGGCAGTTCCATAACGGCCGATTACATCGACGGCGACGGGGTCGTCGCACAGAAGTCCCAAGCAGAAATATTAAAACATTGCAGCAGAAATTTAGAATAAGCACACATGAACACAAGTCATTCAAAATAAGCTCTTTATTGATATTGAATACATGATTGCATTTGTGGGCGCAAGGCCAAATTACAAGTCTCTCGTGCTCACTTTTCTCTCATTTACAAGTCGCTCTGATACCATTATGTCACGCCCTGCTCCCGTAGGAGCGATCGTCCTCGCTAAGGCATGATGCCGTACGAGCCTAGATTGCGCTCGTGCAAGGAAGTTCCATAACGGCCGATTACATCGGCGGCGACGGGGTCGTCGCACAGAAGTCCCAAGCAGAAATATTGAAACATTGCAGCAAAAATTTAGAATAAGCACACATGAACACAAGTCATTCAAAAGAAGCTCTTTATTGATATTGAATACATGATTACATTTGTGGGCGCAAGGCCAAATTACAAGTCTCTCGTGCTCACTTTTCTCTCATTTACAAGTCACTCTGCTCTCTCTCATCTCTCGATACAATTGCTTGAGTCAGCGGAAGCTTCGGAAGGCGATGTCCATACATTATGTCCTGTATAAGTCTTTAATCCACGCGGCCGCACGCTTCGAATCGCCAAGGAACTCTGTGCCTCGATGCATCCAAACGAGCTCCGCGTCACGAGCTTCTACCTGTGCCTGCACATGAACACTGTGTGGGTGTCAGTACTCAACTGTACTGGTGGAGTGAGCTTCTCGCCCACCCATACATAACCGACACGTTCATTTACTTTGTGCAGCTTAAGTCCCTTTCGATTGTCTTTCTAGTCTTGTCTTAGGATCAGTTTTAAGACTTGACGTCTAACCAACTCGACGTGCAACGACAGGGTCGTGCTACAATACCGTGTATTTCGATCGAGGTAGTGCCTCATCGCCTAGGTACTTGCCAGAACTTCAACTCGGGACGGCAGGGTCGTGCCATATTCTATTTGCGACTTAGACATACTCGAGACAATGCTATGCTGAGGAGTAACTTACGCGAACTCGGCCGTGCCAAGACCTTTACTTAAACTTCAGCGCCACTAGACCAATTCTCGTGCCAACGATTCAAGTGCCAAGGACGGCAATGGGATGACTCGTGCAGGCCGTGCCTCTAGACCTTGCTTAGACTTGTCCGTGCTTTAAGATGAGGCCGCGCCTCGCAAGTTATCAAGACTTATCTTGTTACTGCCTTGCGACCTTCCTGTTCAACTCATTTGTTAACTTAGACAAGACTTATGAACCGTAGTGACGAATCCATGAACATTTCGACGCCATCTAGCGTGCCAAACACGGTGCCTATGCTGCAGCCCAGTCTTAGGCCCAGACATTGTATTACAGACTAGACCAGCATTCAAGTTCTAGACTCAATCCAAAGGCATATGCGCGATGTGCCGCTATCTGTCGACACATCTACATGAGTGGTCACTAGCAATTTCAAGCTATCTTGGACACGGCTCGACGGGGGTATCGGTCCGTCCTTCTAAGGGTAGCTAGCCCCGGAAGCGCCGATACTCCCATGCGGTTATCCGGCATCCTGGTTGAGCCGCACTCTCTTCTCCCGGGTGAATGATCCCGGTGCCCCGGAGGAGATCATCCGAGAAGACTACACCTTGTCGACAAGTTGTCCAATGACCACGCAAGACCCAATTCGATCTGTCAAATTCTTCCTTAACATGACCATGCATTCCTTCTTTTTATCAAGACTTAGCGAGACTCCCAAGTACGAGGGATCGATCTCGACGACAACAAGTCGCATGGACTTTCCTTTGTTCGTGGCAAGCTTTTCACTAAACCGACCGTAACTCGTGCCTTAGACAGGCATGGTTCTATAGACGACGCTAACGCTCCAGTCATATACTTTACATGACGAGCCTTGTTCTCAAGGGACTACGCGACTTGACAACCACAGATAGAGCGGGACAGTGCTAGAAATGGCTTTGATAGCCCAACGCAACACTTGTCTTAACTTATTCGGGCAACGACTCGACGAGCAAGGGCTACGCCGAGCTACGCATCGAGGGAAAATGCTAGGCACGGGGTCGACTTGGACAACCAACTTTTCGGGTGCCTAGACTTAAGCCAACGAGCCGTGCAAGACGACTTAACTTACGGGACGTGCGAAGGCTGTGCCAAGCCTTGCGGGATAGGACCGTGCATGCTTTATTAGCATTCATGCGGGCGACGCCTAGGACTTAGGCTGATTCGGGTGTTGGGGCAAAACGACGGGACCGTGCATGCTTCACCAAGCATTCACGCAGGCGACGCCTATGACTTAGGCTGTTTCAAGTGTCGGGGCAACTTAACAACTTAAGCCAACTTCCTTCTCCCAAGCCACGGGATCGAAGGATCGAGTGTCATTTGAAAGCACGCTGAGCCGACTTCTACGTTGACCGTGGGACCATTTTCCATGTTCTAGGACATTCCGACCCGACGGGATTATTCCCTTAGCTATGTGCGTTCGTAGCTTTTAGATTAGCCTACTTGTGCAAGTTGAAAACAAGCGAGTTATTAAGTGAAGGCTAAGATGAAGTGAGTTCACCGAAACTCCCCCACCTGTGCGAGGAGTCACCTCGGACGAGCGAGCCTTCGAGCAGCCGATGCAAGGCTAAGTTCCAACGTCGTCGGCATTTCAATTTCTCCGATTGACTTTGCGGGATGGGGCACTACAATTCTCACTCGATAGAAGCTCACGAATGAGTGGTCAAGTATAGTCAACGCTTAATAACAACATCGTTGCCTAGAACTACGAGTCAAGTCAAAACCAAGTCATGCAATGTCAAGTCCAAGTCAAGTCATGTCCAAGTAACAAGAATACATGATCAAGTCAAGTCCATGTCAAGCCACATAAGTTGCATAATATGCTCAAGTAATACAGAAGTCTAACAAACAAGAACTATCAAGATTATAATAAAAGACAAGTGAAGCATGTGAGATAACAAATATATGAAATCAAGTAAGGGTATAAGTGTCGTAATATGTCACAAGGAGCAGATGATAACAATAAAAGTATATGGCAAGCAAGTAAATAGGAACAAAGAAAGGATAAACATGCATATAATACTATATAAGTTGGCAATGTATACTTGCCTGGAGTTTTGTTCGACCTGCTGGGACTGCGGTACCAAATGTCATATCCATGCTTAGGCACAAACTATAATTCACAAGTAATTTGCCAAAGAACCAAACCATACAACCAAGGATAAGCACACAGTGTATAAATCCACATCTATATACATATATGTGAGCCCCCATTTTTATTTATATATACATATATTAAAAACAGTTCACTAATAGTGTTACTAATTTAACTCTTATAATTACCTCACCTATAGTTATAACTATGGATATATTATAGTTAAAATAAAACTCGATACCATTAGTTTGTATTAAACAAAATTATTGTAATTAGCAGGATTGTAGGGATACCTAACTTAGTAAGGAGGTTAGCCAAATGAGGTTGTTGTTCCCTTATATTTTGATTGAAAATAGAGAGTATATGATTTGTGCTAGGCTTAGGTAAGATTTAGCATTTTTTAGCAACTTGAAAGCCCCATACCACCCTACTTGGTAACCCAGCCCAATATGACATCTCCCTTGGCCCATTATGTAGATAACCAGCCATCAAATTGTAATGGGCGAGCGGGTTTTCCTATACTCAAAACCGCAACCTCCACCCATTAAGCCATCAAATTAGATTGGGTGGGCGGGTCCGAGACTGACTCATACCTGATAGGGGCAGATAATACTGTAATGTGGATAAGCGGGTGTTAGTATGAATCGGACCCGAACCATCGATTCGATATTTAAAACCACTGTATGTCTTCTCTACTCTTCCCTCGCGTACTGTAGAGCAGACTGTAGCAACACGCAAGTACGACAAAGCCAACTCTCTACAGCTGTGCTATGACCAGAGCCACCTTCTCTCTCTATAAAAGCAAAAACCCTAGCTTCCCTATATGTAACTCTCAATTCTCTTCCCCTCTTACTAGATAACCCTAGCCGCCTCCTCTATTTTCCTTTCCCCTCACAGAGTTCTCGGTTGCCGCAGTGATGGCGCCATAATTTGAGACGATCGACATATTGTTCCATCGAGGAGGTTGTCGAAGGAAGCCAAACACCGCTCGACTAGTCGCTACCCCATTTTGGAGCTCACCTTGAGCTCTGCTAGCGGCCAACTGTGGAGATCCTCACCAGCATCTTCGAGCTAGTCTAGCCTTCCATACGCAAAAGCGAGACGACGATGGCTTCCCGACGTGTGAATGTTGAGTTCATCGTCGTAGTGCCCCACCATCGTGAAACGAGTTGTGACAATGGACTTGAGTTCATCCCTTCCAATTCGTTCAGGTATTGAGTACTTACATACGCAAGTTGTTAGTTTTCCTTGTTATATATAAATGACAGATGCATAGAGATATCTAGAGAATGGTTCCTCTGATACTTCACCCCCCCCTTTCGTGTGAACAAGTAGTAAACAAGAGTATGGGAACGTTCCCATGCATGCTCGAGTGACATGCAGGAAGTGTAGGAATGGCTAGGGAACACTTAAGTGATAGAAATTAGAGAGAAATGGCTAATCCTTTTACTGTTGCGTCTAGATAAATCTCTTCCCCTTTATGTAATATTAGGTATTTAGAAGAATCAAAAATGTGTGTTGTGTTCATGAAAGAACCTGTAGAGCATGTGTTTAAATTACTGTAGCCCTTCGATTAATTGATGGCTTATTATTATTGGTGACCATGTCCAGAAACTATTAGTGCTTCCTTGAAGAGAGACTGGAAGACTAAGCATGGGCCTATTCTATTGGAGATACCTAGGGCTTGGTTGTTGGGAAATATATTCTCTGTGATGGGCCTGGCCATTATAGGAGCTAAACGTAATTAAATATTTAATTAACCAACCCAAGTATTGTTAATGCCGAGGCACAATTTGCGATGGAAAATTCTGAAACTGAAACAATTGTAAAGACAAGGTTTCAAATGCAACACCTTAAAGAAGATGTGCAACAGAGATCCTGGAAGATTCTGAATTACGAGGATCTAAAAAGATTCTACGTAATACACAAAAAATCTAAAGAGACTTTTGTGCAAGCGACTATCGGCAGTAGAGCTTCTAAAAAGAAGTTACTGTGAAAGGCAACAGCAGCGATGACAGGCGAGAATGAGATGCTGGGGTGAATGAACCACCGTTGCTCAAAGCTTTATTCGTCCCACACGAGCACGAATAGCTTCCAGGAACCAGCAAGTTCACGAAGAACTTCTGGAACGCTCGTAAGTCAATATTTGAGACTTGAACGGGCTTCCTGGACTTTACAGACTCCCTTAACTCTCTTCTTGGTGCATCTTTCAAAGGAGGCCAAGGGGCTCTATTTATAGAGTGGAGTTGAGACTTCACCTCTTCTCCTATCCGATGTGGGACTAAAATACCAATACTCAAAAATAGAGTTTGATATTTTAGATCATCCCACAATCAGCATAGAAGTGTGCCAGTCCACGCCTACCCCCCGAACACTCCCGTGCAAGCACGAGACATCCTGGAGTCCGTGTCCGAGTCCGAGTCCGCACAACAAAAATTAACTTGCATCCTTGTTGGATTTAATCATTTTTGCTTCTAGGAAAATACTTCCACATGGCACAAACTTGTGCCCCACTACACCTCATGTGCACACCTCAACACAAGCAATGCATTATATTGAGATACTCACCATTTGGTGTAGCCGATGTGGGACTATCTTTTCTAGTCCAAAGGCAAAAACACCAACAAGTATAGCATCAAGGTTGTTGTTGCTGTTACTTATAGAGAAGACTTGGCAACCCATTAAAAAACATGGTTTAGGTGTTGCCCTGTGTTAAACCAAAAGGAATCGATAAGAATGATGTAGGGCAGAGTTGGCCTATCCTCTACTTACTGTGGTTGTTTGGGTGAGCTATTGGCATACAAGATTATTTTCCTATATATATAGAATTCATAATAGGTGGGTTCAGTTAGTCAGTGTCCAGTGTGATGTGGTTGTGAGAAATTCTTGAGGAGTGTCAAATCTAAATCTAAGTTCTGGTAGGGCTACCATGTTCTTCCTTGTGCAAGTGTTCCAATGGTTGGGTTTAGGCTGTAGCCAATGCTCATTTTTAGAAATATTGTGCATAGGTAGCTTATTTGGGGATCTTATATGGCAATAGTAACATTACCTTAAAACATCTAGTCCTTAGGCATAGGAAAATAAAGGTAGATGTATATCTCCTATACCTACATCCAAGTTTGTTTATTAAGTAGTTAATAAATAAAAAGTTTATAAAAGATTAATTGATTAGATTCTAAATTATTTTTTTCTAGGTCCTATTTCCTCTTCGGACATGGGCGTTGGATCAGCTACTGCTCCTATTAAGCATCAGAAATCAGGCAAGTGTACCTTGCCAATCTTGTACTTCAGTTTAAAATATTTAGCTTTTAAATACATGATTGAATATATTATTGCAACACCTAGGGCCGTGTATGGTACTTTGCATCCGAATCACATTCAGGTGCGGATAGACTTTAGCGCCTTCGGGTATCGATACTAGATATTCACAATTGCATTACCGCGACAACTCATTGTGGGATACACTCTGACCCTTGGACATGTTCATGTGATACTACTTTACTAACGGATTTCCGTACTTGATTACATCTTGATATATGGAATTTCGTGTCTGATTCTAGGACGATGATATTGATATACATGCACTGTTTCTTTTCTATTATGACTCAATGTCTTAACTAGAGGTTCTGGCCGAACGTCTCGTAGATACGATTCGTGAAGTCATATGGGCGGAGAGAACATACATTGTGTGCTTGCGCTACTTTCCTTGTCACTACCACATTTTAGATTGAGGGTATTTTGGTCATTTGTGAATTTTTGAATTTATTTTAATTTATTGGATTGGTGATTGCTACTTTTGACTTTGACTAGTTGAGACTTTGGAGACTAACCTAGAAGTTAACCCTAGCTATGGTGACTTGATTAGCATGGTGGGACCCTAGTCTAACTTAAGTCAACCTAAGTTAGTCATTTAGAAATTAAGATTCAAATAGGAGGGTTAGTGATTTGGTTCATAGGCTTGAGACTTAGGAATTGATTCCATGACTAGTGTAAGTTGGCCCATAGCCCATTAGACTAAAACCCTAACCCTAATTTCAGCATGCTATGGCCGGCCACTTAGGGTTCCCTCCCTATAAATATTCTCCTCATTTAGTTCTTGTCTCTTTTGTATCATTCCAACACTTACAGAAAATAAAGGTATGTCCATTCTTTCCCAATCCATAGATTTTCCTTTTTAATTCCTTTTCGACTCTAGTTTCTTGTATTAGAGCCTAATACTCTTTCTATTTTCTGTTTATGGAGAGTAATCCCAGCTTTAGAATAATTTGGGGGTTTGAGCTAGCAAGGAGGAACACTCTATTTTGGGGCTTTTCTTGCCATTGGCATCTATAGGTAAAACTCTTCAAATTGTGCTAATATTCTGATTTCTTTGCATCCTAGCCTAAATCTAGGTGTCCCCTAGCTGTCCTTAAAATTTGGTTAGAAATTGTGTCCGTTTGGTGTCCATATCGCATACGTGTCATAGTGTATGTGCTAGTGTTTGATAGAATACCACTTAGGATTTGATTTTCGTGTTTTGCTAAACTAATTTCATGAATATGTAGATCTATCTATGTACATTAACTTTTGTGAAGACTGAGTTGTTGTTCGTGTCATTTTTGTGTCCTAATTTGTACTGGACACGTTGCACGGGGTCTCGGCCGGGTGTCCTGCTGCCCGTGTCCGATTTCTCCTTGGACACTGCACGAGTTGACACCAAAATTGGTGTGTACGTACGGGAGATGACTGACAGGTATGGTATAAAATTTCATTGGGTTTTATTTAGTGGTTTGGGAGATTTTCGAGCCACACGGGTTGTTCACTGTCAGCGCACAGCCGACCATAGGCTACTGACGCAGTCTTCGTGTCTCATGAAGACACATTTTGGACACGACTCAGGGTGGTCAACCCCTAGCCCTAGAGGTGGCGAACCTAGGTGCACACCACGTCATGTCTCGTATCCTAGACACGAGTACATGCGTGCACGAGACTGTGTATTCGTGTGTGCACATGTAGTGTTCGTGTGATGTGGACACACCATATCCGGCACTGGGTGACACGAGATGACTCCATGGATACGTGCACATGTGTGTCTATGATTACCAACCTCTAATTTGAATATTAGTTGTTAGTTTAATTCGAAATTGTGAATTTCCCTAATATTTCTGATACATGTAAACTGTCAAATGTTTCCTGAAATTTCGAATGTGTTAACCTATTTTAAATGACTAAATTGTGCTATTGGATCACAATACATATCTGGGAATTAGCCTACATGCTAGGGTTCATAATGGCATAGGAATTTAGTTTTTGAATTTGCATTTGGCTTTCGAGTTTACATTTGAACTTTTGGACTGATACACTGTTTTGAGTATACAATGTTAATATGTACACTGTTCTTACCAGAGAATTCCCAACTACCTTCCTGAATTTGTTGGTTCAATTTTAATATGATTTCCTATATTTTAGCTGGGTTTAAATTAAAATAGGGTTTATGGTGGTGTGTGATAATAGGGGTTTCAAATTTTAATTGGTAACTGTCATGTATACTGAGTTCAATCACACACACTCATGCACTTACACATTTACCTGGAACTAAAATCTGAGAATGGTATTGACTCTCACACATTGATTCATATGTTTAAACACACGTTACACATGGGCTAACTGTTAACCTGGGAATGAATGCATTGTTTAAATACTCTAGAAATCTGAGAACATAATGTTCATTATACATTGATTTGTGTACACTGAAAATCTGAGATTGACACACTTTTGCACACTGTTGAAAGCTGAGAACACATTGATTCCTATGTTTCTACTTAAACACACACACATATATCCATACACATCTGAGTTTAAGTAGCACAATAGGTTTCCTGATTTACATTGGATTATTGGGTTTTGAAACTTCAGTAGGCTACAACCTGTAGAGTGTTATGTATACCCTGTCCACCTGTGGTTTGCTAACACCCTACACTTCATCTATACACACACTGATTTGTGTACACTGTTGAAATCTGAGAACCTACATCCCTGCTACCACATAACGCACACACACAGATGCATGACTCTATCTCTCTCTATATGTAAATGTATACATATATATATGTAATCTTTGTGTGATAATGTAATATATGTGTAATGTCCATATGATTTTAGTATATATATATATATATATATATATATATATATATATATATATATGGAAATTGATATGTGTGCATGCCTATAATATGTGTTTGGCATATAGCCTATGTAGCATAGCCTATGGGTATTCTAATATGCAAGCTTATGGTATATGGAATGTATACACATAAGTTAGTGTGTTGCTAGACTTGTGTGACTTGTGAATGGTGTGTACTTGCTAGGATAGACTGGTTAGGCTTAGTGAGACTTGTCTGGATTAGGTTTGACCTAGTTGTCCTAGTTTGACTAAAGTAGTTTGACTAGAGTTGACCAAAGGTTGACTTTAGCCAAGATTGACCCAAACATCATGTAGAATGCATCGTAGCAGTTTATTTTACCAATTTGGACATGTTGTGACTTGTACTGTTCTGAATAGGAGCCATACACCACTCCTCAGGCAGTATTTTATTCAGACACTCAGGATACAAGGCGAGTACATTCTTTGACCGTTTCATACTTGATAGGATTTATATTTATGCTCTAGATTACTTTGCTTGATGCTGTCACGTTGTTAACATGGATTGGTACCATATGGATCCCTTCATGTGATGTTATCCCCCTCGGGAGCATCGGTTATATCATGTCATGTGCGTTTCACTTTCATCATGTATTCCTGTGCTTTCACCATTCATGTGTACTCTCGTGATTCATGTACTCTCATGTTCACGGAGCCCCCATGTTTACATTCATGTGCACCCATTTATGGGCCCCCATGTGATATCATGTGCAATAACATAACCTGTCTGGATCTTTGTGTATTGATTAGGGTACGGGGGAGTATTAATGGTAATGTGAATAATTTTAAAGTAGTGTAGTCATGTGCAAACTTTCATGTTTATTATCAAGCCGTTCACATGTCTATCTTGTACTCTACATCACTAGTCACTGTTAGCTCTTTACTTATAGTAGATATTTCTTTACAGTTATCTCTTTACATCTTATATTTCCAGCGTTTCATATATCTTACTCTATTGCATATTTATATATCCTGTCATATTATGAACTGTGTGAGATGTACTGTGGTCGCTCCCGTCCTAACTGGACCTGTTGAAATATTATAGATGACCTTGAAGAGTTGTGTCCCACTTATTATGGAGCAGGCCTAGATGACTCTTGTGAGCTGGACTATCAGGAGGACCCAGCACTTGTAGAGGACATTACCCCTATAGTCTAGGCTAGTTAGCTAGACCAGTATCTATTTATCTTTACGTCTTGTTGGATACACTTGTACTTATTTAGATTTGTTATTCTGGATTGTGGAGTTGTTTATCTTAGACACTAGATCTCTCACTTATCTTATATTTATCATCTGTGGATTTTGTTGATTTCATCTATCTATCTTATCGTACTTTCTTCCTTAGTTGTGATTGAGTTATACTTTATATTGTCACCTCCATTCGGTGTGTATATACTATACAGGTACCTTATAACTGTTAGATGTATGTGACCTAGGACAGCGTTTTACCGCCGATACTACGGCGTAGGTTGGACGTAACCACTTCTCGTGCCCCTATACTAGGTGCG
The DNA here is from genome assembly GCA_029216955.1 of Iris pallida. Taxonomy (NCBI): domain Eukaryota; kingdom Viridiplantae; phylum Streptophyta; class Magnoliopsida; order Asparagales; family Iridaceae; genus Iris; species Iris pallida. Next base: position 8,959,924 of record JANAVB010021798.1, on the reverse strand, counting down.
GGTCGTGACACATTTTTAGTGGTGGCCCATGCAGGTTGATTTTAGAATTACAGTGGTATTCGAACTAGAGTATCATTGCAGCCTACAGTAGGATTAGGTTATTTTTGAAGGTACTCAATCACATTAGGAAAAACTCTTATTCAGATTCATGTTACCTAAAATAGCTGCATTATTGTCTTTCCTTGAAAATAAACCGTCATCCCTTGATGTTATCGCTTCATTCTCAGTGATTGCCCTCTCGTTTGATCTGTCTTCAGGATGGTTATGGAGACACGATCTCATCGTCTCGATCGGGAAGATGCCACTGAGGGGTCTGCCACTTCTCGTCCTGATCAGCAGGACCCCGAGACTACAGCTCCTGTTATGCCAGCCCAGGCTGGGATATCTGCAGCTTATGGGAGTGCACCTCTTCCTACTTCGAGACTTTCCCCAGTTATTCTGAACGTTCTTCAGCAGCAGCCGCCATCAGGATCAGAGGACGTAGCGCGTTTGATCTCCTTCTTCCAGCAGATAGTGGAAACTCAATGGCAATAGTTGTTCAAGAGGGGACATAAAATTCATGGAGCCAGTAGCAGTGGAGGTCAGGCCAAGAGGCCTCACGTACAGATTCAGCATCAGTATCAGCAGAGGTCTTTTCAGCAGCACCTTCAGGGTCAGGGACGTACATATTTTCACCAGACATCCAGGCAGCAGCAGGACTCTAGGTGCAACTTCTGTAAGAAGGCAGGCCATGGGTGGAACGACTGCAGGATGAGGCTTGACAGGTGTTTACTTTGTGGTTCAGTGGAGCATCGGTGTAGGGAGTGTCCCAAGAGCCAGACAATAATGACTCAGGTAGCAGCAGGAGCTGGGGCTGTGACAGAGCAGCCGAGGGGACCACAGTTACGGACGCAACAGACCTCTAGACAGCAGTATGTTACCAGTTGCCCTTTCTGTAAGAAACCAGGGCACGATTGGAGTAAATGCCGGATGAGGTTAGGCAACACTACAAGAAAAGTGATCTTTTACGACATTGAAATTAAGGCATGCCTAAGATAGTATGCCGTAAATAATCATTTTACAACATACATTTTAAAGCATGCCGTAAAATAGGACATAATATAATTTATTATATTATTTACGACATGTATTAAATGTCTTAAATTTTTTATAGAAAAGAAGGCATGCAGTGAATGCCCTAAAACCTAAATAACACAGGCGCCAAAACATTTCAGCTTCACGCCTCCTCTAATTTCCTCGATCCCCGCCTCAAAAGCATCGAGGAAAAAACTTCCCCCCTAAATAACACAGGCGCCTCCTCTATCCCCAACCTCAAAACCTAAATAACAGCTTCCCCATTTTTTTCCCGCAGGAAAAAGCTTCCCCCCTTTTCTCCCGCGCGCTTTTCCTCTCGCGTCTCCTCTCCAGGCTCAAAATAGGTTCGATTCTCTCTTCTTCTTCTTCTTCCCGCAACCAAGAACTTCTTCTTCTTTTGATTTTGTTCCTCTTCGTCTTCTTCTTCTTCTTCTTTTTTTGATTTTCACATCTTTGTTTGTGTTCAGATCATAGCAAGGAAAGGGGAGAGCAGTACAAATTCGTGAGCACAAGTCTTATTCTCCGAAATTTTTTTTAGGGTTTTATTCCCCCAATTTCTTTCTTTTTATTTAGGGTTTTACGCTTACTCCAATATTTTTTAGGTTTTATAGGATCTCCACGTATCTACGGAGACCCACGACTGAATTGTAGGTTTGATTTCTTCTTCCCCCAATTTTACCTAAGAAATTTTATTTTTCACATATGTTCTGCTTTAATTTGTGCGTATATTGCTGTTTACTAGTTCATGCGTAAGGATCGAGGTCCCCATATGTTCCCCCAATTTTATTTTCCATATATGTTCTGGTTTAATTTGTGCGTATATTGCTATTTACTGGTTTAATTTTGTTTGAGTGTGATAATGTCCCGCGTAAGGATCCAGGTCATGTTTCTGCAGCTGTTTACTGGTTTAATTTTATTTTCCACATATGTTCTGGTTTAATTTTGCTATTTACTGGTTTAATTTTATTTTCCACATATGTTCTGGTTTAATTTTGTTTAATTTGTGCGTATATTGCTACCAATTCCATGTTTCTGCAGCGGATGTTAATATTGGGACTACTTGGTGGTCAGGTGAAGAACATTTTGGATGTCTGGTTTAATCTTTAGGCGATATCTTTAGGTGAAAAGCATTTTGGATTGTCATTTTGTAAGAAATTGACCTTTAGGCACTAATTTCATATGTTGTTATCTTGTACGAAATTGATCGTGGACTAGACCCACACCCTTTCCTAGTTTGATCTTTAGGCACTATTTTTGTCTTTTACACGTCTTTCATATACGATTGGGAAGTAGATGAATCTGTAAATTTGATTATACCTACTGAATTATCGAGAATTAGTGTTTGCAAAATTTTAGAGAGTTGATTGGTTACCATAGATAGTAAATAGTCAGGTTTGTGTCCATGAAACAACATTCTCTTCAAGGTCATTTTCTGGATTATATAACTACAACATAAATATATTCCAAGATATTAGTTGTCATGTTCTATTTGTATATGGAAACCATCTCCTTTTTCTACATACAGCTCAATTTACCTCCATTGGTCTATTATATGCAGTTCTAAGAAATATTGAAAGAAAATGACAATTTGGTTGTTTGTCATCTACATGCATGCAGTTAACTTACACCAAACATTTTGGATGTTATGGCATGGGGTTTGATTGATTGGTAGATATGTGCATGGACACGAATAAGAGAACATGATACAGAAAAAAAATGACTCAAACAAATAATTGATTTTGAGACATCCTTGTTTATTTTGGGGGTGTCCATGTCATGTTTGATAAGTGAACGATACGACATTGACAAGACACTGATTTGGAGTGTTATGCTTCCTAGATTGGTAGGTAGTTAATGGTGTAGATAAGTGCCATATGCAGTGTTTTTAGTTTTATAAAGTATTGTTACTGCATATGTAAAGGACATCTGAAGATTTGGATTTGGGGCTTAGTGAGAGACATTTCTTTCCTCACAAAGATTTCTAAGGGTAGATTTGTCACATGCTTGCTCATCCAGCACCAATCCTCGCCATCAAGTCCATAATTGAAATTTTCCAGATCCAGCTGACATTGGAAGAGACCATTTACTAATGGAATAGTTGAAAATCTCTTTATCATTATCTAGTTGCCTATTTCCATTTTCCATTAGGTATATCTTTGATGGCAATCAACATCGAAGGGCACTGTTTCCAGGCCCAGAAGAAACCTTAATTTTCATCTCTCGCCATAATTAATGTACTTATGTTGTAGATTTTGTGGGCTATTATAGCAGTTGCATAACATTTTGATCATTAAGGTTCCATGAAGAGGCTACAACTTGCAGAGCATGAAGGCTGCCCTCCTTCACTTTTAAAATATCGTTGCAACACATGATGTCGTGGCATTGATCTACATCCTGTAGTAAATATATTTCATCATAAATATCGTTGCAACATTTGATGTTTTATAATTTAGGCATGTTTTATGATCTAGACAATTTTGTTTCACTTAGTTTCCTGTAGGATCTTTTTGCACTAGCTATCAACTTGTATGTCTATGCGCTGGTAATATCCCTTTATTTTATTGAAATTCTTTTTAGTAACTTTATGATCTGGGCATGTTTTTATTTAATTCCTTTTGAGCAGTTCTCACATCAAAATCTGAACTAGGATTTTTTTGACGGAGTGAATGGTAAGGTTGCAGACTTTTAGTTACTTATTTTTTGAAAGTGTTGTCTAATTATTTTTTCATGAACATGAAACATTGATCTACATCCCTGTAATATACTGATATAGTTGTTTACCTTTAATCTGATACACACACTAGCTCAAAACTGGTACAATCATGTAATACCCTATCTATCATAAGATTTCTTACCAAATTTGCAGTTTTCAGTTTGCAATTTGTAGTTTGCTATTAAGACAATTTGCAGTTTAGTTTTCTAACCCTATGTAATAAGATAGTTTGCATTTTGTAGTTTTCTAACCAAATTTGATTCCACACCGAAAGTTATATATGTGTCTTGAAACAAAATGCAGCTTCATGTTTTTTGCTTTGATACTTTTGAATGGCTGTTAGTTAGCTATATGTATTTCTAAAGCATGGACATATGGGATTAACTTGTTGTGTTTTGGTTTTGTTTGGCCAATGGGTGCATGCTGACTTGCAAATATTGGACTTACTTAAAGGAGAAATTGTGTGGTGATAGTTTTGCCTTTGACTACATGATGCAGATTGTGGTGAAGTGCCGAAAGGAAGTGCTGAGATATTTTTTCGTAAAGTCAAGTTATGGAAAGTGGATGAAGAAGAGGAAGCCCCACCAGGTCATTGTAGGTATCGCTTATAAAAGCTAGCATAGAATGCATCTTTTATGTCTTTTTCCCTGAATATTCTGCATTCATAACATCCATAGACAATTAACTCCCAGAGATGAACCAATCAACTCCCAGAGATGAACTAATATTATACTGGTGAAAGATAAAGTTATCTTCAGGATCTTGCTAAGGTCAAATTTATTTATGCTTGTAACATGAGATTTTTTTAGGGCGCCTAATGTCTGCCACAATGTTCCAAGAATAAGCTACACCAAAAAGCAATTGTGATTTATGATATTTCTACACACCATTTTGTGCTATAAAGGAGCAACTAAAATGATGCTCAAGTAAGGTCCAACAGTTGGTTGTAGTTGCAACCATTTTACTTGCATTTAGCTGACTCATATGAAGCAAGTTTCTTTGCATAAGTTGTTATCATAAAGAGTAAATTCCTCCACTTAGATCTTCATCTTAACCACTATAATTCTTGTTGTATACTGATACTTATTCTTTATCCTGACATGGGAGTCATGAAAAATCTCTCAAGTAATCATGATAAGTTAATGACCGTTTGGAAATGCAATCTCTGCTGTAGTTTACTGGTCTTAACATTCCTATCTTTATAGATGCATATTATGAAGATGATTTCTTTGAGGGTAACGATAGCAATGCGGAACCTGCACATGAAAGAGAGAAGCACATTTTGTAAATCTTGTGGAGGATGCTGAACTCCCTATATATGGTGGCTCTACTTACACAAAGATGGCTGCGGTCGTTACCCTATACAAGTACAAAGCTAAACATAGTCTCACGGGCAACGGTTTCAATGAACTTTTTGAGATGCTAGGCAAACTTCTACCTCAAAACAATAAACTTCCTGATTCATTATATTCAACAAAGAATCTACTTAAGGAATTTGATTTAGGCTATGAGAAGATACATGCTTGTGTGAATGATTGTTGTTTGTTTAGAAAGGAAAAGGAACATATGAATACATGTCCAAAATTGGGGCTTCACGGTGGAAAGTTGATGCACGCACCAATAAAATTGAAAATGGAGTCCCTGCAAAGGTATTGAGGTACTTTCCTATAATACAAGATTTAGGAGAATGTTTAAATCACTTGAAAAGGCAGAACAATTAATATGGCATCACACTCACAAAAGTCATGATGGAAAGATGCGGCACCCTGTTGATTCAATGGCATGGAATATGATCGACAGTAAGTGGCCTGATTTTGCATCAGATCCACGTAATCTTAGGCTTGGCCTTTCATCTGATGGATTTAATCCTTTCAGTGATCGTAGTACTCAGTATAGTTGTTGGCCTGTGATTTTGGTTGCTTATAATCTTCCTCCATCCTTATGTATGTCAAAGGAAAACTTAATGCTGACATTATTGATCCCTGGGCCTAAGCAACCAGGAAATGATATAGATGTCTACTTGGAGCCACTTATAGAAGATTTAAAGAGTTGTGGACAAATGGTGTGAGTGTTTATGATGCATTCACTAAATCCACATTTAATTTGAAGGCTGTTTTAATGTGGACAATAAATGACTTTCCAGCTTATGGAAATTTATCTGGATATTCTACAAAAGGCAGAGCAGCTTGTCCGGTATGTGGAATTGAGACATCTTCAAGAAGGTTGCCTAATTGTAAGAAGCATGTATACATGGACCATAGACGGTTTTTGCGCACAATCATCCATTTAGATTAAAAAAGTTGGTTTGATGGAAACGAAGAACATAGAGGGAAGCCTAAAGCACTAAGAGGTTCAAAATTTTTGATGTGGTAAAGAAGCATGTAAATGATTGGGGAAACCAAAGAACGAAGATAACAACCATGTCAACAATTGTGGACAACCAGTAAAGAAGGTAAGAAAAGGAAGAAAAGAACATGAGGAAGAAGAAGCAACAACTGAATGTTGATTCAATATGGCCTTGGAAGAAAAAATCAATTTTCTTTGAGTTACCTTATTGGGAGGTACTATAATTAACTCTCTCTCTCTCTCTCTCCTCTCTCTCTCTCTCTCCTCCCTCTCTCTCTTTCTCTTTTCTATCATTTTTGAATATAAAATCTATTTTCAGTTATAAATTTAATACGTCTTCTTTATATGATGTTTCGGAGTTTACTTTTGCGACATTTAGATGTGATGCACATTGAGAAGAACATTTGTGAGAGCATTATTGGCACAATATTGAATATAAAGGGAAAAACAAAGGATGGACTGAATTCTCGTAAAGATATGGAAGAAATGGGCATACAGAGGAACTACATGCTGAAAAAGTAGGGGACAAGTTTCGATGGGCAGCAGGTTCTTACAATTTATCAAAATCGGAGAAGAAATTATTTTGCAAGAGGCTTGCAAATTTACGATTGCCTGATGATTACAACTCCAACATTTCAAATCATGTGTCATTGCAAGATTCCAAAATTTTAAACCTCAAGTCCCATGATTGTCACATTCTACTCCAACAAGTCTTGTCAGTAGCATTAAGAGGACTTCTGCCAAAGGGTACGAGAACTGCAATATTTTGACTTTGTTCATTTTTTAATGAATTATGCCAAAGAGTAATTGATAAAAACAAATTAGAACAACTAGAAGTTGAAGTTGCAGAAACTTTGTGCATATTAGAAAGATTTTTTCCTCCATTATTTTTGATGTTATGGTACATCTCATAATTCATCTTGCAAGAGAAGCTCGAATTGGTGGGCCAGTACAATTTCGTTGGATGTACCCTTTTGAGAGGTAATATATTGCATTTTAAATTTATAATAAACTTAAAAATTATTACTAATATTAGTTTTAATTAGATTTATGAAGGTGCTAAAAGGATATGTTAGAAATCGTTCACGGCCCGAAGGATGTATAGCAGAAAGGTATCTTGCTGAAGAATGCTCAAGTTTTTGTAGCGGGTACATAAAGCAAGCTGCTGAAATTGGTGCTCAACATAGGCGCAATGATGATTTTGAAAATGAAACTATTGGAGAAGGGAGGCCAATTTCTAAGGGGCAAATAAGAACAATGTCTTCTGACATGTTAGAGATCGCTCATCGTACTATTTTGTTTAAAAGTTCTGAAGTCGAACCATATACTAAGTAAGTATGATTCCAAATTATAAACATATTTTCACTTAAATTTTTGTAACTTCCTTTTTATGTGCTTATATTGTAATACCAGAATGCATCTAGAGGAACTTATGCATTTGGATAGGCGTCTTTTGAAGAATGAAAGCTTGTTACAAAAGAGACATACAGAGACTTTCATAGGATGGCTAAAAAATAAAGTCAAAATAGGCCAAGCTGGCACTATGTCGAGCATTAAGGTGGCTAGCTGTGGACCTAAAAAGGATGTATTATCCTTCTCAGGTTATGTCATCAATGGTCATCGATTTCATACAAAAGTTGCCGAGAAAAGCACACAAAACAGCGGTGTTTCAATTGAAGCAGAAACAGTTTGTCGATCTAGTGCAAGAGACACATCTCACGTCATTGGAAAAGTATCTTATTATGGGGTTATTAAAGACATAATTTTGCTTGACTACTACAATTTTCAAGTTCCTTTATTTCAATGTGATTGGGCAAACATAGAAAATGGTGTCAAAGTTGAAGAGGGATTTACATTGGTTAACCTTCACCATGGCAAAGTCAATTCGAGAAAGATCCATTTATTTTAGCCTCACAAGGAAAGCAAGTATTTTATTCAAGAGAGAGTGATGCATCAAATTGGTATGTTGTTCTAAAAGCACCACCAAGAGGATTTTATGAGTTAGAAAGCTTCGAAGCTAATGAATACATGCCATGTGCACCATTAGATGTATTACAACTTGATCCGAATCTTGATGGTGAAGGTTATGTAAGACATGATTGTGATAAGATTACTTCGGATGAGGTAAATGATTTTCTGACCCGGAGGACATTTTAATATTTGATGTGTTACATTATTCATTAAATTGCACTTATTGATTATGTTGCAGGTATATGGGGCTACTGAGTATTAACTAAGATTGGGAATCTGGTCATAGCAACTTGTTTCAAGTGTTGGTGTTTGCAATGTCATGAGATTTTGTATTCTGGTCATAGCAACTTGTTTCAACTTGTTTCAAGTATTAGTGTTTATGTTGCCAATAGGCTTGACTATCAAAGAAGAGGAAATCTATTTCTTGTTTATGTTTGGTTCAACTTCTATTTTTGTGTGGTTCTGTCAATATATTTGTGCTTCAGATTTTGTTTAGTTCTGGCCACCCCGTTAGATTCTGTTCATACATGCTTTTGTCAATATATTGTAATTGCTTGAATTGGAATTCTATGATTTAAAAGAACTATTTTAATTAACATGCATGCAATTGTATTTTGCAGAGTTATTCCAAAGTCTTTCATCCTAATAGTGGTGAGCTTTGACCCTGAAATTACATACTTTATATTATTTTATGTCACTGTTGGTACATGTACACTAGAATACAAGACATTCTTGCACACAGGTTCCTCTACACTGCTGCTCTAATTAGTGAGTAAATATTAATGTTGTTGCTGCCTATATGTCTATCAGGTAGCATAATTCTTGCAGTTTTGAGTATATGTGGGCTGAGTATCAGTGAAACTTTTCATATGCTATGTATGTGCTTCATTCTTGCTATGATACTTGTGCTATTAAAAATTCTTGCTGGATTTTTGGGTTTGGTTTTGTATCTTTTGATACTTGTGCTTCATTCTATGCATGTGTTTCCACCTTATTAGGAGGAAATTTCCTCTTATTTGATACTTGGGCTGAGTATCAGTTTTGAGTATTTATTCTTTCTTGGTCACATGACTTATAACACTTAATACTTGTTTCAGGAAGGGAGATTGTTTACGTTCCTTTTTAAGTCTGGACTAAACACTCACCAAGTTGATTATTGTTGTACTATAAAGTGAAATATTACTAGGAGGAAATTTTACTAGGAGGAAATTTCCTTTTATTAGATACAAATTATACTGAAGCTGCACTTTGAAATACATGAGCTATTTGACCTGTGCTATGATACATGTGCTATTCAAGCTATGATACCTGTGCTATTCTTGAACTTTCTATTGTTTTAGTTATTGACAAGAGGCATGTCAACAAGAGGCATGTCAGTAAAACATTACTGCTATTGCTGCCTATATGCCAATTAGTTAGCATAATTGATTGCAGTTTTCAATATATGTGGGCTGAGTAAAACATTGTTGCAACATTAGAGAAGCTTGGTTGGCTCTTTTAGAAGCTTGGCTGGCTGAAGCTTGTCAGTAAAACATTAGCTGAAGCTTGGCTGGCTCTCTTTTAGAACATTGTTGCAACATTAGAGAAGACATTCATACTTGAGGTGTGTGCATTTCGTTTTCTAAACTCAGAAGACAAGTTGATAGTTATGGCAAGCCTATTATCAACAGTGGTAAGAGGATATGCAGAAGATTTTGTTTGGTTGGGGTATCATGTATGAACAGAGAATGTTTTCTTGCATTCAATTTCCTTTTTCTTTTTCCACATTCTTTCGAAGAAGATATAAAACCTAAGGGCCCGTTTGGTTGCAAGAACTACTTAACCTATGATACAAATTATACTACAGCTACTCTTTGACATGAGGCATGTCAGTAAAACAAAAAATTCAAGCTATAGGGACACAAGTATTTATGAATCCTTTATAGATACAACTGTTTGGTTGTTTGGAGCTGAAGTTACAGTTCTCTATGTTACAAGACATTTTTTTTTTCTCTTGCAAATTCACTTATCTTTTTTTTTGCTTATCATGGCTAATCCTCTTTTATGTTTTCTATAGTAATTTAATTTTTTGAGCACCACTGGTCATTTTAGAAAGGTCTATTCAGACAGTTGTGAACATGCTGGGATCCGGTGAAGTAAGCTCCATTTATATTTGTAATATGTTTTTCATATATATTGGGGTACAACTTTGAGTTCTTATTATTTGCTTATTTTATGAAGCCTTCTAAAAAAGGTGCAAAAAGAGGAGTAACACAAAATTTAGCTACCAATGCTAAAACCATGCAAAGAGAAAATGGTGTAAGAATATCACAGGAAGACTCTAACTCTCCATCTAACATGTCACCTAATATAGCAAGTAACCAAAAACAACCAAATTCTAATGTGCCTGAAAAGAAGAATACCAGAGGTAAGTGTAAAATGGATCGTATTCGCAAGAGAAAAAATCCTGTTCGGTTGATTTCAATGAGAGATGACAACCAATTGGAGATAATGCAGCTGAATTGCTAGTTTTTTGGGCTCGACGGTAAGAGTTAGTACCGGGTGACAAGGGAGAATTGGGGATCTTTCGAAGATTTTAAACATAAATATGGGAATACATCACGGTAATATTTATATACATCGTACTTATATATATTAAACATAAGATGATCTTTATTGAATGTTATGCCCTTTCTTACAGCAAAAATATATACTTGATGATTGCCACAAGACATATACATTCCAAAAGTTGGGAAAGCATTGGCGTGATCATAAGTCTAATTTGATGAAAGAGGTGATGGAGCAAGCAAAAGTTGTAGGTTTACCACGACACTTGCCCTCCTCAAGCCTGACAATGTACCAGTGTTTAAAGATTGGAAGGCTTTTGTAATCAAGAGAAGTACTCCAGAATTTAAGGTAAGTGTGTTGTTGGTTACTTTTTCCCTCATTTTTGGATCTAAATCTTGCTATTGCATATAATGTATATTTCATATGGGAAACTAGGAAAGAAGTGAAAGATTTAAGAAGATGCGAAAAAGTCAAACTTTGTTGCATACTACTAGTCGTAAGGGATATGCTCGTCTAGAGGATGAAATGGTAACTAAGTGATACACATATGCTTGTTACCTAAAACTGTTTTAGTACCTTAGTCATTTCATTGGCCTTAGTTGATTTCTACTTATTGTTTATTACCTAAAATTTGTCTTGTAGCGTCAACAATGTGATGAACCTGACTCCGTACAAAGAGTTGATGTATGGATCAAGGGACATCAGAGGAAAACAGGTGAATTGAGTGAAGAGGCTAAGAGAATTTTGGTAAGTGTTTGTCATCCACTCTTTGTTCTACATTACACATGGGCCATTCTTGTAGTGGTCACGGTTCTTGATATATTTGTGGCTTAAACTGGTAATATCAGTCATCTGGTGAGTGATAACTAATTAGCCTCATTGGTAACGATGGTGATCAATGTTTTTGATTCCCTAAGAAAATGACCAAGTGGTTGTTCTTATTTTGATACAATCTGGTTTTCTACTACTTAACATAGTTTTGCAAATAAGCATCAAATTGAATTAATGAGCTTGAGTTTGAAAGCTTGTAGCTGGAGTTACTGGAAAAAATGTGTGATTGAACCCCTGGGCATTATATCAAGGGGCTTATTTTTCCAATCCTATCATTATGTCTTCTACTGTTCTTGCATGCTTGCTTCATGGTTCATGAAGCCAAGTCATGATCAGACCATGCTTTTTGCTGGTTGCTTTGCAAGAATCAATATTGGTTTTCCTGGAACTTTGGCATAGTTTTGCGGCAATCTGACCAACATCTTGTACATGATTGACCAAGCTAAAGGTTGAAGAATTTCAGCACGTCATCTGCTGATTTGTTAAGAACTTTCATGAAAATACCTATGTTAGCAAAAACTATGGTGCATGATATATTTGTATACTAACCTATAGTCTGTGACTCATGTACTCGACTATTATACTATGTGATTGTTAAGAACTACGTATAATACTATCTATTACTTTCTAGCTTCCTGTCGTCGATGCAATTCTTCAGTTTTCTTATGTTGAGGACTTTGTTGTAGAAAGGTGATTTGACATGTATTTTTACCATTTTCTATCCACTTGTACTAAACTAAAATTACCTACTGTACTATTTACTGTTAGGATGACATAGAAGATATTCATAAGTAGCAACACATCAGAAAAAATTCTTTAGAAACTGACGCTATTTCAAAAGTAATTGGTCCCGAACGACGAGGAAGAGTAAGAGGGCTTGGCTTTGGGGCGACTCCTTCAAAAGTGGAAGGTCAAAAATATCATCGTGACAAAGTCAATAGATTGGAAAGTGAGTTGATTGAGTTAAGAAATTTATATAAAAGCATTGCTGAAAAGGTTATTGGAAAAAATAACACTGTAAGTTTTAGACTTCGAGATGGTATTTTTATTCTTTATTACATACTAACACTGTAAGCTTGTCCAACAATTAATGTGTTTTTCATTCATGTAGGAAATTGGAAACTAAACATAGTGGGAAAGACTAACTCAAACTGTGGGGTTCAAAGTTCTACCAATCGTGAGATAACACAAACAAGACAGAAAAGGAAAATGCTGAAAATCCAAGTTCCCTTAATATTGGGACAAAATGCAAGTTATTGAATTGGGAGACAGGTTCAGAAGTTGTTGCAATTGGTGAGATTGCATCTACAAATCCCAAAGACTTGGTCCATCATGTGCCTTTAGGACACGAGTGCTATAAACTTTGGGTTCATGAAGTAATTGATTACGAGATGACTTTGTATCGGCCGACCCGTGAGTTTTTTCTTCTACATGAGGCTTTATCAAGTACAATTGCCTGGCCTATCAAGTATATCAGATTCGACTAGTGGTAAAACTTTTGAGGTAGGTAATATGACTATCCCTTTTTTGTCTTGTTTTCTTCTATTTTTAGGATCATGTGGTACTTATTATTTTGTTATGGACTTCATGTCTTTGGTATAGGGTCCTCTTCAGTTTCCAGGTCCTGAGCTTCAATGTTCTGTGTGTGGGATCGACACTGTTTGCTAGCTTATCCAGGTAACTATGCTCGCTCCATATAAAGCAAATTTCATTAGTACAACTTCTCAAAAAATGCATAAGAAATTGTATCCTAGGACATTGGTTGAACTATTATACATGAGATGACTTGGACTATTGTACATGAAATGACTTTTTATTGAGATTTGAGACGCTGCTGGTTTTTAAGTTCAATTTCCCAAAAAATTCATCAGATTATACATGAGATGACTTGAGCTGCTGCTGGGCATATTCATATTGCTTTTATATTGATTCCCAGTAGATTTCATGATAAACCAACTGAAAACAAATATATTATGTTCTATGTTCTTTACCTACAACTTTACTTGGTTTGCCAGATATTTAAATGGATGTCAGATTTAATTTGGATGATTTCAAGTAACATTGTTGGCTAGATGTCATTTTTTTTTGCAGTTCCAGTTCCAGTTTATCTCCATCTGTATATTGTGATCAGTTGGTTAATTCTCCATTTTTTTCCAGTTCCAGTTCCAGGATCATGTCGTACTTATTATTTAAATGGTTCATTCTCCATCTGTATATTGTGAGCAGTTCCAGTTCCAGTTCCAGTTTCATTCTCCATCTGGAAAACCAAGTCCTTTCTTTTGCAACAGAAAACAATTGGGTCATAGTATTATGTGAGGAATTTGCTATATATTTTCTTCTGAAAATGGTCCATGCTTGGGTTTTTGTTCTTTTTTCTCCAATTTTGTGAATATGCACATCTCTGTACTACATAGATCCGTGGCCATAATGCTTGAGTTAGGACTTTGGATTATTGCTCATTTTTTGCTAAGAAATTGGGATAATGAGTTTGCTAATGATGACATTATTGTGAAACTTGGAAATCTGATGAGAACTAGTATGAATGTTGTTCATGCTTAATTCGGCTATGTATTAATATTTGGATAACTGTGTCATATTTAATCAATGTTCTATTATAGGTTTTCTGCATATAACATCATATTTCATTTTCATATATGCTAGTTTTTTTTACTTTTGTTATTTCATTCATTTTTAACTTAATATTGATGTGGTTTGTTATTGTATGTAATAGGTTATGCAAGAGACGACTACTTATTTTGCTGTTTGTTTAGGGGATGAAGATGTGGACCAGTCACTTATGAAGCATTGGCGATTACTTGGTGTGCTTTTGACATTTTAGTGGCCTCCTTATTTGCCCTTTATGGACATGTTATTTTGTTGTTTGTTTTGAGGATGAGGATGTGGACGCCATATTTTGTTCTTTGTTTAGAGGAAGTTAAAGAATGAATATATTTTGTGTTGGCCTTAGCTTCAGTATACAATATCATTTTGTGGCATTTTAGGTGGTAATTTGGGATTCTTATTGATTATGGTTTCCAATTGTTGTGTACACTACTTTGTGACATTATTGTTTTAATGATAGTTATTAATCTTCATAATTATTGTGTATATTATATTTTGTGATTGAAAGTCAAAAGGTGAAATTGATTACACAAAAGCAGGTTTTTTTAAAAAAAATTGCAAAAAATTTAAGACGTGCATAATATGTCCTAATTTGTGTGTATTTACTTTTCACGACATACAATGAATGTCATAATTGACTAATAAAGACATGCAAAAAATGTTGTAAAATGTGTTTAACGACGTGCATCAGCATGTCGTAATTGTGTATTAATAACGTGCAGAAGAATGTTGTAATTGTACATTAATGGCATGCAAATGTACGTCGTGATTGTGTATTAATGACGTGCAGAAGAATGTTGTAATTGTACATTAATGGCATGCAAATGTACGTCGTGATTGTGTAATAACGGCGTGCAACTACACGCCATAATTATCTTCTAACGACACGCAATAAATGTCGTGAGTGAGTATAGACGGCACACAAATTGAGTTTAGACGGCACGCATATTATGTCGTCTAAACTACCATCTTTTTACCGCATGGGCTAATACGGCGTTCGCGTGTACGTCGTCTATAGTATTTTATGGCGCACATTGCACGCCGTAAAAACATATCTTCCTTGTAGTGCAAGTGCCTACTTTATGGAGCATCATATCACCAGTTAAGAGAGTGTCCCAAGATTTCTGGACGGACACTCAGAGAGCAGGAGTGAGGGCTCCGGTGAGCCAGCAGAAGGGTACCCTTACAGACTCAGCAGCAGAGATTCGTACAGCATCAGGCTGGAGAAGGCCAGCAGGGGCGAGCTTACGCTATGGCTGCTGAGGGTGCACAAGAAGTAAGAGAGCTTATCGCAGGTTCTGTTCATCTTAATTCGTTCTTGCCATATTTTAACCATCTCGAAATTCAGTTCCAACAGATCTTGCTTATCGTTCTTAGATAAATTATTCTTGGTATTCATTGTTGATTTAATTTTTGCCAAGATAAATTATATGGGCTAGGTCGTCTCAGTTATGGAATCTAGTCTTCTACAGTCACATTAGCCAGCATGGCATGGACCTACGATCTAATTTTGGATATATTTCGGGTATAGAAATTTAAGATTTTCGCAGCCAAGCTAGCGGCAGAGCAAAAATTTTAAATACTATTATTCTAGAAGTGTGTACATTAGTTGGGACTCTATGGTTATCATAGCCCTGCTTACTAGTATGACGAGGATTCAGAGTACCATGATTTTGGATGAACGCATGTGATTATCAGATTTCATCTTAAATTTTTGAACATATTATCTCTACTTTTCGTTTCAGTCTTTCAAATTTTTGTTGTTGTTATTGTTTAGTTTTGCTTTCTCATCCTTCAACTTAGGAGTAGGAGTAGCTCTAACTGTTAGTATAATCCTTTGTATAACTTCCTTGTTATGAATTTCCCTTAATGATATAATGAATGTGATAGGCCTTTTGACTTAGAAGTGATAGTATAGCTCTGACCCTAGAATGGTAACCCTTACAGTCCTGTTGATTAATTGTTTTCCTTATCTTCCCAGCCGACACCCATGACCCTAGACTGTTCCACTTACCTTGTATTTAGGCCATTGACCATTACCA
The DNA here is from genome assembly GCA_029216955.1 of Iris pallida. Taxonomy (NCBI): domain Eukaryota; kingdom Viridiplantae; phylum Streptophyta; class Magnoliopsida; order Asparagales; family Iridaceae; genus Iris; species Iris pallida. The sequence continues at coordinate 8,943,778 of JANAVB010021798.1, read as the reverse complement.
CTTTAATTATGATTGTTTCATACACATTACCGTGACTATTAAATTAGGAGCACAAGACTAGTTGTTTTCCAAAACCAACTTCCCTTGCATGACTTATACATGACCCCCTACACTCATGACTTTCGTGTTCACTCAGCCACAACATCTTATGCTCCGTTTGCTTTATACGAATTTTTTGACACAAGACCCCATCTTGATTCACCGCATGGAGACACTTTTCGACTCGAATTAGGAACACCTTTTTGACCCAACCTGCCTACCCAAATTCTGGATATGACCTATATTAAGCCTACTACCCATATTGGACTTGCTGACTCAGATGCTGCTAGGTAGAAGCTTTGACCTTGATTGTTGGGGGTTGACCAAATCAGCCCACTTTTTGCTATTTAAAGTGGGTACGTCTACTGAGAGACTTGCAGCGATGTACATGTCACAGATTTTAGGATTCATGGAGTTCCGGTCAGTATTATCGGATGGGATAGTCGCTTTACTTTTATTTCTGGCGGAGTTTAGACTAGTTTAGGCACTCAGCTCAAGTTTATACTGCATACCACCCTCAGACGGACGGACAGTCAGAGAGGACTATTCAGACGCTCGAGGACATGCTGCGAACGTGCGTCTTGGATTTGGAGGATCCTGGAAGGATCACCTGTACTTGGTAGAGTTTGCTTACAACAACAGTTATCAGGCCAGCATTGAGATGTCACCCTTCGAGGCTTTGTACGGGCGTAGGTGTTGTACACCCTTATCTTAGGATGATGTTGGTGAGCGAGCTTTATTGGGACCTGAGATGGTTGTTGACGCAATCGAGAAGGTAAAGCTCATCAGGGACAGACTTCGCGTGGCGCAGAACAGACATCGGCACTGGGCCGATAGCCACCGGAGGCCTTGGAGTGTGAGGTGCAGATTAGAGATAGGATTAGAAGTGTGTTGTTGTTGTTTGTTTGTTTGTTTGATCATGTTTTATTATTTAGTAACTTGAGACCATGTTTGTGTTTAGGTCGGAGACATATTTTTCTGCGGATATCTCGACTCGTGGTACTATACATTTTGTTGGAGGTGGGAAGCTTAGCCCGCGCTTCATCGGACCTTTCGTAATTAGCGAAGAGTCGGTGATGGCATACAGGCCAGACTTGCCACCTGCACTAGTGGGTGTCCATAACGTATTCCAGTATCACAGTTGAGACGGTACATGGCTGACCCTAGCCATGTACTTGATCATTCGGAGATTGAAGGGGGACCTACTCTCAGTTATCCAGAGCAGCAAGTGGAGATTCTAGATCGCCGAGAGAAGGTACTGAGGAACCAGGTGGTACCCTTGGTTTGCGTCGCATGGAGGTATCATTCTCCAAGAGAGTCTACCTGGGAGCGGGAGGATGAGATGCACGAGCGATACCCTTATCTTTTTGGACCTTGAGGTATGATTGTCTATCCTTCTCATCAGTTTAGTTTACCTTTTAATTTCGAGGACAATTTTTTTAGGAGGGTAGATTTGTCACTACCATATTTTAGATTGAGGGTATTTTGGTCATTTGTGAATTTTTGAATTTATTTTAATTTATTGGATTGGTGATTGCTACTTTTGACTTTGACTAGTTGAGACTTTGGAACTAACCTAAATGTTAACCTAGCTATGGTGACTTGATTAGCATGGTGGGACCCTAGTCTAACTTAAGTCAACCTAAGTTAGTCATTTAGAAATTAAGATTCAAATAGGAGGGTTAGTGATTTGGTTCATAGGCTTGAGACTTAGGAATTGATTCCATGACTAGTGTAAGTTGACCCATAGCCCATTAGACTAAAACCCTAACCCTAATTTCAGCATGCTATGGCCGGCCACTTAGGGTTCCCCCCTATAAATATCTTCATTTAGTTCTTGCCCTATTGTATCATTCCAACACTTAGAGAAAATAAAGGTATGTCCATTCTTTTCCAATCCATAGATTTTCCATTTTAATTCCTTTTTGACTCTAGTTTCTTGCATTAGAGCTAATACTCTTCTATTTTCTGTTTATGGAGAGTAATCCCAGCTTTGGAATAATTTAGGGATTTGAGCTAGCAAGGAGGAACACTCTATTTTGGGGCTTTTCTTGCCATTGGCATCTATAGGTAAAACTCCTCAAATTGTGCTAATATTCTGATTTCTTTGCATCCTAGCCTAGATCTAGGTGTCCCCTAGCTGTCCCTAAAATTTGGTTAGAAATCGTGTCCGTTTGGTGTCCGTATCGGACACGTGTCATAGTGTATGTGCAAGTATTTGATAGAATGCCACTTAGGATTTGATTTTAGAGTTTTGCTAAACTAATTGCATGAATCTGTAGATCTATGTATGTACATTAACTTTTGTGAAGACTGAGTTATTGTTTGTGTTTTGTGTCCTAATTTGCACTGGACATGCTGCACGGGGTCTCGGTCGGGTGTCCTATGCCCGTGTCCGATTTCTCCTTGGACACTACATGAGTTGACACAAAAATTGGTTTGTACGTAGGGGAGATGACTGACAGGTATGGTATAAAATTTTATTTGGTTTTATTTAGTGGTTTGGAAGATTTTCGAGCCACATGGGTTGTTCACTGTCAGCGCACAGCCGACCATAGGCTACTGACACAGTCTTCGTGTCTACGAAGACAGTTTTGGACACGACTCATGGTGGTCAACCCCTAGCCCTAGAGGTGGCGAACCTAGGTGCACACCCACGTCATGTCTCATTTTGTATGTCGTGTCCTAGACACGAGTACATGCGTGCACGAGACTATGTATTCGTGTGTGCACGTGTAGTGTTCGTGTGATATGGACACGCCGTATCCGGCACTGGGTGACACGAAATGACTCCATGGACATGCACATGTGTGTCTATGATTACCAACCTCTAATTTGAATATTAGTTGTTAGTTTAATTCGAAATTGTGAATTTCCTTAATATTTCTGATACATGTAAACTGTCAAATGTTTCCTGAAATTTCGAATGTGTTAACCTATTTTAAATGACTAAATTGTGCTATTGGATCACAATACATATCTGGGAATTAGCCTACATGCTAGGGTTCATAATGGCATAGGAATTTAGTTTTCGAATTTGCATTTGGCTTTCGAGTTTACATTTGGCTTTCGAGTTTACATTTGAACTTTTGGACTGATACACTGTTTTGAGTATACAATGTTAATATGTACACTGTTCTTACCAGAGAATTCCCAACTACCTTCCTAAATTTGTTGGTTCAATTTCAATATGATTTCCTATATTTTAGCTCGGTTTAAATTACAATAGGGTTCATGGTGGTGTGTGATAATAGGGGTTTCAAATTTTAATTGGTAACTGTCATGTACACTGAGTTCAATCACACACACACTCATGCACTTACACATTAACCTGGAACTAAAATCTGAGAATGGTATTGACTCTCACACATTGATTCATATGTTTACACGCACATTACACATGGGCTAACTGTTAAGCTGGGAATGAATGCATTGTTGGTATACTCTAGAAATCTGAGAACATAATGTTCATTATACATTGATTTGTGTACACTAAAAATCTGAGATTGACACACTTTTGCACACTGTTGAAAGCTGAGAACACATTGATTCCTATGTTTCTACTTAAACACACACACATATATCCATACACATCTGAGTTTAAGTAGCACAATAGGTTTCCTGATTTACATTGGATTATTGGGTTTTGAAATTTTAGTAGGCTGCAACCTGTAGACTGTTATGTATACCCTGTCCACCTGTGGTTTGCTAATACCCTACACTTCATCTATACATACACACACACACTGATTTGTGTACACTGTTGAAATCTAAGAACCTATATCCCTGCTACCATATGACACACACCACTGATTTGTGTACACTGTTAAAATCTGAGAACCTGTATCCCTGCTACCACATGACACACACACACATATGCATGACTCTCTCTCTATCTCTATATGTATATGTATACTATATATATGTAATCTTTGTGCGATAATGTAATATATGTGTAATATCTATATGTACTTTGTGCGATAATGTAATATATGTGTAATTCCATATGATTTTTGTATATATATATATATATATATATATATATATATATATATATATATATATATATATATATATATATATATATATATATATAATATATGAAATTGATATGTGTGCATGCCTATAATATGTGTTTGGCATATAGCCTATGTAGCATAGCCTATGGGTATTCTAATATGCAAGCTTATGGTATATGGAATGTATACACATAAGTTGGTGTGTTGTTAGACTTGTGTGACTTTTGAATGATGTGTACTTGCTAGGATATACTGTTAGTCTTAGTGAGACTTGTCTGGGTTAGGTTTGACCTAGTTGACATAGTTTGACTAGAGTAGTTTGACTAGAGTTGACCAAAGGTTGACTTTAGCCTAGATTGATCCAAACATCATGTAGAATGCATTAGCAGTTTATTTTACCAATTTGGACATGTTGTTACTTGTACTATTCTGAATCGGAGCCAGACACCACTTCTCAGGCAGTATTTATTCAGACACTCAGGATATCAGCGAGTACATTCTCTAACCGTTTCATACTTGATAGAATTTATATTTATGCTCTAGATTACTTTACTTGATGCTGTCATGTTGTTAACACGGATTGGTACTATATGGATCCCTTCATGAGATGTTATCCCCCTCGGGAGCATCGGTTACATCATGTCATGTGCGTTTTACTTTCATCATGTATTCCTGTGCTTTCACCATTCATGTGCACTCGCGTGATTCATGTACTCTCATGTTCACGGAGCTCCCATGTTTATATTCACGTGCACCCATTTATGGGCCCCTATGTGATATTGTAAAATAACATAACCTGTCTGGATCCTTGTGTATTGATTAGGGTACGGGGGAGTATTAATGGTCATGTGAACAATTCCAAAGTAGTGTAGTCATGTGCAAACTTTCATGTTTATATCAAGCCGTTACATGTCTATCTTGTACTCTACATCACTATCACTGTTAGCTCTTTACTTATAATAGATATTTCTTTACAGCCATCTTTACATCATATATTTCCAGCGTTATGTATCTTACTCTATTGCATATTTATATATCCTGTCATATTATGAACTGCATGAGATGTACTGTGCTCGCTCCGTCTGACTGGACCTGTTGAAATATTACAGATGACCTTGAGGAGCTGTATCCCACTTATTACGGAGTAGGCCTAGATGACACATGTGAGCTGGACTCTCGGAGGACCCAGCACTTGTAGAGGACATTACCCCCATAGTCTAGGCTAGTTAGCTAGGCCAGTATCTATTATATCTTCATGTCTTGTTGGATACACTTGTACTTATTTGGAGATTTGTTATTCTGGATTGTGGAGTTGTTTATCTTAGACACTAGCTCCCTCACTTATCTTGTATTTATCATCTGTAGATTCTGTTGATTTCATCTTTTATCTTATCGTACTTTCTTCCTTAGTTGTGATTGTGTTGTACTTTATATTGTCACCTCCATTCGGAGTGTATATACTGTACATGTACCTTATAACTGTTAGATGTATGTGACCTAGGACAACATTCTACCATCGACACTGCGACGTAGGCTGGACATAACCACTTCTCGTACCCCTACACTGGGTGCGGGTCGTGACACTCCTACATTGTTACCTTCGCTTCTTACCCAAAGCTTGTCACGCCCCAATTCTGCAGGGTCATTTCACTCGCATTTAACTCTTGGAATCGATCGTCCTCGCTTGGGTGTGATGTCGCACAAGTCTATATTGTACTTATACAAGGCAAATATGGTATATAATTGATAAACTCCAAATAGGAGCACATTGCAGCGATAGAAGCAGACAAATTGAAGATAATGAGGACATTCTTACTCATTGGATAGAACACATTATTGAATGTAGCAGCAAAAATCAGCAGAATTTGAAGTCGTATAGAGATATAGAAATAAGTTGTCTTTATTGATAATTGATAATTGAAAATAGAGTACAAGACTTGCAATAGAATGCAAAGTTTGCAACACATCTCACTTTACATTGATAGCCAACTGAACAAATGCCACAAGCTTACATTTGATACTTTGATGCATTGGATTACAACTCGATATACCGACTTGGCTTGCAACTCACTGGTATACATGATTACAATATTCCATACATTATGTCCTTTATAGACAGAAGACATCATCTTTTGGAAGGAGAGCTTCTGCATGCCCAATAAATCTTCGATGTCGTAGGACCGTTCAAGCCAACCTTCGTGTACAGAACTTTTCAAGCACGAGCACCTAAAAAGAGTGCCCATAACATGGGTCAGTACATCATCTATGTACTAGCGAGCAGAATCCAACCTACTTGCCTATAGGGGTGAGCATTATTCGGTTTTGGACCGAAAACGACCCGAACCGAACCGAATAAGAGGTTCGGTTCGGTTTTAAAAAAATTCGGTTCGGTTTCGGTTTTGAAAATACTAAATTTTCTTATTTGGTTTCGGTTTGGGTTTCGGTTTCGTCCAAAATCGAAAACCGAATAAGAAATTTTAATTTATATATATATATATATATAATATGTGTGTATGGTGTGTGTGTGTGTGTGTGTGTGTGTGTGTGTGTGTGTGTACTATATATAAGTATTAATATATAGGTATGTACTAAATATATAGGTATATAATAAATATGTCTATGTATATTTAGTTACTATATATATTAAGAAAAAAAAAGCTCAAAAAAATAAAAAATAAATGAATAAACCGAATAAACCAAAACCAACCGATTTACTTCGGTTCGTTTGATTCGGTTTTGGGCCAATTCGGTTCGGTTTCGGTTTTGCTTATTCGATTTCGGTCCAATTCGGTTTTGGATTATTCGGTTCGGTTTAAACCGAATAAACCGAATGCTCACCCCTACTTGCCTAAACCAACACTAAGTGGTCAATTAAGCAAGCTTTTATTAGAATGATTTTCTATTTGGGCCCTAACATCAGTTTACAGTTCTTGAGCAGAAATATGAAGTATGTAAACTTGTTATCTCGTATTCTTATGAAAAGGTATCGATGAAGCATACTTGGTGTTATCAATTTATAGTACTGTTTACGTAGAGGCATCATTCAAGCAGCATTGAGTTAGCATACATCAAAATTGTTATAGTGATTCTCTTAATAAGGCAACACTTAAGCATACTACATTTAACATGTTAGGCATGTTCTATATGAAAGGTAACATCACAACACCATTTTGTTTAGCATGTTAAGCAGGCAAGTTGAACCAACATAAATATATTGCATATATCACATTTAAGTGATTTCTTACCGATAGCCAACTCGTTCCTGCGTTAAATACAGGTTAGGCAATATACTTACTCTGCTTGCACAAAATATTTATTAACATGCATCCTGACTACATGACCATTGGTGTTATGCACCATTTTGGACTTGCCATATAAGACTTCAAGTGAATACGACGTACCATTCACCGGGTTGCAAGCCCGAAATGAATGTCCCGATACCAATCATGCCACCAGAGCATGTTGTATTTCCTCCTAGGCCGAATCGGTCCCCAGGGCCCTGGGAACCGTCCGATGAAACAATACCTTGTATACAAGTTGTCCATGACCATGCGAATGCGTGTCCGACTCCATCGTGTTCGAAGTCGAATGGTAAAATATTAAGATAAGTAAAGGCAACATTTTATTATCTCACCTCATCACGTCGTATTCAACGATTTATCATTTCCATCATTTACTATCATTTCCACTTGGTGATATCGCGATCCCAAGCCTTATCATTTCTCACTGCATTGATTCATTGCAACATTTTATAGCATTCTTTCAATAAAGACAAACATCATTTCATTCATCTTATTGGGACATATGGCATTTCATTCATTGCTATTAAAACGACATGCAACAACAATTCATATCTATTATCATAGCCAGTTCATTTCTCATGTATCATTCATAAGACATCTCATTATTCAAGTACTTGTTCCAACAACGTTAAGCATAAGGGACAATGTTATCAATTCAGTCTCAAGCATCAAGTGACATTACCAATTTAAGTGTGATTCATTCAACAGTTAAATGTTCATGGGTTGTTCATTTCAATATTAGGCAATATAAGCATCTATTATCCAACAATTAAAACATGAGACATTTAGGGCAAATCATAGCATCACATACTCTATTTTATTAGCATGAAGGCGTAGGAAGGAGGGAGGACAGTTCTACTCACATGTATAAAGGGTCTTCTTATTCCAATCACACACGTATTTCTACTAGAGGTAGCTCCACCAGCGAGTCACATTTCAATACTCATTCCGTCTAGCCAGGTAAGAGACTACATCAGTCTCAATTCTCTTGATTCCTAAATCAAGTCACGGTCCAATATTCTGATAGCATCCAATAAGCCAACGCAAATGCCTCGTGCAGGACAGGATGTTACATAATATACTACTCAAAAAAGTTTCGTCCTCGAAACTTAAGGGAACAAGTCATTCTACTAAATTTACTTTGTCACAACAAGTTACTCATTCAACTTCAATTCAATATTCATTTCGGTAAACTTGGCCATCTAGAGTTTGTTATCCGACTGTACCACTAAATTCATAAATGATTTAATCCGTCTTTCTCTTTTTCCAAGTATTTGTACTTCTTATTGATTCACCAACATTCTTCCAGCATTGTTATCTTCGTCGAAATTGACTACTTCGTTTGGATTCATACACATATCTTAGGCGTCCCCAAAACATATGCATTCAGCTAAAGTTTGTGCTAGTGCGATTCAATAAGCTTCTCTCTACAGTGTTATCTCTATCGCAGCCATCACTTCGGTTGGATCCATACACATACCTTAGGCATTCCCAAAATATATGTACTTCAGCTAACTTCCATGTTAGTGCAATTCGATAAGCCACGATTGTAACTATTTTCTCTAATTTTGATTTACCATCCTTTCAATTGACTTATTATTTTGCCACAATCGCTATATCTCCAACCACAACACTCAACATCAGGGACAACTTAGATAAGTTCCTTATCCAGCATAATATTTTTAATATTTGGTCAATGGTCTAACTTAGAGCCAACCATACTAAGAGTTTACAATAATCAAATATGCAATTCTATTCCTTTCAGAATCCAACATATTTCTCACCGAGGCAATTCATCTTTACTAAAAAATACAATTCAAGTCACCAACTATCGATTACCCGAGCCAATGGTACATTCTATGCGGCAGTCAAGGTCAACCCAGCTACCCAACTTTAGATACCAATCCAACATTCCTGTCATGAGCAGTCAATTCCATCTCGTGGAATAACTCACTACTCGATACATACAACTCAAGTCTCCCACGATTCCAGTTCCCGCTAACGCCGACATATTACTTCACAAGGGTCAAATATCTCTAAGGTTCATGTTGAAGCATATACTTTCTTAGGTCATACTCATTACATCTCTCGTTCAATACCAAAACGTTATTCTACGGGTCGCCAATAGTCACCCTATTATTCGGTCAAGTCTCTAAGGCTAGCTATACCGACAGCTAAACCTATTCACTTGGTGACTTCCCTAGAGGACGTCTACTAGGGATCATACTAATTATTCTTAGGCCAACATGCAACCGAAAATTCCAAAAAACTCTACCCAACCTATGGGTATCAAATCAATCTGAATAACTAATCGTCATTGCCGACTATGCCGACAATTGGTTATGCAGCCCACGATCTCTGGGTCAAGTCTATCTATTCAGGGTCATCCTCAAGGAGCTAATTCCCATAGAGGCACATTCTAGACTTACCCAACGATCGAGTAAGATCGATCTAGAACATTACGGTCTAATTCCCAATCCAACATACTATTCCCAACGTTCTAATAATCCATCAAGTAAATTTCCAACGATTCAATTTCTATTCCAATTCCTTCGTACCAATACGGATCTATACACTGAGGCTAACTATTCAAGGGTCATCGATTCCAATAGTTTCAAAGAACTATGAATCATACTATTCGGTCTATATGACAAAGTTATACCAATAAGTTATAAGCTAGCAATCCATATCCCAATCGACAGTCGTCTAGACCGTCACACCATCTACCGACACTGTCCAACACCTTTCATGGTTTTAAATCTTATTCGTTTCCCAGCCATCAACAACTTATACGGACATTCTTAAAATCTCATACTGTAAGGGTCGAGTAGTTCATTCTATTCAATCCACTATTCATGTATCAATTAACTATTCTCTATGCAATAATTATTCCGAGGTACAACTTGTTACTTCTAGGATACACTTCAATTCCTCAGCATACATGTACGCATGCAATGACTATCAATCTTGGCAAGCTCAAACTCAAACTTTACTAACTTTATCCTTCAGCGATCAAGATGGTTTATTGCACCTTAGGGTCATAGCACAGATTTTCAATACTCCTTCGGGTCACTACAACATTTACAGAACTTTTAATTTAGCAACCAACTTGTAATAGCCATACATAATTTCTATCCTACTAGTCGCAACTATCGTTCAATGTTCTAAGCCACAACATTCGCTAGCTAGTATAATTATCATCCTGCTAGTCTGAGTCATCGTCAGACTGAGCAATTCCCGACCAAGGCACTCGTTACGCCTTCTGACAATCTCGTACCCGCATAACATCATGTCAAGGGACACTCAAGTCATCTAGTGATATGCCATGACTCCCAGCTAAGTCTCGGTACTACCCAGGCTCACAAATAGACTCATTGCTATCCGATGGAAAAGGTCACGATACATCTCATTCTGAAGTGGTAGAGGCAATATACCACTCGGGAACGAAGCTATTCCTTAAACAATACCCGCTCAAGTCTATTCTGGACATTCGTGACCTAAATGATCACAATATAAAGCCAACATCTTAGGGTCTCAAGTCACAAGGCAACATTCTTAGGGTCTCAAATACACTAGCCAACACACATGAGTCAACTTAGTAATTCTGTTGAACTCATCCATCAATTGTTTCACTCACTATTCTTTCCAACATCACATGCAACTCTCAAAAATGTTCCAAAACAAATAACAGCTTTCTTTATTTCCATATTTTGAACATCATTTGCAGCATAGCATACTATGGCATCGAGTCATTGTTGGGTCATTAGTGTCTAAACCAACAACAATCAAACATTTAGGGGCATCACAACGTATTTAGACTTATTGAATGGAACATCCAGTGAGCAACCAAGAGGGTCAAAGAACTTTCAGACACGAAAAACTTGAAATAACTACAGGAACAACAACAACATAATCGTAGAAATAATCTTTGATTTAATCGCAGAAGCAACGTTGAGTGATTGCGGAAGCAACGTTGAGTGATCGTCGATGCAACTTTGATTTTGAAACGAATCAAATAAGAGACCAAGGGCGTAAAGCCTACTTGGAATCGATCGTCCTCACTTGGGCGTGATGTCGTACAAGTTGGTATTTCACTTGTACAAGGCAAAGACGGTATATAATTGATAATCTCCAAATAGGAGCACATCGCAGCGACAAAAGAAGACAAATTGAAGATAATAATGACATTCTTACTCATTGGATATAAAACTTTATTTAAATTGTAGCAGCGAAAATAAGCAGAAAATTTGAAGTCGCACAGAGATATATAAAAATAAGTTGTCATTATTGATAATTGAAAATAGAGTACAAGACTTACAATATAATGCAAAGTTTATAACACATATCACTTTACATTGATAGCCAACTGAACAAATGCCACAAGCTTACATTTGATACTTTGATACATTGGATTACAACTCGATATACCGACTTGGCTTGCAACTCACTGGTACATATGATTACAATGTTCTATGTATATATAATACATGTTTTCAAAATTGAGGGTATATTTATCATTTTCTATATATAATATTTTTGTGAATATTTATTTATTAATATTGTATTTAGCAGGGTTTTAGTTTGTCTAGTTTTGACTTGTGTTAGTGATACGGATAGTTTAGACTCTAGTCGGGACCCAAAGATTAGTTAGACATGCCCACAAACTCATCTCATTAGGCTAGTGCATTTAGACTAAACCCATATGACAAGTTTTGTCATAGAGATTAGAAACTTGACCCTTTTGACCCCAACCTTCTCGTATTACTTAATTTAACCAAGAGAGACTAGATGAGGGCATCCTAGACTTTTCATAAACCCATTAGGGCTCCTACTAGGGTCGGCCATAGAGGGGAGAGTTCTCTCCATTTCATTTTAATTTGTAGCCTTCTTTCCTCCATTTTGAGTTCTTTTCCAAACTTGAGAGCTCCCTCTTGATTTATCTCCCAAACCAAGTCTTTCTCCCTCCATTTCACTCAATCTACTAAGGAGAAGGTGCAAGCTTAGAGTGTGAAGCAAGAAGCAAGGAGAGGAGTCCAATGTTAGGAAATTTTGTGTCGAAACCATATCCTTGGGTTGAATCATTGGGATCCAACTCCCAATAGGTAAAACCTTCTCTCTAATTCATGTTTCCTTGCATTTTTGATAGATTTGAAACCATAGGAATCACCCCCATGCATGAACCACCATTAGGAATGTTCTAGAGGCCCTTTTGAGCCTCTTTAGGAGTTTGGGATAGGTTTGGTGTCTCCCATGGAGAGTTTCCGAAGGAGGCACCCAATGTGTTTGTTTTTATGCTCAATAGAATTTATAGTCTTTTAATTTCAGATTTACCTGTGTTAAAGGATAGATCGTCCATGGTTAGATTGGTTCTCATTTGTATGTCAATGTTTGAATCTAAGTATATTAGCCTACAAGCCTATTTTTTGTAGAAACATCAAATATTGCTATATATATATATATATATATATATATATATATATATATATATATATATATATGTTTTTGGACTGTTTTGGGGTTTTTGGTTATGAGATTCATATGTATGATGTGGGTGTGTTATGTGTAGTGTGAAGAGAGGGGTAAGAATTTTTGTGTGGTTTGTGAGTAAAGAGGGGTGGATTCATTAGAAGAGGATGTGGTGTTGTGTGTCTTGAGCGTGTGTTGCGTGTGTGGTAGAGAGGGAGAGGTTGTTATGTGTTTAGTGTGATGAGGTGAGATGAGGGTGTGTTTGTGTGTTTGTAGAGAAGGAGGATTTGATGAGAGTTTAGTAGTTGTGTTTTTGATAGTAAGAAGTAGTAGGGGGATTGATGAGAGTTTAGTGGTTGGTTTGTTGAGAGAAGAGTCTGATATGTAAGTAGATGTGGATTGAGTGTGTATGTTTATATGTGTAGAAGAGAGGATTTTGTATGAGTATTAGTTTGTATTAGAGGATATGTGTAGAGTGTTAGAGAGGGTGAGATGTTGTGTCTTTTAACAGATATAATTATGTGTGTGTGTGTATATATATATGAGATGTTATATAGATAGATGTATAGATAGATAGCTAGATAGATAGATATATAAAAGAGAGTGTAGATGTTTGGGGTGTGAGAGGGAGGGGCATGTGGGGCTGCACAAGGCCGCCACCAGCAACAACTGCTGCCCCCCACAGCAGCAGCAGCAGATGCAAGGGCGAGCTGCCCCCCCATAGCAGCTGCAGTAGTGGCACATTGATGCTCCATTTCAGCAGCTAGCTGCAGCAACTGTAGCAGTAGTTTACAGTAGTAACACAGCCCCAAGGCAGCCCCTTTAGCCCCATTTTTTTCTTAGCATTAGCTCCTTTAGCCCTTTGCCTTTTTACTTGTGTCCATGTGTGTGTGAGGGGCTAGTGGATAAAGGTTAGAAGGTTAGATATGTTAGAGTGGTTAGTTGTGATGTCTTAGTCTATGTTAGAAAGTTAGGATATGTTATTGTTAGTTCGATATGACATATATTAGTTAGTTAGAAAATATGTTGGTATCCTACTACTTGTTAGTATCTTGGGATAAGGATACTAGAAGTATAAGATAGTTGGTTAAATGGTTAGTAATTAGTTAATACTTAGAGTGAGGTTATTGGATAGTTAGATAGCTTATATGTTAGATGGTAGTGTATTAGAGTGTTTGTTTTTAATATGATAGCTTAGAGTTTAGACAAATATATATTGGATATGTATAGTATATTAGTTTTAGAGATTAAATTAGATATTCATATATTAGAGTTAAGATACTTGGTATCTTGAGTTACCAAGTAGTATATTAGAATATGTTGGTTAGTTAGAGATGTGAGTTAGCTAGTAGATATTTGAATTAGTGTATAATAGATGTTAGAATCTATATTGATAGTTAGATAGATGGTTAGAAGTTAGATGCTAGAGTGGTATGTTTGTATCTTAGAATTCTAATATTGGTAGCTTAGGATATTGGTTTTACCTTCACCAAGGTAAAATGGTTTACCCTATTGTAAGCTAAGATATTGGGATTACCTCCAAGGTAATGAGTTTACCCTATATTAAGGCAAAGTATTGGGTTTACCTATTGGGTTTACCTTATTAGGGTAAGGTATTAGTTTACCTTCAAGGGATTGGGTTTGCCTAGGATACCAAGGTTAGATGTCTAAGTTTTTGGTTAGCTAGTGGATTGGGGGTATATAGATAGATACTAGATATCTAGGATGGGTATTGGGTATTAAGAGAATTTTTGCCTAGACTAAGGTATTTGACTTCCAACCAAGGTATTGGTATTTGGATACCAATATGGATAGGATATTGGATTATCTTGGTAGGTAATTGTCAGACTTGGGGTATCTTGGTAGGTAATGACTAGGACTAGGATGCTTGACTTAGATTTGACCATGTTTGACCAAGGTTGACTATTTTGACTCTAAGTCAACTACAAGTAAATATGGGACCTAGAATGGACTAGGACTTGACCAGAGTTGACAAGTTGACCAAAAATCAACTGTAGGTCAACCCTTGATCTAGTTTGACCTTGTTTGACTTAGCTTTATCTAGTTTGAATTAGTTTGACTTGTTAGACCTAGTTTGATTTTGTTTGACGTACCTTGACTTAGTTTGACTTTTTTTAACTTGTCATGACTTAGTATGACTTAGCATGACCTAGTATGATCTAGATTGACTTAGTTGACTTGGTGTGACATAGTATGACTGAGTTTGACCTATATTTGCATAGCATACACTAGAAATAATGCCTAACACTGTTAAACCCTATTTAACTCCTACATATCGCATCTTTAGGTCTGTGACTTCACTCGGAGCCTCGATACATGTTTATATTTTCCACCAGATCTCAGATGAGTACATTCTCTGATAGTATTTTTTGTTTTATGATATCGTCTATGTTTCTTGTATTTAGTATAGATATCCTTGTTTCTTGATATATTGTTCACACAGATTGGTATTTGTCTGGATCCCGTCATGAGATGTTATTTCTTGTATTCTTTGATATATCTTGTGCATGCCTTTCCTTGTTCCTTGTGCATTGTATAGATACGATTCTTGCGAAGGCTAGCTACTTTCTTAGAGAATCCTGTGTCATAACGTGTCATGGTTGGATATATTGTATCAGTCGGGGGCAGGAGTATTAATGTAGATATGTAGTCAATTTCTATTGTGCAACTATTGTGATTGTGAGTGTTGGTCATACACCCCACGTATGATTAACCAAGCCATGAAGCTATTGTGCAAGTACCCAAGCCGGCAACATGTCGTAGCTAGTATTCACTCACGTAGATGGTACGATTCTCGACTCTTGTACATGATATGATCAGTTTTCTTGCCATTGCTCTAGCTATAGTTTACAACTTTAACCTTGCCATGCTACTTTCATGTAATTCCCATTTCACAAGTATACTCTCTCTATTTACTATTAGATATTCTTTATCGTCTTAATAGAACTATTATTGGAGATTTGTGCTTAATTCCATCCTGATGGGATATGTTGACAAAATTTTACAGTTGATGGCCAAGACGAGTGTCTTACCAACTATGGTCCTCATGACGTAGTGGGCGTAGACTAGGAGATCCTTGTCCAGCAGGGGTTAGTTCCAGTCGATGAGGCATTAGTGGTAGCTCTGCTAGATTAGTTTAGTACTGGACTTTGTCTTCAGATTACACTTTGGCTTATTATTATTTAGTATTTGTACTTGAGATTATTGACTCTGAGACTTTGGACTTGTATTATTCTGTGTTGGATTTTCAGGATGATATTTTCATATCTTGTTGTCTTTATCTTTCAGTATCATCTATCTTCTTAGAGTTTTTGATTGAGCATATTATATTGTCATTGCTTGTCCTCCGTTCGCAGTTGACCATTCTCGACAGGTTTTGATATTGTAACTGTTGTTAGATAGTAGACCTAGACAGTGTTCTATACCGTTTCTGTGGCGTAGGCTGGGATGTTGTCTCGTACTCGTGCCCTTACTCCGGGTGCGGGTCGTGACACATTTTTAGTGGTGGCCCATATAAGTCAGAAGTCGCAATTAGTGCGATGTCGTAGTGGTGCTCGACTTAGAGTGATGCTACGAGCCTGCTATAGGTTTAGAAGATATAGGCTATAGGCTAAGGATACTCAATCACAGTTAGGACTTCTTGAGAAGATTCCAGGGTCGACCCTCAGGAATCTCATGATAAACTATCTCAAAATTTGATTCCAACTATTTCTGTCTATTCTTCCTTGTTTGCGTTTGAATTTGATTCTTGGTGTTCATTGATTTTGTACCAGGATAAACCTCTGGACTAAGTTGCTTTGATTATGGAATCTAGAGTCTTCTATAGCCATATTAGCAGTCATGGCAAAGACAGGGTCTGATTTGGATGTATTTCTCGGGTTTTGAAAATTTAAGGTTTTCGTAGCCAAGGATGCGACAATGCAAAAAGTTAGATACCACGATCTTAGAGGTATGTACCTTAGTTGTGGACCGTATGATTTATTACAACCATACTTACTGGCGTGACGAGGATTCTGATAACTTGATTCTGGGTAGACGGTTATGGTTATCAGATTACAAAATAGATACCCTATAGAGGGTACCCTAGTATAATAGAGTAGGTATGAGTGGAGATGTTACTGGATATCTTTGAGAGAGATTGGGACCTAGCCCCCCTGTAGCACCGCATCGCACCCCGCACCAGCAATAGGATATGCCCCGCCAGGGCAGGGCTTTTGCAATGATGATCGAGGAGACCCACACTATAGGTGATGGATTAGGAGATTAGGTCTTGTTCTTTCCTTTTTTCTGTTTCTTTCCACGCATTGATTGTTTGATTATTTTCTTAGTACCCTTAGATTGCATATATGATGATCATGCTAGATTAATAGAAAACTCTAATGGAGACACAATAATATGACACTGTAGAGACTGAAACCATGTATGTTTGTTTCTATTTCCTAGAATTGCATATTGTATAACTTTAGATAGAATTTTGTAGACTTTGATTTTTGGGGGCTTGACCTAGAGAAGAGTACAACCATTTCAAATTTTGAGCACAAAATTTTTCTAAGGGGGTAGGATAGTAACTGCATGTTTTCAAAATTGAGGGTAAATTAGTCACTTTCCATATTCTAATAATTTTTGTGAACATTTATTTATTAATATTGTATTTTAGGGGTTAGTTTAGTCGGGTTTGAGTTTTCTCTAGTTTTGACTTGTTTTATTGACTCGGGTAGTTTATACTCTAGTCGAGACCCAAAGATTAGTTAGACATGGCCCACAAACTCATCTTATTAGGCTAGTGCATTTAGACTAAATCCATATGACAAGTTTAGTCATTTAGAGATTAGAAACTTGACCATTTTGACCCCAACCTTCTTATATTGACTTAAGTTAACCAAGAGAGACTAGATGAGGGCATCCTAGACTTTTCATAAACCTATTAGGGATCCTACTAGGGTCGTCCATAGGGGGGAGAGTTCTCTCTATTTCATTTTCATTTATAGCCTTCTTTCCTCCATTTTGAGTTCTTCCTCTAACTTGCGAGCTCCTCTCTTGATTTGATCTCCCAAACCAAGTCTTTCTCCCTCCATTTCACTCAATCTACCAAGGAGAAGGTGCATGCTTGGAGTGGGGAGCAAGAAGCAAGGGGGAGGAGTCCAATTTTTAGGAATTTTTGTGTCGGAACCATGTCCTTGGGTTAAATCATTAGGATCCAACTCCCAATAGGTAAACCTTCTCTCTAATTCATGTTTCCTTGTATTTTGATAGATTGGCCATGGTTAGGATGGTTAGATTGGTTCTCATTTGTATGTCAATGTTTGAATCTAAGTATATTAGCCTACAAGCCTATTTTTATGTAGAAACATCACATATTGCTATATATATATATATATATATATATATGTTTTTGGACTGTTTTGGGGGGTTTTTGGTTATGATATTCATATGTGTAGATGTGGGGGTGTGTTATGTGTAGTGTAAAGAGAGGGGGAAGAATTTGTGTGTGTGTGTGTGTTTGTGAGTAGAGAGGGGAATGGATTCAATAGAAGAGGATGTGGTGTTATGTGTCTTGAGAGTATGGTTGTGTGTGTTATGTGTAGAGAGTAGAGAGGGGGAGGTTGTTATGTATTTAGTGTGATGAGGTGAGATGAGAGTGTTTGTGTGTTTGTAGAGAAAAGGATTTGATGAGAGTTTAGTGGTTGTGTCTGTTGAAAGTGAGGAGTAGTAGGGGGATTGATGAGAGTTTAGTGGTTGTGTTTGTTGAGAGGAGAGTGTGATATGTGAGTAGATGTGGATTTGAGTGTGTATGTTTATATGTGTAGAAGAGAGGGGGGTTTTTTGTATGAGTATTAGTTTGTATTAGAGGATATGTATAGAGTGTTAGAGAGGGTGAGATGTTGTGTCTTTGTTTTGAGAGATGTTTTGAGGGTATAGATATGTGTGTGTGAGATGTTATGTAGATAGATGTAAAGATAGATAGCTAGATAGATAGAGGATGAGAGTGTGGATGTTTGGGGTATGTGAGGGAGGGACATGTGGGGCTACATAAGGCAGCCACAGCCGCAACTGCTGCCCACCACAGCAGCAGCAGCAGCAACAGCAAGGGGGAGGTGCTTCCCCATATAGCAGCAGCAGCAGTGGCACACTGTTGCCCCATTTCAGCAGCTAGCAGCAGCAGCAGTTTGCAGCAGTAACACAGCCCCAAGGCAGCCCCTTTAGCCCTATTTTCCCTTTAGCATTAGCCCCTTTAGCCCTTTGTCTTTTTGTTTGTGTCCATGTGTGTGTGAGGGGTTAGTAGATAAAGGTTAAAAGGTTAGATATGTTAGAGTGGTTAGTTGTGATATCTTAGTCTATGTTAGAAAGTTAGGATATGTTATTGTTAGTTAGATATGACGTACGTTAGAGTTAGTTAGAAAATATATGTTGGTATCCTATTACTAGTTAGTATCAAGGATACTTGAAGTGTAAGATAGTTGGTTAGATGGTTAGTAATAAGTTAGTGTTTAGAGTGAGGTTAGTGGATATAAGTTAGATAGCTTATGTTTAGATGGTGTTATATTAGAGTTTTTTTTTATATGATAGCTTAGAGTTTAGATAGATATATATTGGATATGTATCGTATCTTAGTTTTAAAGATTAAGTTAGATATTCATATATTAGAGTTAAGATACTTTGTATTTTAAGATACCAAGTAGTATATTAGAATATGTTGGTTAGTTAGAGATGTGAGTTAGCTAGTAGATGTTTGAATTAGTGTATAGATAGATGTTAGAATCTATATTGATAGTTAGATAGATGGTTAAAAGTTAGATGTTAGAGTGGTATGTTCGTCTTAGGATTATAATGTTGGTAGCTTAGGATACTGGTTTTACCTTCACCAAGGTAAAGTGGTTTACCTTATTGTAGGCTACGATATTGGGATTACCTCCAAGGTAATGGGTTTACCCTATGTTAAGGCAAGGTATTGGGTTTACCTTAATAGGGTAAGGTATTGGGTTACCTTCAAGGGATTGGGTTTGCCCAGGATACCAAGGTTAGATGTCTAAGTTATTGGTTAGCTAGTGGCTTGGGGGTATATAGATAGATACATGATATCTAGGATGGGTATTGGGTATTAAGATATATGTTTGCCTATACTAAGGTATTTGACTTCCAACCATGGTATTGGTATTGGGATACCAATATGTATAGGGTATTGGGTTATCTTGGTAGGTAATGGTTAGACTTGGAGTATCTTGGTAGGTAATGACTAGGAATATGATGCTTGACTTAGATTTGACCATATTTGACCAGTGTTAATTGTTTTGACTCCAAGTTAACTGTAAGTCAACATTGGATCTAGAATAGACTAGGAGTTGACCAGAGTTGACCAGTTGGCCAAAAGTCAACTGTAGGTCAACCCTTGACCTAGTTTGACCTTATTTGACTTATTTGACTTAACTTGATCTAGTTTGACTTAGTTTGACTTGTTAGACCTAGTTTAACTTTGTTTGATGTACCTTGACCTAGTTTGACTTTGTTTGACTTACCATGACTTAGTATGACTTAGCATGACCTAGTTTGATCTAGTTTAACTTAATTGACATGGTGTGACATAGTATGACTGAGTTTGACCTAGATTTGTATAACATACACTAGAAATCATGCCTAATACTGTTAAACCCTATTTAACTCCTGCATGTCTCATTTTTAGGTCTGTGACTTCATTCAGAGCCTCAATACATGTTTACATTTTTCCCCAGATCTCAAGCGAGTACATTCTCTGATAGTATTTTTGTTTTATGATATCGTCTATGTTTTTTGTATTTAGTGTAGATATCCTTGTTCTCTTGACACATTGTTCAAACGGATTGGTATTTGTCTGGATCCCGTCATGAGATGTTATTCTTTATTTTTTAGGTATATCTTGTGCAAGCCTTTCCTTGTTTCTTGTGCATTGTATTGACATAATTCCTGCGAAGGCTAGCTACCTTCTCAGAGAATCCCGTGTCATAACGTGTCATAGTTGGATCCACTATATCAGTCGGGGGCGGGGAGTATTAGTGTAGATACGTGGTCAATTCCCTATTGTGCAACTATTGTGATTGTGAGTGTTGATCATATACCCCACGTATGATTAACCAGGTCATGAAGCTATTGTGCAAGTACCTAAGCCGGCCACATGTCGTAGCTAGTATTCACTCACGTAGATGGTATGATTCTCGACTCTTGTACATGATATATCAGTTTTCTTGCCATTGCTCTAGCTATAGTTTATAACTTTAACCTTGCCATGCTACTTTCATGTACTTTCTATTTCACAAGTATACTCTCTCTATTTACTACTACATATTCTTTATCGTCTGACTAGAACTATTATTGGAGATTAGTGCTCGTTCCATCCTGACTGGATATGTTGACAAAATATTACAGATGATGGCAAGGACGAGTGTCCTACCAGCTATGTGATGAAACTGGGAATTCCCAGGACCCTTACTTTGGTGTGCGTATTGATCGATAGAAAGTTAAACAGATTTATTACGTGTTCTAACCCTTCATAGGCGAAAACTAGGGTTCACGAATTATACCTGCGCAGAAAGAAGACAAGTAATTCCTGACAATCTCGAGAGGACGACCCCAAGATCTTCTGTACGTATTCCTTCCTCGAGTTGGACGTTATGTGGGCGACAATCTCCCAACATTTTCTTCTCCTTGGCAGCCCTCTCTTTCTCTCCTTAAGTGAATCATGAATTTAGAGAAAGCTTCAGATTTCTGATCAGTAATTTGGCCGCCAGAGAATAGAGGATATATATAGGCTACGACGACAGGAACCATAAGGAAAAATTAGGGTTAGGCCTCCTAACGGATATGGATATCCCGTGTTCAGCCCGAACATAGAATCCAGACCCAGTAACAATAGCTCGGTCCACTAATGAGCTATTGTTGCACTACCTCCCTAATCCCAAATTATGTTTGTGGGCTCCTTTTATTATATGCTCATTTGGCTCCCCAAGTTAAGATATCGTATGTCCGTCGATCAAATTAAGTTACTAACAACTATATTGATTTGATATCTTTTATCCTTAAGTAGTACCGCTCAACTTTATTTGTCATGTTGGATATAATCCACCTGCACGGTTTATATAACAATCCTTATGAGCTCCTTTAGGGGACATCATCAACCCGATGTATCGAGATATGGATTCCATTTATAATCACAACCCATCATACATACAATATTATTATCCAATTCATAGAGGTTGTTGATCCATAATAAATCTCACTCTTTCATGAGTCAAAGTAATGCACACTGCATATACATGTCTGTTATTATATCCGGATTAAGAGCACAAGCATCCATAATAACAGAGGTATTTGTTCTCTTATGTAGTCAGTACAAAGAGAACAACCTCAAGTGGTCCTGTTTAATACACACAAAGTGTACTAGTGTAAACCTACAGTCAAGATAGACTAATACCAGATTACACTACAACCTTTCCAATAGATTGTCCCAGTCCATCTAGGTTGTGAACTATTTATATACTCCATAAGGAACTGATAATATGATCTTCTGTGTGACACCACACACCATATTATCTATAATATAGAATATCAGACATTTGCATTAACACTTGCAACAAATACAATATGCAAATATTTGCTCATATGATTCTCATTCAAAATTTAAGGAAATAAGGTTACTATAAAAGTGATGCTTTTAGTATATAACCCTAACACTATGGTCTTTATGACATAGTGGGCGTAGACCAGGAGACCCTTGTCCAGCAGGGGTTAGTTCCAGCCGACGAGGCATTAGTGGTAGCTCTGCTAGATTAGTATAGTACTGGACTTTGTCTCCAGATTACACTTTGGCTTGTTATTATTTAGTATTTGTACTTGAGATTATTGACTCTGAGACTTTGGACTTGTATTATTCTGTATTGGATTTTCAGGATGATATTTTATATCTTGTTGTCTTTATCTTTCGGTATCATCTATCTTCTTAGAGTTTGTGATTGAGTATATTATATTGTCATTGCTTGTCTTCCGTTCGGAGTTGACCTTTCTTGACATATTTTGATATTATAACTGTTGTTAGATAGTAGACCTAGACAGCGCTCTACGCCGTTTCTGCGACGTAGGCTGGGACGTTGTCCCGCACTCGTGCCCTTACTCTAGGTATGGGTCGTGACACATTATACCCTTTATAGATAAAAGACATCATCTTTTGGAAGGAGAGCTTATGCATGCCCAACAAATTTTTGATGCTGCGGGACCGATCAAGACAATCTTCGTGTACAAAACTTTCCAAGCATTAGCATAAAAAGTATGTCCACAACGTGGGTTAGTACATCATCTATGTACTAGCAAGTAGAATCCAACCTACTCGCCTAAACCAACACTAAGTGGTCAATTAAGCAAGCTTTTATTGGAATAATCTTTCTATTTGGGGCCTAGCATCAGTTTACAGATCTTGAGAAGAAATATTGAAATATGTAAACTTGTTATCTCATTTCTTATGAAAAGGTATCGATGAAGCATACTTGGTGTTATCAAGTTCTAGTACTGTTTATATAGAGGCATCATTCAAGCAGTCATTGAGTTAGCATACATCGAAATTGTTATAGTGATTCTCTTAATAAGGCAACACTTAAGCATACTATATTTAACATGTTAGGAAGGTTCTCATTTGAAAGGCAACGTTACAGCACCATTTTGTTTAGCATGTTAAGCAGGCAAGTTGAACTAACATAAATATATTGCATATATCACATTTAAGTGATTTCTTACCGATAGCCGACTTCTCGTTCCTACATCAAATACATGTTAGGCAATATACTTACTCTGCATGTACAAAATATTCATTAGAATGCATCATGACTACATGACAACTGGTGTTATGTACCATTTTGGACTTGCCATATAGGACTTCAAGGATATGCAATACACCATTCACCCGGGTTGCAAGCCCGAAATGAATGTCCCGATACCAATCATGCGACCAAAGCATACTGTATTTTCTTTTAGGCTGAATCGGTCCCAAGGGCCCTGGGAATCATCCGAGGAAACAATACTTGTATACAAGTTGTCCATGACCATGTGAATGTGTGTCCGACTCCATCGTGTTCGAAGTTACATGGTAAAATATTAAGATAATTAAAGGCAACATTGTATTATCTCACCTTATCACGTCGTATTCAACGACTTATCATTTCCATCATTTCCACTTGGTGATCTCGGCGATCCCAAGCATTATCATTTCTCATTGCATTGATTTATTGCAACATTCTCATAGCATTCTTTCAACAAGGAACAAACATCATTTTATTCATCTCATTGGGACATATAACATTTTATTCATTGCTTATAAAAAGACATGCAACAATAATTCATATCTATTAGCATAGTCAGTTCATTTCTCATGTATCATTCATAAGACATCTCATTATTCAAGTATTTTACTTGTTCCGGTAATGTTAAGCATAAGGGACAATGTTATCAATTCATTCTCAGGCATCAAATGACATTAGCAGTTAAAGTGTGATTCATTCAGCAGTTCAATATTCATGAGTTATCATTTCAATATTAGGCAATATAAGCATCTCTATTATCTAGTAATTAAAATATGGGATATTTGTACTCTATTTTATTAAGCATGAAGGCGTAGGGAGGAGGGAGGACAGTTCCACTCACATGTATGAAGGGTCTTCTTATTCCGATCGTACACGTATTCCTACTAGAGTAGCTCCACCAACGAGTCACGTTCCAATACTCATTCTGTCTAGACAGCTAAGAGACTGCATCAGTCTCAATTCTCTTGATTTCCAAATCAAGTCACGGTCCAATATTCTGATAGCATCCAACAAGCCAACCCAAATGCCTCGTGCGGGACAGAGCATTATAGAGCTAGCTTCAGAGATTCATAGTTACCATAGTTCTTTACCGGAACTGCGAATTTATTATAGTTACAGGAGTTCCGTATCAGATCTCTGGAGTACACCGTGGCAGCCCGCGTGTTCGAGTGATGTTTTTTAAATTATATTTTCATACTAGTTGGTTATGTTAGATTCACCCACTTTATCATCTTACTATGATTTATCTGTTCTTTCATTACTGTCGTACATCTGGCCAGCATATTATGTACCTTGTTGCATCTCTCTGAGGATACAGTTTTCCTTCCAGGTTAGCCGTGTGGTCTACAGGGATCATTATTGGATTGTTGATGAGTTCCACTTATGTCATGTATTCACTCTTTACATGTATCCACTCTTTCGTAGTTTATATATTCAGTTTTTGGTATTGTATCTGCTTAGTAGTATATTTTATAGACTCATATTATTCCTTTCGGAGTCTATTCGGCGAGTATGATTATTAGGCTGCAGACTAGTATTCATATTTCCTATTCTTTATATTCTTGCCATGTGGATAAAGTATAAACATGTTATGGTAGCTACACAAATCTAGGATAGCTTTGCGTATTCGATTTGGACTGGAGTCTACTTGGATACGTAGCTAGCCATTGCCACGTGGCCTAATCTCGTGTATTTTGGGACTGGGTATGACATGATTTTTGTGGTGGCCTTTCGATTACGTTATTGTACTGAACGAGCCAACAGTTATGATTAAGAATGAATAGGGTCTCAATCTACAGTTGATTTAACGACTTCCTTTGTATTTGATTATCCTCCTTGAACTTCATAATTGTAGTCGTTCAGTCTCCCTCGATATCGTTATTTTTGTTTCTCGACTCCTACTACTTTGAAGAGACGGATATTCGTGCGAGGTGATTATCTCCAAAAGCATATCCTCGTCAAGACGAAGAAGGAATACTTGATTGAATATTTTATAGGAAAATAGTCATCAGTAGTCAAAAGGGTTAGGCTAGATACTTTTTAGAGGCTAAGCTAGAAAGATTTGATGGTCTAAAGTTTAGATTAAGATTCAAACCTAGCAACGTGAGCCAGAATTAGATAAAATTTACCCATTGTCTGAGTTAGAAGTGATTTAGAAGTATTGGTTACTAAAAGAATTTATTGAATGATAGAAGTTTAAGTACTATATGATGATTTATGGTAATGCACAATTAGATGTTAGGGTTAGCTATAGTTCATGGTGGTATGAAAAAATGAGTCAAGAAAATAAAAACTTGAGGCTCTAAGCTTGCAGAAGGTTTTTTTTGATATTAGGGCTTCGCATAAACTCATATTTAAATGGTACCAATTTTTATATTTGGATAACTCGGAATGATAACGATAGAAAGAAATAAAATAAGAAATATGAATTGGTATATGACATGGTATATGAATTGGTATATGACATAGGTCAAGATAAGAATTAGGTGGAGGATCAACCTGGACGAAATAGTTGGTGACATATACCTAGGATAAAATTCTGATACCGTTGAGTATGAACATTTGCAAGATAGCATCATATTACGACTGTATTCAGAAGATATAAAAGAATGATGGATAACAGTATTTAAGGATATCGGATTGAGGAACTAAGTAAGAAATAGATTAAGGATTAAGAATACCGATAAAAGCTTAAGGGATCATTTGGAAACAAAAAAGGGGCATAAACTTAAAGGGAATTTATGAGAGAAGAATAATTATACGATAAAGAAATGAATCATGACAAGAGAATAGTAATGTAAGGTGCAGACAAGCTACTATTGTAAATTAAGCACGGGAAAATCTGTATTGGATATTGAACCTATGGCTATGCTTAACATGAGAAAATATGATAAACACAAGATATAGAAAAGAGATACAAGATCAAGAGAGAGAGAGAGAGAGAGTTAACTTTAGGCTTAAACAGACGCTAGAGAAAACCTATAAGAGAGTTGAATTATAACTTGAGAACCATAGACATAAAATATGTCAGATATAGAAGTAAGGGATGCTAGAATTTGGGTTGTTCAAGATGGTATCTTAGAAGAACTAGGCTAGGGATGACCAAGATTGAGAGGGAGTAGGAGCATGAGATTGTGTCACCTGAAGGTCCAGAGAGAACCAAAGTTTTATCAAGCTGAATGTTTCACCATAGAAATCTTTGAACTTGTTCATGTCGAAGGAGGAGGGATTGATATGTTTATGCATCGATACAAGGATTGAATGCAGGACAGCAGAGAATAAGTACCCTTACCTCGTATAGATGATTTATTTGACTAGTTGAGCGGTGCTTATGTGTTTTCGAAGATTGATCTCAGGTCGGACTATCACCAGGTTCGGAAGAAGACATCTTAAAGATGGCCTTTCAGACGAAGTAGGGACACTATGAGTTTCTCATGATGCCGTTTGGTTTAACCAACGCGCCAGCTGTGTTCATGAGTCTGATAAATAATGTATTCCACTGGTACTTGGATAAGTTTGTGGTGGTGTTCATTTATGACATTTTGGTGATCTCCAAGAGCCACGAGGAGCATGAGAAGCATCTCAGGATCGTGGTGGAGATATTAAGGAGGGAAAGACTCCGTGCCAAGCTCAATAAGTATGAGTTCTGCCTGAGCAAGGTATCTTTTCTTGGAAATATTATTACTAGAGATGGACTAGCAGTAGACCAAGAGAAGATTGCAACAGTGAAGACTTGGCCTACATCTACGTCAGTTATGGAGGTTAGGAGTTTTCTCGGACTTGCCAGATTTTACTGGAGGTTTGTAGAATTTTTTTGAAGATTATGGACCCTATGACTCATTTGATGCACAAGGATTAGGAGTTCATTTGGATGGGGGAGTGTCAGACGGCTTTTGATGAGTTGAAGAAGCATTTGACGTCAACACCTATCTTGACTCATCGGGAACTGAAGGTTTTGTGGTATACATCGACACGTCCGGGTGCGTATTGGGTTGCATTCTGATGCAGCATAGCAAGTTGATGGCATACATATTGATACAGTTGAGGATCTATGAGAAGAACTACCTGACGCACGATATGGCACTAACTGCAGCAATATTTACACTGAAGCTATGTAGGCACTACTTTTATGAAGAGCGGGTCGAGATATTTACTGATCACAAGAGTCTGAAGTACGTCTTCACCTAGAAGGAGATTAACATGAGACAAAGATGTTGGCTAGAATTGATGAAGGACTTTGAGATCGAGTTGTAGTACTATCCAGGCAAGGCAAATGTCGTGGCTGATGCTTTGAACATGAAACCCATGACATACTTTTGACGACTCAGTGCCATTTATTGGAGTATCTCCAAGAGTTAAGGATAGAGGTCGTATTGCCGGACATGGATGGACAATTATCTACCATTGGGTTATAGTCTTCTTTGGTTGAGAGGATCAAAGCCGTTCTGTCTGCAGATGTGAGATTCAGAAGACTTTGGGAGAGGACCGAGGCCAACATGCAGATAAGACTACGGATTCACGAGGACGGGATGTTGAGGTGTGGAGATCGCCTATGTGTTTCGAGTGGAAGTAGGAACACATCAAGTTGGACTTCGTTACTGGATTTTCGAGGAGCCCCTGTGGAAAAGACACAGTTTAGGTCATCGTGGATCGAATCACCAAGTCGGCTCATTTCTTGCCCTTCAGAGTTGGACAATCTATGGAGATTCTTGCTGATTTGTACATGAGGCAGATAGTATGTCTACATAGAGTACCAGTCAGCATTATATCGGATCATGATTCTAGATTCACTTCATATTTTTGGAGGAGTATGTAGGAGAGTTTGGAAACTCATCTCAAGTTCAGCACATCTTATCACCTGCAGACTGACGAACAGTCAGAATGCACGATCCAGACACTTGAGGATATGCTGAGAGCTGCATGTTAGAATTTGGAGGATCTTGGGAATATCATTTAAATTTGGTAGAGTTCTCCTATGTAGAGCCTAAGAATCAAGTTGTGCCATATTTTTGCTACCCAAAAATCAAGTTGCGCCCCAGAAATCGAGTTGCGCCACTGTTTTGAAGCTTAAAGGATCGAACTGCGCCATTGATTAGGTTGCGCCTGACAACAGACTATGCCCAAATCACATTGTGCCCAAGGCTACGTGGCGTCTGACATTAATAGCCATCATTACCTGACAGCACTGACAGCTGACAGCACAATAAATGAAGAAAATCTCTTCGAATCTTTCAAAGCGTGTCGCTCGAGACAATTTTGATAGCTGTCCTGCACACCCCACTGAGTTGCGCCTAGGCGCAATCTGAACAACTTCTTCTCATACATTCAAAAGCTGCCACGTGCCTATGCACTGAGTTGCATCTAGGCGCAACCCAATCAGGCGCAGTTTGACTTGTTGACTGAAGCTCGCGCAACCTGATGAAGTTGAGACAACTTACATTCTAATGTAGGTTGACGTGGTACACATGCCACTAATCTCTCAAAACGTGTCCACTACTCTGTACACAACCACACGCATCTCAATCACATGATGCCATGCGTCTAAATACAGTTAGTACACGATTAAATAACTGAATGAAAGTTGGCACAACATAAGGTTGGAGCAACCCAAAGTGGCGCAGTCTAGCCTCGTGCACATCAGAATAACTACTAAAATAGTTATTTCCAGAACTCTATAAATTGAGTTTCCAATCATTGTTGAAGCATCACAGAGATCAAAAACTCTTGCAAAAAAGTGCTGCTGCATTCTCCAGAGGCTCTAGTCTTCAAGTTCACATATTCCAAGGGACAAAGTGATCATCTTCTGATCAGATTCCTACAGTTGTACTACCCCAGAAATTATTGTACTCTTATACTTTTTTTTTAGTTTGTAATCAAACTTTTGTTTTTGTAAACAAAATGGCGACCCTGCTGGGACGACTTTCTCCTCCGATGAGAAAGTGACAACGCAATGTGATGCTGCGTCGATCGGCAAGACGTAGAAGACTCTGGTTGTTCAAGTCAAACAGATAGCCTATGAAGATATGATCAACAAGAAGAGCAACAAGCGCACTACGGCTATCACCAAGAACAAAACTGTGTGGACTCCTAAGTCTTTTACAGTTGTTGTTGCCCAGGCGCAACATGCCTCTTCTATCCAGGCACAATCCGTCTCTGTGGCTCAGGCACAGTTTGCTTCTGCTGTCCGTGCGCAGTCCACTCCTCCTACTGCCAAGGCGCAGTCCACTCTTCCTGCTGCTAAGGCGCAGTCCACTCTTTCTGCTGCCAAGGCGCAGTCCAATCATGTTGCTGCCAAGGCACAGTCAGCCCATCTTGTTGCCAAGGCGCAACCTGTGGCTAGGGTGCAACCAGTAGCTCGTATGGCTATAGCGTAACCTAGGCACTCAGTTGTCCAGGCATAGTTTGCTTACTATGCTGATCTGGCGTAACCCAAGGAAACTAGTCTTTTGGCTATTCCCTCCTCCAATTATCCAGTTCTGAACTTGGAGAAACAATGTTCTAGTGCCAAAACTAGACAAAACAAAAGGAAGGGTCCTTTGACATTGGCGCAACCTATGCCTAAAGTGGACCCACAACAAAACAGAGGGAAATGCTTTTTAGCCAACCCTCCACAAAATAAAGGAAAGTACTCTTTGGTCTTTTCTCAACCTTCCCTAGTCTATGACTCAGAGGAAGATATATCAGATTCCATTTCCTTAAACAGAGATTTTCAAATCTCTGCCAGGGGAAAGAATACTAATCAGAGAGGTATCTTGCCTACCCCTATGGGGACTGTTCAAGATCTTCCAACCTTACAGATCTCAAGATCTAAGCAAAGAAAATTGACGGTATCTCAAACAGAGACACCCGGAGCAGAATTCTCTGATTTACGTGCTTATCTCAATAGGCGTCAATCAGTATCAACTTCGGTGAAACGCAAGAATCCTATGACAAAGGCCAATCTGTACCAGAAACAAAAATTTGAAAATAAGGACCCAATCACTTATGCTAATGAGTTAAGTACTTCTTTGTACACTCATGGAACTAAGCATCTGAAGAACAGGAGACATGTTCCTAACATTATTAAGGAATATGTTCCTCCAACATCTTCTCGTCTTGTAGTGGTGATTAATCTCCGAAAATATCTTACACAAAGACGGGAGATCACAGAGATGTCCTCTTCACCTCTAAATCACTCATCAGAACGCCATTGCCTTCATGAGGTAGTCATCAAGTGTTGTTTTCAATCAGTTAAATGATCTGTCTTTGATCGTCTAAATTATACTTCAATTCCTGAACCTATGACTGGAGATGAAGACGAACTGTTATATGCTTCTATAAATATGACTTCTCGAGATACTGGGGGTAGAAAATCCTTAAAATGTGGTACATCTCGCAATCCAAGTCAGCAATACTTGAGACAACTCCGTGAATCTAGTGAAGGGGTCCTTCAACATACCAGATCGAAAGATCGGAACTCGGATCAGGATGTCTTCAATCAGGAGGATCTTTCCATTACTCATCTAGAGGAGGATTCTTTGTCTGACTTTGACACAGATAGTAAAAGTTCTGAACAAACTACCTCTTCAATAATGGCAAGAGAAGTGACAGCATATGCCAATACAGAAGACCAAGATGCCTCTACTTTAGCCAGTCAAGAGCAACGAATTGCTGTACTGGAAGATAAATTAAAGACCATGGCTGAAATGGTCGCAAGTATTCACACTATAATCGTGGCCCAACATACAGTGCCACCGATTATAAATCCTGCTACAAATCCTGAACTCATAGCATCTTCGGTGCCGGTTAATGTTAGTCTGGGGGTACCTCCTCCTCAGGTTGCTTCTGTACCAGTCCAAGCTGCTCCTAGTCTGTCAGGTGCTGGGGGTAGTAATTACCATGTTGTTCCTCCGCCTAACAATTCTAACCAGCCTACCAATTTCCAGACATCAGGAGATGCTAATGAGGCTGTGAAACTCTTACGCACTCAGTTTGAAGCCTTCAAACAGAAGGATGGTTTACAAAGACTTGGAATAAAACAACCTTATCTTGCTGAGTGGAAGGAAGTTCAATTTCCTCCTAAATATAAACTTCCCACTATTATGTTGTTTGATGGCAGCACTTCTCCAAGTCAGTACATTAGTCACTTTGAATTAATGACTGACCAATTACAGCCAAATGATGCTCTCCTTACCAGAGTGTTCGTCGATTGTTTAGCCGGTGCAGCATACGACTGGTACCGTAGCTTGCCTGATGGCTACATAACTTCTTTTGCTAGTTTCAAGCAAATGTTCTTGGAACGATTCTATGAGGGAGTCAACGATATGACGATATCTGCCCTTATCAAAATTAAATAAAGGCATAATGAATCCACAGAAAGTTTCATTAAAAGATTCCGCCGAGAGGCACTTAAAATGCCTTTAGGAACTCCATCTGCTGTAACGATAGACACTTACAAATCAAACTTGTTTCCTATCATCAGCATGTGGACGGGATCCACACAATTCTAAGATTGGCCTTCTTTCATTATAAATGCCAAAGCGGCGGAGGTTAGCGCCGAAAAGTTCAAGCAGTTAGGAGTTCAAATGAATCATCCTAATCAAGATGAACATTCTACACCTAGTGGTAATAATCACCAGAATAATCGCAAGGGTAAGGAAACATTGGCCATCAATATCAAGGGCAAGGAGTCATTGGCTGTTAATGTTGCTCCATCAGCACCCACTCCATCAGCAACACCACAGAAAGCGCCTCGTCCAAAAGAAGAATATTCTTTTGACGAGGATGATATTATGAGCATTTTCGATTATTTAATCAAAAGCAATAAGCTTCAGCTGCCAGAGGCAAAACGGCCAAATAAAGTTGGTAAAACTGACCATCCTAAATATTGTGTTTATCATAGATTTATAGGGCATCCAACCAGAGCATGTTATGTGCTCAAAGAAAAAAATCCAAGAGATGGTCAACTCTAGAGCAGTTACTCTCCAACAAAATGAAAAGACTGTGACGGCCAATGTCATCTCTGTACAGTTTGGTGATTTTCCACCACAACTAGTACAAGATGGTGTTGTTCCCATTCCGAAGGCTACTCTCGAGATCGTGAATCTCCCACTTCCTCAAAATGAGGGTCTTGTTCCACTGTCAACTGATAAAGGAGAAATCATGTGGATTCACCCAGATCCACTACAAAAATTTGTCAGACTAGCGTCGTTTCAAAACATCGCTAATCTCGGCCAAAACATCGCTAACGTAAATTAGCGATGTTTTAAGCGACGTTCTGGAAATGACGAAAAAAGCGTGTCGCTAATCGAAAAAATGTCGCAAAACGTCGCTATGGTGACGTTAGTTAGTGACGCTAATAACGTCGCTAAATAGCGACGTTATTTGTGACGTTTTCTTATGGTCGTTGATTAGCGACACATTAGCGACATCTTTACGACGATGTGGTCACATCAGATTGTTTGCCACGTCAACAATTCAGCGACGTTTCTAGCAACCTTTATATACGTCGCTAAAATTTAGCGACAAATATAAACGTCGCTAAAAATGTCGCTAAATTGAAAAAAAATTTAAAAAAAGAATCCAGAATGCAAATGTACAATCCAAAATACAGAATCCAATCCAATCCAAAATACAGAATCTAATCTCTGGGTTCGTCGACCCCTTCGGTGGAACACTCAACACCGGCACGCATAATACAATCCAGAATAGACCAAAAATAATTGGTCGTCTCCTCAAGCCTCTCGAAACATCACAATATGCATCACACATCACACAAACCAATATACATCACAATATGCATCACACATCACACAAACCAATATACATCACACACCAAAAAACAAATATCCATCACAATATCCAGAGGAGATATATCCATCAAAACAAATATCCATTAAACATCGGTTGTCAAAAATAAGTCTTCTGGAAACAAATCCAGTCAATATATGTATCAAGTACTGTTGTCTATGCTAGGGCAGATAGAACTCCCTCAGCCAGCGCACATAAGTAGGATCCACGACAGCCAGATCAATATCCAGAGGAGATGGATGACTGGAACTCCCGGTGGAACTGCCCTCTGATGCCACCTCCTCTTTCACAGCTCTCTCGGCTTTAGAAATTACTTCTGGAGCATCTCTCTCGGTGGAACTTCTCTCTGGAGCAGCCATCTGTGCCTCCCTCAAGCGAGATCCTCAGGTCTTAGGTGCCATATATGAGAACGGGTGCCATCTCGTTTGAGTACATTTTCGAAAGCATATAAATTACATAAAATTTGATTTTTTTGCCAAGTGTGAGAACGGATGGCTCAGAACGCAACCCAAAATTTATTCTACCATACATTAGTGTGAATCATCTATGTTCTGTACATATGGTGTAGTATATGTTCTTATCGAATCTAGTATCTGAAGGATATAACAGAATCAAGATGAACCCACATAATGTAATACTAAGACATCATCTACTACTAAAAGATATAGTGATAGGTTGTCGTATTATCATTGCCGAGGGATGAGGGTCGGAGTGATGGAACTAGGGATTCCCAGGACCCTTCCTTTGGTATGCGTATTGATCGATAGAAAGTTAAACAGATCTAATACGTGTTCTAACCCTTCACAGGTGGAAACTAGGGTTCACGAATTATACCTGCGGCGGAAAGGAGACAAGTAATTCCTGGTAATCTCGAGCGTACGATCCCAAGATCTTCTGCACGCATTCCTTCCTCGAGTTGGACGTCGTGTGGGCGATGATCTCCCAACCTTTTCTTCTCCTTGGCAGCCCTCTCTTTCTCTCCTAACGTGAATCACGAATTTAGAGAAAGTTTCAGATTTCTGATCGGTAATATGGCGGCCAAAGAATAGAGGATATATATAGGCTACAGCAGAGACCATGAGGAGAAATTAGGGTTAGGCCTCCTAACGGATCTGGATATCCCGTGTTCAGCTCGAACACATAATCCAGGCCCATTAACAATAGCTCGGTCCACTAATGAGCTATTGTTGCACTACCTCCCTAATCCCAAATTATGTTTGTGGGCTCCTTTTATTATATGCTCGTTTGGCTCCCTATGTTAAGATATCGTATGTCCGTCGATCAAATTAAGTTACTGACAACTATATTGATTCGACATCTTTTATCCTTAAGTAGTACCGCTCAACTTTATTTGTCATATCGGATATAATCCACCTGTAGGGTTCACATAAAAATCCTTATGAGCTCCTTAAAGGACATCATCAACCCGATGTATCGGGACATGGATTCTATTTATAATCAATAGCCCATCATACATACAATGTTATTACCCAATTCATAGAGGTTGTCGATCCATAATGAATCTCACTCTTTTATGAGTCAAAATAATGCACACTGCATATACATGTCCGTTATTATATTCGGGTTAAGAGCACAAGCATCCATAATAACAGAGGTGTTTGTTCTCTTATGTAGTCAGTACAAAGAGTACAACCTCAAGTGGTCCTGTTCAATACACACAAAGTGTACTAGTGTAAACCGATAGTCAAGATAGACTAATACCAGATTACACTACAACCTTTCCAATAGATTGTCCAAGTCCATCTAGGTTGTGAACTATTTATATACTCCATAGGGAACTGATAATATGATCTTCATTGTGACACCACACACCATATTATCTATAATATAGAATATCAGATATTTGCATTAACACTTATAAAAAATATAATATGCAAACATTTGCCCATATGATTCTCATTCAAAATTTAAGAAAATAAGGTTACTAAAAAAGCGATGCTTTTAGTATATAACCCTAACACGGAGGACAGTCAACTTTATCTACGGATACATAATTTCTGCCTCGCCAGTCGAATGGCTGCAGGGACTATATCCTGATCACCATGTCGTACCGTAGATTAATACAAATAAAGCTGGAGCTGGAGCTGGAGCCAAAATACAGAATCTAAAATACAAAATACAGAATCCAGAATGCAAATGGAGCTGGAGCTGGAGGTGGAGCTGGAGATACAATCCAGAGATTGACATAGTACTAATTCATATATGTAGTCTAATACAAATAGTCTAATACAAACACAACCCAATACAAATAGACCAATACAAATAAGTACAAATAGCTAATGACAACCACGCAGCTCACGCAAACGCTCAATGATACGATCTCACAACCACTTCGAATAAGTAGGATCGACGGCTCCAGGAGAGATGCAGTCCACTGCAGGTGCTGGATGAATAGAACTCCCGATCTCACTAGCTACCGGTGCCACTTCCTCCTTAACAGTAGAAGAAGCCACCTCAGGATTCAGTGTTTCCCTCAAATGACGTGTCGTTGCTCGGGTCATGGGTGCCATCTGGTAAGATCGATATTCACAAAGAATATAATTGTAACATAAGCAAGCTAACTAAAGGAACCATCATCTTGTTTGAGTACATTTTTAAAAGCAGATAAAATACAGAATATTTGATTTTTTGCCAAGTGTGAGAAAGGATGGCTCAGAACACAACCCAAAATTCATTCTAGCATACATTAGTGTGAATCATCTATGTTCGGTACATATGGTGTAGTATATGTTCTTATCAAATATAGTATCTGAAGGATATAACAGAATTAAGATGAACCCACATAATATAATACTAAGACATCATCTACTACTAAAAGCTATAGTGATAGTTTTTCGTATCATTATTACCTAGGGATGAGGGTCGGAGGACAGTCAACTTCATCTACGGCTACATAGTTTCTGCCTTGCCAGTCGAATGGCTGCAGGGACTATGTCCTGATCACCATGTCGTACCGTAGATTAATGCAAATAGAGCTGGAGCTGGAGCCAAAATACAGAATCTAAAATACAAAATACATAATCCAATCCCTGGGTTCGCTAAGAATACAAAAACAATGATTGACACACAGTACTAATTCATATCTGTTTTAAGTATGAGAACGGATGGCTCAGAACACAACCCAAAATTTATTCTAGCATACATTAGTGTGAATCATCTATGTTCTGTACATATAGTGTAGTATATATTTTTATCGAATCTAGTATATGAAGGATATAACAAAATCAAAATGAACCCACATATTGTAATACTAAGACATTATCTACTATAATAACAGAATCAAGATAGGTTGTCGTATCATCATTGCCAAGGGATGGAGGTTAATTGGAGGAAGTTACTGCAGAAAGTGAAGACCGACATGAACTGACGCACAAAAATGAGGGGCTCTAAGCTGGAACAAGTAAAGTTGTGCTTTGGAAAAAGAACTCTTGTAAACTCTTTGTTCACAAAGTAAGCTATAATTAAAGAATATAGAACAAGTATCGAGTTCGTAACTCAAGTATAGAGCTTACAAAAGTTATAAACTCGATACTTGTTCTGTATTCCTTCTATCTTGCTTTGTGAACAAAGAGCTTACAAGAGTAGAACATCCAAAACACAACTTTACTTGTTACAGCTTTGATCTCCTTCTTTTTGTGCGTCAGTTTATGTCAGTCTGCACTTTCTGCAGTAACGACCACAAGTTTTATGTTCTTCAACGATATATTTCACATGCTTAATTGCCAAGTGTGGGGACGAATGGCTCAGAACACAATCCAAAATTCATTCTAGCATACATTAGTGTGAATCGTCTATGTTCTGTATATATGGAATAGTATAATTTTTTATCGTATCTAGTATCTAAAGAATATAATAGAATCAAGATGAACTCACATAATGTAATACTAAGACATCATCTACTACTATATAAGATATAGTGATAGGTTGTCATATCATCATTGCCGAGGGATAAGGGTCGAAGGACAGTCAACTTTATCTACGGCTACATAGTTTCTGCCTCGCCAGTCGAATGGCTACAGGGACTATGTCCTGATCACCATGTCGTACCATATATAAATGCAAATGGAGCTGGAGCTGGAGCCAAAATACAGAATCCAAAATAC
Source organism: Iris pallida (assembly GCA_029216955.1). Taxonomy (NCBI): domain Eukaryota; kingdom Viridiplantae; phylum Streptophyta; class Magnoliopsida; order Asparagales; family Iridaceae; genus Iris; species Iris pallida. The sequence continues at coordinate 8,906,201 of JANAVB010021798.1, read as the reverse complement.
AAAATATAGAATCCGATCCCTGGGTTCGCCGAAAATACAAAAACAAAGATTGACATACAGTACTAATTCATATCTATTTTAAGTGTGAGAACGGATGGCTCAGAACACAACCCAAAATTCATTCTAGCATACATTTGTGTGAATCATCTATGTTTTGTACATATGGTGTAGTATTTGTTTCTTATCGAATCTAGTATCTGAAGGATATAACAGAATCAAGATGAACCCACATAATGTAATACTAAAACATTATCTACTACTAAAAGATATAGTGATAGGTTGTCGTATCATCATTGCCGACGTATGAGGGTCGAAAGAAAGTTAACTTTATCTACGGCTACATAGTTTCTGCCTCGCTAGTCGAATGGCTGTAGGGACTATATGTCATGATCACCATGTTACCAATTAACCAACCAACAAAACTACTTGTTACAAATATCGGCACTATCGGTGCTTTCGAATCAGAGTATCATATTTTTCGGTGTCGGAAAACAAATAATTATTACTAAATTATCAGATTTTTTGGCACTATCGGTACCCCTGACCAAGCCCCCCCTCCCGCACCCCCCCTACACCACCCCTAACCCCAACCCGAACCTAATACCTAACCCCTCCCCCACCAACCCCCCTCCCCTCTCCAGCCCCCCTCCCCTCCCAAGCCCCCCTCTTCTACCAACCACCCCTAACATTAACCCTAACCCTAACCCTCCCCTCCCCATAGCCCCCCTCCTCACCCCACCCCTAAACCGAACCCTAACCCTCCCCTCCCCCTTGCTCCTATCCCCCTGCCACCCTCAGCCCCCCCACCCTTCCCCCCCCCACACACACCCCTAACCCGAACCCTAAACCTAGCTCCCCTTCCCCAGCCCCCCTCATCACCCCCAGCCGCCCTCACCCCCCGCCCCACCCGTCCAGCCACCCCCCACTCATCCCCAACCACCCGCATCCCCCCTGCCCCTCCCCTCGAGCCACCCGTACCCCCCAACCACCAACAACCAAAATAGAAAAAGAGAGAGAGAGAGGAAGAGAATCACGTACCGGAGAGGGAGGACAGTCGCCGGAGAGAGTGAGAGTCGCCGGAGAGAGTGAGAGCGCCGGAGAGAGTGAGAGCACCGGAGGGGGAAGGAGAGAGAATGAGAGAGTAAAATGGAAGGAAATGAATCGTTAGAGGGAATTTAATTAGAATTTAGCGATGTTCATCCTAATGTCGCTAAATTAGTCGCTATTAGCGACGTCATAGCGACGTTTCACGACGACTAGCTCATGTAACTAATATACGTCGTTGTCACGTTGCTATTTTCATCGCTAGAGCGACGTTTATATTAAACGTCGCTAATGTCCATAATTTAGCGACGTTATACTAACGTCGCTAAATTTACGTCGCTAATGGAACAGATTTTAGTAGTGATCTGGTAGCAGATTTTAAAATGCCGTCTTCTTCTAATCAAAAGAAATGCTCTAAAACTAAAACCCAAAGCTGCAACATGGTATCCTTTGAACTGGTAGCAGAAGAAGAAATTCTAATCGACACCAGATCTGGAAAACCTTATCTTCGAGAATATACCGAAAATTAATAGAATCCTGTCTCATCTCCTGATGTTCCTCTCATATCATCTTCTCCTGCTGAGAACATACCATCTACATCCTCGCCAGTGTTGGAACCAACTCCTCCCAAACCAACATCAGCAGACAAGGAAAAACAACATATCCGTTTTGACAAAGCATTGAAGAAGTCCTCATCTCATGGACTTGAAAAGCCATATAATTTTGACATATTGGCTCAATTGGCCAATACTCCAGCAAGATTGTCAATCTTCGAGCTCTTATGTCTCTCAAAAGAAACTTGAGAGACATTAAGTGAAGCCTTGATGCAGGCTTATGCTTGTCTTGCTTTTCTTAAGAAGTCTGAAAAAGAACCCGTCAGCTGCACTCATTATCATAGTGTATTTAAATTAATGCCCAATATTACTTTTACACAAGATGACATGATTTTAGAAGACAATCGTCATGATCGTCCTCTCTATTTTACGGGGTATGTGGACACCATGAAAGTCGATCGCATTTTGATTGACCCAGGATCTGCTCTTAGTATCATCCCGAAATCTTTGCTGGATGCTTTGAAAATCCCAGTGCATAATCTTCTACAACTATTACTACCATCTTGGGGTTCAATCAAGGAAGAAGTGAACCTTTGGGAAAGATACACTTGAAACTTCAAATCGGCAATCTTCGTACAAAGGTGACTTTTTATGTGATTGATAATCATGGCTCATACAATGCTTTGCTGGGAAGACCATTCCTCCACGAACACAACATTGTACCTTCTACTCTCTACCAATATTTTAAATATATGGATGGTAATGGAGAAGTCCAGAAGGAAGTTGCAGACCAAAATCCTTTCAAGGGGGTAGAGGCATACTACAACGACTCTCGCATATACAAAGAGGAATTCATGAAGGTGGTACTGGCAATGGATACTGATGAAGAACAGAAAGGCATACTGAATTATGATACTCTGGTGATTCCTATCAAAGGGCGTAGTTTCTGTCCTCAGTCTTCCAAACCACTGAATATCTACCTTCCTTCTCACAAGAAGCAGCCTCCTGGTGCTAGTCAGGAACAAAGGGAGCTCACCTCTTCTGATCCACTTATAATCGACCTTCGTCGTAAAAAGCCCCTCCTCCTTCTTGCTCTTCTTCTCCTCCTCTAGTCATCAATCTGACTAAGCCTGTTAAGGCTAAATGTCCTGTTGTAAATGATGGTGTAAAAATCAATAAAGCATCTCCTTTGCAGTATACTGATTCGCTTATTATACTCAATATTATTTGGATATGCTAGATAGCTTTAAGCCACTTACATTAGGAGTCATATCATCTTTACGAAATACAGTATCGTTGGATTCAATACAAGAATCATACTTCTTAGTACCATCTCGAAAGAAAGGCGAAACTCCTATACTCTTTAACAAAAGAGAAGAACCAAAAAATCATGCATGACAACGATAATAAGGATGATACAGGACGGCTCCAGTTACGTTGCTATAATCTACAATCCAATACAATCATTCGTAAAATGGGCTATGATTTCATAACTGGTCTCAATGGCGGCAAAGGAAGACGAACTCCCATTCGTATTTCTGTTCCAAAAAGAAAATCACAACAATACTATAGTAAATCGAAGCGGAGATTAGGTTATACTTCACCACTTCCGACTCCAGAGCCTTCCGAATTCGAGAAAGAAGAATGATATAATTCTTCTGATTCTATCTCATGGGATTTTGATACCAGTATTGGTCAGGTCCACTGGGTAACAGTATCTTCTAATATGGTGTCAGCTGAATTCTCAGACAATGACGAAGATGACATTAAGAAAGCTTCTGAAGTAGATCCTTGGGCACAAAAGATGGACAATCAGTGAGAACTATGTTTTGAACAACGAGAACCACCTACTGAGGATCAACTAGTCCAGATCGATGTGGGAGAAAAAGATGTGCCACGACCGATCTTCATTAGCAAAAATCTCCCAGAAGATGATAAACAAGAAATAATTCACCTCATTCGTGAATATATTGATGTCTTCGCCTAGAGTTATGAAGATATGCCGGGATTAGATCCTCAAGTTGTAACTCATAAACTTAATATTTTTCCTAATGCCAAGCCAGTCAAACAACAACAACGATAATTCAAGCCTGAAATGATGGATGCGATTGATGATGAAGTTAAAAAGTTCATCGCTTGTGATTTTATTAAAGAAGAACAGCATCCTGACTGGGTAGCCAACGTTGTACCAGTTTTGAAGAAAACTGGGAAGGTTCGGGTATGCATAGACTTTCGGGATCTTAATGATGCCTGCCCTAAAGACGAATTCTCTCTCCCAATTACCGATGTTATGATTGACAATACTTGTAGATTCGAACGAATCTCTTTCATGGATGGATTTTCTGGATATAATCAAATTCGGATGAATTTTGAAGATGAAAAACATACTTCATTCCGTACTCCTCGTCGAGTATACTGTTATACAGTCATGTCATTCGGTCTTAAGAATGTGGGTGCAACTTACCAGCGGGCTATGAGTACTATCTTTCGAGATCATCTACGAAAGACTATCGAATGTTATGTTAACGATATTGCTGTCAAAAGTCGTATAAAGATAGATCATATTCAAGATTTAAGAACTATTTTTAATCTAATGCGTCAACATCAACTCAAAATGAACCCTACCAAGTCTTTCTTGGGTGTCTCTAGTAGCAAATTTCTCGAATTCGTCATTACCTCTAAAGGTGTACACATTGATCCCGAGAAGATCAAAGCCATTCAAGAGATGCGTCCTCCACGCAACCGAAAAGAGCTACAAGGATTCCGTGGTCGACTTGCGTACATCAGGTGGTTTATTTTGAATTTATCTGGACGTTGTAGACCATTTACCTAGTTAATGAAGAAAGGTGTATCTTTCATTTGGACAAAATAATGTCAACGAGAATTTGATGATATAAAGCGGTATTTGATGAATCCACCAGTGCTAGTGCCACCGATTTTAGGAATACCCTTCTTGATGTATGTCCGGACAATGGACCATTCATTAGGAGCATTTCTAGCTCAGAAGAACAAAGAAGGTCATGAACAAGCTATCTACTACCTTAGTCGGACAATGATTGGAGCTGAACACCGTTAGTCCAATAAAGAAGGAATGTTTAGCCTTAATATTTGTCGTTCAAAAGACAAGACATTACATCTTCGGCCAAACTATTCACATTATATCTCGAGTTAATCCTCTTCGGATTTTAATGAAGAAAGCACACTTAATTCTAGGCTTGCTACATGGGCCATATTATTAGCACAATATTATATGGTGTATGTTCCTCAAAAGTCTGTGAAAGGCCAAGCACTTGCTGACTTCTTTGCAGCTCATCCTATTCCTAAAACATCTAAACTCTATGATGAAATTCCAGATGAGACATTGGAATCAAATATGATCTCAGAAGAATTTCCTACTTGGCATTTATTCTTTGACGGAGCATCTAGAATTGGACCAGGAGGTACCCTTGTCGCTGGAGTGGGAATTGTCCTCGTTTCACCAGATGAATTAACTATCTAGAGGACTTATTCCTTAGATGAGTCGTGCTCCAACAATATAGCAGAATACAACGCCTTGCTTATTGGACTCCAATTAGCCAAACAATTGAATATCTCAAAGTATATGGCGATTTTAAACTAATTGTTAATCAGGTTAGAGGCATATATGAAGTCCGACATCAAGATCTGGTACCATACCATGAAGCGGCAATCAGAATAGCTTCTTCGTTCAAAGGGTTCTTCATTGAACATATACGTCGAGCCTGCAATACAGAAGTTGATGCCTTGGCTAATCTAGCTGCGGTATTGGCAATTCCAGTCAAAAGACAACAAATGGTTGTAATTTCCAATATAGAGAATTATTTTGCATTGAAAACAATCATGACATTGAATTCAGTAATTCAACTGAAGTCAATATCATTAGCGAAGACTGGAGAGCACCTTTTATCGACTTTGTTGTTCATGACATACTACCTGAAGATCCTAAGGAAGCTACAAGTATTCGTCACCGATCGCTTCGATTCTACTATAATTATACCACTAAAACTCTCTTTCGAAGAACTTTTAATGGATTGCTCTTAAGATGTCTTACTGGTAATGAAGCAAAGCAGATATTACGCGAAGCTCATGATGGCGTTTGTAGAGCACATCAGCCTGGTCCTAAATTACGGGATCGAATCCGACGTATGGGTTATTACTGGCCCTCTATGGTATCAGATGCCATTGACTATGCAAGAAAATGCCGAGCATGTCAGATCCATGCGAATTTTATTCACCAACCGTCGGAATTTATTTATCCTACTGCTGCCTCCTGGCCCTTCGAAGCTTGGGGCATAGATATAATTGGTCCTATCAATCCTCCTTCATCTAAAGGACATCGGTTCATCTTGGCTATAACCGATTATTTCTCTAAATGGGCTGAAGCTATACCTTTAGCTGAAGTTAAGACTAGTAGTATCATCAACTTCATCAAACATCATGTGATATATAGATTTGGTGTACCTCGTCGAATCATCCTTGATAATGGGCTATAATTTGTCAGCCAGAAGTTTAATAGGTTCTGTGATGATAACAAAATCAATAATGTTGCTTCTACGGCCTATAATCTTACAACTAACGGGTTAGCTGAAGCATTCAAAAAAACTATTATCAAACTCCTTAAAAAGTTTGTTTCTATTAACAAACATAATTGGAGTGATAAACTTGAAGAATGTTTATGGACTTATCGCACTACAGTCCGTAATCCCACATGTTGCACACCCTTTTCTTTGGTATATGGATGTGAAGCTGTTTTACCGCTGGAAATTTAAATTCCATCCCTAAGAATTGCTATTGCTAATGAACTTATCACAGAAAATAATGATCATCTCCGACTTCAATAATTGGAGGCGCTTGATGAGAAAAGGCTACTAGCCCAGCAACATATCGAACTTTATCAAGCCCATATTTCAAAAGCTTTCAATCGCAAAGTCAAAGTGCGAACATTTCAGGATGGCGAGCTAGTCCTCACAGTCAGACGTCCTATGACTATGACTCATATGAGTAAAGGCAAGTTCGAGGCGAAATGGGAAGGTCCGTATGTGATAAATAAGGTTTTCTCAAGCCTATCAATTAATAGTTATGGATGGCAGAGTTGCAATTATGCCTATCAATGGCAAATTTCTCAAGAAATATTATGTATAGAAGTAAAATATTATTCATTTAGAGAAATGATGTAAATAAAAGTTTATTTTTATTTAGAAGCAAAAAAGAGTTACATAATATTAAGGACGGTGACGTGGACCCGATTCTTCATGATTAAATATATGATTTGCCAGCAGTTCAAACATTTCGTTGTCTGAACACACTAGCAACTCACAGGCAGCCACCCTTACTGCTTCTTCTTCGGCAGTCTTCCCGGGCTCCACCAGCTTGGCAATCAAGTCCTGCTCTGGTGCAGGAACAGTCTAGCCTTCACCCACTTCTTTCTGAGGAGGTACTGGAGGCTCAACAGGAGGTGTCTCGATCATTTCTTCGATCTTCGGAGTAAACAAGGCTTTGGAAGATATTTTGTATAGAAAGAAAAGAAGTTGGCGATATCTACGAAAGTTTTACTCTATTTATAGACAGAATGACTAGATAGTCGGCTTCGAGAATCGATGTGACTTGTACTCTTCAAAAGAAGTCCAATCGTTCACTCATTTATAACTGTTCATTCATTCAATGTCCTTTCCTCAAAATTCGACGTGATTGTTCATTTCATTCATTCTTTTCCTCGAGAATCGAAATGACTGTTCATTCATTCAGTGTCTCTTCCTCGAGAATCAAAATGACTGTTCATTCATTCAGTGTCTTTTCCTCGAGAATCGAAATGTCCGTTCATTCGTTCAGTCTCTTCCTCGAGAATGGAAATGACTGTTCATTCATTTAGTGTCTCTTCCTTGAAAATCGAAGTGATTGTTCATTCATTCACTTTCTTTGACTTATCATAACAAGAATTCACATCCCCCACACCTCTGAATTCTGATTATCTATATCAGCAACTTATCACGTCCCTATTACCTCTGATAAAATTGTCTATTGAAATAACAGTATTGCGAAACGTTGTATTCTGCCACGTCCATATTACATCTGAGCAGATATAATAAACATTGTTATTTTCTAAATCAAGAAATATATCATGTCCAGTGCCTCTAAATATATTTTCTATTCTATTACTTATATCTACAACAAGATATGCATAAAGTAATGGAACCACATAAAAAATTTCTTATTTTATTTCTATTTCAAAAGGGATACATTGTAATAAAAAAAAGGGGAGCAACAAGTTTTGGCTTATTCTACTCTAAAGGATAGGTAATAAGTTCTGCAATTTGCTTCTTCAGAATTTGAACTCTTTCATCACGAGAATCTAGCACTCTCTGTCTGGCTTCAACTCGTCCTGATTCAGGATCGAAAGGTTATAGAGAAGCAGTCTGACGTGTTAGTTCTTCATTTTGTAGACGTTCAAATTCTTCCTTTTGATGCTTCAGAGCCTCCATTTGATTAATAACAGCTTGGTACAACTGATTTTCTTGTTCTAAGCTCTGCTTGACAGTTTGGAGTTCTGCTTGAAGCTGAGCAATTTCAACTTCCAAATCAGTAGCCTTTTTCTCTTCCTCAGCAGCTTTAGGCTTGTGACTCTCAGCAAAAATAGCTGCATCAGCGATTTGGATATCTAATTCGGAGGATTGTCTAGTGAAAGCCAGCAAAAATGTCTCAAATTGGCTTTACTAGTTTTTGCTTCTCGGGCCATAGCCTCATATTCTATGTTTATTAGTTGCTTTATATATCCTCTTTTAAGCTCTTTATAAGCTTTAATTGAGCTCTCCAGTTCATCCAAAATATGTTCCAAAAATGTAGCCTGAGCCTCGTCTCCTTGGCTTCAGATACCTCCAATCAAAAATGTAGAAGGAGTTCTGATAGTACTAAAAGGGACATCCTCTCTCTCCATCACTCTATGAACTAGGGGCTCCAGAGACGTAAAGAAGACTCTTGTGAAGGAGACCACCACAGACTTGTTAGTTGCTATGGCTCCTGGAGTGGCTACTATATCTGCTGGAGTCTTTACAGTTTTAGTAGGTGGAGGCACTTTATCTTGAGCGCTAATATGAGAAGAGCTTCCCTCCCCTGCTACAGTTTGTGCAGGTTCTTCTGCAAATCTCATCTGTCATTTATGTTAGTAATATATAATGCTGAAGGTGCTACGATAAATAGATCATACTTAGAATTTACCTGAGCTGGGTACATCACGAGGAGTCTCAAGATATTTGACTGTCTCTGATTGAAGCTTCGACAGGGTTTTTGTAGACATAGCTTGACTACTGCCTGCTCCTGATTTAGTCTGAAGTGGAAAAATTATTGGAGTTTGAATTACTAATCCTGCTGCCACTCTAGATGTCTCAAGTTTCTCAGTGGTTATGGGTTCATCGATATCAGGAGGATTTATTTGTTCATCATCGATAACCACATTTTCCTCATCTTCAGCAGATGAAGGCACTTCATCAGTTGTGTGTTCCTGAGGTGATGGTGCACTCACTAAAGTTTGTTTTTCTTCAGTGATGTTATTCCAATCATCATCATATGTTCCATCACCAAAGTCACAACTAGCCAAGGCTTCAATCATTACCTCTTCAGAATAAGTAGATTCTTTAGCTTTCAGAGTATCTTGTGGAGGCAAAACCTTCTCTGGAGAGGTGGCCTCCAGACTCATAGGAGTTGGAGATGGAACTATTATCCCCGTAGCAGCAAGTACATTTGCGGAAATACGTACAGTCCTAGTTTCTAATCTTGAAGCTTCTACATTGGTAGTAGAAGGCTGGACATCTACTGAAGTAACCAAAGTAAAGAAAGAGATCAATATAATATACATCGTTGACAAAGAAATTGATATATTAGGGTATATCACAATTTTGATATTACCTTCTTGAGATGTTATTTCTTCGGCGATTACCAACTTTCTCCTGACCTCTCTGTGAGATGATATGACCGGCTCTGTAGCAGCTCCAGTACGATCACTCTCTGGATCGATCAAAGAAGTAGATGTTCCTCCTTCTATAACTCTCTCCTGCTTCTGAATAGAAGAAGGAGTAATGTCTTTCTCTCCAGAGGAAGAACTAAGGAGTATTTGTTTTGATTGAGAACGAGTTGTTCTCGTGGTCGTTGGCTCATTGATAACCAGTGATGTTCTTCTCTTCTTCCCTGGAGCCCTTGGAGAGTCGGGTCTATTATCTTGCTGAGGAGGTGCTGTCGTCTCTTTAGTCTTACTTTTCTTCAAACCCTTAACAGGGGATTTCTCTTTCCGTACCTTTATAGATACATCCAGAGGATATTGGACTTGATCAGCATAGTTCATTAAAATTGATGCCTCAGTGGTGGATCCGTAGTATCTTTGTCTTCTGTATCCTGAAAAGAGTGAGCAGTGTGTTTTTCTTGTTTGGATCTCTTTTCAGTTGCGAAGCTATGCGCAGGATGGAAGTTTTCAGCAAACGTGTTTGCTGAAGTATAGAAGTTTGCGTATGTATATAACATACGTGGGTCTTAGGGAAGATTATAGGGCATAGAAAACATAGCTTTTGTACCCCAGGCGTTGTAATAGCTCCACGCCCTAGCCCCATCGATAAGGTAACCCTTGGCCTGCAGGCAAGTTGTGGCATTACCTACATGAAGCTGGTCATATCTGAACTGCCGTGCAAATCTGCTCGGCAAGTACGGTTCCAGATAGCACTCCTCCTCAAATCTATAGACCAGATGAGAAGGACGGATCACCTGCAGCCACGAAAAGATGGGTGGGCTTAAACGAAGTATTTCTGCAGTCAAGTCCATCATTTGTGGAGACATAGCTTCATATCCATGAGGAGGCCCAACGCATTAAAAACTCCATCCTGATCCACGGTTCAAGACAAATCTACAATCTGAAAGAGTCGCATATTGCCAGTGAGCACCGAAAAAGCGTCTGATGAAGTCTCCATCGATGGTTCCCATATCAGGGTTCATCAGACAAGGATGGTGGAGGAATAGCCATCCGAACAGGTAGGTGTATGGAATCTCGGTACGAGGGAAATCTTGTCTCGTCGCTTTGTCATTCAGCATGATCTGTACAAAAGAACGCAATCCAGCGTTCAAGCAGCAACTCATGGCCGATAAAAGATCCATCTTGTATCCGAAGACAAGATGTGTTGTAGCAAATAAGATGCCCCGATGGAATCGGTCGACTGTACTGGCTCTTGGAACTATGAAGCGCCGTAGCCATAAAGATAGAAAACCCGCTAGTTAGGCTTCTTGAGACATAGGTCTATAACCCTGTCTAAGGTAACTCTGGAGAGTGTCGCCAGCCTTGAACGGATGTAAGTCCACATCCAGCATAACATCTCCGTGAACATATTGCTCCATCAAATATTGCATGTCGCTCTTATCGAAGGGTTCAAACAAACGAGAAGCACATGCTTGACTTTCCAGTGGCTTGTCCTCTTGTGCATGACCCAAGAAAAGATACGGCATCCACTTGGTGGTGTAACAAGTCCCCACAGTGGCACTTTTATAATAGAGTGAGCAGATCTTATAATGATACAGTAATTCTTGTAAAACTGCGATCATCTGAGGGTTCTCCTCTGCCATAGCATCCAATTCATTGTTTGTAGGCACATACTCTTCATAGGGATTATCTCCCATTGGTAGGTGAGAGAGATATTCCATCTCATGAAGAGCAAATCCCATTTCTCCATGGGGAGTCATGAAAGTCCCAGTGCTTTCATTGTACCTCTCTACTAGAGCCAAGAACATGTGAGCGTTCGGGCGAATGCCATATACTGCAGTACATATGGCATTATAGAGACCCAAATTGAGGAGCTTGTCCTTGAATTACTCCAAAATCCAAATACACAAGCTGCTCTAGCGCTTCATGTCTGGGTTAACCAGACCTGTCATACGCATAGTACGGTCTGGATATCTTTCTTCAGCTTTTGCAAATGTATTTACAAAAATGGGTATTCTGACCGGAAGGAGCAGGAAGGGATCCTCGGGAGGGATGCAGCTTGGATTCAAACCTCTTAAATATGTATTGTACTTTTCAAAGGTACTATAAAAGAGGTCCATGTTCTTCGGACCCAGTTTGTAACAGATTCTGCCGACTCTCGCATGCTGAATAGGAGTCAGATCCCATGACATTCTTCTGGGATAGCTGGCAAAAGTATATTGGGATAACGCCATAGACCTTAATATCTCTGTGAGGTATATGACTTTATCCAACTTTGTGAAAATTCTTTGCTCTTCTGGTCTTAGGCTGGGAAGTCCTTTTGATGGCATCCCCGAATAGAAAGGCAGGTTTTCTATGGACCACAGTATCTAAACTTTCAAGAGGCTCTCCGTTCATCAAGTTTAACAAAGTTTGGTTCTCTTGAGCCATGAGGAGAGTTCTTCGTGCCTCAGGACCGTCGTACTGAAGGAATATGACATGAGACAAATTCTCCTTGTACTCTGAGACATTGAATGCTGAAGCAAATCTTTCAGCATTAGGGTCTTCCCTAAGATCAACTGCAAAGAAATACATGAACAAAAACGTTAGAGACAACAAGAATGTGCAAACTTTATAAAGAGTTAGACAAACTATTAAGTTGCACAAGCATCTCAGGTTGTGCCAACAATTGAGTTGCGCCACATCCTGAGTTGCGCAACATCTTAGGTTGCGCAACAATTAATTTGTGCCACATCCTGAGTTGCACGACAACTTGAGTTGCGCCACATACTGTGTTGCGTGAAACTTAAGTTGTGCAACATCTCAAGTTGTGCACCACACACTAGATTGTGCCTTAATTTAGTTATGCAATATTTTTGATTGCATAAAAAAAACTAAGTTGTGCAACAACATGCGCAATACAGTTCGTAAAAATGAACAGTGTTCAAATGAAGCAACAATACCCTAATAAGGGGTGGTGCAAAGTTCGTGATGCGCCACACTCTAAGAAGAGGGGCGCAAGTCAAATTGAGATTAAATCATTCGTCCATAGGTCGAATTTGTTCGTTCTTGGTCACGTACCAGTGCTGGGTTTGTTGTCTCTCATCGAGAAGAGGGTGGCGCGTACTGAAGCACGCAAGTCGATGGAGCATGAGTCGATGGGACGACGACGCCTTTCCCTTTGTTAGCAGTGGTCTTCTTGGGGGCCATGATGTCGAGAGAATAGTCGGAGAAGAAGGTCGCAAGGGTTCAAAGAAGATTAGAAGCAAATGTAAAGAGTTATATTCGGCTAATCAAGGGTTATTTATAGCCTAAAAGATAGAATCCTAACAGTCACCTTAAGTTGCGCATATAAAATCGTAACAATTTACAACAGATTGCGCGAGATAGGTACAACTTGACTCAGTCATTATCATGATTCCAAGTATTTCGAAGTTTTAAAAAATTTCAAAATTCAAAAACTTTGGAAGGGGCCCTGTAGAGCCTAAAAATCAAGTTGTGCCATGTTTTTGCTACCCAGCAATTAAGTTGTGCCCAGAAATCGAGTTGCGCCACTGTTTTGAAACTTAAAGGATCGAACTGCGCCATTGATTAGGTTGTGCCTGACAACAGACTGTGCCCAAATCACATTGCGCCCAAGCCTACGTGACGTCTGACGTTAATCACCATCATTGCCTGACAATACTCACAGCTGATAGCACAATAAATGAAAAAAATTTCTTCGAATCTTTCAAAGCGTGCCGCTCGAGATAATTTTGACAGCTGTCCTACACACCCCACTGAGTCGCACCTAGGCACAATCTGAACAACTTCTTCTCATATATTCGAAGCTGCCACGTGCCTATGCACTGAGTTGCGTCTAGGCGCAACCCAATCAGGCGCAGTTTGACTTGTTGACTGAAGCTCGCACAACATATAGAAGTTGAGACAACTTATATTCTAAAGCAGAATGATGTGGCGCACATGCTACTAATCTCTCAAAACGTGTCCACTACTCTGTACACGACCACGCGCATCTCAATCATATGATGCCACGCGTCTAAATACAGTTAGTACACGATTGAGTAACTGAATGAAAGTTTGTGCAACATATGGTTGGCGTAACCCAAAGTGGCGCAGTCCAGCCTCGCGCACATCAGAATAACCGCTAAAACAGTTATTTCCAGAACTCTATAAATAGAGTTTCTAATCATTGTTGAAGCATCATAGAGATCAAGAACGCTTACAAAAAGTGGCACAGGTCCAAGGGTTAAAGTTCACATAGTCCAAGGGTTAAAGTGATCGTCTTCTGATCAGATTCCTACAGTTGTACTTTTCCAGAAATTATTGTACTCTTGTAATCTTTTATTAGATTGTAATCAAACTTTTATTTTTGCAAACATCCTATAACAACAACTATCAGGCGAGCATACAGATGACACCATTCGAGGCACTGACAGAAAGTGTAGGTCTCCAGTTTATTGGAGTGACATCGGAGAGCATCAGATACTTGGTCCAGAGTTAGTGACTCAGACATTGGAGAAGGTGAAGCAGATTCAGAGTTATCTCAAAGCGGCACAGGATAGGCAAAAGCACTAGGCTGATACGTATCGTCGACCTTTGGTGTTCAAAGAAGGCGATCACATATTCTTGAGGATATCACCAACTCGGGGGCTATGAGATTTGGCAGCAGAGGCAAGTTGAGTCCAAGGTACATCGGGCCCTTCGACATTTTGGAGCGAGTTAGTAAGGTGGCTTATCATCTTGCATTACCCCCGTCACTTGAGGGTGTGCATGACTTTTTCTACGTAACATAGTTGAAGAGGTATGTGGCAGACCCAATCATGTGCTAGATCATTTTGAGATTACAGTTGGACCGAGCCTGTTGTATGTGGAGCAGTTAGTTGAGATTCTCGATCGCAGCGAGAAGGTTTGAGACGGCAGACTATTCGACTTGTCCGGGTTGCATAAAAACATCATTCTCCGGGCGAGTCCACTTGGGAGCACGAGGATTCCAATTCGACAGCATTTCCCTCACTTGTTCGAGGATCGAGGTACAAATTTATGTACTATTTTCGATTATCATAAATTTCTTTAGAATCTTGTTTTCCTAATCGTGCCATCATTTAAATTTTGGGGAAAAATTTTCTAAGGAAGAAAGAATATGAGCCCCCATTTTTACTTATATATACATATATTAAAAATAATTCACTAATATTGTTACTAATTTAACTCTTATAATTACCTCACCTATAGTTATAACTATGGATGTAATATAGTTAAAATAAAACCCGATACCATTAGTTTGTATTAAACAAAATTATTGTAATTAGCAAAATTGTAGGGATACCTGACTTGTTAGTGAGGTTAGCCAAATGAGGTAGTTATTCCCTTATATTTTGATTAAAAATAGAGAGTATATGATTTATGCTAGGCTTAGGTAATATTTAGCATTTTTTTAGCAACTTGAAAGCCCTATACTACCCAACTTAGCAACCCAGCCCAATATGACATCTCGTTTGGTCCATTGTGGAGATAACCAGCCATCAAATTGTAATAGGCGAACGAGTTTCCATGTACCCGAAATTGCAACCTCCACCTATTAAGCCATCAAATTAGATGGGTGGGCGGGTCCGAGACTGACTCATACCCGATAGGGGCCAGACAATACTGTAATCTGGGTAAGCAGGTGTTAGTATGAATATGACCCGAACCATTGACCCGATATTTCAAACCATTGTACGTCTTCTCTACTCTTTCTTTGTACACTGTAGTGCAGCAAAATTGCAGACTACAATAACACGCGAGTACGACAAAATTAGCTCTCTACAGCTGTGCTACGACCTGAGCCACCTTCTCTCTCAATAGAAGCAAAAATCCTAGCTTCCCCATATATAACTCTCTATTCTCTTCCTCTCCTACTAAATAACCCTAGCCACCTTCTCTATTTTCCTTCCCCTTCACAGAGTTCTCGGTTACAGCAGTAATGGATCCATAGTTTTGAGACGATCGGTAGGTCGTTTAGTTGAGGTGGTTGGGGAAGGAAGCCAAACAACGCTCGACCGGTCGTTGTCCCATTTTTGAGCTCACCTCGAGGTCTATTAGTCGCCAACTCCAGCATCTTTGAGCTAGTCCAGACTTCCATACGCGGAGGCGGGACGACGACGACTTCCCAATATGTGAATGCTGAGTTCAACGTCCTTCCGGGCTGCGCCTATTCCTCCCACCCCGGTGGTCGAGCAGACCTTGCTTCTCGCAACATCATCTCCGTCGACCCAACCAGTCACGACCTGCACCCGGTATAGGGGTACGAGTGCGTGACAGCGCCCAGCCTACGTCGCAGCATCGGTGGTAGAACGCTGTCTAGATCACAAACTATCTATCTCATACAATAATAAAGTGTATATGTCATATATCTCAACTCCAAAATGGAGAAAAAATTACAATGATATGGTAAGTACTCAATCACAATCTAAAGCATGATAAGATATGAAAGAAGTCTAAACAACTACAAAGTCTCAAACAATAACAACTCTAATATAATATCAAAATCCAAGTCTCAAATACAATAACAAAATCTTCATTATATTTACATGCCAAGTTCTAACAGAGAATCTAACACAAGCTAATATTAGTAAATAAGTCTTTCGATAATCACTCCTGAGAATTCGGACCCATGGTTGCTATACCCTCTCCAGACCCGTAGTTTGTGGGACACAGATCTCCTGAGCAATTATCTGAAAAATATATCTAGTCAGGATGGAACGAGCACATCTCCTTTAGCAGTTCCAATTAAATGTTAAAGACTATAAAATAGTTATAGCAAGTAATACTTGATGAACAGAATAGAATGAGTAAGGAAATAAAATAGAACAACAACTAACAAAATACGAGGAGAGTAAATATGGTAAATCAGAAGAACATAGTAATAAATACTGTAAATAGAGATAACTAACTAGAACAGATGTGGTGTGAGTCCAGATAGTATATGTGAGTCCAGTGAGTACAATGTGAAACCAGTAGAAAGCACTAAACTAGTGTGTTTTGAAATACCGCTTTCGACATGTAAACGACTAGGGGGTAAATACGACACATCGCATGCTCAACAAGCGTGCGACGACTATCTTTTCAGATTAGACCAGTAAGGGTGGTTCCAGTATGATTGCGAATGTTTACATGTCTACTCGAGTATTTTTTTGCCCTGACCAGTGCAATTAAATCCATATCCCGACACGTAATCTAGTACAAGTCCAGCCAGAATGTAAGTGATGCCCGTAGGTGATTCCAATAGGTGGTTCCAGTGAGTGATTCCAGAAATAAGGGCCAAACAAGTATAATACATGTGTCGCAAGTGAATGAATCCAGAAATACCAATCCATATCATGACAGAGAATCAGATAATACTATACTAGAAACTGAATCATAATAATCATCAAATAAATAAAAACTATCAGTGAATGTACTCGTTTGTGGACCTGAGCAGTAGATGTGGATCGATGCCAAAAGTGGTGTCATATAAACCTATATATGAGATGTACAGAGTTATTTGGTGTTCTAGAGTGAACAGTACAGTTAAATTCATTAATTGCATGCTTCTAGGCCTTTTCTAGGTCGTGGAAGTCAAACTAGGTCAACTTGACTCAAAATTTGACTTTTAAGGTCAAACTAATCAATTTGGTTAAACATAGATAAATTATAACTTTCTAGGGCCTTATCTTGCTACCTATGTATTTACCTTACCTAGAAATTTACCCATCCTACCTAGACTTGCATGAAACCTATACCCCAATATAGTTATATTCTAATACACAATAATATGTACATATCAATATATAATTGCATTCCTCATGAACCTATATACTATTACCTATAGTAACCATTACCCATTTGCTATAGGTATCTACATATCCTACTTACCCACACTCCATATATATGTACATGTAATCTATACTATGATATCTAGATACCCAATATTGATACACACATACCCTTCCAAATCTTACCCTTCCCTATAGTCTATGTGATTACTTTAGAAAATACACAAGCCTCTACATATGTGAACCCCCACTTAGTGGATACATATATACTCCCAACTGATTCTCAATTACCCATGATACATGAGTACATATGTAGCATTTTTGACTTTCTTTTACACTTCACTCATTAATATTCATTACATATATGCCCTGACACTCCTCACACACAGATGGCTCATACACTGCCACACTCTACCTATCACTCGATTTCCAAACCTTGGCACTCCTTACCTCTCTAATTGCTGCCAAACCCGACCCCAATCTCTCATTCTCCTATACATGCATACATTATATATAGAGAGAGACTCACTCAAGCCTATGGCTCTGCTTACTGCAGTGCAAGGTACTAGGCTAAGTGCCCTGCCTACTGTTGTAGGAACTATGAAAACCCATTTCCTTCGAAGTCCCTAATCTATAGGCTCAAAGGAAATTTCAAAATCCTTCATTTGCCTATCCAGTCACCTTTGTTAGACTTATTTCCTGCACACACGAAGGCTGGCCCCCAATCCTGTACTGTCCTATTACTCATGTTATTCCCGAGGCATAATTTTTGATGGAAAACAGAGAAATGAAACAGTTGTCTCAATAGTAACAACGTTTCATAGCAACACTTCAAAGAAGGTGCACCACAGAGATCCTTAGAGAATTCTGGGTAACAAAAATCTAAAGAGATTTTGTTACAACAGTAAACGAAAGTAGAGCTTCTTTTAGGAAGGTACAAAATGAGCTGCTAGTAGCAACAGCAACGAAATCCCACAAAAAGTATTTGACTACTTCAGAGAAGAAGAGAAGAAAAGAAGAAAGAAAAAGGCTACTTTCTGGGGTGATAAGATCACCGTTGCTCAAAGCAAGATTCGCCTATATACGATCCGCTTCCAGGAACCAGCAAGTTCTAGAGAACTTCTGGAAGGCTCGTCAGTTAATATTGGAAACTTGAATGGACTTCCTGGACTTTACGGACTCCCTTAACTCTCTTCTTTGGTTCATCTTTCAAAGGAGGCCAAGGGCCTCTATTTATAGAGTGGAGTGAGACTTCACCTCTTCTCCTATCCGATGTGGAACTAAAATACCAATACTCAAAAATAGAGAGTGATATTTTAGATCATCCCACAATCAGCATAGAAGTGTGCCAGTCCACGCCTACCTCCCGAACACTCCCGTGCATGCACGAGACATCCTGGAGTCCGTGTCCGAGTTCGAGTCTGCACAATAAAAACCAACTTATATCTTTGTTGGAATTAATCATGTTTCCTTCTAGGAAAATACTCTCACATGACACACACTTGTGCCCTACCATACCTCATGTGCACACCTCAACACAAGCAATGCATTATATTGAGATATTCACCATTTGGTGTAGCCGATGTAGGACTATCTTTCCTAGTCCAAAGGCAAAAACACCAACAATACCCCACATATCTCAATATATGGGTTGAGCGTTCCCCACAGTGACTGTCCATCATGCATTAGAAGAGATGTCGCTACGACTTGAATCTTCCCGTATAGGTTAAATAACAACATGATACAGGAATGGACTAAGACTTGAATTATGTACCATAACTGCAATTCTTCATACTCACATAATGACATCAACTGTGCTTCTGGATGCACATTAAAGGCCTTGTGCCAGCCTGGTTTCAGTGTATAATTTTTGGGCGTCTACAAGTTTACCCTTAAGAGACGGCCTGATATCTCTGTTCATATACTTTAGGTGAGTTCTTAATAAAGAGTCATGGCATGAAGTATTGCGCTTCTTTGTGGTGCTACGCCGCTATGACATGGCTTAAAGCCGAAGCTTTACCCCACCTGGGTACCTCATCGTAGTGTCATACTACTATAGCATGAGGTCACAAGCCTCTTTGTAGTGCTAAACTATCCAGCATAAAGCCTTGCGCTTCTGTACGGTGTTATGCCGCTATGACATGGCTTACGAAGTCGAGGCTTTAGCCTATCTGGTACCTCTTCGTAGTGTCATGCCACTGTAACATGAGGATATCGTCCTCTTTGTAGTGTTGTCTACCTTCCTTTATTATGATTATCATACAACATTAGGCTACCTGCCTATTTGCGGTGCTACTCCGCTGTGAGTTGGCTCACAAAGCCGAGACATTACCCCTAATCGGGAACCTCATGGTAGAGTTACCCCACTATAGCATGGAGTTACACTCCTTGTAGTGTTGCTCTACCGTGCTTCCTGTAAAGCACTCCAGGCATTCACTCTGCCTGACAACTCATTAAGGCATTTAAGCCAACATTCCTACAGGATCCATTTTTGTAAAAATTAACAGTAGACAACAGTGGTTGTAGGTCCGTAACCTCTCCATGTCACAGAGGACATGTACCCACCGTTCTTGATATTCTTCTGATTAATAGTCCTTCCTTGAACCAAAAGCTGGAAGCCTAGTAGATTTCTCTTTGAACTAATAGCATAAAACTTTATGGTAGGAATGTAATAATACAATATTAGAATGCCTTCAAGTCCATTTTACAAGCTGTGTCATCGACCAGCTGGCGCTTGAGGCCCTTGGTGAACGGATCCGTCAGGTTCTCCTGACTCTGAACATCAATCACTGCAATAACACCCCTCTTGATGAGATCGTATACTGCCCTGTGCTTCAACTGCACAGTCCTTTTCTTTCTATTGAAGAGGTCATTTGATGCCACCGTCGTAGTCTTCTGGTTGTCGCAGTATATTGGTATCCCCAGTATTTGCACCCCAACCACTGGAAGATCATACACGAGCTCCCGAATCCATTATGCTTCCTCCACTGCGGTATCAAGTGCAAAGAACTCAAATTCTAAGGATGACCGCAAGAGCATAGTCTTCTTCTTCGATTTAAACGATATAGCAGCTCCATCTATTGTGAAAATGTATGCACCTGTGGACCTCTCGCTCTCCACTTCTGAGCACCAGCTAGCATCACTGAATCCTTCCACTACCTGCAGATCTCCGCTGTAGTGTAGTGCATATGTCTGAGTCTTCTTAAGATATCTCATAGCCCGTTTCACAGCTTTTCATTGCTTAATGCCTGGGTTACTCGTGAAACGACTCAGCATGCCCACGGCAAAAGCTATGTCAGGCCTTGTGGCAGTAGTAGCATACATCAAACGTCCGATTACGCTTGCATACTCCAGCTGGCTGACATTTTTCCCTGAATTAGGCTTCATCTTCAGATCACACCTGTACGGCGTATCGATCCTTTGAAGATCATGATACCCGTAATGAGTGATCATCTTCTCAACATAATGAGACTGTGACAGCGCTAGTCCAGTGTCTGTCCGGATAATCTTGATCCCTAAGATCACATCAGCTTCCTCCAAGTCCTTCATACAGAACTTGCTCGAGATGAACTTCTTTGTCTCCGTGACATAGCCCATATCCGTACCTAGGATCAGCGTGTCATCCACGTACAGACGAACGATCACACCTCTTCCATCAGCGAACTTCGTATAAACACACTTGTCCGTCTTGCTGACCATGTAGCCATTTGACCTTTTAACCTTGTCAAATTTCTCATACCACATCTTGGGAGCCTGTTTAAGACCGTACAAGGATTTTACCAACTTACAGACGTTGTCTTCAAGACCCTTTACGACAAATCCCGATGGCTGTTGCATGTAAATCTCTTCGGCCAGCTCGCCATTTAGGAAAGCTGTTTTCATATCCATCTGATGTATCACCATCTTATGTATCGCTGTGAGAGCAATTTGTAGGAACGAAGTCGTAAAGCAGAATACTCTAGAGCGGGGGTGAATAGAGTAGGCAGCAGAATATGCTAATTAAAAACTTGTTAACAGTTAGATCACAGAAACAATATCAATAATCACAAAGTAATAATTGTAAAGAAAAGAGATCAGAAGGCAAACGTAAACACAGCGATTTATACTAGTTTTCCTTCTATGAGGACTAGTCTAGTCAGAAGAACTCTAGCTTCTGTAGAAACATGAAAAAATTTTAGCAACGAAGCTCTATGCGCCCAGCCAGTGGAGCTATATGCGCCCAGCTACCCCCAAAAGGAGGGCACATAGCCTGAGACATGGCTATGCGCCCAAGCCTGACTCAGTCAAAGCCATGATCAAAACGTGCATAGAAGCGTACGGCCACGTCAGTCTCCACGAGCAATCATGCACCGAAGCATGCGGCCACGTCAGCACCACGATCAACCCACGACTACGTAACCTGCATGCGCCTACATCCTATGCGCCCGAAGCAGGACTATGTGCCCACATGAAAACCAGCATGTTTTCTTATGTGGGCGTATAACATCATTCGAGCTCAGAAACTACTACAAAAAGAGGTCTCATCCCTCTTCAAATGACAGAACGGAGAGTATTTTCAAGAGCCAAATTGATGCACTTCTTACCAGTGAGCCGAGAGTTAGCAATTTTTTTAGGTTTTCTTCCACTTTGGTAATCGGAGTGTCAACAGAGTAAAGGAGCAACTGTCGCTCGATCTCCTTCGTCCCATTCCCCAGAATTCTTTTTTGTACTCGGGGATCCTGAGTACAGGATCTCTCAGGCATACTCGATTTGTGGTACCTTGTACCAATAAAGAAAAGACAGCATTTCTTCTTCTTTTTGTGTGTGCCCACAAAAATGTCGACTCTGCTGGGGACGACCTTTTCCTCTGACGAGAAGGTGGTGACGCAATCCGATACCGACAAAGTGGGGAGCACTCAGAAGTTGCTGATCGTAAAATTCAATCAGCAGGCGTTAAAAGAGAAGCTATCGAGGGATGGCTCTACTCCCTCAAAATCAGAAAAGCCAAACAAGTCTCGCAAGATTTGGCTTCCGAAGGCTCGCTGTGCATATCCTGCTAGTATCATAGCAGATATGCAACTGGACAACTCTGTCACATGGGTGCATGACTCTTCCATAGAAGCTTCCCAAATAATGAAGGCTCACACCGTTCTGGGCTCTACTAGCCCAGTGACTTCTTTTCTGCGTAATCAACAACAGATTGTTCGACACTCGAGACTTGGCAGAGAAAAGCACTACGATGCCAAGAATCGGGGTGTTCGACACTCTGGGCAAACCCAGCGAGGCTCACAATCGAAGGAGGCAAAGTTGGGAGAAAACAGCACTGCTCCACAAAGCATGCGCCCAAAGCCATGCGTCCAAGGGGGTGTTTGGACGCATAACTCCAATCAGATTGCTTCTATCTTCGACAGATTGGGCATCCAGGGTCATGCGTCAAAGGCTATGCGCCTAGGCTCACTTGATCCATACTATGCGCCCATATCAAAGAGGCTCAGACATGCTGCCGAAAAACATACGCCCAAGGCCAGTCTCCAAGGCCTATGCGCCCACAGCAAAAAGATAGGGACCAACGCGTATAGCACGGGACTGTCTTTAAAGACATCACAGAACTTAGGTGTGGGGGTTGTCCCTGCACGTGAACTAAGTCTGGATGCGCCAACTCTCCTTACAAACCCGCATGCAAAGGTCGGCGATGCATGTAACATGTGTTGTAAGGCAAAACTCCCTTCCGCTGACTTACGCGACATGATAAATCATAAGCGTAATGCGAGGGAGGACATAACAATCCATAGTGCACATCCGTACACCAGTATTGTTATCAACTGTTGTTGCTCCAAAGTAACAAGAGTGCCTCAGAGAAAGTTCGTGTTTCGACGGCTGCACTTCTCTGACGATAAAAAGCCGCTATGTGTCTCATCCAACATGGCTTCATGGGGTCCTCCTTATGAAAGCCCTAATCAAAGATGGTGGACCACGAACCCAACTTTCTCTCTCAGTTCCGTAAGAAGAAGATGACAAAGTCTACCAACAGATGGCCAACAGGCTGTCACATCTGAAGGGGTCTTTTTGGGCACCCGGTCAAAGGCAAGATTCCATACAGAAGACGAAGAATCCCAAGCTGGGGTAGTATTCCCTCAGAGTCTGAAGCGGATGACCCTCATACTGGGGGTAACCTTCCAGAGGACGACGATCTCTCCAAGTCTGATGGTGACTATCTACCTCCTCTAGCTGAAGACGAGGGACTTGCCCACTCAGAGACAGACAGTATCAGCACCAATTGTACTGTTTCCTCTTTTCATCCTCGCATGTTAACTACATACATAGCGGACGGAGAAAGACCTGAGAAAGCTAGTGATCAGACCAACAAACGGCTAGAGGGTCTTGAAACAGCATTCGCCAAGATCACTTATATGCTTAACAGTATCATGGCGGTCCAAGCTGTTGGGGCAGTCCCTCCACCTCAACAAAACGTCTCGGCTCACGCTAGTTCGATTCATAGCAATAACCCACCTTC
The DNA here is from genome assembly GCA_029216955.1 of Iris pallida. Lineage (NCBI taxonomy): Eukaryota > Viridiplantae > Streptophyta > Magnoliopsida > Asparagales > Iridaceae > Iris > Iris pallida. The sequence continues at coordinate 8,882,366 of JANAVB010021798.1, read as the reverse complement.
GCTACAAAAGGAGTATCATTCCATTGCGCCTCCTCAAAATCTTACAAATGTCGGGGGTGGTCCTTCGCTAAAATGCCTGACAACCGTTCAGCGGTCGTTTCCCAACACCTGCTCAATCAACAGGATGTAATTGATTCCCTGGTCGCCCATCTCAACACTATCTCACACAAAGACGAGCTACAGAAGATGGGAATATCTCAACCTTATCCTCCTGAGTGGAAGAATGTTATTTGCCCACCTAAATATAAGCCGCTGATGTTGAATTCATTCGACGGATTGACTTCTCCTCGTCAACACATGACATATTTCAACATGCAGACTTTACACTTATCCAGAGACGATCCATTCTTGTCGAAGCTATTTATTAGCACCTTGCAGGGGATAGCTTTCGGATGGTTCTGCAGTCTACCTGACGGTTGCATCAACTCTTTTAAAGACCTGGAGAGGTTGTTCCTCAACAGGTTTTATGATAGTGGCATGCATGTTCGTATGTCCACCCTCATCAAGACCAAGCAAAGGAGGACTGAGTCCTTCATCACCTTCATCGAACGCTTCAGGCGGCTAGCACTAAAGATGCCCTTCGGCATACCAGATTCAGAACTTATGGATACTTGTCGACATAACTTCCTTGCTATAGTGAAGTTCTGTCTAGGTATACATAAGTATGATATGTGGCCTATTTTTATTGGGGCCGCCGATGCTACTGAAAACGACGTCCCTAATCTGGAACTACTAGGGTTGAAAACACCTAAATCTGAAGACAAGGGCAAGCATCTTCAAACTATCCCTGTCCGCGGGGGTAAAGGGAAAGAAGTCCTGAAGGTCGACACATCCAAAGGAGCTTCCAATTCTCAGGGTGCTTCCGACAAGCCTAAGGAGATCTTCTCCTTTGATGAACACGATGTCATTACCATCTTTCATACATTAACAAAGGGTAATAAACTGACATTGCCTCCACCAGGACATCCTCCGGAGGCAAACCAGCTCAACGATCCCAAGTACTATCTCTATCATCAGTACGTGCATCATTCCACCAAGGACTGCATCGTCCTGAAGAAGAAGATACAACAGCTTATCGATAGCCAAGTAATCAACCTCGAAGCTGAAGACAAGGTCGTATATTCTAACATGATCTCTCTTCAGTTTGGTGACTTTTCTTCCACAGAAGTCCCAGACAGCACGGTCCGGATTCCTAAGGCAATAATGGAAGTCGTCAACCTACCGCCAGCTCGCAACTCAACCTTAGTGCCACTCACGACTGAACGTGGCGAGATCATATTGGTCCATCCGGACCTTGTGCAAGAAGTAACGCAAGGGATAGTACCTCCCAAAGCAAAAAGGGGCAAGAAATACAAGTCATGCCATGTGGTATCCTCTTCCATCTACGAGGTTCTATCTGGCGAGACACGATCAGCGAAGACTTATCTTCGGACATACGATCCCGCACAAGAAGAAGCAGTACCTTCTCAAGCTCCTGCTACCCCCACAAGCTCAGAAATAGGCCCGTCTAAGCCTTCAACTGCGGACAAAACCAAACAAAAGAAGACGCGGTTTGACAAGTCTCTGAAGGCATCAGCTCCCGAGGGCATGGATCGGCCCTACAACTTTGATATTCTGGCACAGTATAATGCCCCGGTCCCAAAATACGTAGGACTAGGTACATCGACATGCCAGCTGTATACATACGAAGTATACTCCAATATATGGAAACCTCGTATGAATACATAAGCTGTAAAATGCAGTAAACCAAGAGTAATCTAATCTCATCCACAAATAAAGAATAAAAGATATCATATAATCAACTGTAATAAGTCTTTGTACAATACGTTGGACGGAGACAAATCCACTACCAACAAAAGGATAAATATACATGGAAATGGAAATGATTTGGCGGGAGTAGCAAAGAAAGACCCAAGACACGTCATCTCCGAATGAATAGAGAAGATCGCGACCTCGGCTAGAACACCTGCAATATCACAGAAGCACACACCTGGAGAGATAACCAGGTCCTCAGAGGGACGTAACAAGATACATAAAGAACATGCCACATAACTGAATATATATACCATGTCATAAATCACAAGTAAAGTAAATAGTCCCACTCGTAACAAGATCTAATATCCCATCATCGAAACATTGGACTACCCCTACAACCAAACAAGGACAAGGGGTAGCACACTATGCCGCGATGAGACATTGTCCCAAGCTACTAATAGGACGGGATGATATAACATTTGACGAGGGTTACCTGACCATTCTAATGTGTTTATGCAATAGGAACAAACCTTCAACGCATGGGCACTCTGGCTCAGTAGCAGTAATCTCAGGTATGGCCCCATCAGGATACCAGGGACCTCAAAGCATAACATTCATCGAATGTCAGAGGCCAGCAGTAAATCAGGTATCAGGATCCAGGACCGTATCTCCCGCGGAGATAACCGGCAATAGGGAAGTGCATACTTGGCCTATACGTTAAGGAACTGTTCTTCCCACCCAATGCCTAACAGAGTCACATCCATGACTCATATACCTCTACTAACTGCTAAGTCTCCTAACATGCCTCTACTAGCAGTTAGCCCTAACGCATGCGCATAGGGGATCAGCCCACACGCAAGAACCTCTACATGCTACTCATCTCACACATCCTCGTGGTACAACTGTGTCAAGGTATATGCAATATATGATAAACGATAGTCTCTTAACTCTAATTCCATATGCAATCAAAGGATAATAACAAAGTATATCTAATATCACTGAGCAGACAGTAAATCAAAAACGGTAAGAACTGGAAATAAATGAAAAGGATAATAACAAAGCATATCTAATATCACTGAGCAGATAGTAAATCAAGAATGGTAAGAACTGGAAATAAATGAACAGTGATATATAATAAAATGCAAAATGAATATAAACAGTATAATGGCAAGGTATCTTGCCTGAGGTTATGTACAAAAGAGAATAATCCAATAGCTCGAACAGACAAATAAACGAAGCAAGAAAAGTCAAATCCCGTAGATTACTCAGGATGCTACAACAAACATCACAAATGAGTTTCGAATAAAAGATATGCCTAGGAAACGCCTGTCCAAAAGTTAAATTCTAGAATAGGGGCAAAATTATAATTTTGGGCCAAAACGATGTCCTCCGTTGGACCCGCTTTGTACCGAAATACGTGCCAATATCTACGGTCTCTAAAGTCTTCAAACTATATGTCTACAGATTTGTTTTGATGAGGCAAACCCAACGGTATGTCCAATTTTGGATTTCGGTGGGTCGTGCACAAAATCGCCAGTTGAGTGGGATTATGGGCCCGCCAAAATGGCGTCCCGATCAACCTTTTCAGAATTGAACCAAACTTGGCTCACAGGGCTAGAAAAATATTTCGAGTCCAACGGCGCAAGCTTCGTTACGATTTGATGAGTGTACACGAAGTTTTGACTTAATTTGCAAAGGGTCGATACGGGGGTATCTCGACGGATACGTACGGATTTCGTCGCACACATGCGATGAAATCGGGTTCTGTCAGTTCCCACACGTCGACAACATCCATAAGCGCCTTTTGATGCATATAGTGTGCGACCACGTCACCCGGTTTGATGGGACGCACGGCGTATCGAAAGGATTTTAAAGTTTCAAAACAGTTTTAAAAGCAATTTTTCCCAGTTTTGGAAAACAGATTTCTCGACCTATACTCGACGAAAGATTAAACTACAAAAAGTGTTTTGAAGTGGTATAAGTGGTCTAATTTACTGTTCAAAAAGTTTTGAAAGTTTTCTACAAGGTTGATCAGGATGTGACTCCCTGTCACGCCCCAGAACCAGAATACTGGAGAGCGGGGGCAGACATAGCCAGCTACGTATATGAAATGGAATCCATCTCGCTATACGGTCACGGCTGTCTAGATACATGAGGGTTTATCTACAAGCCAACAGTCTCTTAAGGTCATGAACAAGCCTAATGCCTCAATCACAAGCAAGTAAGTAAAAGTCACAAGATGTATGATCATCAAATATACAATAGTAAGGCGTCCCAAACATTACATATTTAGTTGATCATGAAGCTAGTCGTTACAAAATGTACTTTTAGCAAGAGTTTAGTCATACATGATCAACCCTAGGATCTGTTAATCATGTTACAGCCCGTAGGCAGACAGTAAGTAAGTGCAATCGAGCTAAACAGGTGCTCGTCGGCTAAACGTCTCAAAAGAATATTTTTACAATAGAGTGGAAGAGCCAAAAATAACCCACTCGTTGTCAGGGTTCCGTCTAGTGGCCACCATCTGGCTGGAAGGTCGATAGATCCTCTGGAGCTGCTCCGAAATCTGGCCACAAAAACCAGCTGGGTCAGACCCCAGAAAGAGCAAGTGCCACAAAGGAGGCTTCACTTAAGAACTAAAACCAGCAATCAGCACAAGATATAAATAAAAGTAAGAACTGGAAATAAAGAAAATACACCAGGATGATATACGACGAGATAACCATGGAACTATTCAGATAACCAGGTTACAACCCATAAACCAAACAAGGACCGGGGTTGTAACCCTTCGTCTGAACAGAACTTGGAATTCTCACCATTTATCGGTAAAATAAATACAAGCATTCTGGTCATTCAATAATCTGGAACAGGATCAGGGCAAGACTAGACTGGTTAGACTCCGTCCAATCACTTCACGGCCAAGCAGGAATTACGGCTTGATACTTTAACTAACTAGGGTTGTCACAAGCCTAATTACTAACAAGATGCAGTAAGATTAATCCACAGCCACAAGCCCTACAGACCATCCAGGTTACCCGGGTTAAAAGATTAGAGTTGAATTCAGGTGGGTACATCGTCCAGGAAACGAATGTACCCTTAGGTAGCTTGAAGGGTGTAACACATGACAGTGTGCTGGAAATGTGCCCTACTCGACGGCAGGCTACAGATCCCAAGGCGTGCCCAGGTAACGGGATTGCCTGTAGCTGAGAAATCTCGTCATGACTAATGTATTAATCTAGTTATTAGCCTTAGTCCATTTTAGTAGGTACTCCTGACCGTGGTACTCAGGAGTCCTTGTCCTAGACATGATGTAAGACAGGAGTGGTTTATTTATACAAACACAATCGCCCACGGTGTCCAGATTAATTATACAGGTCATGTCATGTCAGGTAGCCGTCGCAACAGCTATTCGAGATAATCATGTCAGGTTATCATGCCAAGTGTACTTGTCAGGAGTGCGCCACGACGGGCCACTATCAGGTCATGTCATGTTATTATGTCAGGAGTGCACCACTACGGGTCACTATCACGTCATGCTCAATTATCAATTCCAAACATATCAAGTAAATTCGTGATTATCAAGTTCAGGACAAAAGGCGTAAGGATATAAAATGGACGTTAAATATCTAATAAAATATCAATATACAGGGCTATAGAAGATCCAGGGTAAGTAGGGTCAGGTCCAGTTGTGCCTAAACATCAGGTTGCGCCTGAGTCAGACTGCGCTCAAGTCAGGCTGCGCTCAAGTCAAGCTACGCTCAAGTCAAGCTACGCTCAAGTCAGGCTACGCTCAAGTCAGGCTACGCTCAAGTCAGGCTACGCTCAACTCAGGCTACGCTCAAGTCAGGCTACGCTCAAGTCAGGCTACGCTGAAGTCAGGCTACGCTCAAGTCAAGCTACGCTCAAGTCAGGCTACGCTTCCAAAAGGCAGCGTATGTACTCCATACGACTCCTCTTCAAGGCAGCGTATGAGGTCCATACGACTCCTTGTCAAGGCAGCGTATGCAAGACATACGCCTCCAAAAGGCAGCATATGAGTCAGACTGCGCTACGTTAAAGAGCGCACGCAGCTCAGTAGCGAAAGCTAAAAAGCTCGCGCACACTGTTCACTGTCTTCTCCAATTCAGCAGGAACTCCATGGTTGAACCCAAAGCTTCAAAAGTCCATAACTTGGTCAAAATAAGTCCAAATCCAACTTTTTAAAGCTCAAAATTGGGTAGAATAAAATTCTCTACAACATGGAACCATCAAAACTTGAAAACAAAGAAGTTTGATAGATCAAAACCACCAAAATCCGAAAATAACTAATTTCTAGATCTATAAAATTAAAGCCTCAAAATGGAAAATGATAAGTTCTAATGTGTCTTAGAAACATGAGGAGAAGCTAATAGAACAATAAAAATGAGCTCTCTTGTGGAAGCAAGTTGCACTTGCCTAGACCTCTCTCTCCCTCTCTTTGGTAGGTAAGGAAGTAAATGAGGAAGAAGAAGATGAGTAATGAAGAGAGAGAAAGAAGAAATGGCAATAAATATCAAAGGTGGTGGTAGGTAGGGGGTTCATCCATGGTCCATGATGAATCAAAATAATCCCAACCGAACCAAGCCAACCCGGGCCAAGAATAAACCAAGCCAAGCCATGAAGAAAAATAAACAAGGAATCATGCAATACAGAATAAAATACGTATACGTATCCCAAAATACGTAATACGAACACAGGCATTACACTCCCAACATAGGTGGTTGACTTGATTCTCTATTCCGAATTCTGACAGTTATTCGAAATGTTTGCATCGATTTTTACAACAATCTAATGTACTAGAAATTAACCTACTTAAGGGGGATAGAAGGGGGTTATATTGGTTGTACATAGGATTCGATGGATCGATATTTGATCGCGTATAGCCAGAGAAAAACTGTGCCGAACATGCGTACCTGATGTTGTCTGTCAGAACAGAGCCACCTCTGTTCGTGGTCCTCTCCGGCGATCACCGACGATGGCGGCGGCCCCGAGCGTGTGCAGGCATCTCGTGGGGCATGCAAGAGGTCGTCGGACTAGGAGGCGGCCTATCATGCGATCACGAGAGGGTTTACGTAAATAATTTCTTCGGAAAGGTTGGTTTCTATACCATGGTTTGAATGAAGATTTAAATCTATATTTATTTCGATTTAAACTGAAGATTGGATAATTCTAGAGAGAATTGGAAAAGGATTGAATAGAAACAAATTTTTTTGAAAGATTTGGTGAGGAATTTGATTCATCCAAATCCTTCTGTGGTTTGCGGAAAGAAGAAATGGGTATCGGGTTTGTGCTATTACTGTTCCTTTAACGTGTCCCCTCTTTTTTTTCATTGGGTTACAAGGGGGGTCGGGTTCTACTCTGGAAGGGTGAAGGAACAGTGCTACGCACTGTTCCAAGTTTCTTTCTCTTTTTTTTCTAATTAGTATATGTATATTTCTAATTAATATATGTATATATATACTAAAATGAGTTTACAAAATAAAAAGGATTTCTAAATAAGGATAAAATAAAATAATAACTAGATATAAAGTAAATACATGTAGTTTAGTATTTGTACATATTTGTACCTATACTCAATTATTAAATCTAGGGAAAATACTTATTTTATTTATACAAAAATACATGTTTATATATGGAGACCAAAATTAGGCTAAAAATATGACACAATTTTTTTTCTGTAGAAAATTTACTATTCATCAAATAATAAAATTTTTATATGTATACCAATAAGTATATTTATTTTGTAGATACTCTCAATATATACTTGATCACTAAAACATTTACAATAAATTCCAACTGATAGAACTCTACCAACAGAGACGTCTCAATATTTTCATATATATTGAGTTGATAAAATATTTAGCACATATAAAGATAAAACTAGTGAATAAATATTTAACTCTATCTTTAGTTCCATAACGAAACTAAAAGAAAAATACAGTATAAATTTTAGGGGGTTTACATCTTACCCAACTTATAAAAATTTCGTCCTCGGAATTTAGAAATAATAGGGTAGATAGGGTTGAGGAAAGGAAGAGTAGTTTAAGGCGAGAATATAGCCACATGACTAAAGTGATACCTTGGTCCATTTCTCAAGTACAGTGCATTGTCTCTCTAAAATAAGTAAAAGACAAGAACAATAAAGGGTTCAAGACGATGCTATTGAGTACGAATACGAGGTTCATAGGCGACGAAAATAATTCAAAAGAGAATTGCCAAGACTGTCGCGGATGAGACTCTAGGGAAAGTTTAACTGTCTCCATCCACGTAGAATAATATATAAAGGCGAACCAAAGTGCAATAGGTTGATCAGACCATCATGCACCGGTTCTGATTAAACAATATGTTAGTGGGTGCACCCAATAAAATATGTCATGATCAAGCTCGGAAGAGATAATCTTACAAAACTAAGGCTAAATTAGCAGCATTAGATTGTCAAAATATAAGTAAGGGAGAATGATAAAGGAAACTAAATAGTCAAGGATCTTTTAAAATCTAAATTCTGCCTGAATTTGGGCCTGTGCAGTTGGCTTGGTTGACTAGCTAAGTTAGGGTCCTCTGAATTTATAGTCCAAGTGAACTCATCAATATGATTCATAAGGACAAAAAATTTCTTAGGTCGTGAGGTATTCTACCCAACTAACAAGAGTTAAGCTAGTAGTGTGATGGGACAACGGGTCAAGCAATCAAGATAGACCACGAATTTAAGTATTTAAGGAATTAAGTAGAACAAACTCACATGTCGGGTCGAAAGAATTTAGTTGAGGTTGAGTCCCTATCCGTAGTCGAAAATATATTGGTATCATGGTAAAGATTATAGTTTAGCCATTTTGATCAGAAAGTCATATCATAAAAATAGTGTATAAGGAGACGTGTTTTAGTGGGACATGATATACCTAGATGAAGGTGGGTCGTGTAGATCTTGTATATGAAATTTGTTTGAAGAAAAAGTCTTGTGTTGTGCTCCAAATATCAAAGTCACGATAGGGAACACCCAAGGATCAAAATAGAGAGTGGGTTTTCATGAGGCAATGATTTATCCTTCTAACGGTAACCAATTTATCCTAATCAATCGATGAAAGAAGTCTAGAGGGCATTCCATCTATAATCTCTAGAAATTACTCTCTCAAAATTAAAACCAGAGCATGATTTTATGATTGATAAAGTTAGAAATATTCCAAGTCATGGTATCATACCTTGACTTGATATCAATGAGTAATAGAATCATGATGCGGTAGATATGAATCAAGGACAAAGTAATTGCGAATAGTTGGAAGAATATTGTGTGCATCATACTTGTGTTCCCGTAGGAATTCTCCTGGCACGAGCTCAGAAATAGGCCCGTCTAAGCCTTCAACTGCAGACAAAACAAAACAGAAGGAGATGCGGTTTGACAAGTCTCTGAAGGCATCAGCTCCCGAGGGCATAGATCGGCCCTACAACTTTGATATACTGGCACAGCTAGCCAATACACCTGCCAGGTTGTCTTCGTTCGATCTGTTGCGACTCTCCAAAGAAACGTGGAAGGCCTTAAGTAAGGCATTACTACATGCTGACTCTTACCTTGCTGAAGTCAAAGCCCCCGCTGAAGACCATGTCTCTTGTCCTCACTGCCATAGTACTATGAAAGTGGTGCCCAACATCACCTTTTCACAGAAGGACATGTTACTCAAAAACAATCGTTATGATAGACCCATGTACTATACAGGGTATATCGGGGCGATCAAGGTGGACCGCATGCACATCGATCCAGGATCCTCCTTCAGCATCATTCCTAGAAGTTTACTTCAAATTCTGGGGATTCTTTTGTACAAGCTATCTGCAACCAACACAACTATCATGGCTTTCAATGCAGGTCGAAGCCACCCGCTGGGCAAGATCCGTCTCAAGTGCCAGATCGGTGATCTCCGAACGGAGGTTTCCTTCTATGTGATCGATGCCAATGTATCCTACAATGTCTTGTCGGGACGTCCATGGATACATGAGAACATGATCGTTCCATCCACACTTTACCAGTGCTTCAAGTACGTCAACAGCGACGGTGTCGTGAAGGCAGAGTTTGCCAATGTCGATCCTTTTAAGGGCATCGAGGCCTACCACGTTTCTGACTCTTACCTTGCTGAAGTCAAAGGATCTACTACTTGCTGACAATGAAGCTGAAGCAAGTTCATCCTCCAATGATGGTCCCCTGATTATCCGAGTCAAAGGACGTACTACTCCAAAAAGTACTCCGAAGCCTCTCACAATCTGGGTGAAAAAGAAGAACCCTGACAAGGTCAAACCATTGACCATCACTCTCAGTAAAACACCCCGGAAGGAACCTGCTGATGTCTATCCTCCCAATCCTGAAGAATTACCCTACATAGTAAACTTGGCCAAGACCGTGGCTTCCCTTCCGGATGATGATCCTCTCAATGAGTATATCAATAATCATAATAATGTACCTTCAGCGGATGATGTTATCCCTGAAGAAGAACTTGCATATTTTCTTAGTAAAGGTTTATCTTTGAATTACCCTAATATCTATCAATCTGTAAACCACTACATAGATACGATATACGCTCTAGAGAACAGCACAGGACCACACCTCTGCATGTCGGTCACGATGCCTCACCTGCGGGAAAAAAGTTTACCCAGAAGATATCTACTACTTCATCGTTCCAGCCAGAAAGAAGGATGAAGAACTAATTATCTTCGGTCATATAATTGGCGAGAGAAAGTTCGTTCCAGACTCTACTTCTCCCAAGCACAACACCGAAGCTGACTAACTCTTAAAAAATACAACTTTTCCGATATAGTTGGCAGGCCAAGAATATCATCTAGAATATGAGATATGACATCAAAAGCGACCAGGGGCTAAATTACGGTCGGGGACGACGATTTCCAATACGACACTTTGCTCCTTCCGGCAAACCTGAGAACTACTATCAACGAAACGGTGTTGGTTTGGGCTATGTCACTCCTCCAACAACTTCCGAAAGATCAGATGATGAAGTAGATCGCTATTCTCATTCTTCTGACTCCTCTCTCTGGGACTCAGATTCCAGCATTGGCGATATATTCAAAGCAACTCTGTCCGTCAACATGGTTTTCGTTGACCAAATCGCGGATGATGTCCAATCAATCGAGCTTGAACAATGGGCTCAAAAGATAGATACTAGGTGGAAGCTGCGCTTCAAACAACATGAACCACCTATCGAAGACGAAGTTATCCAAGTCAATTTAGGAGATGAATCATCTTTTAAACCAATCTTCATCAGCAAAAGTATATCTGACTCTCTTATACATCTTATAAGAGAATATATCAACATCTTTGCATGGAGCTATGAAGACATGCCAGGCCTGGATCCTAAAATTGCCATGCACCGCTTGAATATTTCGTCTAAAGCTAAGTCAGTAAAGCAGCAACAACGACGATTCTGACCAGATGTTATGGAGGCCATCGAAAATGAAGTCAAGAAGCTTATTTCCTGTGGATTCATTCGCGAAGAATAACACCCTGATCTGGGTTGCCAATATCGTTCCAGTTATGAAAAAGAACAGTAAAGTTCGAGTCTGTATCGATTACCGTGATTTGAACTCTGTATGTCCGAAGGACGAGTTCCCTATACCGATCACCGACGTAATGATCGACAATACTTGCGGCTTCGAGCGAATGTACTTCATGGATGGGTTCTCAGGCTAAAACTAGATCAAGATGTTCCCCGACGATGAGAAGCACACATCTTTTCGAACACCGTTGGGGGTATACTGCTATACGGTGATGCCCATCGGATTGAAAAATGCAGGGGCGGCATACCAGCGAGCCATGAACACAATTTTTTACGATCATTTGCAAAAAAAAGTGGAGTGCTACGTAGACGATATCGCAGTTAAAAGTCGTCTCAAGGGCAACCACCTCCAAGACTTGAGAACGATGTTCGAACTAATGCGTGCACACCAACTCAAGATGAATCCAACCAAGTCTTTTCTGGGAGTCTCCAGCGGCAAGTTCCTTGGTTTTGTCATCACTTCAAAAGGTATACATCTTGACCCAGAAAAAGTGAAGGCTATCATTAATATGCATCCTCCAAGAAATCTCAAAGAGCTACGCGAACTACAAGGCAGGCTAGCCTATATCAGACGATTCATTTTGAACCTTTCTGGAAGGTGTCAATCATTCACTCAGCTCATGAAGAAAGACGTATCTTTCGTCTGGACTAAACAATATTAACGCGCACTTGACAAAATCAAGACGTATCTCACAAGCCCCCAGCATTGGTAGCTCTAATAATGGGGAAGCCTTTCTTACTATATGTCCATACTATGGACCATTTTATTGGCACCCTATTAGCTCAGAAGAACAGGCAATCTACTACCTCAGCCGCACAATGGTGGGTGCCGAGCACAGATACACACCTGTAGAAAAGGAATGCCTTGTACTGGTATTTGCCATCCAGAAGATACGCTACTATGTGTCTGGGCAGACTATCCATATCATATCTAAAGTCAATCCTCTCAGAATACTCATGACTAAACCGGTTCTCTCAATTCCCGTTTAGTTACATGGGCAATGCTATTGACTCTATATGATATGCTCTTCGTTCCTCAGAAGTCAGTAAAGGGCCAAGCATTAACTGATTTCCTGGCAGCTCATCCGGTGCCAGAATCTTCCAAACTCTACGACAAAATCCTCGATGAAGTAGTAGAGTCTAACATTGCAACTGAAGAAATTCCCATTTGGCGAATGTTTTTTGACGGTGCATCAAGAACAGGACCCAAAAGAAATATTGTGGCTGGAGTAGGTGTCGTGCTCGTGTCACCTGATCATCTGGTTATATATTGTGCATATTCTCTCATGGAACCATGCACCAACAACGTGGCCGAATATAATGCCCTATTAATCGGCCTGCAACTGGCAAAACAACTGGGAGTTGACTATCTAGAAGCGTACGGCGATTCCAAGCTAATAGTTAGTCAAGTCTGAAGGGATTATGAAGTTCGCTACGAAGATCTCATCCCCTATCACAGAGCAACAATCGAGTTGGTGTCTACTTTCGCTGGATTCTTCATCGAGCACGTACCTCGACTATAGAATATAGAAGCAGCTGCTCTAGCCGGTCTCGTTGTTTCCTTGACCGTTCCTACCAATACTCCGCAGTCGATCACAGTGTCTAGTTGAGAACTATTCTGTGTGAAAGATGCCTTGTATATTCATCACAGTTACACAACGGAAACAAACGTCAATATTAAAGACTAAAGATTCCCTTTCATAGACTACGCTGTCTATGGAATCCTTCCCGAGGACCCGAAGGAAGCAGTATCCATCCAAAGGCGATCCCTCAGATTTTACTACGATACAGCTACCAAGATGCTGTACCGACGTTCTTACAAAGGGCTACTGTTACGATGTTTATCAGACATAGAAGCCAAACATGCACTCTCGGAGGCTCACAACGAAATTTGTGGTGCACATCAAACTGGCCCCAAATTACAAGATCATCTCAAACGAATGGGTTATTATTGGCCCACGATGATAGCAGATGTTGTTGAATATGCAAAGAAGTGTAAAGCTTGTCAGTTCTATATTGATTTTATTCATCAACCTTCAGAGTTTCTACACCCGATGGTAGCATCTTGGCCTTTTGAATCATGGGACATGGACGTCATAGGACCAATCAGCCTGCCATCCTCCAAAGGACATCGGTTCATCCTAGCCATAACCGATTACTTCTCCAAATGGGCGGAAGCTATACCGTTCACCGAAGTGAAGGCATCGAATGTGATCAATTTTATCAAACATCATGTTATCTACCGCTTTGGCCTACCTCGCAAGATCATCCATGATAATGGTCTATAATTTGCAAGCCATACATTCTATCGGTTATGTGATAGGAATCGAATCCAGAACGTAGCCTCTACTGCCTATAATCCATCGGCTAACGGGCTATCAGAAGCCTTCAATAAAACCATCATTAAACTTCTGAAGAAGTTCGTATCTTCAAACAAGCGCGATTGGAATGAGAAGCTCGACGAATGTTTATGGGCCTATCGTACAACGGTCCGGACTCCAACAGGCAGTACGCCATTCTCTCTGATTTATGGGAGCGAAGTAGTTCTTCCCCTAGAAATCTAGATTCCTTCTCTTCGAGTAGCCTTAGCCAGCGAGTTGACTACCGAAGAAAGCTACCGTTTGCGTCTACAGGAGCTCGAAGCACTAGACAAAAAATGCTTGTTAGCTCAGCAGCGTAATGAGCTATACCAAGCACGTCTTTCTAGAGCCTTCAATAAAAAGGTGAAAGAAAGAATCTTCCAAGTCAGTGATCTAGTCTTAGTAGTGATAAGACCAATGGTCATGACGCACAAAACAAAAGAAAAGTTTCAGCCTAAATGGGAAGGTCCTTTCATCATAGAATCAGTATGTTCTAACGGTGCGTACCGACTAACTAGGCCGGACGGTGACTTACTCATGATGCCTATCAACGGCAAGTTCCTGAAGAAATACTACGTGTAACCCTCACATATATTCAGTCATGTAAATGTACAGTACGATGTTTATGTGATTCGAAATTATCTAACTATTATCCGTATTTCATGAGTCTTGAGTACGCCTTGGATAATAGGTCCTCCAAAATATTTCTCTAGTGGAATCATTCCCGTTTTTGACTCTGTCTAAACTCGGTTTGACGAAAACAAGTCACGTCCCTATTACCTCTGAATTGTTTTTCGATAATTATTTCCTCAGTAAAATGATTATGTTTTGCCATGTCCATATAACCTCTGATCAAAGCATTCATCAAGGATAATCACGTCCTTATTACCTCTGAATTATCCACTCCCACCTAACGTTATATATCTTTCCACGTCCATATTACCTCTGGCCAGATATAGAACATCCTCTGCTATTACATCCATATTACCTCTACTAGCAGCTTCGTTCAACTTATTATCTATATTCAGGGAAAAAAAACTTGAATATAAAACAGATAATTGGTCCACATCAAAAGTCCCCCAGCGGGATACCCTTTACACAAATATTGTATTAGGCTCTCTAGTACAAGCACCAAAAATACTACAAGCAAAGAATAGAGTGAATGTATTCTGTTTATTCAAAATCAGTTACATTCATAGGACTACATCAGCAGCAAAAAGAAAAGAAAGGAAGATCTAGCAATACATAGTTTGGTCAGTTTGACAGCACTTTGCCCTCATCAAAAAGCAGTTTCGTGGCCCTCGAAAGAAGTCATGTTTTACTGCTGAGAAGCAAACAAGGCTGTTGAACCTCCGAGGAGCTGCACAGAGGAAGGCAAATATAGCATGCTTTTCTTTCCTCCATATTACGAACACCCTAGCCCCGCTCCTCCAAAAGACCATACCTTCAAAACAATATCCCTAATAGTGATTTTGCCTACTTGGAGAGCAGTAAAAACAGGATATTCATGATATACCTGACCACCGTCCAACTCTCCGATGTATAAAGGTTCTTTCTACCATCTGGGGAAAACTCTTTCGAAACATGAGGAGTTCTGAGTTGTCTGATGTGTATGCCAAATTGGCACGGAGAAAACTCTTCCGAAGCATGAGAAGTTCTGAGCTTTCTGATGTGTATGTCAGAATGGTACATCGCTACTCTATCGCCAATATCGATCCTGGAGAAATTTGCTAGCCGGATCCCTACAAAGTATAAAAAGGGAAAAAGGGGTTAAATAGTCAGAAGAAAACAAAGTGCATTAGCCACGCGGCCCCCTCATACAGAATACATACGGTCCAATGAGTCATGCCTAAAGCACAGAGGTAATACATGATAGGCCTGCATGTAAAATATGCGATATGGTCATTCAAAATTTACTCGTCATTTTTTCCACCGTCCTTACCCTTGAAAGGGAGTTGCACGTTAGGATGAATAGAAGCGAAATCCGCCGTTCTCGACAGAGAAGCGAGTCCCTTCCCTTTGGCCGTAGTACCAGTCGATTTGGAAGCTTTTGGAGCCATGGCTAAAACAAGGTTAGAAGAGAAAGTCAGATTCAGAAAACTGCAGGAAAAGCTAAGTGTTGAAGGACTCTTATGCGCCCAAAGGACTATGTGCCCCAGACAAGCACGTGGGCGCATAACGTATAGCAGTACGTGGGCTCATAACATGCCACAGCATGAGGGTGCATAACATGGCAACATGTGGGCGCATAGCACACCACAGTGTTGGCACATGACTTCTGTGGGCGCATAATGATGCTCACATAAGTATGTTAACTTAGACACATGCGCCCAGGCAGAAGAAAAGTTTGAGCGTCGCAAATTAACGCTCAAGACTTTGTTTTTTGAGGCGTGCCCTCACCCAGAATCGGGTCCTGGACTGGAGAGGACGCTGCCGCAAGAGGAGAGCCACTCGGTGCAGCCCCCTTGCCCTTCGCGGATCTCTTGACAACCTTGGGAGACATGATTCTTAAAGAAAGGAGATGAAGAGTCTTTTTGAAAATTCTAAGAGAGGAGAATAATGAACTTTCTCTCTCCTTCAGAGCCTATTTATAGGCACGGGCCACTTCCTATGCACCCACTATCTTTATGCGCCTATGCACCTATTACGCGTTATGTGCCCACCATAGCCTATGCGCCCACATGGAGATCCAACCTTTTGCACTCTATGTGACTGCCACTTGCTGACGTGGACAACGTATGAAAGATGGACCTCTTCAAATTCTATCCCAATGAATCTGTCAGTTCAAATTTTTAAAGAAGATCTCAACAATCGTATCTCTCTGACAGGCTGGCCAAATACTATGCGCCCAAAGATAGCATTGTGCTATGCGCCTACGAGAAGACAGTCCATGCTTCTTTCAAAGTATTTCGAACTTGTTCAAGTATCAAAAACTTTGAAGGGGGTCTTGTAGAAGCATGAAAAAAATTTAACAATGAAGCTCTATGCACCCAGCCAGTGAAGCTATATGCATCCAGCCAGTGAACCTCCATGCGCCCAGCCAGTTAAGCTCTATGCGCCCAGCCAGTAAAGCTCCATGCGCCCAGCTAGTGAAGCTCTATGCGTCCAGCCAGTGAAGCTATATGCGCCCAGCTCCCTCCAAAAGGAGGGCGCATAGCCTGAGACATGGCTTTGCGCCCAAGCCCGACTCAGTCAAAGCCATGATCAAAACGTGCACCGAAGCGTACGGCCACGTCAGTCTCCACGAGCAATCGTACACCGAAACATGCGGCCACGTCAGCACCACGATCAATCCACGACTACGCAACCTGCATGCGCCTACATCCTATGTGCCCAAAGTAGGACTATGCGCCCACATGAAAACCAGCGTGTTTCCTTATGTTGGCGCATAACATCATTCTAGCTCAGAAACTACTATAAAAAAGGTCTCATCCCTTTTCAAAAGACAGAACGGAGAGCATTTTCAAGAGCCAAATTGTTGTACTTCTTGCCAGTGAGCGAAGAGTTAGCAATTTTCTTAGGTTTTCTTCCACTTTTGTAATCGAAGTGTCAACGGAGTAAAGGTGCAACTGCCGCTCGATCTCCATCGTCCTATTCCCTAGAATTCTTTTTTGTACTCGGGGATCCTTAGCGCAGGATCTCTCAGGCGTACTCGATTTGTGGTGCCTTACGCCAATAAAGAAAAGACAGTATTTTTTCTTTTTTTTTGTGTGTTTCCACAGCTTCCAGTTGAATCCACTATTGAAAAATCCTGCAAGTTTTCATACGAAGTCCTTGTAACTTCTACAGACGCGAGCTTTGATACAAAAAACTCGATCAACTTCAGTTTTGAAGAGTCTTTCTTCAATCAAGCCTTTGATTATAATTTCTCTAAAATCTTCTAGACCGTACTGTACCGACAAATTGACTAGAGAATTGTAACTGGATTAGGATTTGAAAATGAAAGCTTTTTAGAAAACTCTTTGGAAAGAAACGTAAGCTTTAGAAGAGAAGAGATGAAAGTGAATGAGTGATTTTAAAAGATCAGAATTCCTCGCTATTTATAGTTTTTCCAAAGGCAGAACTCTGGCAGAATTCGGACAGAATTCGGACAGAATTCTATGTAACAATCCGAACTGAACGAAGACCAAGTTCAAAAATCCAACGTTCATATAACATTCACTCTGGCCGAACTCTGGCCGAGTTCTGTCAGGGTTGGTCAGAAATATTTTAAGAAAATATTTTTGGGCTTTTTGAAATCCTTCAGAAGCTTTTGTAAATAAGAGATGTTTTTCAAAACATAGGTCATTTTTGAAAACGATTTTGGATAGCCTATTTGCCAGTACGACTTGGTATACAATGTATTCCTAGACTCAATAAAAGTAAAAATTACATTGCATAAAGAAATACAGTCTCGAGTGGCAAACAAAGCTTCAGTCTTGAACTGAGTAGATATCCAATCTTGATCAGTGTCCAAGTGTCCAAAATGTCGTGAGTAAACATCTGAGTAGTCCGTATATCGAGACAGGGTTTGATCAATTATTAAAATCAGGTTTGACCATGACCAATGGGTCAACAATCTCCACCATTTTGATAATTGACAAACCTTGACCGATATAACATCTTTGGTCTTTATCAAAACAAATTGTACCGATATAATGTACCAAAAAAAAATTCTTGTAGATTGTTCATATCATGTATTCTTACAGAGAAGATGTTAGATCTTATTTCTCCTCCGTTGTCACTTAGCAAAATAATTGCAAAAGAGAAAGCTCCCCCGCATTATAAGCATAAGTAACAATCAGTGAAGAAACACAAAATATAGATATAAAAAAATCTCACATGCATGGTATAAATGCTACAGACAGTAAAGAAATATGATAAGTAGAAAATATATCACAGGCAGTTTACATGGAAGCATAATAAAAGATAATGCTAAACTGAATAAAATATGTTGAAGAAAACATATAACATGTTCATCAGAATAAAATGTGACAAAAGAAATCACAACCAAATAAGAGTATTGATACTAGCTTGGAATGTCAGAGCATTTCTAAGTAAACAAAGACAATTAAATCAGTCTCAGTAGTACAAAAACTAGACAATAATGTCTAAAATCACATATCATCTTCATCGTCATCATCACCATCTGCAGTGCCAGCATGTCCACCATGTCTGGATGGACCAGCTCTAGATTTGCCAGCTCCAGAGGTGTGTAGAGTAGCACCAAAACTACGGTACCAATCATAAGCATTCCCTGGCTGGAATAAAGAATGAACCGCCTCAACCTCAATGCGATAACAAGATACAGTACTGTCTTTAGGAAGAGAACTAGCAGAATGACCCGTCTGAGAAAATCGGAGATCGGCAAACGAGTTGGCAATAGCCTGGAACTGAGTTACGTCACGATACTCACGTTCCCTGTAAGTGTCAACAAAAAAAGTCTGCATATCCGAAAGGTGCTGATGGATACCCTCAAAAGTCATAGGGTAGGTCGAAGGAGGAACAAGTGTTGTAGGAGCAGATGCAGGAGGTGTAGGAGCAGTGGCAATGCTACGACAAGAAAGTTTGAAAAACTTGGGCTCAGGGTCCAGAGCGCAAGTGGATAAGTCGATATCAAAATGCTGAAAGATGCGAGGGATAAGCATCACATAAGAGAGATTGCGGTCTCTTCCGCGACATCTGCCCATCATCTGGATGATAGTCTTAGGGGCAGAAAAAGGAATCCTCTTAAGAATATGATAGAGGGAAGAGAGTTCTAGTGTAGTGACATCATCTTTTGAAGTGGATTTCGGAAGAATAGTGGAATAGATGATGCAATGTAACTCGTAGTTAAACAAGTTCAAGTTATTGGTCTTGAACTTTCCAGGACGAACACGTGCTGGCACACAAAGCTCATTCTTGAAACTAACAAGAGTCGTACCCTCGGGAAAGTTGAAGTCGACGATGTCATCGAACGGGGCACCTTCGTTTGGAATACCAAGGATATCTGCTAGCAATACATCATCGAACTCGATATTGATCCCGCCAACATGAGTTCTTACGGTAAAAGTGTCAAACACGAAGTTATAATAGAATAGTCTAAGGGCATTAGTAGCTATAGAAAATTATTGGGTAACGAGACGGTGTAACCCTAATGCCTCAAACAAAGGACGATGATCTGAAAATGCAGTCCATTTGATCGGAGCGCCTGTGCATATTATACGCATAGCAAAGTCGGTATACCATAGCAAAGCTTGGTCATGAGTTTTGAATTAAAACTCATCCGATACGCCGTCACCCGATTGGACCGGGAAAAAGAGTGAATCCATGTTCGGATCGGAAGACATTGCCTCTTCACTGGCATTAGTCTTCTTTCTTTTGGAAGGATTGAATCCCTTAGACATTCTTTCCCAAATCTAGATAACCCTAAGAATTTAAAAGTGGAGGAAAGAAGGAGTTATACCTTCCGAGAATCATGTTGTAGAGGACGCGATTCACCCCACGAATCCAAATTTTGGATGGATCTCTCCACGTAGATTGGAAGAAAATGAGTAGAGAAAACTAGGGTTTGGGGGGACCTTCGGCTGCTGCTGCTGCTGTGATGATATAATTTAAAAGAGATGAAGAGGAGAAGGCCTCAGATTCTGACTTAAAAACTTACAGCACCAACAGAACTCTGGCCAAATTCAGACCAAACTCGGGCCGAATTCGCCTAGGGTTCTCCTGGGTTTTAAAAAAAATTTCTGGGCCACATCCTTTTTATCAACTTATTTCAAATATTTAATTCAATGTTTAGTAATTTTAAACTTCAAATAATATAATTAATATTATTTTATAAATTAATTTTCTTTACTCAGTATCTATTTTAGATTAGTTGTAGGAGTACTGTCCCAGCTAACGGGAGTTCACCGGGGAACAATTAAGTACCGCTTCGCTTCAACCATAGTCGTAGTGACAGATAGACTCTTTGTAGGCTTGTCTCGAAAACAGTTATTCAGTATTAAAAAAAATTAATTAATGAAATAAAATTAATTAATATTATTGACATCTAAAATTCTTAATTTTTGACGTAAATAATTGAAACGATCTTCCGCTAGAGGTTTTGTGAAAATGTCAGCCAATTAATTCTGTGTGTCTAAGGTCTATATCTCTATTTTGTTGATGATCTCTAAGAAAATGATGTCGAATCTCGATATGCTTAGTACGAGAATGACATACTGGATTCTTAGTCAAATTAATAGAACTAGTGTTATCACAAAAAATGGATATGTGTGTAAAATATAATCCAAAGTCTTCTAAAGTTTACTTCATCCACAAAATTTGTGCACAACAATGTCCTGCGACGATATACTCAGCCTCATTTGTTGATAATACGACAGAATTTTGCTTCTTGCTAAACCAAAAGACTAGAACTTTTCCTAGGAAATGACATGTGCCGCTGGTACTTTTTCTATCCACTTTGCATTCGACAAAATCAGCATCAGAATAACCGATTAGGTCAAATAACGTAGTTTTAGTATACCATCAGCCGATAGAAGAAGTGCCTTTAAGGTATCAGAAGATACGCTTAACTGCACACAGATGTGATTCCTTAGGATTGGCTTGAAAATGTGTACACAAGCAAATACTAAACATAATGTCTGGTCGACTAGCAGTTAGATACAGTAAGCTACCGATCATACCTCGATACTTACGTATGTCAATGGGTTTGTCTTGTTCCTCAATATCAAGCTTGGTTGAAGTCGTCATTAGAGTGCTAAGTGGTTTGACTGCTTCCAGATCGAACTTCTTTAATAAATCTTTTGTGTACTTTGCTTGATTTATGAATGTCCCATTGTTGGTTTGTTTGATTTACAGTCCGAAAAAGAATTCAGCTCTCCCATCATGCTCATCTCAAACTTATTATGCATACACTTTAAAAATTCTTGACAAAGAGATTCATCAGTGAATCCAAAAATAAAATCATCTACATAGATTTGAATCAAAAGAAGATTGTTATTCAAAGATTTTATAAACAGTGTAGTGTCAACCTTTCCTTTGAAAAATCATTGTCAAGTAGTAAAGAGCTTAGACGATCGTACCAAACACGAGGGGCTTGTTTCAAACCGTGTAAGGCTTTCTTCAACTTAAAAACATAATCAGAATTTTTGAAATCAGTAAAACCTGGAGGTTGAGCTACATAAACATCTTCTTTTATAAAACCATTCAAAAATGCGCTTTTAACATCAATTTGAAATAATTTGAAATTATGAAAACATACAAATGCGCATAACATGCGAATGGATTCTAATCTCGCAACTGGGGCATAAGTCTCATCGTAGTCGATACCTTCTTCTTGATTATATCCTTGAGCTATGAGTCAAGCCTTATTACGAGTTACTAAACCATTCTCGTTTAGTTTGTTTCGGAATACCCAACGGGTGCCAATGACCGGATGATCAATAGGCTTGGGAACAAGTTCCCAAACTTGATTCCGTTCGAATTGGTTTAATTTCTTTTGTATAGCATCTAACCAAAAATTATCACTACATGCTTTTTCAATGTTTTTGGGTTCAAGCAGTGAAATAAAACCAACACGAGAAGCTATAGGAACGAGTACTTACACCCTTGGTAATCTCACCAATTACCAAGTCCTTTGGATGATCTGCCAAGAATCTTATCTCTTTTGGCATATCCTCAGGATTGTTGGTTCCAGCTTCTTTGCTTGAAGACTCAGCTGGTGCTTGGTGTGAAGGTTCTGCATCTTTGTGGGAAGGTTTTGCAGTAGCTATACTTGGTGTACTCATATCTTCATTATCGTCATCGTCAGAATGTTGATTTAGTTCATCAAACTTGACATTGATTGATTCTTCGATGATCATGGTTCTATTATTGAAGACTCTGTACCCTTTGCTCTTTGTCGTATAACCTAAAAAGATACCTTTATCGATATTTTCTTCAAATTTACTCAGGTTGTCTTTAGTATTAAGAATAAAGCATTTACAACTAAATATCTTGAAGTATGAAACAGTGGGTGTTCTATCAAACCATAACTCATAGGGAGTCTTCTTCGATATAGGTCGAATTAGAACCCTATTAAGAATATAGCACGCTGTATTGACAACTTCAGCCCAAAAGTGTCTAGGTAGACTAAACTGGTTCAACATTACTCTAGCCATTTCAGATAGAGTCATGTTCTTATATTCCACAACTCCATTTTGCTGTAGAGTCCTAGGGCAGGAAAACTCATACAAATAACCGTGTATGTCACAGAATTGCTTGAACTTTGCATTCTCAAATTCACCGCCATGATCACTACGAATGCGAGTAATAATGAAACCTTTTTCATTCTATACTTTATTACAAAAGGTGACAAATTCTGACAAAGCATCGTTCTTGCGTGCAAGAAAATATACCCATGTGTTTCTAGAGAAATCATCTACAATAACAAATGCATATAACTTACCACCTAGACTAGCAATTCTACTAGGTCCAAATAAATCCATATGTAATAATTGTAGAGGTCTAGTAGTACTTACAGCGTTCTTGGATTTAAAGGCGGATCGGGTAGCTTTGTTCTTTTCATATTCGCTACATATCGTATCCTTCTTGAAAGATATGTCCGGTAAGCCGCGTACCAACTTTTTTGTGGATAGTTTTGAAATTGTATCTATGTTTGCATGACCGAGTCTCATATGCCATAGTTGACTCTCAATGCCCTCGGCCATCAAGCATCTACCTGCTTTGTTAGCATCTTCTAACAGATAGAAAACATATATGTTGTCTTTCCTGATACCTTCAAAGATAGTACTACCAGTTGAGCTATCAACTATAGTACATTTGTCTTTGACAAAGTTAATGCCATAACCGTGATCAGCTAAATGGCTTATGCTGAGCAGAATATGTTTTAACTCGGTAACTAGACAGATATCTTTAATCACAGAATAGGGAGCCTTACCAATATCACCAATACTGATCATGTACCCTAT
This sequence comes from Iris pallida, assembly GCA_029216955.1. Lineage (NCBI taxonomy): Eukaryota > Viridiplantae > Streptophyta > Magnoliopsida > Asparagales > Iridaceae > Iris > Iris pallida. The sequence goes on along the minus strand of JANAVB010021798.1, from coordinate 8,858,753 downwards.
TAAATTATTACTGAAGGAGACGTATCCTTCTTTATTCTTTTTCGACAGTGTTACGAATAATGATGCATCACCGGTCATGTGCCGTGAGCAACCGCTATCGAGGATCCATTTGCTTCTAGCATGTGAAGGGTGTTCCACCTATAAAATAGTTTACAAATGAAACTCGTGGTACCCATTTCTTGTAGGGTCCTGACATATTAGTCTTTGGTATCCATGTATAAACATTTAAATCTACTAACTTTTTGATTCTACATGCAGATGATATATGACCAACGAGGCCACAATAATGACATTTTGTATGTTGAGTGTTGAAAGTAGTATGAGGTGCATGATTGGTAGGTTTTGGTTTTCTAGTATAGAAAAATGTATGCCTATTAGTCTTCTTGGGCATAGGTTTGGTATGGTTTGGTCTGATAGTTTTTGGTTTGGGTGTGTTCCGATGATTCGGTAATTGACACGTGTTAGAATAGGAAGCAGCAACTTCAGGCCGTTTTCCTAAACTAATTTCCAATTTTTTGGAGGTGTCATATAATCTAGTATAGTCAGATGTAAGTATTTCCATTCTGACTTGTGCACACTGGAGATTCTTTCTCTCCTTAGATAGGTCTTTCTTTAGCTGGATGATAGTTTGGTCTTTTTCTTCGGATAAGTTGATAGTCTCGTGTAACAACTGTCACCCTCATTTCCTGTATTTTGTATTTATACTTATAATTAGATTTTGGCATGTATTTTTATTTTTCTCGACTTGTGGAATTTTGGGTTTTCTCGTATTTTGGGTTTCGGCTCGGCTCGATTTTAGTTGGTTTGGTTTGGTTTGGTTTGATTTTAAGCCCAAAGGAACACCTTAGCTATACTCCACCCTCATTCTACCACAATCCACCCTCATTAAAATCCCTACCTAACTTTCTCTTTCCTCCATAATTTCCATTTATTTCTCCATCTTCTTCTTCCTCCTTCCTCCACCAATATCATAGGCAAGTGCACCTTGCCACCAAATAAGCACCCCATTTTATTTGTCCATTAGCTAGATTAGGCCATGGTGAACAACATTAGAACTTGGCATTTTGTGATTTGGAGCTTCCATTTTTCTAGATCTAAGTTTTAACTATTTTTGGAATTTCTTGGTTTTGATCTATTAAACTTAGATTTTTGCTTGTTTTGAGGCTTCCATGTGAAAGAGAATTCAATTTTACACAAGTTAAAGCTTTGAAAATCGAAATTTTGTTTTGATTTGATCAAGTTATGAAGATTTGAAGTTTTGATGTTCTTGAGATTCTTCTCAGCCTGATTGGAGAAGATGACCCTCGGTCAGCGCTCTTTAGCGCAAGGCCATGCACAGTTCAACTGTGCGCAGTTCAACTGTGCACAGTTCATCTGTGCGCAGTTCATCTGTGCGCAGTTCATTTCCTGCACAGTTCATCTGTGCGCAGTTCATTTCCTGTGCAGTTTATTTCCTGCACAGTTCAACTGTGCGCAGTTCATTTCCTGCACAGTTTATCTGTGCGCAGTTCATCTGTACGCAGTTTATTTCCTGCACAGTTTAACTGTGCATAGTTCATCTGTGCGCAGTTCATCTGTGCGCAGTTCATTTCCTGCACAGTTCATCTGTGCGCAGTTCATCTGTGCGCAGTTCATTTCCTGCACAGTTCAACTGTGCGCAATTCATCTGTGCGCAGTTCATTTCCTGCACAGTTCATCTGTGCGCAGTTCACCTGTGCGCAGTTCATTTCCTGCACAGTTCATCTGTGCGCAGTTCATTTCCTGTGCAGTTTATTTCCTGTACAGTTCATCTGTGCGCAGTTCATTTCCTACGCAGTTCAACTCATGATGGTTTGGTTTTATTCCTTGGACTTGGCTTCTCTTTTGTGGATTGGAGTCTTGAGATCTTGTTCCAACAACACGACTGTCTCGACCCAACAAGACCTGGCACGATTTTTTTTTGGTGTTTTGCTTATAACTAGTACGGTTTTTCGTGATTTCTGTGAAGTATGATTCTAGTACTTTCTGATCTTCTTGATAGTGACCCGATGGGGTGTGCCCTTAACTTTTAACCTGTAATTCATGATTAATCTTGATACTGGATAACTTTATAATGGCCCGTGGCGGCGTACTCCTGACTTGTAACTTGTAAACCTGAAACTTGTAACTTGACTTGACTTGACGCTGTTGCGATGGCTAACTTGACTCGTATAATCAACTCTGACGCCGTGGATGCTCCTTCTTGCTGCCTTGTGCAATCCACTTGTCTTGTCTCGTATCATGTCTAGGACGTGACTCTCTGGTTACCCCGGTCAGGGATTCACACTGAATATGGATTAGGCTAATGACTAGATCAAACTATAGTTTATGGAGAATTTTCAGTCACAGGCAATCTCGTTATCTGGGCGCATTTAAACGGACTTATAGCCTGCCGACGAGTATGGCACATTTCTAGCACACTGTTATGTGTTGTACCCTCTAAGTCACCTAAGGGTATATCGTCTCCTGGGCGATGTACCCAAACATACTCTCAACCTGCGGAAGGATAACTAGATAGTCTGCAGGGCTTGGGACTGGGAATTTCTCATTTGCATCTTGTTAGTAATTAGGCTTGTGATAACCCTAGTTAGTTAAGTAGTAAGCCGTAGTATTTGCTTGGCCGCTTGTGAATGGATGGTGTCTAGCATTGTCTAAGTCTCGTCTAGTCCCAGTGCCTGGTCCTCCTGAACATGATTGTTTTACTTATCTTTAACAATAAATGGGTAGAGACAAGGTGTTATTCAGGCGAAGGGTTACAACCCCGGTCCTTGTTTGGTTTACGGGTTGTAACCTGGCTTCCGGAATGGTTCCATGTCCCCAGTCGTTTATTGTCTTGTTGTACTCTTATTTACTAGTACCTTCTTCTATTTTCTTATGTTCTGATATGCTGGCTTTTGTTCTTATTTCGTGGCCTTCTTTGTCGCACTTGCTCTTTCTGGGGTTTGACCCAGCTAGTTTTGTGTGGCCAGATTTCGGATCTGCACCCGAGGATCTACCGAACCTCCAGCCCGATGGTGGGGACTAGAAGGAACACGGGCAACGAGTGGGTTTTCTATTTTGTTTTGCTCACTCTACTGTAAATTTATTCTTTTGAGGCGTTTAGCCGACGAGCACCTGTTAGTTCGATGTATATTTACTTACTGTCTGCCTACGGGCTGTAAACATGATTAACAAATCCTAGGGTTGATCATGTATGACTAAACTCTTGCTAGTCCTCGTATTTTGTACGACTAGCTTCATGATCAACTGAATATGTAATATTTGGGACGCCTTTTATTGTATATTTGATGGTCAAACATCCTATAACTATATTACTTGCTTGAGATTGAGACAATAGGCTTGACCTTAAGAGACCATTGGCTTGTAGTAAACCCTCATATCTAGACAGCCGTGACCGTATAGCGAGGTGGATTCCATTTCAATATACGTAGCTGGCTATGTCCGCCCCCACTCTCCAGTATTCTGGTTCTGGGGCGTCACAACAACAGCTTAATAGAAGAAAGCTCACCAGACTCAATAGAAGAAACATTATTTCTAACATCAGCTAGTTGGTCGGTAAGTCTTCCTATCTCACCCCGGAGATCAAGCCCAGCACTCCGGAGTAGCCTCCAGAGTTGTAGCTCCCGGAGGAGAACCCCCAGTTCGGCCCGTCCAGCCTGCAGAGCCTGACGATGGCACCTTGGTAGGTCTCATCAGGACCTTGATAGCTTCCCAGGATCATCGAGGAGATGCCTTGCACCAGGTAGTGGCGGATGCTTTGACCAGAGGCGGTCATCCAGGGAACAGCGCGGCCAACAGCTTCAAGCGCTTGAACCCTCCATTCTTCGACGGCAGCAAAGATGCGATTGCCGCGGACGCTTGGCTTCAGGATACCGAGGTGGTTCTGGAAGCAGCTAGGACACCTAAGAATGAGAAGGTGGCGGTGGTACGCCTACAGTTGCTGGACTTGGCTCGCAGTTGGTGGGCAGCACAAGCCATGGGATTAGTGGCACCCATTGCTTGGGCAGTATTTAGAGAAAGATTCCAGACGAAGTATTTTGATGTTGTAGCTCGGTACGACCTACAGACGAGGTTTACCAACTTGAAGCAAGGAGGCAGAATGGTCGACAGTTATGCATCTGAGTTTTCTAGACTCAGTAGGTTTGCCCCTACCTTGGTGGCAACCGAGTTTGATAGGGCCCAGCGGTTCCAGCAGGGACTGTATTTGGAGATCTTGTTAGCAGTCGAGCAGTTCGAGCACCAGACGTTCGATGCGGTATTGAGAGCAGCTAGGAGGCATGAGTACACCTCCCAGAGGATCGTGGATAGGACCGGAGGTAGGAAGCGGTCCTACAGTCAGATGCACCAATCATCAGCTCCAGCCCCGGCAGCTAGGAGTTTGACCATTGGAACTCCGAGGCGGGCGGCCTCAGTAACGTCGGTTCAGCATTCAACCTCGATGTACCCGCAGTAGCAGAAGCAGACTTCCGCGATGGGATGTTCTCATTGCGGGAAGCCAGGACACGTGGTGGCAGATTGTCGCAGGGCGCAGGGATTGTGCCTGGCTTGTGGAGCGGCAGATCACAAGATAGGAGCCTGCCCGAATAGGGGTAGTTCATCCTCTTCCAACCTAACCAGTCCATCGGTTAGGGGACCAGTACCTATGCAGCAACAGCAGTACCCGAGGCCCTTATTGCCTCAGGTCCAGGCGTTTCATCAGCAGAACTAGCAGTAGTACACCCAAGCCCAAGTGCAGAACAGACAAAGAGGTTTTCAGCAGAGGGGACCCGCAGCTAGAAGACAAGGTCAGGCCATGATGATGACTATGAAAGAAGAAGTTGCACCAGGTGTGGTAGTGGTAGGTACTATTCTCGTCAACTCCTCTCCAGCATTGGTATTATTTGATTCTGGTGCATCGCATTCATTCATGTCTGCAAGATTCGCGACACGGATAGGATTGGAGCCCGAGTCATTATCAGTGAGGCTCAATATACTTACTGGTAATGGTCTTGTGGGTGTAGATCGAGTATTTTCTTCATGTCGGATCGTAGTTAGCGGTAGAGAGTTCCCCGCTAGATTTATAGAATTCCCTATGGCAGACTATGATGTAGTCTTAGGCATGGATTGGTTAAGGAACCAGTATGCTAGGATAGACTGCCATGTTGGCAGAGTTATCTTTAGTATCCCAGGCGAGCCAGAGTTTTTATTTTCCAGAGGCGCAGTGGAACCATCATCCCCAGTATTGCGGATGGCCGTAGCAGCAGTACAGTTACCCAGGATAGTTGAAGAATTTCCAAATATCTTCCCAGAAGAACTTCCAGGAATGCCGCCAGAGCGGAAGATCGAGTTCACTATAGACTTGATCCCCGGGACAGCACCAGTATCAGAGCGAGTCTACAGGATGGCGCCTTCAGAGTTGGAGATTTTATACAAGATGATTGAAGAACTCAGGACCAAGGGATTCATTTGTGCAAGTGGATCGCCTTGGGGAGCCCCGATGCTTCTTGTAAAAAAGAAGGATGGTACGTCCAGGTTATGTATGGATTATCGTACCTTGAACTCAGTGACAATCAAGAACAGATACCCTCTTCCGAGGATAGATGACTTGTTTGATCAACTCAGAGAGGCTTCAGTGTTCTCGAAGATAGACTTGCGGTCAGGATACCACCAGATCAGAGTCAGAGAGCAGGACATCCCGAAGACAGCGTTTAGATCAAGATATGGGCATTGGGAGTTCCTTGTTATGCCCTTTGGAGAGACCAATACGTCGGCTGTATTCATGGACCTCATGAATCGTATTTTCATGCCTTACTTGGATCAGTTCGTGATCGTGTTCCTAGATGATATCCTGGTCTACAGCAAGAGCGAAGCAGAGCACGAGCAGCATCTCAGAATTATCCTTCAGACGCTTAGAAAGCATCAGTTGTACGCCAAGTTCAGTAAATACGAGTTCTGGCTCGATCGTATTTCGTACTTGGGTCACATCATTACCCGAAGAGGAGTAGAAATGGATCCCCAGAAGATTGTGGCTATCGAGTCATGGCCAGTACCTAGTTCAGCGGCAGAGGTTCGCAGCTTCCTTGGATTGGCCGGCTACTACCGGCGATTTATTTCAGACTTTGTAAGGATTTCAGCACCGATGACCCAGTTGACCCGCAAGGATGTACAGTTCGCTTGGACAGCAGAGTGTCAGGAATTATTTGAGAAATTGAAGCGAGGTTTGATAACGGCTCCCATTCTCACACTTCCAGATGGGACCGGAGGATTCACAGTTTATTGCGACGCTTCAGGCAGAGGATTGGGGTGTGTCTTGATGCAGCATGGGAAGGTAATATCTTATGCATCACGTCAACTTCGTGATCATGAGAAGAATTACCTGACCCACGACTTGGAACTGGCAGCAGTAGTGTTTGCACTCAAGCTTTGGCGGCACTACTTGTACGGAGATAGAGTGGAGATATTTACAGATCACAAGAGCCTGAAGTATGTTTTCACCCAGAAGGACCTTAATATGCGGCAGAGAAGATGGCTCGAGCTATTGGTAGACTATGATGTGGACTTGCAGTATCATCCAGGGAAGGCCAACGTTGTAGCAGATGCGTTGAACAGGAGAGCCGGAGTTTACTTCCTAACGTCGCAACCAGAGTTATTGGCAGATCTTCAGAAGATGGGAATTGAAGTGGTTCTTCCTACCAACGTGGCATTGATGGCCAGTCTACAGGTTCAGTCCAGCATAGTTGAGAGGATCCGGATGGCGCAGTCTACAGATTCCAAGATTCAGCGACTCAGAGCAGAGTATGAGGCAGGAAGAAGGCCAGAGTTGTGCATTCATGAAGATGGTACACTTCGGCACGGCACTCGTCTTTGTGTACCCAGTGGAGATATCAGACAGGAGGTCATGGCAGAAGCTCACAGTTCACAGTATTCTATTCATCCCGGTGGCATGAAGATGTACCATAATATTCGTCAGCATTTCTGGTGGAATGGCATGAAGAGGGAGATAGCCCGATTTGTCTTTCGGTGTTTGGTTTGCCAGCAGATTAAAGCTGAACATCAGAGGCCCGCTGGACTTCTTCAGCCCTTGCCGATTCTAGAGTAGAAGTGGGAGCATGTGACCATGGATTTTGTGATTGGACTGCCTAGATCCCCAGCTGGTCGAGATGCTATTTGGGTTATAATTGACCGGCTCACGAAGGTGGCTCATTTTCTTCCATTTAGAGTTGGGCAGCCTACAGCTCAGCTAGCAGAGATGTACCTCAGGCAGATTGTCAGGCTTCACGGAGTGCCCGTCAGTATCACCTCGGACCGAGATTCAAGGTTTACATCACACTTTTGGCGTAGCCTGCAAGAGAGTTTGGGAACTCGTCTCCAGTTCAGTTCGGCATGTCATCCGCAGACAGATGGTCAGTCAGAGCGTACAATCCAGACTCTTGAAGACATATTGAGATCTTGTACACTTGACTTTGGTGGTTCATGGGAAGATCACCTGCACCTGGTGGAGTTCTCGTACATCAATAGTTTCCTGGCCAGCATCCAGATGGCACCATTCGAGGCACTGTATGGCAGGAAGTGCAGGTTCCTGCTAGCATGGGATGATGTTGGAGAGAGACAGATGCTCGGTCCAGAAATGATTGCCCAGACAGTTGAAGTAGTCAAAAAAGTCAGAGATCATCTTCGAGTTGCCCAAGATCGCCAGCGACATTGGGTCGATGCTCACAGGCGTCCCTTAGAGTTTGCTATCGGCGACCATGTATTCCTTAGGATCTCGCCTAACCGCGGCATCATTCGCTTTGGCGTGCGGGGAAAGCTTAGTCCTAGGTATATAGGTTCGTTCGATATCCTGGAGCGAGTAGAAGATGTATCCTATCGTCTTGCTCTTCTGCCGTCGCTAAGTGAGGTGCATGATGTATTCCATGTGTCCCAATTACGACGGTATATCCCGGACTCGAGCCATATCCTAGACCATTCGGAATTGGTTGTTGGTACCAACCTTTCGTATGAGGAGAGGCCCGTGTCTATATTGGACCGGAGGGAGAAGATACTCAAGAACAAGACTATTAACTTAGTCCGTGTTGCTTGGGGTCATCACTCTCTAGGTGAGTCAACGTGGGAGCGTGAGGACGACATCCGATCGCGATATCCCGACTTGTTTGACTCGTAAGGTATAATGTCTTCCTTATGCCTTATGCTTTCCATCCCTTACTTGCATGTATGATTGTATGATTGAACTGCTTAGTGTAGATTGTTGGTGCTTAGTGTAACTTGCCGTGGCAGTCTCTAGCTCCTTGATTAAATTCCGAGGACGGAATTCTTTTAAGGTGGGTAGAGTTGTCACCCTCATTTTTCGTATTTCGTATTTATACTTATAATTGGATTTTGGCATGTATTTTTATTTTTCTCGACTTGTAGAATTTTGGGTTTTCTCGTATTTTGGGTTTCAGCTCGGCTCGATTTTAGTTGGTTTGGTTTGGTTTGGTTTGATTTTAAGCCCAAAGGAACACCTTAGCTATACTCCACCCTCATTCCACCACAACCCACCCTCATTAAAATCCCCACCTAACTTTCTCTCTCCTCCATAATTTTCATTTATTTCTCCATCTTCTTCTTCCTCCTTCCTCCACCAACACCATAGGCAAGTGCACCTTGCCACCAAATAAGCACCCCATTTTATTTGTCTATTAGCTAGATTAGGCCATGGTGAACAACATTAGAACTTGGCATTTTGTGATTTGGAGCTTCCATTTTTCTATATCTAAGTTTTAACCGTTTTCAGAATTTCTTGGTTTTGATCTATTAAACTTAGATTTTTGCTTGTTTTGAGGCTTCCATGTGAAAGAGAATTCAATTTTACATAAGTTAGAGCTTTGAAAATCTAAATTTCGTTTTGATTTGATCAAGTTATGAAAATTTAAAATTTTGATATTCTTGAGATTCTTCTCAGCCTGATTGGAGAAGATGACCCTCGGCCAGCGCTCTTTAGCACAAGGCCATGCACAGTTCAACTGTGCGCAGTTCATCTGTACGCAGTTTAACTGTACGCAGTTCAACTGTGCGCAGTTCATCTGTGCGCAGTTCATTTCCTGCACAGTTCATCTGAGCGCAGTTCATTTTCTGCGCAGTTTATTTCCTGCACAGTTTATCTGTGCGCAGTTCATTTTCTGCACAGTTCATCTGTGCGCAGTTCATCTGTGCGCAGTTTATTTCCTGCACAGTTCAACTGTGCACAGTTCATCTGCGCGCAGTTCATCTGTGCGCAGTTCATTTCTTGTACAGTTCATCTGTGCGTAGTTCATCTGTGCACAGTTTATTTCCTGCACAGTTCAACTGTGCGCAGTTCATCTGTGCGCAGTTCATTTCCTGTACAGTTCATCTGTGCGCAGTTCATCTATGCGCAGTTCATTTCCTGCGCAGTTCAACTCATGATGGTTTGGTTTTATTTCTTGGACTTGGCTTCTCTTTTTTGGATTGGAGTCTTGAGAGCTTATTCCAACAACACGACTGTCTCGACCCAACACGACCTGGCACGATTTTTTTTGGTGTTTTGCTTATAACTAGTACGGTTTTTCGTAATTTCTGTGAAGTATGATTCTAGTACTTTCTGATCTTCTTGATAGTGACCCGATGGGGTGTGCCCTTAACTTTTAACCTGTAATTCATGATTAATCTTGTTACTGGATAACTTTATAATGGCCCGTGGCGGCGTACTCCTGACTTGTAACTTGTAACTTGACTTGACTTGACGCTATTGCGATGGCTAACTTGACTCGTATAATCAACTCTGACGTCGTGGGTGCTCCTTCTTGCTGCCTTGTGCAATCCACTTGTCTTGTCTCGTATCATGTCTAGGACGTGACTCCCTGGTTACCCCGGTCAGGGATTCAAACTGAATATGGATTAGGCTAATGACTAGATCAAACTATAGTTCATGGAGAATTTCCAGTCACAGGCAATCTCGTTATCTGGGCGTATTTAAACGGACTTGTAGCCTGCCGACGAGTAGGGCACATTTCCAACACACTGTTATGTGTTGCACCTCTAAGTCACCTAAGGGTATATCGTCTCCTGGGCGATGTACCCAACCATACTCTCAACCCGCGGAAGGATAACTAGATAGTCTGCAGGACTTGGGACTGGGAATTTCTCATTTGCATCTTGTGAGTAATTAGGCTTGTGATAACCTAGTTAGTTAAGTAGTAAGCCGTAGTATTTGCTTGGCCCCTTGTGAATGGATGGTGTCTAGCATTGTCTAAGTCTCGTCTAGTTCCAGTACCTGGTCCTCCTGAACATGATTGTTTTACTTATCTTTAACAATAAATGGATAGAAACAAGGTGCTATTCAGGCGAAGGGTTACAACCCCGGTCCTTGTTTGGTTTACGGGTTGTAACCTGGCTTTCGGAATGGTTCCATGTCCCTAGTCGTTTATTGTCTTGTTGTACTCTTATTTACTAGTACCTTCTTCCATTTTCTTATGTTCTGATATGCTGGCTTTTGTTCTTATTTTGTGGCCTCCTTTGTGGCACTTGCTCTTTCTGGGGTTGGACCCAGCTGGTTTTGTGTGGCCAGATTTCGGAGCAGCACCCGAGGATCTACCGAACCTCCAGACCGATGGTGGCGACTAGAAGGAACCCGGGCTACGGTGGGTTTTCTATTTTGTTTCGCTCACTCTACTGTAAATTTATTCTTTTGAGACGTTTAGCCGACGAGCACCTGTTAGCTCGATGTATATTTACTTACTGTCTGCCTACGGGCTGTAAACATGATTAACAAATCCTAGGGTTGATCATGTATGACTAAACTCTTGCTAGTCCTCACATTTTGTACGACTAGCTTCATGATCAACTGAATATGTAATATTTGGGACGCCTTTTATTGTATATTTGGTGGTCAAACATCCTATAACTATATTACTTGCTTGAGATTGAGACAATAGGCTTGACCTTAAGAGACCATTGGCTTGTAGTAAACCCTCATATCTAGACAGCCGTGACCGTATAGCGAGGTGGATTCCATTTCAATATACGTAGCTGGCTATGTCCGCCCCCACTCTCCAGTATTCTGGTTCTGGGGCGTCACAACAACAGCTTAATAGAAGAAAGCTTACCAGACTCAATAGAAGAAACATTATTTCTAACATCAGCTAGTTGGTCGGTAAGTCTTCCTATCTCACCTTTGTGCTCTTTAAGTACCTTCTTAGAGGTTTCATATTTACTACGTAGTTTTCTGTAGTCATTAACTGGTCACTGAAAGCCTCTCCTAGTTGCTCAAAGGTGAAATCATCATAAGGATCAAACAGAGGATTATGGTTACCTGATCGCAAGCCATCAAGCATACATTTGCAGCGTCATCCGATTGTTCATCTTCTGAGTCGCTGGCTTCGCTTTTATGCCATATGCTTGTATTAGCGTACTTCCTTGATGTAGATCTCTTCAGGTAGCCTTTATCATATTTGCTGCTTTTTCTTATTGATGATGATGCTAGTGGACAATCTTTCTTCATATGTCCTTTCTTCTTTCATCCGTAGCAAATAGGATCTTCCTCGTTATTGTTGTTGTTGCTGTCTTTTGTTCTTCTGTTGAATCTCATGAACTTTTTGAATTTTCTTACCAGAAGAGCTTGATCTTCAGAGTCAGAGTCGTTGTCGTCAAAATCATCTGCGATGGTTCTTCTATGTTGAGCCTTGAAAGCGATCGACTTCTCTGACTTCTCCTTTGGTGTAGCATCTTCAAAGTCTTGAAGTTCCAACTCGTGAGTGAGTAGCTTACCCATGAGTGTTTCCAGAGACATTGTTGAGAGGTCGTTTCCCTTAGTGATTGTTGTAGCCTTTGAAATCCAGTCCTTCGTGAGAGCTTGTAGAAGTTTGTGAATCTTCTCATGGTTTATGTATTTTTTACCTAATCAAGACAAAGGATTTATAATATCCCGGAATCTCGTAAACATCTGAGTGACGAATTCATTTGGCTTCATCTTGAACGCCTCATACTCTTGAATAAGTCTGCTGATCTTTGACTCCTTGACTTGTGTTGTTCCTTCGTGGGTTACTTTGAGAAGTTTCCACACTTTATTTGATGTTGTGCAAGTCGACACCCTGTTAAACTCAGTTCTGCCTAAAGCACAAAATAAAACGTTAATAGCACATGCGTCAAGACTGATCGACCTTTTTTTTATCCTCAGTATACTTATCATGGGGTTTATCAACTAAAATTCCATCAACAGTAATACGAGGAGGCTTTTTGTAGCTATCAATAACTATAGACCATAAGTCAAAATCAAAAGATTTTAAGAAGAAACTCATCCGTATTTACCAATAAGTGTAGTTTGTGCCGTCAAACAGTGGAGGTCTGTTTGTGGCTTGGCCTTTATTTGTGAATTTCACAGTTGTCATGTGTAATACTGTGATCTATATAACAATTAAATATAACTGCAGTTTTACCTTGCTTTACCTGTATAACCCGCTCTGATACTAATTGTAGGAACAAAGTTGTAAACCAGAATACTCTAGAGGGGGGTGAATAGAGTAGACAGCAGAATATTGCTAATTAAAAACTTATTAGCAGTTAGATCACAGAAATAATATCAATAATCACAAAGTAATAATTGTAAAGAAAAGAGATCAGAAGGCAAACGCAAACACAACAATTTATACTGGTTTTCCTCTTGTGAGGACTAGCCCAGTCGGAAGAACTCTAGCTTCCAGTTGAATCCACTATTAGAAAATCTCGTAAGTTTTCATACGAAGTCCTTACAACTTCTACAGACACGAGCTTTGATACGAAGAACTCGACCAACTTCAGTTTTGAAGAGTCTTTCTTCAATCAAGCCTCTGATTACAATTTCTCTGAAATCTTCTAGACCGCACCGTACCGACAAATTGACTAGAGAATTGTAACTGGCTTGGGATTTGAAAATGAAAGCTTTTTAGAATAGTTTTTGGGAAAAATGTAATCTTTACAAGAGAAGAGATGAAAGTGAATGAGTGATTTTAAAAGATCAGAATTCCTCTCTATTTATAGTTTTTCCAAAGGCAGAACTCTGGCAAGATTCGGAATTCGGACAGAACTCTATGTAACAATCTGCAACTGAAGGAAGACCAAGTTCAAATATTCAACGTTCACTCTGGCCGAACTCTAGCCGAACTCTGGCCGAGTTCTGTCAGGGTTGGTCAGGAATATTTTAAGAAAATATTTTTGGGCTTTTTGAAATCCTTCAGAAGCTTTTGTAAATAAGAGATATTTTTCAAAACATAGGTCATTTTTTAAAACGATTTTGGATAGCCTATTTGCTAGTACGACTTGGTGTACAATGTATTCCTAGACTCAATAAAAGTAAAAAAATTATATTGCATAAAGAAATACATTCTCGAGTGGCAAACAAAGCTTCAGTCTTGAACTGAGTAGATATCCAATCTTGATCAGTATCCAAGTGTCCCAAACGTCGTAAGTAAACATCTGAGTAGTCCGTATATCGAGATAGAGTTTGATCAATTATTAAAATCAGGTTTGACCATGACCAATGGGTCAACACAATCAATATTCTAATGGTGGTCATCCGGGCTACTAGAGCATACGTATCAAAGTAGTCGATCCCCTGCTTCTGAAAAAAACCTTTGCCACTAGCCTGGCCTTGAACTTGTCAATGGTTCCATCAGCTTTCATCTTCTTCTTGAAGATCCACTTGCATCCGATAGGTTTTGCTCCTTCGGGTAGATCAACCAACACCCAAGTGTTATTGGAGGTGATTGATTCAATTTCATTGTCTATCGCCTCATTCCAGAAAATAGTATCTCTGGTCTTCATCGCCTCATCATAGGTAAGTGGATCTGCTTCCACATGATAGGTAATGAAATTATCTCCGAAGTCCTTTGGCCTCCTCACACGCTTTGCTGACGGCTCAGCGAGTTCTGGTTCAACCGTTGTTTCAACAACATCTTCTTGGACTACTTTTTTATTGAAAATTTTAGTTTCTTGCGCACCCTCATTGTTCTTCGGTATATCCGTAAGAACAATATTCATGTGCCTTGCAAATTTGTCTTCAAAATATTTAGCATCGCTAGATTCGATGATATGATTTGACTCAATATCAAGAAATCTCCAAGCATCACTCTCCTCGGTATACCCCAAGAAGATCGTCTTCGTAGTCCTTGTCTCCAGCTTCTGAATCTTCAGATTTGGGAGCTTCACATAAGCCAGACACCCCCACACTCGAATGACATTCAAGTTAGGTCTGACTTTGAACCAGAGTTCATGAGGAGTTACGTCCGAAGTTGCATACGGCACTCTATTTAGAATAAAAGTGGCCGTCAATGCAGCTTCTCCCCGGTAGCATTTAGGAAGACCCACAGTTAGCAGCATTGAGTTCATAATTTCTATCAATGTTCTATTCTTCCTCTCCGCTACTCCGTTAGATTGAAAAGAATACGGAGCAATAGTCTCATTGATGATTTCATGTTTTTTGTAGAATGATGCAAATTTATGAGACCTATACTCTACATCTCGATTACTTCTGAGTAGTTTAGATCGGTTTAACGTTCAGCTTCAACCCTGAAGTCTCTGAACTACTCGAATGTTGTATCCTTCTACTTGAGAAAATGCGAACGTGTACTTCGAGAAACACTTCGAACCGGCCTCTGTGGAGAATTGTTAAAAGTCACAGATATCTGAGTGTACTAACTCCAGATGATCAGTACTTTAGTTCAATCGTCTGAGCAGCTTTCCAACAGTCTTGTATCTGCACAGACCTTAAATTCCCCCACCTTCTTAGCCCCACATTCTGAAGATAAGGTCCCGGTAGGACAATTTGAGTCTGCTTCTATCATAGAACAACTCTCAGTCCATTCAATGAAGTAACTTCATCGCTATCAGCAAAAGTTCAAACATCCCTTTAGCACCGAACATCTTATCGAAGCATGTTCCTCGCCAAGAAATTGCCATCTGGCTAGTATGAATGTTCATCTTGCAAGTCTGTATCAGTTAACAGACTTCCTGAGATTGTATCTTCAGAAATCTCTAGTACGTGTAATACGTATTCCAGTGTCCTTGTCGGTGGTTCATAACTACTGTCTTGATCTTCAGATATTCTGCTAGGTACATATTCGCCATCGAGACCTTCGTCATAACACGGCTCGTCCTTGGTGAACAACTCCTTCGAGAGCACACGTAGTCAGATGCACTAGTGTCATACCACTAGTCAGCTACCATGCTAGATAACTCAACCTGTGCAACAATAGCAACCAAGTAATCAAAATAACCAAGTTTAGCTATACCTGCAATTTTGGTTTGGTCTTGGATTTGCATTCACTTTTGTAGTGGCCATTCTTGCCATAGTTGAAGCAAGTCACATGGGACTTGGACTTCTGTTGAATGAACGAAGGACCGTGCACTTTTAGATTAGTGGAGTCCTTTTTCTTGTGATGAGAAGCCACATGCTTCCCCTTGAACTCTCTTATCTGCACCAAGTTGGCCTTAGCCAGTTGTTTGGACAGAGAGTCCATCTTCTGTTGAGATCGTATTTCGTCCTCAACGTGGATCTCTTGTAGAAGATCTTCTAAGCTAATGTCCAGCTTCTTCCTATGCATTCTACCATATAAGTTTCTCCAACCAGCAGGAAGTTTCGAGACTATCCCTCCAACGATAACTTGTCGACGAGGGGCATCTTCTCGTCATCCGACTTCTGGTGCAACTTCAGGAATTCCTTCACTTGAGGTAGCATCGCCATCTCATCTTCGAAGAGCAACTTGTGGTACTTCTCGACGATAAAGATTTTGGAGATGTTCTCATTATCTTCATATAGCTTACCCAAAGAATCCCAGATCTCTTTGGCCTTCACCTTTTTGGAATATGACTCTGCCAGAGAGTCTTCCATAGAATTGAGAATCAACAGTTCACAAATGCTGTTTTCTCTCTTCCATTTGCTCTACTTGACGAGTACAACAGCAAAAGCATCTGCCGTTCCTCCTTCTAGAATCGTCGGTTCATCCTCAATCAACACATGTGTAGGAACGAAGTCGTAAAGCAGAATACTCTAGAGGAGGGGTGAATAGAGTAGGTAGCAAAATATTGCTAATTAAAACTTATTAGCAGTTAGATCACAGAAATAATAATAATCACAAAGTAATAACTGTAAAGAAAAGAGATATCAGAAGGCAAACACAAACACAGAGATTTATACTAGTTTTCCTCTTGTGAGGACTAGTCCAGTCGGAAGAACTCTAGCTTCCAGTTGAATCCACTATTGGAAAATCCTGCAAGTTTTCATACGAAGTCCTTGCAACTTCTACAGACGCAAGCTTTGACAAGATTAGGAAATAAGCCTTTCTTCTTAATTATATTTTTAGTCAAACTTTCTAATTAATAATGCTAGTTTAGCTAGCGGCTAACCAAAGTTCAATTAGGCTAGTCATAGTCATCTAGTTGGGTGGTCATGTCAAGTTGGTTTAAGTCCTCTACGATCATTAACCACTATTCTAACTAAAGGCTAACCACTAGTCATATTTAAAAATATCACATATGCACTATTTTAATTAATTAATCCAAATATATAAATTCTAGTTTTGTAATATTAATCTATCATTAAAAATATACTTTGAATTCAAAATAACAACATGAAATCGAAAAAGTCAAAAATATCCCTCTTTTAGAAAAGTGGTAGTTGCACAACCCGAACCCATAACAACTGCTCTCCTCGCCTCGGGTTGTAGTAGTCCGAACCAGGCAGGAAGTGTCGCACCATCGGCACAGTGCCCCACCGTTGTGCGATGAGCTGTGACAGCGGACTTGAGTTCATCCCTTACAATTCGTTCCAGTATTGAGTACTTATATACGCAAGTTGTTAGTTTTCCTTGTTATATATATAAATAATAGATGCATGAAGATAGCTAGGGAATGGTTTCTTTGATACTTCACCCCCCTTCGTGTGAACAAGTAGTAGACAAGAGTGTGGGAACGTGCCCATGTAACCTTGAGTGACATGCAGGAAGTGTAGGAATGGCTAGGGAACACTTAAGTGATAGAAATAGGAGAGAAATGGCTAATCCTCTTACTGTTGTGTCTAGATAAATCTCTTCCCCTTTATGGGTATTTAGAAGAATAAAACATGTATGTTGTGTTCATGAAAGAACCTGTAGAACATGTGTTTAAATTACTGTAGCCCTTCGATTAGTTGATGGCTTATTATTATTGGTGACCATGTCCAGTAACTATTAGTGCTTCTTTGAAGAGATACTGGCAGACTAAGCAGGGCCCTACTCTATTGGAGATACCTAGGTCTTATTTGTTGGGAAATATATCCTCTGTCATAGGCCTGGCCATTATAGGAGCTAAACGTAATTAAAGGTTTAATTAACCAACCCAAGCATAGCATCAAGGTTGTTGTTGCTGTTATTAATAGAGAATACTTGACAACCCATTAAAAAATATGATTTAGGTGTTGCCCTGTGTTAAACCAAAAGGAATCGATAATAATGATGTAGGGCAAAGTTGGCCCATCCTCTATTTATTGTGGTTGTTTGGGTGAGCTGTTGGCATACGAGATTATTTTTCTATATATATAGAATTTGTAATAGGTGGGTTTAGTTAGTCAGTGTCCAGTGTGATATGGTTGTGAGAAATTCTTGAGGAGTGTCAAATCTAAATCAAAGTTCTAGTAGGGTTACTATGTTCTTCCTTGTGCAAGTGTTCCAATGGTTAGGTTTAGGCTGTAGCCAAATGCTCATTTTTAGAAGTATTATGCATAGGTGGCTTATTTGGGGATCTTATATGGCAACAGTAACATTACCTTAAAACATCCAGTCCTTAGGCATAGAGAAATGAAGGTAGATGTATATTTCCTATACCTACATCCAAGTTTGTTTATTAAGTAGTTAATAAATAACAAGTTTATAAATGATTAATTGAATAAATTCTAAATTATTTTCTTCTAGGCCCTATTCTCTTCGGATATGGGTGTTGGATCTGCTACTGCTCTTATTCAATATCAGGAACCAGGCAAGTGTACCTTGGCAATCTTGTACTTTAGTTTAAAATATTTAGCTTTAAATACATGCTTGATTATATTGTTGCAACACCTAGGGCCGTGTACGGTACTTGTATCGTCCCAGTCCCAAAATACTTAGGACTAAGTACGTAGACATGCCAGCTCTATACATACAAAGTATACTCTAATATATGGAACCGTCGTATGTATACATAAGCTGTAAAATACAGTAAACCATGACACTAAATCTCATCCACAAAAAAAAATATAAATCTACTATAAATTTTGTCATTTATACATGTAGTTGGGCATAGACAAATCCACTACTGTAACGCCCCAGAACCAGAATACTGGAGAGCGGGGGCATACATAGCCAGCTACGTATAATGAAATGGAATCCACCCCCACTATACGGTCACGACTGTCTAGATACATGAGGGTTTAACTACAATCCATCAGTCTCCTATGGTCAATAATAAGCCTAAATGTCTCAATCTCAAGCAAGCAAGTAAAGTTACAAGATGTAAGATCACCCAATATACAATAATAAGGCATCCCAAACATTACATATTCAGCTGATCATGAAGCTAGTCGTTACAAAATGTGAAGACTAGCAAGAGTTTAGTCATACATGATCAATCCTAGGATCTGTCAATCATGCTACAGCCCGAAGGCAGACAATAATAGGGTATACAATACGAGCTAACAGGTGCTCGCCGGCTAAATGCCTCAAAATAAAAATTTTACAATAGAGTGGGAGAGCAAAAATAAACCCATTCGTTGCCCTGGTCACGCCTGATGGTCACCATCGGGTTGAAAGGTCGGTAGATCCTCTGAAGCTGCTACAAAATCTGGCCACACAAAACCAGCTGGATCAGATCCCAGAAAGAGCAAGTGCCACAAAGGAGGCTTCACTTAAGAACTAAAACCAGCACATCAGAAAATATATTAAGCAGTTAAAAGAACTTGAAATAAAAGAATAACAACAATCATAATGGAGTACGAGGGAACCATTCAAGTAGCCAGGTCACAACCCTTAAACCAAACAAGGACTGGGGTTGTAACCCTTCACCTGAATAGAATTTCGTCTCCAATCTTGTTGGTAAGGTAAAATATTACAAGCATGACGTGGGGTGCAATCAGACAATAAACGAAGAGAGGACTCAGAACTGCTCCGGGAGCCAGGTTACAACCCTTAAACCAAACAAGGACTGGGGTTGTAACCCTTCGCCTGAACAGAACTTAGCCCCTGATCTTTATTGTTAAGAGTGACAATCATGCGAAAAAGCTTGCAATAATCGAGCACTGAAAACCATACCATACAATCGCACCCGGCCAATCAGTGACTACGGCTTTCTACATCAGCTAACTAGAGTTATCACAACATGCAATAAGATGTTCCTCCAGCCACAAGCCCTGCAGCTAATCCAGGTTAACCAGGCGACTTGGGTTCATTAAGAAGTACATCGTTCTTTCTATATATCAGTGAGTTTGGACTTGTGCCCTACTCGTCGGCAGGCTGCAAGTCCCACAATGGTGGCCGGGATAACGGTATCGCCTGTAGCTGGAGAAATCTCTCATGACTACTGAATTATTCTAGTTATTAGCCTTAGCCATTTACAGCAGGTACCCCTGACCGTGGTACTCAGGGATCCCTGTCCTAGACATGATGCAAACATTATCGGTTCAATTGTACAAACACAATCATCCACGGTGTCCAGGCCATTCAATCTTGTCATGGCATGCTAGCCGTCGCAACAGCCTTCAAAATATATATATAATGTCATGTTCACTGTCAGGAGTGCGCCACGTCGGACCACTAGCATGTCAGGTCATTTGTCAAAAGTGCACCACAACGGGTCACCATCGTGTCTGGGAATAATTAATTTAGCACAAGTACATATTTAATAATTAAATATTAGAAGAGACAAGGGCTGTGGGGGAACTCATGCGACTCGGAAAATTTTTATGCGGCCAGCAATCACTTGGCCATATGCGGCTGAGCAAAATATCTAAATCTGCATGCTAGCAGGCGAATGCATTTAATACATTAATATATTGCATTAATGTAATGCATTAATACCTTAACTATATTATATTATATATTATTATATAAAATATATTAATATACAATATATTAATATACACTATATAATATTTTAATAATTGTATGCTTTGCACGTATTAGCATAATGCATCAATATGCATGCGGCTGATGGAAGCCATATGCGGCTAGTTCATTAAAGAATGTAATAATAAAATACATTAAAGTAATGTATTAATAGTGCATTAAAGTAATGCATTATCCATGCATTAAGAATGCTATTAGGAAAGGAAATGCACTTAAACATTAAAGAAATGCATTTGGAAAAAAAATGTATTAATTAATGCATAAAAATGCATTTAAAGAATGCATCACATGCATTCCTTGGAGGCTATGCGGCTGATGGATGAATAATGCATCAAAAAGTATTAATTGCATTCTTTTGAATGCCATGCGGCTACCATGCATCAAGAATGCATTAATTGCATTCTTTGAATGCCATACGTCTGATGCATGAACAATGCATCAAAATGCATTCTTTGATGCACTCTAGAATGCTTATGCGGCTGGTCTTAAGGAATTGTATTAATCAATGCAGTAAAGCTTTAAAGTATTGAAGAAGCTATGCGGCTGATGCTTTAGTGTATGTATTTGGAATATCCATTAAAATACTATATGTATTAAATTATTCATTAAAATATTGCATGCATTCGTATAATACATTAATATGCATGCGGCTGAACACTAAGGCCATGCATTATTTAATGCATCTAATGCATTATTTCAAGCTTATGCGGCTACAACCAAGTGCCACATGCGGCTGACTGTTAGTATTGCATTAAATAATGCATATAACTAAATGCTAGCTATTGCATTCATAGGCCATGCGGCTGATATAGGTTGGCCTATGCGGCTCGGTAATTCTCGTAGGTCAAATTGGACCAAACAAAATTCTCTGCAACATGGGATCATCAACTATCAAAATATGCAAGTTTGATAGATCAAACTTCCGAAAACTGAAAATACCACAAAATTAGATTTACAAGAATTTAACCATGAAAATAAAAAATATCAAGTACTAAAGTGGGTTAGAAACACATGAGGAAGACAATGGAACGATAAAAATAGACTTCCTCCATGAAGCAAGATGCACTTGCCTAAGCTCTCTCCCTCTCTTTCCTGATGGTTGAAGAAGTAATGATGGAGAAGAAGAAGTAATGAAGAAAGAGAAATGTGTGGTGGGATATTTAATGAAGGTGGTGGTGGTAGGTGGGATATTTAATGAAGGTGGTGGTAGGTGGGAGTGGTTTGGTTCACATAAAATCTAGCAAAATCGAACCATACAAAACCAAACCGAACCAAGTCAAGTTGGGCCGAACCAAACAAGGAGACATACAATACGGGTCTAAATACGTACACGTATACCGAGATACGTAATACGAACAATGGTCATTACAACTACCAACCATTTTAAATGAGAGAAAATATACAAAGAAGGGATGGATAAAATAGCAGGACGAACCAAGAGCAATCATCTTCGAAAGAATGGAGAAGATTACGGCCTTGACTAGAACACCTAAAAAAAATCACAAAGCAGACACCTGGAGAGATCACCAGGTCCTCAGAGGGACGTAACAAGATACAGGCAGAACATGCCATAATAAATTGAATATACAATATGTCACAAGTCACAAGTAATAGTCCCAATCATAACACAGCCTAATATCCCATAATCGCAGCAGTGGACTACCCCTACAACCAAACAAGGAAAAGGGGTAATACACTAATCCGCAATGCGATATTGTCCCATGCCACTATTGGAATAAGTGTCACATAACATTGACTAAGGTCTCCTAACTATTCTAATATGCAACTTAGAAGATATCTCAATGTATGGGCAGGTAACGCTGACTCCCCCAGGACAAGCTAACAACCCATAACACGCACATGTCAAGTACCAATACTATCAGCTGGCATAACTCGAGGCTAGTGGCCCACGTGATCCATCAGTCCACACAGCTCGAGACTAGTGACCGTCGCGACACGACTACCGTAGTACGCAATTACTACGACTTTTGGATTTGGATAGCCCATACATTTGACTGTCTTCTCCCTCCAAAGGTCACTAACAGAAGGTAGTCCACTATGACTAGGTCCATATGCATATTAAAGACCAGAAAGAAAAATAACTGAAAGCAAAATAAAGTAAACTATAAACAGCAAGTCATGGATCCAACTGAAAATAAACAGGCAATAAATATGTAGTAAATATAGAAAGATACAACTAAATATAAATAATAAATAAGGCAAGGTATCTTGCCTGAGGTTGTGTGCAGAAAGGACGACGTCCAATAGCTCGAATCAACAGATTAGTGAAGCGAAGAAAGTCAAATCTCACAAACATCCTCGAATGCTGAAATAAACACCACAAATGTTTCCAGAATAAGGAAAATAGCTAGAATAGACTACCCATAAGTCCAATTCTGGACATAGGAGTAAAATCTTAATTTTAGATCAAAATGATGTCCGTCGTTGGACTCGTTTTGTACCAAAAAGTGTGCCACTACCTACGAACTCTAAAGTTGTCAAACTACATGGCTACGGTTCCAGTTTGAGGAGACAAGTCCAGCCATATGTCTAAAGTTGGATTCTGGTGGGTTGTGCAAAATTTTGTCCGTTGGATCGGGTCGCGAGCCCGCCAAAAGACGTTCCGGTCGACCTTCTCAGAATCGGACCAAACTAGGCATACAGGACCAAAAAAATGATACGATCCAGTTGTCACAAGTTTAATCATGAACCGACGACTATACACAAAGTTATGTGCTAGTTTGCAAAGGGTCGATACGATGGTATCTTGACGGATACGCATTAATTTTATCGCGCACGCACAACAAAATCAAGTTCCGTCAGATCCCACACGTCGATAACATCCATATGCGCTTTTTGATGCCTATGGGTTGCGACCACTCGCCTGGTTTGTCGGGGTGCAGGCCGTATCGGAAAATTTTCTAAAATTATTAATGTTTTGAAAACTGTTTTTGCCGATTTTTGAAACTAATTTAACAACAAACTTGTTCATGATAAACAACACCAACAGGGGTTTTAATAACCTATAGGTTGTCTTTAAATCTATTTAAATATATTTTTGAATTTGTTGTTTGATTGGTTAACAATCGCCTTCCAAAACAGTACTTTGGACAGGTTTGTGTGTCCTGTTTTCTTGGAAAACGAGTTTTGGTCTTGATTTTGCTTCGATTTTTCATCGAGTTTGAAACAGTTACATATGAAGTAATTGGCAGGGTTGCTAGTTGGTCATATAGGCATTCTATAGTTTTTTACGAATCAAGTTTTTATCAACCGTGGAGGAAGAAAAGTAGGTCTAAAATTAGGTACCTTGTGGTCATGTCTGTAACAGATGGCGCTCTGTTTTGTCGAGGTAGGGACAGCCACTATTTGCTGCGGTTGTCCGTGGCCCCGTGGCGGTGCGCACGATGGAAAGATGCATCAGAGAGTCGCCTATCGCGGGTCGAGTTTATCACAGGTTGACAGAGAAAAGTTCTCAAAAATTTTTGCTTGAGTGTCTCTTATATACTCGATCAGAAAACTCGAATTAAATCAGAGTTTAAATCCTAAGTGATCAGTATTTTTGATCATCCTGCTGAGATTAGATTGGTTTTTTAATTGCCAAATATTTAGGTAAAAGATTTAACTGATTTGATTTAGATTCAAATCGAGAGAAGGATGTATATATAAATGTTTTTCTTAACATATACAATTTCTTGGAGAAGATGGGTCTAATAGAGGTTACAAGAACTTCTACTTCATCCAATATTATATATATAAACGTTTTTCTTAACATATACAATTTCTTTTTTGCTTGTTATAGAAGGTTGCTCAATACAATTTACTTGTAATAGGGGCTCAAAAAATTGCAAAAATTTTTGAGAACAAGAATTTCTTCCGATCTGAACTTCAGAAGATGGGTTTTGAAGTCCTTGGGAACAATGATTTGCCAGTCATGCCGATAATGCTTTACAATCCAGCAAAATACCCTACCTTTTCTAAGGGAGCTGAGTGTCTTAAACAAATGTGAGTGGCTGAACTCATTAGCTGTGCAAGATGTTTACGTCTAACTGTATATATGAAATTCAAAATTTTAATTACCTTCATGTTTTTCTTCTCATGCATCACCTTGCAACTAAGATCTATACATGGATATATAAAACTGTATAGCTCTTGTAAATCTGTGTGCTTTTTAGCATTGACCATGAATAGATCTGTCGTTGGGTGGGGGTCCATACTAGAGAATTGGCCTCTAGAATCTTCTAAACATTGAGATAAGTATGGGCATAGACAATCAAGGACGCAGACAAGGTTTATATAGAGGAGTGCATTAATCTTTGAGACACAAATCTTAAGCTAAAGGAAAGGGCTATATGAATCATTCAGGCTTTTCATATTATCAGTTATTTTTACTAGGACTACGGTATGTAGGCTACAAGTCCTTGGGGACAAAGGCCAGTTATGTGGCTTATGCCTAGTTTGCTTTACATTCCAACAAAGTTTCTTGTCTAGTCACACTATTTTCTAGCCAAGATGTTTGTATGGCTGCATTTGTTATTTATTCAAGCTGCTTTACTTCATACATTATACAACTATACAAAATTTCAATTTCAAATATCTCCATGTTCTTTTCGTGCATCACTACACAAAGTGGAACATATGTGACAAGGCTTGATACGTTGATACACACTTGTATAGCTTTTTGTCAAATGAATGCTTCACAACCTTAAAAGACAAATGCTGCCTGTTGTGCTTGTGTATCGCTATGGAATCCAGTATTTTCTTCTATATTAGGAGAGTAACTGCATCTTCCACACAATTTAAGGTCATTTACTAGAAAATAACCCTTCAGAATGGCAATAATCCCCAAGCATTGAGAAGATAAGGCTAGGAAATCAAGGAGACTACAGGGTTATATATTATAGGGGATCACATTCATCATTGAAATGTTATATATATATATATATATATATATATATATATATATATATATATATATATATATATATATATATATATATAAAATATATATATATATATATATAAAATATATATATATATATTAAACAAAACACCACCTTTTATTCATAGCCATTGCGAGAACAAAAAACGTTTACAAGACAAAAAATTCATCCATCCGACCAACTAATGTGTGCAACGGATTGTAGCCTTTGAAATTTGTCTATGGATTTCCTTCACGAGCAAATCCGTCGAGAGCTTGTTGCCTTCATAGCGCCATTTGTTACGGTTTTTCCATAACACCCAGATTATAGCCCCTACTCCTATCTGTCATCTATGGAGATGTTTCCCCCGCCACCACTTATGCAATCTCTGGAACAACGACGACCACCTACCCTTAAGCCCAAATTCCTGCTGCATGAGAAACCAAACATCCGTCGCCAACTCTCCTGTGTTGAAAATATGCTCCATGGATTCCACCGAGCTAAGGACACAGCAATGACATTTAGAAGCCATGCTATACCCTATACTCATAATGTGCTCGTCAGTTGGAAGCTTGTGATGCAGCACCCGCCATAGCAAAATAGACCATTTATATGGTATGCACGTACCCCATATGTGAATGAATGCTGGAATGAGCGGCCATTGTCTTCGAGAGATGTCCCACGCCGAGGCAAGCGTGAACCTACCCGCCACCCGTCTCCAATGTAGTCCCATCCCATCCTGCAGAATGAACTGATTGCCCAAATCTCTCCCTGCCAGAATTCGCTTCCAAACATGAGAGGAGTTTGAAGTGATCATCACTTCAGTCGGTCTTGTTTGAGAACAATATTTCGACATAAAAAATTGTACCCAAAGGCTATCCTGTGTCCTGAATTTCCACCATAGTTTGATAGTGAAAGCCTTCATAATATCCTCCAATCGCTTAATTCCCAAGCCATCCTCCGACTTAGTGCGAGCAACTGCGTCCCAACCCAACCACTTTCTTTTGGGAGCACCATTGCTCGAGCCCCAAAAGAAAGAGCTAAATATAGCCTCCATTCGATGCAGAACTGAGCACGGGGGATCACATGCCGCAAGTGTGTATACTGGTATAGAGGTTAGGACAGATTTAAGAAGCACTAGCTTTCCCCCAGGTGATAAAATCTTATTATGCCAGCCATCAACTCGAGCTCGAACCTTGTTGAGAAGTTCGTCATACATATTTGCGTTCCTACGACCTGCTGCCATAGGACACCCAAGATAAGTGAAGGGTGGAGAGCCAATGACGAACCCCGTTCGGTCTCCCAGCTTCGCTATTCGGTCAGGGTGCATCTTCTCTGAGACATAAAGAGATGTCTTTGCAACATTTAGTTTTTGCCCGGACGCCTCTTCATATCTTCGCAGTGTGTTCTGAACCAAAGAGAGCGATCAAAAATCACCTGCTGAGAACAGAAGCACATTATCAGCATATGATAAATGAGTAATAGGACTGCATCCTCTAGGAGATATGAACGGAGTGAATCCTTCAGTGGATGGCAATAGCTTTACACTTCTGGAGAGAGCCTCAGCTGCCAGAATGAACAAAGCTGGAGACAGGGGATCACCCTGGCGAACTCCTCTGAAAGACTGGAAATATCTCGCAGATTCCCCGTTAATAAGAGGCAAAAACCATACATTGTTCTGCAGTCTTAACACCATATCAACCCATTTGTTGTGAAATCCAAATCTCCGCAACACCTTTAATAGAAATCTCCAATCAACCCGATCATAAGCCTTCATCATGTCCAACTTAATAGCCACATTATCTCCCCAATGCTTTTTGTTCATCTTAGCCACTATCTCCTGGGCAAGGACGATATTATCAACAATTTCTCGACCTCTAACAAAGCCACTCTGTTCAGGGGAGATAAGCTTTGGGAGAAGAGGAGCCAGTCTAATAGCAAGAGTCTTCGATATAATTTTGTTTAAGACCGAACACAAACTAATAGGCCGATAATCCGAGAAGCATTTCGGGTGTTTAATTTTGGGAATCAACACCAAAGATGTGTTCGTGATTGCCCGAGGAAGAGAGAAGCCATCAAAAAACATACCCACAGCCTCGGTTACATCATTACCGATAATCCCCCAACATGTCAGGAAGAACTTCACTGAGAATCCGTCGAGTCCCGACGCACTATTCACATCCAGAGATTTAATAGTGTCGAATAACTCTTCTTATCTGGTAGGGCTATAAGACAATCGTTCTCATCATCCTCAACCAGACACGGGATCACCGAGAGTAAGTCCTCATCTTCCTTGATCTCCCCTCGTTGACACAACTCCGAATAAAATTCGACTGCATGAGATTGAATCTGGGCTTTCTCAGTCAATAATGTGTCATTAGGAGTAGAGATCGAGTGTATACGGAGAACCTTCTTTTTGTAATTGACGCATTCATGAAAGTACGCCGTATTATTATCCCCTTCCAAGTCCCATCTCAGCCGAGACTTTTGCCTCCAATAATCCTCCTCGATACAAACTCGTTGTTTCAATAATGCAGAAGCCTGGGAGAGAGCAACTTTATTCTCCGTAAAGCCATCCGCTTCGTACACTAATTCAGCTGCAAGCACTCTGTCTTCGGCCTCCTTCACTGCTTGAAAAAGGTCCCCGAAAGTAGCACGACTCCACTTCGACAAAGCCATCCTGCACGCTTCCAATCGAAGAGCAACCTTTGTGAGACCATGGTGGTGATCCACTGAGTACCATGCTCCTTGAATCAACGGCAGGAATTCTTCGTGTTTAGTCCAGAAATCTAAGAATCTGAATGGCTTACGAAAACCTTGCTGCTGTGCCAATAGTTTAACCAGGATAGGCGAGTGATCAGATTCAGCCCGATTCAAATGTTCTTCAACCGAGCAAGGAGCCTATTGATGCCACGAACTATCCATGAACACTCTATCCAATCGTGAAGCACGACGATCCAATTTGTCAAATTTAACCCAAGTGAATGCACTTCCCGTAAATGGCAATTTAGACACTCCTGCAGACAATTAGAAATTGGCGAACTCCTGCATCAACACCGATTCAGCCCGTCTACCCCTAACTTTCTCTTCCAAGCGGAGAACAGCATTAAAATCACCCCCGACTATCCATGGCAACATTTGAGAACATTGAAGTTGAAGGAGTCTATCCCATAATAGCCTACGACCCTCTTTCTTATTATCCCCATGAACAATCGACACCAAAGTCTCAACAGGCAAAAAAGGATCAACAAGCCGAATTGAGACTGCCTGATCAAACTCATCCACAAGTGCAATATCGCTATTAGCTTTGGCAATAACCCATATATTCCCCTTAGCATTAGAAAAAGCAGAAGAGAACCCCAGCTTAAGCCGAAACCTCAGAAGTTGATCACTATCAACTTTAGGTTCAATAATAGCTAGGAAATGTACTTTATGCAGTCTTATAAGGGTCTTCATGTTGGAGTGGGAGGGGTTCCCAACCTATGTGGAGAAGACCCCGGAGTGCGACGAGCGCCGTTCGTGTGTCGAAGAAGCTCGGGAAGTAGGCGACGAAGTTGCTGCTGTTGCTGCTGGAGCTGCTGAAAGCAGGGGATCCGAGTTCGGCCCGAACTCGGTCCCAGGCCGAGTTCTGGCCGAACTCGGTCTGGCCGTTCCAGGGTTTGGCCAGTAGGTGCTGGTTGCCCCACACAGAGTTCTGGCCGAACTCTGTATCGTCGAGGGCTGAAGCGGATTTCTGGATGAGTTTTCATCATTGGATCTAATCCAACGGTCCAGGTTGGTTGCGGGATTAGGAAGATATATTGAGTTTTCTCAACCCTAATTCAGGTGTGCAACATATCGCAAGTAACACAAGTTTGAGAGAGAAGGAGGCAAGAGTGCCATTACAACTTCGGAGAAGAAGACGGAGGATTGAAGGTCGCTGTTCGAAGGAGATCGTGTTCGGGTAATCTCTACTCGTCGTTCTCGCTCTTCGTAGCCTTGTAATCATTGTTCTTATCTCTGAGTGTTGTGGGGATCCGATTTGGATCGGAAGGAGTTTGTAGAGGGTGTAATTCTTCTATTCCATTAGTGGAGGCTTCTCAGGGTTGGACTCCGATCGTCCCGTGGTTTTTTCCCGCAAGGGTTTCCACGTCAAAAATTCTCTGTGTCTGTGTGGATTGTTTTTGTGTGCTTGTTTTTGGGTTCGTGCGTTGTATTGCTCGATCCTCTCGCAGGTACTCTCCGGTTTGGGGAAAGGTTTCCGCGTTTCTTTCCCAACAGAGTGGTATCAGAGCTTTGGGTTCAAAGGGTGTCAGGAGTTGACAGAGGAACCAGAGAGGAGAGATGGACGCGAAGCCGGTGCGCATGGTGAACCTTAATGGCACAAACTATCATTATTGGCAGAGCAAGATGAAGGATTTGTTATTTGTCAAGAAGCTGCATCTACCTGTGTTTGCAACCGAGAGGCCCAGTGATAAATTCGAGGAGGACTGGAAGTTCGAGCACATACAGGTGTGTGGGTACATACGACAGTTTGTTGATGAGAACGTGTACAACCACGTTGCCAATATTGAGCACGCGAAGACGTTGTGGGATAAGCTGGAATCCTTGTATGCGAAGAAGACCGGGGTAAACAAGTTGTTCCTGATCCGAACGATGATGGGTCTGCGATACAAGGATGGGGCGTCTATTTCGGATCACTTGAGTGAGTTCCAGGGCGTGGTTGACCAGCTATCTTCTTTGGGAGTCAAGTTCGACGACGAAGTTCAGGGACTGTGGCTGCTGTGTACATTGCCAGACTCGTGGAAGACCGTACGAGTATCTATGATCGCTTCTGCTCCAGAGGGCGTGGTCAGTCTGGAGTTTGCCAAGAGCGGGGTGTTGAATAAAGAGATGCGGAGACGTTCTCAGGGCACTTCATCTATATCCCACCACTCGGAGGCATTGGTTTCAGAGAGCCGCGGAAGGGGCAAAAGCAGGGGTCCAGGTGGTGGCAGAGACAAGAGCAGGGGGAAGTCCAAGGGTCGTTACGAGGACTCGGAGTGTTACCATTGCGGTAAGAAGGGCCATATCAAGCGAAATTATTTCGCTTGGAAGAGAGAGAAGAAGGGCGACAAGGGGAAGCAAGAAGAGAACACTACAGCGGCGGCCTCGGTGCATGGAGGCGATGTGATCGTCGTAGGTGATGAGGTCATTACTAACCTCGCCTGCGATGACAATTCTTGGCTGGTGGACTCAGGGGCTTCAGCACATGTATCTCACAATAGGACACTGTTTGCCACTTACACGACAGGCGACTGTAGCGTATTGAAGATGGGCAACGGAGATGTGTCGAAGGCGGTTGCCGTTGGAGATGTGCATTTGAGAACGAAGACGGGTGCGGTTCTTGTTCTCAAGGATGTTCGTCATGTCCCTGATATCCGTTTCAACCTGGTGTCGGTTGGAAGGTTGGATGACGAGGGATTCTTCAGTCTCTTCGAGAACAGTCAGTGGAAGCTTTCCAGAGGTTCGATAGTGATTGCCAGAGGAAGCAAGAAGTCCGGTCTCTACTATATGGAGGGGAGCGCAGAGGGGGCACAGAAGGTGAACGCAGTCAGTGATGCGTCTACCGAGTTGTGGCACAGGCGGCTCGGCCATATCAGCGAGAAGGGGATGAGCTACTTGGTGAACAGGAAAGTGATTCCGGGGCTCAAGTCAACAAAGTTGGAGAAATGCACGCACTGTTTAGCTGGGAAGCAAAATAGGGTGTCTTTCCAAAGTCACCCAAGTTCGAGGAAGCTGGCGTTGCTCGAGTTGATTCACTCGGATGTCTGCGGTCCTATGAAGGTAAAATCTCTTGGTGGTGCTTCTTACTTTGTGACTTTTATTGATGACTGTTCCAGGAAGGTTTGGGTCTATGCCTTAAAGACCAAGGATCAGGTGCTGCCTACTTTCAAGGAGTTTCAGGCCTCTGTTGAAAGGGAGACGGGCAAGAAGTTATTGTGTGTTTGGTCCGACAATGGCGGCGAATACATCGGTCCCTTTGATGCGTATTACAGAGAGCAAGGGATACGACACCAGAAGACTCCGCCAAAGACACCTCAGCTCAATGGTGTAGCGGAGCGCATGAACAGGACACTGGTGGAGAGGGTGCGGTGTTTGCTGTCAGAAGCAAACTTGCCGGGCAGTTATTGGGGTGAGGCTCTTCTCACAGCTGCTTATATTATTAATTTGTCTCCTAGTGCTCCTTTGCAGGGTGATGTGCCTGACAAAGTATGGTACGGCAAAGAGCCGTCATACAATCACCTGCGGGCGTTTGGTTGTAAAGCCTTCGTGCATGTACCGAAGGACGAGAGGACCAAACTTGAGCCGAAGATGAGGCGATGCGTCTTTGTCGGCTATGGTCGGGATGAGTTTGGCTATAGACTCTACGACCCAGTGGAAGGAAAGCTCTACAGAAGCAGGGACATGGTGTTCGTCGAGGATCAGACCATGACCAACACTCAGGTTTCCGAGACGCCTTCTGAGGCTGAGGAATTGCCTGAGTTAGAGTCATTTCGCTTCGAGCAGTTTCCAGAGGACATCGCAGAGGATCCAGTTATGGGGGAGCTGGTACATGGAGTTGCTCCCAACCTTGATCATCAGCCTGCTGATGGTGGTCAGGGTGTCCCTCAGGAGGATGAGCATGCCGGAGAGGTAGTTCCTGAAGGGGCGGAGGCTGTCGGTATACAGCCAGCACCAGTGGCTCCACTGAGAAGGAGTGACAGGGATCGTCGACCATCTACGAGATACTCACCGGATGAGTATGTGCTATTGACTGACGGGAGGGAGCCCAAAAGTTTCGCAGAGGCTATGGAAGACGAACACAGGCAGGAGTGGATGGTGGCTATGCAGGAGGAGATGAGTTCCTTGCACACCAATTCCACTTATGATCTGGTGCGGTTGCCAAAGGGCAAGAAGGCTTTGAAGAATCGATGGGTGTTCAGAGTGAAGCAGACAGAAGATGCTACTCGTCCTCGATACAAAGCGAGGCTGGTAGTCAAAGGCTACGGTCAGCGAAAAGGCGTGGATTATGATGAAATCTTTTCGCCTGTCGTCAAGCATTCGTCTATCCGGGTGGTGCTAGCATTAGCAGCCAGTTTCGACTTGGAGGTCGAGCAGATGGACGTGAAGACGGCATTCCTCCACGGTGATCTTGAGGAGGAGTTGTACATGGAGCAGCCGGAGGAATTCTGTGAGAAGGGCAAGTCATATTTGGTCTGCCGGTTGAGGAAGAGCTTGTATGGTCTGAAGCAGGCTCCGAGGCAGTGGTACAGGAAGTTCGAGTCGTTTATGGGGGAGCATGGTTATGCACGGACGACGTCGGATCATTGTACATTTGTGAGGTATTTTGCCGATGATGATTTTATCATCTTATTGCTCTATGTTGATAATATGCTATTAGTGGGTCGGAATGCCACTAGGATAGCGGAGTTGAAGCGCCAACTGGGCGCGGCCTTCTCTATGAAGGATTTGGGCGCAGCGAAGACTATTCTTGGGATGGAGATCTGCCGAGAGAGAGAGTCCAAGCTGCTACACTTGTCCCAAACGAAGTACATTCACCGGATACTTCAGCGTTTCGGGATGGACGGGTCGAAGAAAGTGAGTTCCCCCCTCGCGGCTCACTTTAAGCTCACTGAGGAACAGTGTCCATCTACCGAGGACGAAAAGGAAGATATGGAGCGGGTTCCATATGCCTCAGCTGTGGGAAGCCTGATGTATGCTATGGTGTGTACGAGGCCAGATATTGCTCATGCAGTTGGTACGGTTAGCAGGTATCTTTCAAATCCTGGAAGGATACATTGGAGTGCGGTCAAGTGAATTCTACGTTATCTTCAGGGCACTGCTGGTTGGAGACTTTCCTTTGGTGGTGACGAGCCAAAGCTGGTTGGGTATACCGACGCTGATATGGCTGGAGATGTAGACACGAGGCAATCGACTTCGGGCTACGTGATGATATTTGCGGGAGGAGCAGTATCGTGGCAGTCGCGGTTGCAGAAGTGTGTTGCCTTGTCGACGACAGAGGCAGAGTACATTGCGGCGACGGAGGCTTGCAAGGAGCTGTTGTGGATGAAGAAGCTGCTGCAGGAAATGGGACTGAAGCAAGAGCAGTATACTTTGCTTTGCGACAGTCAGAGTACGATCCACCTTGTGAAGAATCAGACGTTTCATAGCCGGTCCAAGCACATCGAGACCCGGTATCATTGGATACGGGATGTGGTTGAGAAGAAGGACGCGGAGCTTGAGAAGGTGCATACAGACGACAACGGAGCTGATATGTTCACGAAGATTCTACCAAGGAGGAAGTTTGAGTACTGCAGGCAGATCGTCGGGATGACGACGTCCTCCCCATAGTTGTGAAGGAGGAGATTTGTTGGAGTGGGAGGGGTTCCCAACCTATGTGGAGAAGACCCCGGAGTGCGACGAGCGCCGTTCGTGTGTCGAAGAAGCTCGAGAAGTAGGCGACGAAGTTGCTGCTGTTGCTGCTGGAGCTGCTGGAAGCAGGGGATCCGAGTTCGGCCCGAACTCGGTCCCAGGCCGAGTTCTGGCCGAACTCGGTCTGGCCGTTCCAGGGTTTGGCCAGTAGGTGCTGGTTGCCCCACACAGAGTTCTGGCCGAACTCTGTGTCGTCGGGGGCTGAAGCGGATTTCTGGATGAGTTTTCATCATTGGATCTAATCCAACGGTCCAGGTTGGTTGCGGAATTAGGGAGATATATTGAGTTTTCTCAACCCTAATTCAGGTGTGCAACATATCGCAAGTAACACAAGTTTGAGAGAGAAGGAGGCAAGAGTGCCATTACAACTTCGGAGAAGAAGACGGAGGATTGAAGGTCGCTGTTCGAAGAAGATCGTGTTCGGGTAATCTCTACTCGTCGTTCTCGCTCTTCGTAGCCTTGTAATCATTGTTCTTATCTCTGAGTGTTGTGGGGATCCGATTTGGATCGGGAGGAGTTTGTAGAGGGTGTAATTCTTCTATTCCATTAGTGGAGGCTTCTCAGGGTTGGACTCTGATCGTCCCGTGGTTTTTTCCCGTAAGGGTTTTCACGTCAAAAATTCTCTGTGTCTGCGTGGATTGTTTTTGTGTGCTTGTTTTTAGGTTCGTGCGTTGTATTGCTCGGTCCTCTCGCAGGTACTCTCCGGTTTGGAGAAAGGTTTCCGCGTTTCTTTCCCAACACTTCAGTCTTTTAAGAGTTAATGCATTGGCGACTCCCCTAACATTCCATATGAGAAAATTATACATTAAGGATTTGGGAGGTACCAGCTTGTGCCTTGCTTGCAGCCGATCGCGTGATACGATCGGATGGTTCCACCATCTTCGTCCCCTTCTTTCGCCTCTGAGTAGGTCATGTTGCTTGCTGGATCTCGTGCTGTATAGGCTCTTGAGGTAAGTCTTGGACTCCTTGGCCGTCCTCCGAGTTGTCTTCATTGTCAGGTGGCATGGCACCCCCTAAGTTCGGCAGTCCATCACCGCTCCGGTCAAGTAATTCTTTCTCCTCCACAATATCTGCCCAACAACCGTGAAGACCCCGAATCTCTCCTTCTTCCATATCCTCTGAGTGTGACAAATTGGCGTCGGAAGTGGTCTGTGGAGGAATGACCGCCTCCGTCGTGTCAACAATGGGATCCGGGCGTCCCTCGACGACCGAGATAAATTCCTGTACCTCATCGCTGATAGGCCCACGTGGAGCTGGAGTTATTGCGACTGGGGAATCGCGGGATGACGGCATGTTGGGTGCAACCGGGGCTGCTGCATGATCATTATTAACACCCCCCCCCGAGGGATTAGTGTTAGAGCTACCCACATTAACTCTTTCATCCTCTCTTGGATTGTCTAGAACTTGCAATTATGTGGGAAGCTAACGCGTGGTTGTGTTTGGCACAATCGCCTCCTCCTGCACTATATTTTTCCCTTTATTCTTCATCTTGCACGTATCCATTGTATGACCTTGATGAAAACAGTGATTACAATATAATGGAGTGTTTTCATATTCCACGGTCTGCCAAAAACTTCTCCCCTTTGATAAGTTTATGCGGATTCTTCTCTGCAAAGGCTTCCCAGCATCAATCTCAACAAAAATCCTGGCCATACTGGGCCGAGCCAAGTCTTCTGTAGCCCGATCAATCTTGAGCGGTGTCCCAATTGCCGACATAATCGCAAAGAGCGCGTCTCTGGCATATAAGTGGTGGGGTAAATCAGGAAGATTAACCGACACCGGCATGAAGGATGATTCAATCAATGGGGTGAAATCTGGTTTCCACTTGAAAATACGCATCGGAGCTCGAGCGATGAACCACATCTCCTTTGATCGAAGCCGAGATAGTCCTCTTCAAGCGAAGGTCTGATAAGGACGTGTTTACGATCAATAATACCTGCCTTTATGGAACCCTTAAACTCAAACCCTTGTAAAACTTTACGAACTACCTCGATCGGGGGTTTATTATGCGAGAACTTCCCAATGAGAGCATATTTCAGAGGAGCAGCCAGGGTTTCTTCCTCTTCCACGGTAAACGAGATCGCGGGCGCTCCTTTAAAGGAGGAAACCACACGAGCTGCTAGCCGAGGAGGAACATCGACTCTGCCCGCAACCGCATCCGCGAAGGACTTGGGTGCAGCCATGGCACCGGCCTGGCCGACGGCCAAGCCGGGGTCAACGAAGGATACGATCAGAAATCACTGCCGCAGCGCTAGGGTTCATATATATATATATATATATATATATAAATATAAATATTTTTTTATATATATATTTTATATATATTGTTTATATATATATATATATATATATATATATATATATATATATATATATATATATATATATATATAAACAATATATATATATATATATATATATATATATATATATATATATATATATATATATTGTTTATATATATATATATATATAAATATATATATATATATATATATATATATATATATATATATATATATATATATATATATATATATATATATATATATATATATATATATATATATATATATTATATATATATATATATAAACAATATATATATATATATATATATATATATATATATATATATATATATATATATATATATATATATATATATATATATATATATATATATATATATTTATATTTATATTTATATTTATATTATATTTATATATATATATATATATATATATATATATATATATATATATATATATATATATATATATATATATAAACAATATATATATATATATATATATATATATATATATATATATATATATATATATATATAAACAATATATATATATATATATATATTCCATCCGTGCATTATTATTTTTCTCAACCTTAATAGCAAGTACTAGAGAAGACCTGATTAAAACTGTAAGAAAATCTTGAATCAAGAAATCAAAGGAGCTTGCAGCAAGCTTTTTTGTAATAGTAGAACCATAGCTATAGTAGATTAATGAACTTGATTAAAAGTAGCTTACTTTGTCTAGCTCTTACTTGGTATTCCCATTGTAAATTGTGACTGATAAATCAAGAATTCGAATATATGTGCAGGAGTTGATTCTTGAAAGAAAGATTGATTGAAGCAATCGTATATATACATATATACAAAATTCCCAGCTTTAGAACTTCCAATGGGTAGATACCTGGAACAACATGACAAAGAGTACATGAGGATGGCCATGCTAAAGCAAGAAGAGACTTTCAAACACCAGGTATGTTACAATTTATACAATTTCTAAATGATGAAAGTTCATTTATGTTTCTGTTGATACTCTTTCCTAACATTATATTCTAACATGTATCAAAGTTACCACCGAGGGGGCGGTCCTGGGTAAGGGCGGGGAGAAGTGGACGTGAGTTAGAATTTCAGTCCGGGCAAAATTTTAATTAAATTGGAGGAGTCTTGGTGCTAGTAGGCCAAGAAAGGGAGGGTCATTAATGACTAGTCAAAAACAGGACGTGTCAAAGTTCTAGACACCAACATGGGCATGGTGCAGATTCCCACTTTTACTATTTAGGTATACCATGTTAAATTCTAGGTGCCTTTTTTTTAGTGTGGACGTATTTCTTTCTTGGGTTTTTACTATTGTGTTTCTTGGGTCTTTACTTTTACTATTATGTTTTTCTTGTTGCCACATTAATTTGGACTCTTTTGTTTTGTGTACATAGGCAACAATGATTGTAAAAAATGTCCATTTACATATTCTTCCAATAATGAATCCTGATGGGTTTGCTCTTAGGAGACGGGAATGCAAACAATGTGGACCTAAATCGAGATTTTCCTAACCTGGTATGGAGACAATTCTCTTCTCGTCTTGTTAAGTGTTATCTTTATATTGGGATAAGGACTATGTTGTTGTTGTTGTTCTTTACATCTTGTTGACTGTATCTTTATCTTATCTTTATTGTTTATAATCTACAGGGAAAAGTATTGCATGCCAATCTTCTAAGGGATATCTTTGAAGATCTCATTGAAAGTCTGAGTGAGAAGTCATCTGATGAAAATGTCTTCATTATGCAACCTTGTCGGGACAATTTGCTATTTTTTTTTTAAAATTATATATTGACGAGTTGCTCATCAACGAATGTGGTGACAAGATTATGGTAGTTAATATTATAACAATCTTTGTAAAGTGTTTGTGGTGTACAAAATGTATGCTTTTAATAAAATAAGATCGTTTTATAAAAGTGTTTTTTTGTTATGTGAATATTATCAATATTAATTCAATCATAGGAAAAGGAAATTAAGTAAGAAATGTAATTATAAATATAATTTGGGTACCAAAAAAAATATAAATTGACTTTTCTTGACGGTAAAAAATCGTCAAGAAAAGCAATTTTTTTTGTATTGGATTCCATTTTTCTGCGACACACAAGACATGTCGTCAAAAGCAATTTTAAATAAAAATATGATCATGTTGCCAAAAGTCGATACATTTTGCGACATGCTAATTTAGTGTCATCAAATACTTTCCCAGATAAGGCTATTGCGACATGTGTGCGACACAACCATATATGTCGCAGAAAAGCTTTAGCGACACAAACATATCTTTGCGCTACACATTGTTTATGTCGCTGAACATGCATTTTCTTGTATATATATATATATAATCAGGTACAACTTAAGTATTTTGACGAGCCCTTTGAGGCTGTCGCATCTCTAATACATCGAATTCAATATCGTGAAGTATCCCAAAAGGAGATGTACTAATCCCCTCAAATATTCGTTTGTTCCTATTTCTCCAGACATGCCATACCGTAGCAACTAGCTGAAGACGGGCCTCTCAAAACCACAATTGTTCTCGATTCCTTCTAGAGTTGATCCACCCAATATTCCCCCCAACCTCCCTTACATCACCACATCCCCTATTGTTGGCCCATGTAGCCATGATCAACTTGATTTCGATAATTGACTTAAAACTCTGACTTTGATATGGAAAGCAAGAAGACTTCAAAAATGACTACAGAAGATTGCACCTGATCGTCAAGCAAATTTTTTTAATTTTTTCTATATTTTTTAATTCTTGAGTCGAGATTATTTTGAGAGTTGGGATCACTGACATTTAGAAATTTATCCTGAACCAAAACAAACATATCTTTGTTCCCAAACCAAACCAAAATCCAAAGGCCTACACAAACCAAAAATATCCAGAAACCCTAACAATCGAACTCGGGCCGAGCTCTACCCGAACTCGGTCACCTAGGATCACTCCTGGTCAACAGCTTTTTCCTAGTCTTTTGGATCTTAAATGTTCAAAAATATAAACATTGCCCTAGCCGAGTTCTGCCCGAACTCTGGTTCATAAATACCTATAAATAGAGAAAAGTTTTTCATTTTACTCATTCAATCTATTCTTCATCTTCTCTATCTATTCTAAGCCTTCCTATTATAAAGATCTTTCAAACTTCATATTTTTAAGACAACTCCTATTCTTTTAAGTGTCGGTGGTTTCCGATTATGAGTATTCGAGTTGTACAAGCTTGGAGTATAAAAGCTTTTCAGAAAGACTTGAAATTTGATCATGGGCTTCGGATTAAAAATATGATGGTGTAGAAGTTGGCGTGTCCTTCGAAGTAAAGCACACTGTAACCTCTATTTCAAATATTAGATTTAACATCGAGCAGGAGTACTCAAGACTGGACTAGTCCTCTCAGAGGAAAACTAGTATAAAATCTTCGTGTCTGCGTATTGCTCTCTTCTCCCTATTTACTTACTGCTTTACTATATTGCATTTAAGTATCTACCTGCCTAATTTTTTTATTGGGGATATTTCTTCCGCTACACTCTATTCACTCCCCCCCCCCCCTCTAGAGGTGCCATCGATCCTATAATTGGTATCAGAGTCAAGTTTCACAAAGTTGGACTAAAACTCCTTGAGAAATGGCATCATTATATACTAGCAATGGTGAAGGTCATTCTATAAATAGGCTACCCCTATTGATGGCACAAACTACACGTATTGGAAAACACGTATAAGCTTTTACCTCAAGTCAATTGATTTCGATTTATGGTCAATTATCATTGACGGTTATAAGAAACCACTTCCTATCGTTGTAGATCGGATTTTGGTTGAAAAATTGCATGACAAGTATACTGATCAAGAAAAAAAAAGCAAGTAAGTCTTGATGCAAAAGCTATCAATGTTTTATTTTGTATAGTAGATAAAACTGAGTTTAATAGAGTATCAACTTGTGTCACGTCTCACGAGGTTTAAAAACTTCTTGAGGTAACTCATGAAGAAACTTTACAAGTGAAGGAGTCCAAAATCTTACGACTTACACAAGAGTATGAGACCTTCAAAATTATGCATAATGAAACTATTACAAATATATTTACTCGATTTTTAGATATTGTTAGTCCTCTATCTTCCCTTAGAAAAGAATACAAGAAAAGAATACAACAATCACAAAAAGATACGAAAGGTACTTCGCGGTTTGACCAAGAACTAAAATCCCAAGACAACGGCTATAATTGAAGGGAACGATCTCACTACAATGACTCTCGAGACGCTTATGGAAAAGCTTATGACACATGAGCTGGACCTTAAAGATTTCGAAGAGCCAGCACCAAAGAAGAAGACTATTGCATTCAAGTCACATCATAAGATAGCTTCTGATGACGAGAGTAAGAACGATAGCTCAGACAACGAGCAAATGGCCCTTATGACAAGGAACTTCAAAAGATTCATGAAGTATGAGAAGTCTAACAAAAAGAAAAAATACTCCAGAGATGACGAAGAACCAATCTGCTACAGCTGTAGGAAGACAAGTCACATCAAGAAAGACTGTCCTGTTGTAAGAAAGGCAAGCAGATACGATTAATCAAGTAAGAGAAGAACTTCAACAAGGAACTATGCCAATACCAACATCTGGTGTGAAAGTGAGGCAAGTGATTCAGAAGAAGAAGAACTCTCGCAAAACAGCCAATCTTTGTTTCATGGCTACAGATGCTAAGGTAACTATAAATCCTTTATTTGAAGAATTTACTTTTGATGAATTATCTGATACCTTCAGTGATCTACTAGAAGATCAAAAAAAGATGATTGATATGTATAAGTGTGCTAAGAAACAGCTGAAAGCAGTTCAATCTGAGTTCTCTAGGCAATTTCAAATACTGGAAGATATTAGAGATAAAACTTCTCCTAGAAACACAGATGTGATTTCTTCTTTAAAGTTGAGATTACATGACACACTTGAGAAGCTTGAGAAAGCAAATCAAAAAAATGTAAAACTCGATGATCTCTATGAATTAGAAAAGAAGAAGTATAATATTGCTGCTCAGAGGATAGAAGCACCAACAACCAAGAACAATGAAGCCTGTGATGTCTCTAAAAAGTTAGAGATTAAACTGGGTAAACAGGTTGTCAAGCATGTAACCCAAGTGAACACGAGTCACACGACTAAACAATAATAGAACTTCTAGAAGCCATGCATTCATGTATAAATTTTCACAAGAAATCATACACCTCTTCTTCTTTTTTCTTTTTTTTTTTTTCTTTTTTTCTTTAAGAAAAGGAAATAATTTATTCAACTCAAAAGGGAGTAGAAAACTGCAAGTGGCGTTGGGGTCTCCCCAAGCGGCCTACAAAATGTGGGTCCACAACACCCACCCAAATCTAATAGCTACTGGAGCTCCAAAGGAGCACAAACGCACTTGGGAGCTAACCCAAGTGAACAAGTAAAAAAGAAGAGGTGGGGCCACACATGCCCCCACAAACAAAGTTAACCACATTCTTACAGCATGGACGTTGGAGAAAAGCCAACGTCCCAAAATAGCTAGAGCACCATGTGGGGAAGAACATCCACCAAAATGTATAATAGTCGACCGAAGATTAAGGAGCAGGAGCGTCAACAAAAAGAGCGGATCGGATCTCCACCGGGAGCTCCGAGGGGTGAGAGAAGATCTGTCCTTCCTTCGTGGAGAATGTCAAAGAAGCTAGAGCCTTTGGCAACCAATTAGCTCGGGCGGGAACCGATCGGAACACCGGGGGAGGGTTGAGACGGGAACGAATATTCCGGAGTTTATAAGTTAAAGCCCAAGGCGGCGCTTCTTTGGCCTTCATGATGTTGGTGAGGCGTTGAGAAGACGATTCGACCTCGTTGGGCGACCAATTCCTCTCCCGGCACCAGGATGCTGCGTAGAGAAGAGCTTCGAGTTCCAAAATATGGATACTAATGTCATCCGAGAAGAAAGAGAAAGCCCCGATGAAGGAGCCGTTGATGCCACGAATAATACCACCCCCCCCCCCCCCCCTTCCAGCGCGCCCTGATCACGTCCGACGCCTTCATTTCGGTGAGTGGTATAGCTTCCGTCCATTTAG
Source organism: Iris pallida (assembly GCA_029216955.1). NCBI lineage: Eukaryota > Viridiplantae > Streptophyta > Magnoliopsida > Asparagales > Iridaceae > Iris > Iris pallida. The sequence goes on along the minus strand of JANAVB010021798.1, from coordinate 8,816,912 downwards.
AGAAGTAATCAGTTATGGCTAGGATGAACCGATGTCCTCTGGATGATGGTGGGCTGATTGGGCCTATGACATCCATGCCCCAGGCTTCAAAAGGCCAAGATGCTGTCGTCGGGTGTAGAAACTCTGAAGGTTGATGAATGAAATCGGCATGGAACTGACAAGCCCTACACTTCTTTGCATATTCAACAACATATGCTATCATCGTGGGCCAATAATAACCCATTCGTCTGAGGCGATCTTGTAATTTGGGGCCTGGTCGATGTTGAGCTTACAGACCATTGGTTGGTGCCGCCCAGGAGAGGCGAATTCGAGCTACTCCGGGCTGGTGCGGGTCGTTGTGTAGAGCAGAGACGACGTCGCCCGACACACGCTGACCCGAAGAGGGAGGGCCGCTCAGCAGTACAGTGGCGCTGAAATGCCCCTGGATCCTGCTGGCCGATGGCTCACGGGAGGCGCCGGGATAGCCTGGAGCAGCCGCGCATGGGGTAGCAGTAGTCTGAACCCTTGTTAGCAATCACCCGAATAAAACTCGTATTATACACGAATTTTTCCGTATCTTTCAGAAACGTATAATACTTGCGTACTTTTGACAGATCTAAACCAGTACGTAAATTTTAAGCATGTGAAATTTTAAACGTGTTTCGTATAAATTATTGAAACATTTGGCACGAAAAACGTGGTAGAAACCTGTTTAATTAACCAAATTTGACAATATAATTAAGAATGTGAAGTTTCTAATCTCAATATTTATATTTTTCTAATTTTTAACCGAATTTTTGAACATATTTTATTTGCAATGAGCCGATTTATACTCGTACTTTTGCCGTCCCGAATTTTTTTCCGTTTGCCGAATTGCTAACAAGGGTCTGAACGTCTGAAGGGTGCTGCGGGGCGCTATTCTGAGGGCCACTAGCAGAGGCCGCCTCGTAGCCACTGTGAAGAAAAGGGGCAGCGGTATCGCCGAAGGGAGGGGATGATGTGTGTTGGTCGATCGAAGAAGTCTCCCTCCCATTCGGGTGAAATTTGTGTGCCGCAAGGAGGAGCTGAAGAGAGGCGTTCACCCGGCTGATGATTAAGTTGCAATTCCTCCTTCCATTGCCGAAGATGATCTCATTCCTTTGCTTCCATATTTCCCAGAGAGCGTTTTCGAAAATGAAGTTCCGGCTAATACCCGAAGGAGAAGACAACGAAGCATTGTTAAGCCATACCTGGGTGAGATGAACGAAGCTCGACGGGTTAGAAGGGAGATGGAACGAGTCCGAGAAATGCTGCCAAATCCGAGAAGTCGTCTCACTCGAAACAAATAAATGGTCAATAGTCTCCATCTCTGGGTTCTCACAACACGTGCACCTAGAGGCCATTTTGAATCCCATAGTGAGAAGCCACGCATCAACCGGAATCGCGTTCCGGCTAAGCCTCCATAGAAAAGCTCCGACCCGAGGTTGAATATATTTATTCCAGTAGTAGCAGCTCCAAGGATCAGTGGGGTGTTTCACCCTATGATATTCCCAAAAGGACTTGGTAGAAAACTCACCACTTTCATTCAAGACCCAACACAATTTGTCATTTTCCTCATTAAGCAACATAGCTCTCAGAACATTAATGGCTACACTAGGAAGGTGATTCCTAATGTCAATAATATCTCTAGAAGCTATTGTAATGAATGGAGAGTGCAAAACCTTTCGGATGTTAGGAATATAATTAAAAATACGAGGTTTAGGAAGAATTGTACCACACCAATTGACGTCCCAATTCATAATATTCCCCCGGCCGGCCACCCAAGTGCATTGGCTATAAACCTTCGGAAGTAATGCTATGATAGAGCGCCAAAGAGGGGAGGGATTATACGACATGGAGTAGTTATGCGCCATTGGATCCCCGTATTTGTGAACCATATATTGAGCCCAAACCGATTCGTCCTTGACAATCGACCAACAAAGTTTAGCGTGAAGCGCAATCATGACTTGGATGAGAGATCTAATGCCCAAACCCCCCTCGTCCATCGGCCTACAAACTCGGTCCCAAGAAATCCATCTCTTCCGATGTCGCTCGTTGGAGTTCCATAGAAAAGCCGCCATACTTTTCTCGAGATTCCGCAAAAGTTTTTTTGGAGGTTTGATAACCGATAGGGCGTAAATAGGGAGAGCATTAAGCACGCTTTTCAGTAGAGTGATTTTGCCGCCAAAAGATAAAAGATGTCCTCTCCACCCGGAAATGCGTTTGTCGAATTTAGCCATCAAGTCAAAAAAGTATTCTGGTTTAGCTTTCCCTTTGTAGAGCGGTACGCCCAAATACTGAATAGGCAAATAAGTAAGCTTGAAACCAGAATTGTTAGCAATTAAATCCGCGTGACTTTCCATATAAGGTTTGTTAGAAACAATGAGAGAGGACTTAGAAAAATTGATAACCTGACTGGAATAAGATGCATAATCCCGAAGAATAGATAAAAGACACTCCATGTTTCTAGACCCTCCGTTGAGAAAAATGAGGCTATTAATTCTACCTGTGCAGAGCTTTAGTTAACGATGAAGGCTGAGATTGGAAATTTTACGGCTGAGTGCGTCGTGAGCTATGATAAAGAGAGCCGGAGAGATGGGATCCCCCTGGCGCAGCCCTCTGAACGATCGAAAATATCCTCCAGTTTTCTGTTTGATAGAGATAGAATACCAACAATTGGAGATGACCCTGTAAATGAGATTGATCCACATGTGGGAGAAACCAAACCTTCTAAGAACCCGAATAAGGAAAGACCAGTTAACCATGTCGTATGCTTTAGACATGTCGAGTTTGATCGCAATGTTGCCCCCAATGACCTCATTGTCGATCGTCTGAATAATCTCATGCGCCAGGCTAATATATTTTCATGAATACTTCTCCCTTTGACAAAGCCCGATTGTTCTCTAGAGATTATAAGAGGAAGAACTGAGGACAGCCGCTCCGCCAGGATTTTAGAAATAATTTTGTGAGAGAAGTTACTCAAGCTGATCGGTCTGAAATCCTGACAGCTCAAAGGTTTATTAGTTTTAGGAATAAGGACAAGTGGCCGAGCTTATACCTTTTGAAAGATGCATGCCCAGGAAGAAGTCCTTGATAGCTGCCATAACATCCGCTTTAATAATGTTCCAGCATTTGGAATAGAAATATCCCGTGAACCCGTCCGGCCCGGGCGGGATTTGTTGGTTAAGAGATTTAACTGCCATCTCCACTACCTCCTACGAAGGGGTAGCACACAATTCCAGATTTTTAGAATTGGATATAAGACTAGGAATGCAATCGATAAATGGATCCGCGGGCGTCGTTGGCACAAATCCAAAGAAATCGGAGAAATGGGAGATGGCCCGGTTGAGGATGATATGGTCCTCCACAGCCGACCCGTCTTGGTTGAACATGCGGATCTTGTTGTAGGTGGCCCTCTCTTTGATGATGGCGTGGAAGAAGGACGAATTTCGGTCCCCCTCGGTAATCCAATTAATCCTGGCTTGATCCATCAAGAGTTGTTCTTCCAACGCAATAACAGAATTGAGTCTCTATTTCGCATTGTGAAGATCCGCCCCTTGAGTATGGTACCATTGGATTTGCAGGGTCTCTTCGATGTCATCCACCTCTTTTTGAAGTTTCCATTTTTGTTTGCACTAGTCCCCAAATACGTTCCAATTCCAATCCCGAAGGGAATTACGCAATCTTTTCAACTTGTTGTGAAGCACCACAAGTGAAGGAGCTTGACACGGGGCATTCCACGGGGCATTCCAACTAGTCTGAGCCAACTCCATGAAGGTCGGATGAGAAGTCCACATTCGTTGGAAGCGGAAAGGCGCCGGGATATTGTTCAAACCTGAGGGAGAAATAAGAAGAGGAGAGTGATCAAAATGTAAACGGGTTAGGTGCGTTACCTAGATGGGGTTGCCGTCAAGGAGGAAGTTGGTGTCATAAAGAACGCGGTCGAGCCTCTCCCAAGTGTTCGGATTGTTGATGAGCCCGTTGCACCAAGTATATATAGATCCATGGAAACCGGCATCCACAAGCCCGTTCTTGCCAATGAAATTATTGAATTCCGCAATCGCATTACAATTAATGGTACCCGGACCCGTCTTCTCGGCCGCCGAAGTGACGACGTTAAAGTCGCCACCGATGATCCACGGCACCTCCCAGTTGTTATAGAACAAACTTAAAGCATACCAGAGATCCCTTCTCGACCGCGCGAGGCAGCCAGCATAAACCACTGTGAAGGCCACCTCCAAGTTCGGATTTTGATATTTGATGGAGCAGGTAATGAATTGCTGATGAGTCTCCAACACGTTCAGCTCAATGTTGTCATTCCACATTAACCAGTTGTACTTATTTCCGTCGCCGCCGTAGAAGAAGTGCGGCATATGAAGCTCATAGGCAAGAGAGGCGAGGTTATCACCGTCGATTTTAGGTTCAAGAATAGCAATTAAGTTGGAAGAGTGCTTGCGGTTGAGAGATGAGAGATAGTTCCTGGTTTGAGTGTTCCAAATCCCCCTAACATTCCAGATGATGGAACTAAACATTAAGGGATTCCAGATTGTTGGTTTTGGCCTCTGAAGAGCGCCTAGTATGTCTCGGAATAGAAGAAGAATTGGGGGGATCGAGTCTCTTCCTGACCGCTGGAGTAACTTTGTTGGCCTTACTAGTTTTCTTAGCATTAGAAGAAGTCTCTTTCAAAGTCTTGGTAGCCCGAACCACTTCCTGAGCCTACTGCTGACCGGCCAAATCCTCCTTCTTTTGCTGCAATTCTGTCACGGGCTTGGTAGAAGAGGGGGCAGTCCCCATATCATGAGCCCCCTGAACAATATCCTTCAGAATATTAACCGCCTCCCGATGGTAGTTGGCTCTCAGAAGCTGCTCCGTGTCGGCTGCCACATTCGCATGGCCTTTGTGCTTAGGACCTTTAGCTTTGGCTGCCTTCGCTTCCGCGGCAATCTGTTTGTTACTCTTAGCTTTGAATGCTTTAATAAGCTCCAGCTCCACATATATCGGCTCGCCCGGTTCCGACGATTGCACGCCCAATAATAGGTCCTGGGTCATAGCTACAGACTGATTGATGCTCTTGGCATTTAGTTCTTGGACAAATGACGTGTCGCTCGAAGTGGCCGGATCGGTTTTATCAATGATGGGGTTTTCGTCCCGACTGCATTCTTCTCTGTCCGACTTAAGAGCCTCGTCCCCGCTAGACAAATCGTGTTCGGTCTCCTCCGTATATGTGGGATCCATCCTGCTTCCTTCCTCCGAAGAGCCTCCCTCCGAATCAGAGGAGGACACCCCCGCTGTCCCTATAGCTTCCCTCATCAATTTGTCTTCATCAGAGCTTTGTCGCGAACCAGAGGCTTCCTCAGCTCCGTTAGGGGCCATACTGTCATTGGTCGAAGCCAGAACAGCAGCTCCAGCCTCGGACTTCTCAACGATAGGGTCTTGATCTCCATCAGGAATAGTGACGATATTGCTAGTCTTTCGCGTATCGTCGACCAGCTGAGGGTCAATGCTAGGAGATCCTTCCCCTGTTTCCTCACCTAACAGAGCTTGGAATTTATTAGAAATCTCAATGGACTGCGTACCTTTGTGGACTACCTTGTTAGTCCCGACGTTGCCGTTGCTCGAATCCCCTGGAATTTGGAAATGAGTATGTTGGTTCGCCTACCCAGAATAGATTCAGTCGCCCTTGAATTTGTTGGAGGCAATTTGTTCTTGGTGACAGTATTGGCTTTGGCCGCCGCTTGGGAATTGTGCGCGGTTTCCTTCGTAACTCCGGGTTAGCCTTAAAACAGAATTTAATACTGTGTCCCCGAAGGCGACAGTGATTGCAATATTGAACATTATTGTCATAGATCACCTGCAAGATATGAACTTTGTTGCCAATAGAAACATTTACACTGTGTTTGGTAACATTTGTGGGGAGGGAGAGAAAAATTTGAGGGGAAGGAAAATGGAGGAGAGTAAAATGAAAGGAAAGTTAATTTTTCCTTCCTTTGTTTGGATGGACAAAAAGTAGGGGAAGGAAAAGTTTAAAAACAATTTTTTATTTGTTTATGGATATAGGTATAATTACTATTTCCTCCTTGGTATTCTCAAATGATGCTTTAATATTAACTTTTGAGGGGCGGTGGGGTAAATTCACTCAAATTTCTCTCATCTCTCTTCATTTTCCTCCCATATTTGGGAGGAAATTTTTTTGGTGGGACCCACCTACTTTTTTCTCTCAAATTTTTCTCCCCCATGTTCTCTCCCCCTTTCCAAGCACCATCATTTAAAATTTTCCTCTCACTTTCCCCTCAACTTTTTCTTTCCTTCCACTTTCCACCCTTTCCAAACAGTACATTAGAGCATCTCCAACCCTATTGTCTTGTTAAGTGTTGTGAGTCTTAGGTGGCTCCTATGTGGCATAAGCCACAAGACAATGTCTTGTTTATGTGGCAAAATTATATCTCAAAACACAATGAGATAGAAAACTCTCTCCAATGCAAAAGTATTGAGAAGACAATAAAAAATATTTTTTCCAACCTCCAAGGCAACTTTTAAGACAACTACTCATTTTCTTTCTTTTTTCTAATATTTTTTATTCATAATTGATGACATGGAAGAGAAGACATTGTCAAGTGCATTGTCTAGAACAAGACAATCAACTTCACAATGTCTTCTTTAATTTTTGTCACATAAGCTTCACAATTGACTTGACAATTGCATTGGAGATGAACTTTTGAATAAAATTTTGTCATTCCTATGTGGCATTAACTTTTTTCCAAAGTCACAATAGGGTTGGAGATGCTCTTATGCTACGGGGGAGCTCTTTGGAGATATCTAATTCCATACAAATTTTAACATAATTAGCCTTAGTGAAATTTCTAGTCTCCTTCGACAAAATGAGAAATTTTCCGAAGGAGTTAGCTATCCTTTTGATAGCCGAGGGAACAAATAGCTCTAGGGGTGGATTTGGGAACGTAACCCAAACCGAGGTAATCGATGATTCCTCGTTAGGATTAAATCCGGAAGACCACTTCAGAATTTGAACTGGGTAAGACTCGATTTGAATCAGACTTTTGGTCCATACCTTCTCATGGTCATCGGCACTAGAAAAATGAAGGACTATGTGCCTAGCGTCCAACGGGGCCACAGTGTAACTGTCCACTAGACCCCATTTTGCAACGCATTCTTGGACCCGAGGAAGTTTCGGACATCCCGACGTAAATTTGAATATAAGAGTATGTTGGAAAGGCGTCGCAAACGAAGTTTCTTGGACCCCATTTTGCGGACCCGAGGAAGTTTCTTGGACCTCTTCAAAAACTCACATACATGATCTTCGAACTTCACCTAGCACGAACACTTCAGCTACATGTCATTATTGTGGTATAAGTGGACATGAATCATGTCAGTGCAAAATTAGGAAGCTAGTATATATATATATATATATATATATATATATATATATATATATATATATATATATATATATATATATATATATATATGGGTTCCTAAAACTAACATATTCGGGCCCTCAAGAAAGTGGATACCTAAGGTTACATCTTCAACTTGTGTTGTAGGTGGACCTTCCTCCTCCAATTAGAAGCAAATGAATTCTCGATAGTGGTTGTTCCAGACATATGACGGGCGATAATACTTTGTTTGCAACTCTATCGATGAAGAAAGAAGGCTATGTCTCCTTTGAAAACAATTTAAAAGGACATATAATTGGCAATGGCGACATAGGTACTTCTTCCTCTCCTATTATTAAAAATGTATGTTTAGTAACATAATTAAAACATAACCTGTTGAGTATAAGTTAGTTGACTAATCATGGTTATGGAACAATTTTTTAAGGATAAATATTTTATTTATGATAAATCTTCTGGAATAATCTCTTTTGAGGGAATAAGACAGGAAAACATATGCCTTATATCTGAGTACTAACAGTATAGGAAAGTGTCTATACACCTCTCAAGACGAAAGCTGGGTATGACATATGCGTCTTGGACATGCAAACATGAAAACTATTGTAAGATTGTCCACAAAAAAACTGGTAAGAGGCTTACCCGATAACACTTTCAAGAAACATATAGTCTGTGTCAAGTGTGAAAAGAACAAGGCATCCAGATCATCTTTCAAAGAAATAAAAGCTGTAAGTACCTCTAGACCATTCAATTATTACATATGGACTTATTTGGACCAAGTAAATTCGCCAGTCTTGACGGTAAGCTATATATTTTCGTGATAGTTGATGACTATTCACGATATACTTGGATTTACTTTCTTGCAAATAAAAATGAGATCTTTTCTGAATTTGTGTCTTTTTATAAAAAGGTACAAAATGAGAAAGATTCATGGTTACTTGCATTCAAAGTGATTATGGAGGAGAATTTGATAACCACAATTTTAAAATGTTTTGTGATTCAAATGGTTTATCACATGAATTCTCTTTTCCCAGAACTCCTCAACAGAATGGCGTTGTGGAGAGTAAGAATAGAACTCTTGGCGATATAGCCAGAGTTATACTTAACCAGCATAATCTTCTGAAGTAATTTTGGGCAGAAGCTGTTTATACAACATGCCATATTTTAAACAGAGTTTTTATTAGACCGATCTCCAAAAAGACTCCTTATGAATTATGGTTCAATAGAACTCCTAATATCAGCTATTTCAAAGTGTTTGGTTATAGATGTTTTATCTTAAACACTAAAGATAATTTAGGCAAATTTGATTTAAAAGTTGATGGAGGAATATTTCTTAGATATGCGATAAAGAGCAAAGGATATAGAGTATTTAACAAAAGATCACTTGTTGTTGAAGAATCAATAAATGTCACTTTCAATAAGCTGAATAGTCAACATGGCAACAACAGTGATAATGAACATGATAAAACTTCCTCAAACAAAACACCAGAAGATACACCAACCACATACCTGAAAAGTCTGCCGAAGCGATTGCGGTTTACACCAAATCATCCAAAAGAATTGGTAATAGGTGATGTATCAAAAGGTGTAAGTACTCGCTCAACCACTAGAGATATTATTGCTAACGTAGCATTTATTTCTAAGATAGAACCGAATAATGTTATAGAAGCTTTCGATGATGAATTTTGGATTTCTGTAATGCAAAAAAAACTAAACCAATTTGAACGAAATAAAGTTTGGAAACTCGTTCCCAGACCTAGTAATCACCCGATCATTGGTACTAAATGTGTGTTCTAAAATAAGTTAGATGAGAATGGTTTAGTCACACACAACAAAGCATGTCTATTAGCTCAAGGCTATAATCAAGAAGAAGGCATTGACTACGATGAGACATATGCTCCAGTTGCTAGACTGGAATCTATTCGTATGCTTTGTGCTTTTGCAAATTTTTATGGTTTTAAACTTTTTCAAATGGATGTCAAAATTGCTTTTCTAAACGATTTTATAATAGACGAAGTTTTTGTTAAACTACCTCCTAGTTTTAAAGATTTCAAAAATCATGATCACGTATTCAAGCTTCGTAAGGCTCTCTACGGACTCAAATAAGCACCTCATGCATGGTATGAGCGCCTTAGTTCCTTCTTACTTGAATACGATTTTTTAAAAGGAAAGGTTGATTCTACTCTTTTTTATAAAATCTTTGGATAAAAATATTTTATTAGTATAAATATATGTAGATGATATTATCTTTGGATCAACAAATGAGATGCTATGTAACGAGCTTGCTAAATATATGCAGAGTAAATTTGAAATGAGCATGATGGAAGAACTGACTTTATTTTTCGGGCTACAAATCAAACAAAGTTCACAAGGAATTTTCATCAATCATGCCAAATATACAAAAGACTTGCTGAAGAAGTTTGATATGGATAATGTTAAACCAATCAGAACTTCTATGGCAACGTCTACAAAGCTTGATATGGATGAAAGTGGTAAACCAACTGAAGTACGTAAGTACAGAGGAATGATTGGTAGTTTACTCTGTTTAACTGCTAGTCGTCTAGACATTATATTTCTAATATGCTTATGTGCAAGATATCTGGCTTGTCCTAAGGAATCACATGTGAGTGTCGTTAAGCGTATCATCCGATACCTTAAAGGTACTTTAACGACCGGTTTATGGTATCAAAAAACCGATTCGTTTGACCTGATAGGTTATTCGGACGCAGATTTTGCTAGATGCAAGGTCGATCATAAAAGTACCAGTGGCACATGTCATTTTTAGGAAAATCCTTAGTCTTCTAATTTTCTAAGAAGCAAAATTATGTTGCATTATCAACAACCGAGGCTGAGTATATAGTCACAGGACGTTTTGTGCCCAGATTTTGTGGATGAAGCAAACCTTGGGAGACTATCAGTTATCTTACAACCATATCCCTATTTACTGCGATAATACTAGCTCGATAAATCTCATAAAGAATCCTGCTTGTCACTCTCGCACTAAACACATAGAGATTAGACATCACTTTCTTAGAGACCATATTTTACAAGGAGATATTTGTTTAGAGTATATCGACATAGAACATCAATTAGCTGACATCTTCACTAAACCCCTAGCTGAAGATCGTTTTAACTTTATACGAAGAGAATTCAAAAAATTTGGACGTTGAAGTGTTATAATTATATATTATTTAATTTGAATATATAAAATTGTAGAAACTATTTTGGTTATAAGCCGAAAGGGCCCTTCTGACAAAAAGACGTAAAAGTCTAAGCGACACGGTGCCAAGTGTCTTTGGACTACTGTTAGATGGAATCCGACCCCTACAGCTAACCCGAAATATTTGATACGTTTTGTGTATTTTAATTTATTAATATTAATTATTTTTCATCAACACATTATTTTAAATTACTTTTTGTAACTATGTTAAAACATGTATCACATTAGTCCAAGTCTATCCAGACTACCTAGGGACCAACCTCGGGACGAGCTCTGGCCGAACTCGGTCCATGGTAAGTCAGAACTGAACAGTTGGATTTCCCTCTTTATAAACCCCATCAAACATCATCTTCTTCATCAAAACAACAGCAAATAGCCACCGAAAACCCTAACCCTAGCCACCCCAAACTCCCTCCTCCATGCATCCCAAGGTCTAGGAGTTTGGACTCGAAGCTATTTTGGGTTTCTCTTCCACATTCTCTATTCAATTTCGGTACATCTCTACTCTCCTTTTCACTTCCAATTTTCCCTGTGGCTTCCAAATTCTTATTCTTCCAAAAAGAAGAGAAAGGTTGGAGAAGCTTCCTCTTCAATTGTTCAAGAGGAAGGATCTTTCTCACTTTTTAGTCTCACCATGTTGGATGGAGACTATTTTAATGAATTATTTTCGTGTCTCTTGATGCATCCAATGAATGGTTTGCTGACTTCTTCCAACGAAAAATTTGTCCAGGAAGTCCAATCAACTTCACTTTGTTTCCCGATCACATAAACGTGTTTGAACACTTTAACATTGAAATTTTAGTTCAATCTGTTTATCCAATCTATTCAAATGCTATTCGCATGTTTTATTGCAATCTCATGGTCGCAAACGACATGGTTAGATCTAAGGTCGGTGGGATTAATATTAAATTTGATGCCGATGATCTGTTACTTATGCTTCATATTCCCAATGAAGGGGAAGCACTAATGGATATCACCTCAGTTCAATTTCCAGCCTACATGACTTTTGACTCTTTTCGTGATTCGTTATGTGCACCCAATCCACGTAGTCTTCGACCCAAGCATATGAACGACTACTTTTATTACTTACATCGGATGATATTTTCTGCTATTCTTCCAAAATAAACTTCTACCAATAAGGTCACATATTTGGAACACTCTGTTATTTACCATCTCCACTTCCAAATTTCATTCAGTCTACCTAAGACTTTTATCGTTGCTATGGAATGGTGTCGCAAGAAACCACAATGACTTCTCTACGTGATGTATCTTTCTTACATTTTTGAGTATTTTGAGATTATCTTGGATGACTGTCCAAGAAAAGCCCCACTTGCCCATTTTCTTGAGTATCGTAGAGTCGCTCACCTTTTCTTTCTCTTATTGACCTATCATCTAGTAGTTCCTATCCTTCACATCCTTCCACTGGTGTCACTCTTGAGTCCCTACAGGCCTTGCTGATGGATCAGTTTCGATCTATGGATTTTCGTACCATAATCCATTTCCAAGCCATGACCAACACCATGAGGGACTTTAGCTACAGTTTTGCTCATAACTTTGGCGGTCCTATTCCCATGGTTCGTGACCTCTCGTACTCGGTTATCGATTGATGATCGAGAGGCTCAACACTATTTCGACCCGACTACTGCCCGCTATAATCCACACCGTACCGCTGAGTCCGGGAATCCTTCTCAGACGACGGATGTTGACGATGATGAGGATGATGATTAAGGAAGATATCCAGTGATACAGAGTCACCAGGCTGTTCTAGTTGATTTTTAGTGCTTATGTATTAGTGATATGCTTCTTCAAAGCATTTTCAGTATTTCAGTTTAGTTTGGCAATTATTAGTTTAGGCGCACTCTATGTATCAGTTTCCTATTTTAGCACTCTATGTATTTCTAGTTATGTGATTTCATTTATGCTTACTAGTTTATGAGCTACTCTTTTTCATCTATGCTGAGTACGTTTCTATTTTTGTTAATTTTGATTCTATGACAAAAGGGAGAGAAATTCTATGATACTTTTTGTTGAAATATTCAAATACATATACATATTGCTCTAAAGAAAATTGGTTTAAGACAATTTTTGCTACATCTTACATTATTCAGATGACTTGATCATTTACTGTGGGGGGGGAGGAGGAATGTGATAAGCAAGCTATGGTACCAATGGGCAAGCTACTTCCTGTCATGCCCCGCTCCCGTAGGAGCGATCGTCCTCGCTAAGGCGTGATGCCGCACGGGCCTAGGTTGCGCCCGTGCAAGGCCAAGTCCAGAAACGGCCGATTTGAGTTCTAGGCCACAGAGTCGCACAGAGTGTCCCCATTTGCAGCGGAATATAAATGAACACAATTGAAGCGAAACCAAATTCTTTATTGATATTCAACAAGTTTACAAGCGGTGCTAGGCCGATATTGCAAGTCACTCAAGCTCTCTCTCTCTCCGAAACATAAAAGGCGTGCCAAGTGGCTTACAAGATGGAATGATTCATGACGATGTTCCGATACATTATGCCCCATATATGGTGCTCCAGCTCCTTGCAACGCTCCAAGGCCCAGAGATAGCTCCGCGCCTTAGCACGTTCGATTGAAGCTCTGCACCCGCCGGCGTCTCCTGCATCCTGCAAGTAGACTGTGGGGTTATCAGTACATTGTTATGCACTGGTGGGGAGGCTAGCTCGCCCATAATCACTATCATTACCGAACACGTTCCATTTACTTGTGTGCATCTCTATCATTCATTGTCTTTCTAATCTTGCCTTAGGGTCATTTACATGGCATATGATATAACCTATCCCGTGTAACCGATTTCAAGTGTCGCATGGAAATACATGCACAACTTACCCATACTTACCGTCCGGCCTTCCCTGTTCAGAGCAAACCAAGTTAGACAACAGTTCATGTGTAATAACATAACGTAGACGCATTCTTTAACTCATTTGTACTCATTATCATTTTGGAGTGGCACATTTCGAGTCATTCAGTAGGCACTTGTTTTGTTAACATAAATTACTTTGATTTCAATGCAAGGACTTGCACGTGGATCGCCACCAGCAAAGCCCACTTAACTCTATATGCATCGGTCGCTGGCACCACAAGCCATCCTGGACATTATCCCCTTGGCATTTTCGCACCTATCATGGCATGCGGCTGGTACACCCTGATAGTCTCTTGAAAAATACCTTGCACTTACGTCTCCTGGGGCCAAGCCTCCCCCAGTTAAGCCCGTAAGCCCCTTTTTGATTCCGTCCGGGCCGGCAAGTCCTTCCCACTTTGACAACTGCCGCGGAATCCCTTTCTCTACGGCACAGCATACGCCACCCCTCGCTCGTACCGTTTGTCCACGACCATTTCGTATTTTATTAATATTTTAACTTAACGGCTGTCCTTGAGCCATAGGCTAACCCTTAGCCATCTTACGTTATCGACCAGGTTGGCGTCCGTGCAGCGCGGGTAGCGAGCCCCGATGCACGTGCCCGTCACACCTGTCGCTAACCATTCATCTCCTTTCTTTCTTATCTTTTCTTCATTCTTTCTTTTCTTTCTTTCTTTCACTTGTTCTTTCGTTCATTGATTCATTCACATATTCATTCGTTTCATTCATTGATTCGTTGATTTATTCATTCAAGCATTACGCAACTCCTCGTGCGGGAGTCGCCTTGGCGACCCATCGGTCCCATAGCCTTTCAATGTTGCTATACTCTACTCGGGTGACTATATCGATAGTCTTCCGTTTCATTGTTGTAACCCATTCATTGTTTGATTGTTTGGACGTATAGGGAGCATCAACGTAGGCTTGTGCCGTAGCACGAGCATGGAGCGCGGGCGAGAGTTCTCGTATTTTCCATGTTACTTTCCATATTCTATACAAGCATACAAGTTGGGATTATTCCCTTAGCTAGGTGCGTTGGATCATTTATTAGCATGCAAGATGTTATCGCCTAGCGATTCTCGTGTTTGTGTCCGCATTATTATGTGCATAGGCTAAGCAAAGACGGGTTCATCGGAGCCACCCACCTTAGCGATGTTCGCATCGCTCGAGCGATATTCCGAGCGCGCCTTTGAAAGTCTAAGTCTGGATTCATCCTGTCGGGCCAATGTAAGCCTTGCATCGATTTGCATCGATACTTCATCGGGACGAAGCAACTCTTCGGGTCGACGGCTCGTTTGAGTCGTTGCACTTGCCGTTTAGAATCGGCGTTCCGCTAGGGCGGAGCGGGTCACTACATAATACACCACTCAAAACAAGTCTCGTCCTCGAGACTTCCTGAGTGCAGGTCATCCTACCATTCCTTAACTCGGACCGTGTACATACCTTAGACAATTTCCTATGCATCATCGTTCGATGGCATCGAACGACACTCGGTTTCTTTCTAAGTTCCGTGTCGTATACGTTTTGGTCGATTTTTATTGAATAGCTTCTCGTTCATTTTAGACTTGATGTTATCTTTCCAATTCAAGCGTTTCTTCGTATTGGTTTCTATTTCTTCGTGTCATGGGACTGGAGTGGTTGCACAAGGCACGCTGGATTTTGCCAAATGCGTGGGTCGTAATTGAGGCAACTCACTTTCGTTTACCTCAATTATCGGGATCACTCGATTCGCTTCTCAAGCGTTTTCGTCTATGAAATCATTATGACTTCTTCTTAGCGGAGTCGACCAAGTCTACGAAATTTTCGTCCGATTCAAGACCAAGAACGACACCATCGTCGAGCATAACTTCCTATCGATGGTTCAATTCGTTGCACCAACTTTTACCTAGCACGATTTTACGTTCACGACACTCGTTCACTCCCCAAGTCGTGCTAGAACTCAGCGTATCACTTGGTTGGATCGTGCACGCATTTTAGGCGTCCCCAAAATACATGTATTCAGCCAAGCCGCAGGATAGTGAGTTTGTCATTCTCACTCGAGTCGCATCGTGCACATACTCAAGCGTCCCTGAGATATATGCATATCAGCCGAGTCTCGTGAGCAGGGTTTCCTACTCTTGATCCACTCTTTCAATCCATGTCAATCCTCAAGCTCAATCCTTTGTTTGCAACTCTTGCAACAGGGGCGTCTCGTCTATCCGCTAGGCCAATTCTCAAGGCTAAGTCAATGTCAGGATTGGAATCATAGTTCCCCAACAATAATGCCAACACTGACCCCAATCCTAGGGTCAAACCAAAGTCGGTGGTGCGGGATTTTTCTACCCAAGCTCGTGTCACTCAGATTCCTAAACATCGAGCACGATCACTTAGTTCGCATAGATGCATTCGTTTTGTAACATCCAAATCTGTTCAATCACCAATTCTAAACCAATTCATGTATTCGATCACGAGGTCATCCAGCTCGACAATACATTGCGCCCCAATCTCACGCGAGTCCGATTATCCACGGCGGTTCATGAATCACCATGCAACGCTTCCGTGGAATAATCATTCTCATCGGGGCGTAACTTTTTGTTTGAGTTTTAGACTAACCCATTTTCGATACGTGGACTGGACCTACTCAATCCTCAAGTTCAATTCTTCAAGCACACAAATTCAATCTCAAGTCTCCTTCGTGTCAAACCACAAGTCGAAGCATACGAGTTGCCACGCCAGGCGAGTACCGATCACTCCCGCTGTATGAATCACCATACCAGCGCTCACGCGGAGTGATAGTCCTAGTCGGCGCGACGCATGTGCGAGGCTGGGGTTGCGCTCGCATAAGGCAAGAACGTCTACGTTGTGGTTGACAACGAAGTAAATCCAAGCACAATCCTCGAGCCAAGTCTATCTTTTCCTCGACACATTCTTTACAACTCAAGTATAGCATCCAACGGAACAGTAACATTTGCACGATCGTCATTCGCCGAGTCAGAGTGCCCCCGGGTTATCGCATATCGATCTTTGAACGCCTCAATACCATCGACGATATGCGTAACCTGACGATCTTCCTTTGCAACCAATTTCGAGTCGTGCGACTGATGCTATTGTCCGAGTTGGATATTCCACAATTTCCTCGATATTCAAGATCAATTTCAAACCCAAGTCACACTTCATTTGAATCCATCCGAAATCATACGCGCGATCCTCTAAGTTTCCTCGATCAAGACCATTCATTTTCTAACTCGCGTTGCCCAACGACAAGTTGTCCAAATGACATCTCGTTCGGGACATCGAAGTCACGACAAACTAAGCGTGACGCGTTCTAGGGCTTTGCGCGGTCGCATCGCCTCGCCGACATACTCGTAATCCTCGATTTCGCTCGAACTATTTCTAAGACGTCCATACACCACTCGGATTCGAGCCATCTGATCTAGTCCTCAATCACATTCTTTTTCTTCTCCGAACCTATCACATACACCACTCGGGTTCAAGCCATACGGTCTAATCCTCAATCACGTTTGCGCCATGCGCTAAGACGTCTTATCGATTCGTTCAACGGATCGATAGCGTAGTCGTTCGCGCCGTTGCGACGCATTAAGTCGTTCGCAATAATCCTCAAGGTCCAAATCGATCCTTCGAGTGCGCCTAAGCGTTAACTCGATAACGTTCCTATCGATACACACTCAAAGTGTATCTCCGTTCTCGATCGAGCGATACGTTGATATCACTCGCAACCCGATGGCACCCAAGAGTCGAGGTGCGCGACACGCAGACAAAGTTGTACCGCTTAACCATCCCGTTCGGACCACATTCAAGTTTGCACGCTCACTTATTCTCGTTTGTAACTCGTTTGTACCAAAGGGTCTAGGTGCGCGATACTCCGCACAACTTAGCCAAAAGGCTGCGTGCAAAACCATCCCGTTCGAATAATACTCCGGTCTCGTGTACCCGTTTGCTATCGTCAACGTAAGCCTATTCAAGCATGCCTCGCGTTTTGCTAACTCTTAGCATTTAGTTTTCGTCCGACTCGAGTCCGTCGTGGTTCGGCACAAAGGCCATCGCCTATCAAGTCCGTCGTAGTGGCACAAAGGCCATCGCCTATCGGTCCCGTGCAACCGAGTACTCGTACGAGCTTTCGCAATATTAGACTTATTGTATGGAACATCCCAATGCACAACGAGAGAGAGCATACACTTCTTTTGTTTCCAACGCGAGCTTTCAAAACTGAGAGAATCGAAATGATGTCCAAGGACGTAAAGCCGTGCTCTGATACCAATCTGTCACGCCCCGCTCCCGTAGGAGCGATCGTCCTCGCTAAGGCGTGATGCCGCACGGGCCTAGGTTGCGCCCGTGCAAGGCCAAGTCCAGAAACGGCCGATTTGAGTTCTAGGCCACAGAGTCGCACAGAGTGTCCCCATTTGCAGCGGAATATAAATGAACACAATTGAAGCGAAACCAAATTCTTTATTGATATTCAACAAGTTTACAAGCGGCGCTAGGCCGATATTACAAGTCACTCAAGCTCTCTCTCTCTCCGAAACATAAAAGGCGTGCCAAGTGGCTTACAAGATGGAATGATTCATGGCGATGTTCCGATACATTATGCTCCATATATGGTGCTCCAGCTCCTTGCAACGCTCCAAGGCCCAGAGATAGCTCCGCGCCTTAGCACGTTCGATTGAAGCTCTGCACCCGCCGGCGTCTCCTGCATCCTGCAAGTAGACTGTGGGGTTATCAGTACATTGTTATGCACTGGTGGGGAGGCTAGCTCGCCCATAATCACTATCATTACCGAACACGTTCCATTTACTTGTGTGCATCTCTATCATTCATTGTCTTTCTAATCTTGCCTTAGGGTCATTTACATGGCATATGATATAACCTATCCCGTGTAACCGATTTCAAGTGTCGCATGGAAATACATGCACAACTTACCCATACTTACCGTTCGGCCTTCCCTGTTCAGAGCAAACCAAGTTAGACAACAGTTCATGTGTAATAACATAACGTAGACGCATTCTTTAACTCATTTGTACTCATTATCATTTTGGAGTGGCACATTTCGAGTCATTCAGTAGGCACTTGTTTTGTTAACATAAATTACTTTGATTTCAATGCAAGGACTTGCACGTGGATCGCCACCAGCAAAGCCCACTTAACTCTATATGCATCGGTCGCTGGCACCACAAGCCATCCTGGACATTATCCCCTTGGCATTTTCGCACCTATCATGGCGTGCGGCTGGTACACCCTGATAGTCTCTTGAAAAATACCCTGCACTTACGTCTCCTGGGGCCAAGCCTCCCCCAGTTAAGCCCGTAAGCCCCTTTTTGATTCCGTCCGGGCCGGCAAGTCCTTCCCACTTTGACAACTGCCGCGGAATCCCTTTCTCTACGGCACAGCATACGCCACCCCTCGCTCGTACCGTTTGTCCACGACCATTTCGTATTTTATTAACATTTTAACTTAACGGCTGTCCTTGAGCCATAGGCTAACCCTTAGCCATCTTACGTTATCGACCAGGTTGGCGTCCGTGCAGCGCGGATAGCGAGCCCCGATGCACGTGCCCGTCACACCTGTCGCTAACCATTCATCTCCTTTCTTTCTTATCTTTTCTTCATTCTTTCTTTTCTTTCTTTCTTTCACTTGTTCTTTCGTTCATTGATTCATTCACATATTCATTCGTTTCATTCATTGATTCGTTGATTTATTCATTCAAGCATTACGCAACTCCTCGTGCGGGAGTCGCCTTGGCGACCCATCGGTCCCATAGCCTTTCAATGTTGCTATACTCTACTCGGGTGACTATATCGATAGTCTTCCGTTTCATTGTTGTAACCCATTCATTGTTTGATTGTTTGGACGTATAGGGAGCATCAACGTAGGCTTGTGCCGTAGCACGAGCATGGAGCGCGGGCGAGAGTTCTCGTATTTTCCATGTTACTTTCCATATTCTATACAAGCATACAAGTTGGGATTATTCCCTTAGCTAGGTGCGTTGGATCATTTATTAGCATGCAAGATGTTATCGCCTAGCGATTCTCGTGTTTGTGTCCGTATTATTATGTGCATAGGCTAAGCAAAGACGGGTTCATCGGAGCCACCCACCTTAGCGATGTTCGCATCGCCCGAGCGATATTCCGAGCGCGCCTTTGAAAGTCTAAGTCTGGATTCATCCTGTCGGGCCAATGTAAGCCTTGTATCGATTTGCATCGATACTTCATCGGGACGAAGCAACTCTTCGGGTCGACGGCTCGTTTGAGTCGTTGCACTTGCCGTTTGGAATCGGCGTTCCGCTAGGGCGGAGCGGGTCACTACACTTCCGTACCGTACCAACCTACTTCCAAACAAGCTGAACAATTGTTAAAGTATCAATCGTAGTTTTGTTAAATTATCAAAATGAGAGAGATTGTTGGCCCATGTTGTCATGATCAACCTGATTTCGATAATTGACTTAAAACTCCAACTTTGATATGGAAAGCAAGAAGACTTCAAAAATGACTACAGAAGATTGCACTTGATCGTCAAGCAAACTTTTTCTAATTTGTTCTGTATTTTTCAACTCTTGAGTCTAGATTATTTTGTGAATTGGGATAACTGGCATTTAGAAATTTATCCTGAACCAAAACAAACCTATCTTTGTTCCCAAACCAAACCAAAATACAAAAGCCTACATAAACTAAAAATATCTAGAAACCCTAGCAACCGAATTCGGGCCGAGCTCTACCAGAACTCGGTCACCTAGGATCACTCTTGGTCAGCAGGTTTTTTCTAGTATTTTGGATCTCAAACGTTCAAAAATATTCACGTTGCCCTAGCCGAGTTCTGCCCGAACTTTGGTTCATAAATATCTATAAATAGAGAATAGTTTTTCATTTTACTCACTCAATCCATTCTTCATCTTCTCTATCTATTCTAAGCCTTCCTATTACAAAGAGCTTTAAATCTTCACATTTCCAAGACAATTCTCATTCTTCTAAGTGCTAGTGGTTTCCGATTAGGAGTATTCGAGTTGTACAAGCTTGGAGTATAAAATCTTTTCAGAAAGAGTTGAAGTTTGATCGTGGGCTTCTGATTAAAAACACAACGGTGTAGAAGTTGGCATGTCCTTCGGAGTAAAGCACGCGGTGTAACCTCTATTTTAAATAGTGGATTTAACATCGAGCATGAGTACTCGAGACTAGACTAATCCTCTCAGAGATAAACCAGTATAAAATCTCAATGTCTATGTATTGCTCTCTTCTCCCTATTTACTTACTACTTTACTATACTACATTTAAGTATCTGTTTATCTGCCTTTACCTGCCTAATTTTTTATTGGAAATATTTCTTCTGCTACACTCTATTCACCCCTCCTCTAGAGGTGCAATCGATCCTACACAAATGTGCCTGCTACTATGTTCCTCCCAAATATGCCAGGAAACTGGGCACTCAAAGAACAAGTGTCGGATCGACTTGGAAAGGGTGAGCACAAAGAACACATTGTTCATTATCAACCTATACTCCAAATGTAGTCAGTCTATCCTTGGTCAACAATCGTCTGAGCAATAGTTGATACATGTAGAGTTGTATTTTCGTGCCAGCTCTTTATACCAAACAAACTCTATTTTGTTCAGTTGAGGGTGCAACAATCTCAATAAGTCATAGCAGGAATTAGCTTCAAACTCCCCCGTACCGGTCAACGCCTGCTGCCATCTCTACCGATCCTCCCCTACGCCAGCATCCCTGGGGATAGCCCGAATTTCCTCCGCAAACCTGGTCGTATATCGGTATAGTTCAGGGTGCCATTGCCCTTACCATATAATAATGTGCACTAACTTTTCTCTACCTGCCTCCAGGAACCCCGGATCACCCACTAACTGTAGCAAGCTACGACATCTAAACCAAGGATCAAGCCACAAATCAGTGTTCCTCCCTTCATAAATAATATGACGAATAGCCTACTTCATAACCCCCATGTGCTTAAGTATGCACTTGAAGGTAACATAATCATTATTATTGAATATGCATGTCCATAAATTCCCCCTTAAGATACTTCTTCTTTAACCACTTAGCTCACAAAGAACCTACCTGCAAGAATTTTCATGCAATGTTTCACCCCTGCTACTTCTCGTAGCATCAATAGTGACATCAGATCGACACCTCCTCTCATGGATGACAGAACTGGTCCCAAGAGATATCATGAAGCCGGACCCCAAATGAAATTAGCACAAATACGCTCAATTTTATGTATGGTACTTGTCGACAACTGAATAGATTGCAACCAGAAAGCTATTAAAGCTGAAATAACTGGTCTAACAAGCCTAATACGTCCACCAAAAGAAAGCCCATGTGCCTACCAACCCTCCACCAACTGTTGTGTATACTCTACTAGGCTGGTGTACTCCAACTCTCGTGCATAATTAATCGAGAGGGAAATACCCAAATATTTGACTTGTAGGCCACCCTTCACAATCTCCAGTACCGCTGCCCGCTCATGCTTTTGGGTACAAGATGCACTAAAGTACACTTTGGTCTTATCTCAATTTAGATGCAGCCCCGACAATCTACCAAACTCTGGCACAATATCTGGGACAACTGCAAGGCCCTCCATCTCGGGGTTCATAAATACCAGGAGATCATCTGCATATATGAGATGATATATATATATATATATATATATATATATATATATATATATATATATATATATATATATATATATATATATATATATAGTCTGGTCCTCCTGAATAGTGGCAATATTTGCTTCCCATGTACCGCAATATCTATCATACATGTGAAATATTCATTACCAATGTGAAGAGGTAGGGGGAGAGTGGATCCCACTGATGTAGGCCTCGATTACTTTGTATGAATCCATGAGGCTGTCCTCGAATAAGCACCAAGAATATAGCTGATGATATACATTCTCGTACCTTGTCAACCCATATAGGAGCAAATCCCATGGTAAGCATCAATTGACACACAAAATCATAATTCACCATGTCATATGCCTTCCGCAGATCAAGCTTTATACAAACTTTCATCCTTCCACTTTGTTGAATCCCTGAACCATCTCATGTGCTAGTAGATTATGCTCCGATATCGATTTTAATGAAGTCGCCTAGTTTCTAGACACTAACCCCTGCATAACATTCTCCATCCTCCAACACATAAGGTGAGCAATTATTTTATATAAGTAATTACAGCATGCAATTGGCCTGGAATCAGCCAGATTGTATGCACCCTCTTTTTTGGTACGAGAGTTAAAAATGTGTTATTTAACTCCTTCAACAATCTGCCCTTAGTGAAGAACTCCTGGACAGCAGCAAGTACCGGATCCTTCAGCGACTCCAAATGAATTTTGAAGAATTTACTATTAAATCCATCTGGACTAGGAGCTTTATTTGGGTCAGCCCCCATCGCTTCCACATCCTCCATTTTCACCGGAGCCATTAACTCAGCATTACCATGATTTGTTACTACCCTTTTGCATACTAGATTAGGAAAGTTAGAAACAAATTCGACTGATTATATAGTTCATTGTAGTACCTGACCACCTCCTCCTGAATGCCCTTCTGAGATTCCACCTGCTTCCTATCCAAGTCCAATATATGATTGATGCTATTACGGTGTTGACGAGCACGGATAACATCACAAAAGAATTTGGTATATCTGTCACCCTCTTTGAGCCACATACATTTGGCACGCTGAGTCATTTGGATCTCTTCTTGCATTCGAAGATTGCTCACTTCTTGTATTAAAGTTTTCTCCTGAAGTGCCAGTTCCTCATTCAGTATATCGTCCTGCATCTATTCCCGAACCATACGAAAGTCCGCTCCAAGTCAGCAAGGACTGTCCTAGGCTAGCTCTCCTACTCTTGTATTTGAGTTCCCCTTTGACGTGCTTAAGCATTTTCATCATATAGTATTGAGCACAACCTACCACCGATCGGTGAATTCCACGACGCACCACCTCATGATAGTCAGCTGATAATAATCAACTATTATTATAGAGAAATGGTCAACCCTTCCAAGGGATCTTGTTTGATAAAGTAACCCAAATCGGCGAGTGATCGCTCGTCCTCGCAGGCAGATCCAACATCGCTGAATGCAGGAACATATCAAGCCATATATTGTTGTTGGTGCTTTCTTTACATGGAGAGAGCTTGCTCTCAACATGTCTTGTAAAATTATAGTCCCACATCGGAAATGCACCATGAGTTATCTCAACATATATACTTGGTTGTGTTGTTGAGAGATGCACATGGGGTGGTGACCCTAAGGAGGGAACCATGTGGGTTATTTTACTAGGAGGTAAGAATAAGGCTCCAAGGATTAAGCATTAATGCTTTTGTCATTCTCTTGGATTAATTCTACTTGGAGCTAAGCCCCAAAGGGGCTTAGTGACTCGGACTCGGACTCATGGGCTCATGAGGCGTAATGTGGCATTTTGTTGGCGCACTTAGCACGTCAGCAATCATGCGGTCTTTATGCGGCTCATATGCGGCCATGCGGTCTTATGCGGCATGCGGCTCATATGCGGCCTCATGCGGCTCATGCGACACATGCGGCACATGCGGCTCATGCGGCACATGCGGCTCATGCGGCTCATGCGGCACATGCGGCACATGCGGTCCATGCGGCTCATGCGGCACATGCGGCACATGCGGTCCATGCGGTCCATGCGGCTCATGCGGTCCATGCGGCTCATGCGGTCCATGCGGCTAGTAGGCTCATGCGGCCAGGCTGCTGCTGCTGCCGCATGGAGGGATCCGCTGACTGTGCAGATTACAAATCAGTTATGGAAAGGCTGAATCAATGCGATTAAATCAGATCCTATCTTTGTGGGATTTGAATTAATTCAGATCCTATCTTTGTGGGATTTGAATTAATTTTGTGGGATTTGAATTAAATCTCGTTGCTATCTTTTGGGATTTGATTCAATCTTTCCATAACTGAAGAGGCGGTTAGGGTTTCCACCCTCTCTCTATAAATACTCTCTTCTGGCCTCCTTTGTAACTACTACGAAAATTACAAGTTAGAAAAGGAGAAAGAGAGAGAGAGTTGCTGCCGCCATTGCAAGTCCATCCGAGGAGTCTGAACAGAGGTGACTTCGAGCGTTCCACAAGTTCTTCAACTTGCTGGTTCCTGGAAGCAGATCGTGTGGGGCGAATCTTGCTTTGAGCAACGGTGTTTTGACACCCCAGCATTGTTCTTCTTCTCATCTCTCTCTAGTTTTATTGTAACTCGTTCTGTCCCAATTGCAACACGTTTGCAAGGAAGAACGAGAGATCTTCTCTTCTCTTTTTCCCTCCTTCAGATTGTAATTTGGCTATTTGATTTATTGTACCATCGTAGATCTTGAGTTTGATCACTGCAAAGTTTTGTGTGACATCTCAGATCTCGATTGCATTTGTTTTTCATCTTTGATCAAGCCCCGGGACTAACAATTGTTCCTTAGAGCTCGATCCAATTGGCAAACCACTCTCCTCTGAGTGGCTTTGTTGTGCCAAGTCCAGACATAGCCGCTTCTTTCTAGGCCTCGCAAACCAGATTGCAGCAAGCATTATTAGA
Source organism: Iris pallida (assembly GCA_029216955.1). Taxonomy (NCBI): domain Eukaryota; kingdom Viridiplantae; phylum Streptophyta; class Magnoliopsida; order Asparagales; family Iridaceae; genus Iris; species Iris pallida. Next base: position 8,791,879 of record JANAVB010021798.1, on the reverse strand, counting down.
AATCATGAAGGATAGGATTAGGTATCGGCCTCCCGCCAAGCTTCTGTCAACCATACATAAGCGCATTGAAATTTCCCATGAAAAGCAAAGGCAGCTTACCGTTGACCGCCACTATGCTCATATGAATAATTTTGTGCCACAAAATATTTTGTCTCTCATGTTATTATGACCATAAACAGCACGAAAGAGAAATTTAAAGCCACCTTTATTTGATTGCTCTACCACTATCAGCTGCTCCAACATATGAAGAACCTTCCTTGCCCAGCTATAAGTATCCCAACGTACGCAAATTCTTGCCATAGAACATATATGAAGATTATGTTCCTGACGCGTTCTTCTCTCAAGAATTCGACTTGATTTAATTTTGGACTCCAAAATAGCATGAATAGAACTTTACTCTTTGCGGAGAAGCTTGCAAATCACCCTCCAACATGCCTGAGCCATGGTTGAAGTCTGCTTAAGGACTACCAATATTTTGGCTAAAGACAGATAACCTGTCTTAAGGACTACCAATTTGGTAGTCGCAGCAATGCATATGTCTACCAAAAATTTGAGAAGTCTTGGCAGCTCTATTAATGCATATCTTCAGGATTGCCAACATTTTGGTGGTCCTGAAGAAAGACTTGTTTGTCTTCAGGACGGCCAAAATTCTATTAGTCATACGCCGTGCTTTTTCTGTCTTCAGACTGCCAAAATTTTGAGTCCTCTAATGAATTAGGTAGACCAAAATTTTGTAATTACTTCGACATCCCAAATAGAATTGTCTCGATTATGAAGGTTCAAAACTGCATAATGGAGTTCAAAATTTCTAAAGTAGTCTCAAATATGACTATCTACTACGGAACTATTAAAACGATATGGATTAAGATTAAAGAATTTAAAAAGGCAGATGAAGACGAAAGTAAAAAAAGCCATTTCTTTTCTTTTTTTAACTAAGTTTAGAGATGCCTTTTAACACTTTTGAAAGGGTATTTTGGAGAAAGTCAAAAAAATTTGTGCTATCCCCTAATACATTTTGGTTTGGGTTGCCTTTAACAATTGAATTGAATAGAACCATGGTACGAACCCCTTGGGAAAGCCTTTGCTGAACTTTCTAACTAGTCAAAATATTTAATTATAATTTATTAATTTTCATCCTTCAACCCGATATTTTCATTTATTTTGAAACTTAAACCATGAAACCAGACCTGAACCTTCTGACTTTGCAACCTCCAAACCATGATACTCATCGAACAACCACCATCAAAGATTCTGTTTGATTTATTTAAGGGGTTCCTTCTCCATCAAATAAAACAACTAAAATGAAAATAATTCCCCGAGTGCAAAAATAAAAATAAAAAAGAACACTCAACAAATATTACAATCAAGACCATTTGCAAACTAGAAAACCTTTTTTTTATATGAAATAAATAATTTCATCAACAGTCTCGAAACATTCGGGACATGACAAATTCCCCAACACTAATGTACGAGTAAATGTTACTATGAGAAAATAACAATTCGAAAGATGAGAATAAGCCAACAAATCAAAAATGGTAAGTTGACATGAAACTGGAGTAAGCAGTTATATCAGCCCAATTTGGGAAGAGGCTCTTCAATTTCTTCACTTCATCGACAATATATTGGTCAAGTACTGCTAGCTCCACTCTCATAGCATCGGAACTGTTAGCCTGCAGTGAACATCAAAGAATATTTAATCGTCTTCCATATATAACTAGTCAAATTTATATAACAAGAATATGCATCCCCAGCTTAGTCGTCGGGAACAACTTAAAAGCATAGTATGAATAGTTTAACTTAAAGTGGAAAACAACTCGAGAATTAACAATATAAAGAGCTGCAGAACTCCACTAATGATGTTTCTCACTATACAAAGGAAGAATGAGAAATTATTAACAGGAGATTATGTAACTTGTTCGGATTTGATCATTGGAACATAATTGTAAACGAAAAGGGACAAAGTTTAGAATGAAGCACCTCCAACCAGAATTTCCAGTTCTCATCACCGCTTCCACTAAGTCTCAAAATGTATGAGGGTGGGCCACCGTCAATTGATTCAGGGGCTGCAGAATATTTCATAGAATATCAACTTTACTGCAAAAATGTGGAAAACAAAGAAAAAAAAAACAATAGTTCATTGTAGGTCACCTGGCAGTCTATTGTTGGCAAAGGACCAATTTGACAAAGGACCAGTTATGTTAAGGACTGTGACCCAGATTTCACCCAAGGAGCTGCATCAGGAGAAGTAAAAAAATTATAAGGGAAATAAAATAGTTTTGAATGAGAGTAGCAGTCAGAGGTACAAATAAAGGCATAAGATGATAAAAGAGAATAATCACCCTAAAGAAAGCTCGAGGTGTACTCTTCGGAGTGCAGTTTCAGAAACAGAATCTGGCTCACGGATTGCCAAATGAGGCATGTTTTTGTATTGCCGGAAAATAGTGTCAGTTTCTGCAGGGAACTTCAGGCTTCCAGAGAACAAGAAAGATACAGGAAATAGCGCCTGGAGGAGAAACAAACCTATCATTACTGCCACAATATGAACATAAAAGCCGACACAGGAAAATTACAAAACCCTGAACCACACTATCCATGCTTTGCAAGTTCACAAGAAATGGAAGTTACTCTTTTATTATAAAGGAGACCGAGCAATTTTTACTATGATTGACTTTTGTTTCACATACTTGGCCAGAACTGTGCAAGAGGTTTATAGGATGTGATTGTTAGATAATAGTAAGAGAGAATAATTGGGCTGCTTTATTGGAGAGGGTATGATCCCTATTAATATGATGAAGATTGAGGTCCCCATATTGAATTATGGGTCTAACAGAGAGTGCCTATTAAAGAAATAGTAAAGAGATACATAATACTCTCTCTGCAAGCTGGAGGACAAACCCAACTTGGAGAGAGAATTTAGAAAGAAAGGTCGAGGAACACCGTTGGTTTGGATATCCGCCAATGTGGAACAACGAGAACATGGTGAAGGCAAACTTCATGAAGTTTGACTTGATCTCCGATGAAATGACAATCAACTTCTATGTTTAGCATTCTCATTGAAAACTAGATCCTCGGCAATGTGAGTGACAACGTTGTTGTCACGGTATAAAGTAACCTGAGATGTCAAGGGAACACTGAAATCAGGCGTAGGGTTTTGATTCAAGAGAACTAAGAGGCAACATGAGTCATGATGTGATACTCAGTTTCAACAGAGCAATGTGCGACAACAATTTGTTTCATGCTCTTCCAAGTGACCAAATTGCCACTAAAGAATATGCAATAGCGACTAGTCGAGCAATAATCATCAACAAAATTTGACATAATCATCATCTGCATAAGCTAAAAGGAGACAATAGAAGACGATTTCTAAACAAGACCATGGCCCAGAGACTTCCTCAAATAGAGGAGAATACATTCAAGCACAAAGATGAAACACAGTCGAAGTCTGCATATAATGAATGGCCACACCGACAACAAAGGAGATATTTGGAAGAGCTATCAGTGTTTCCGGGGAAACATTAAACACGTGTCAGGACCATGGAGAAGTGGATCAAAGAGCTAACATTAAATCTTCTGATTTGTCCTATATCAACTGGATGACAATAAAGAAGGTTGATTTTCTCTAAGATGTCACGGACTTAGTACTTTTGTCTACACTTTGGCCCGTGTGGTGCACAAGCTTCCTACTCGAAGACCCGTGCTAGCCTTCCCCAAACGCTTAGCTATATCGCTAAGGCGAAAATGAGAACAATGTGGAGCAAAATAGAGAGATTTGAAGATTGAAAACTTCACTATACTAGACAGAGTTTACAACTTCGTGGTGAGGAACAAATGAGCCTCCCCTAATGCCTCAAAGGGCTTACATGACGCTTCTAGAAATAGAATATTCTAGGGATTATTCTAGGTCCTATTACTAAGGAAGACTCTAGAATATTTAGAAGGCTATGGAGACTTCACGAATCTTCAAAAGACTCCACCACATTCTGGAGGATTCCGGAAGCTTCCAGTAAAATCCCGGTCCGTGGAGGGTTATACAGATCCGTTTCGGTGGGACGAAAAATCTTGTGCGTGACAAAGAGATCAAAACAATACTTCCTCAGAGAGAGAAGCAACGAAACTTCCTTGTGAGAAACAGTTTTAGTTCCAACGACCTAGATCAAAGTTGCTGGAAAGATGAATTTTATCTATGGAGATTCCAGCAGAGTCATCTCCAGATATTACTATGTCATCCACATAAATGAGAACCACCATAGCTTGATGTCATGATGAGTAACTTGAGAAGAATTGGTAGCAATCCAAGGAAAACCAATCTGCTGAATGAATGACCGACTGAACTTGTCGAACTAGCCCTGGAACTGTTTAAGACCCTAAATACACTTGGGTATATGACAAATCACGTCTCCCAACACCACCAATAACCCTGAGGTTGCTAGATGTAAACTGTCACAGAAAAATCCATATTAGTAAGGCATTCTTGATGTCTAGTTGATGCAATGCCCATCTGTGGTTGACAACCAAAAGAGAACACGAACGATGTTCAATTTGGCAACTGGAGAACTAGCCCCATTGTAGTCAACCCCATAGCACTAGGTGCCCTTAAAAAGATAAGCTTTCTGGGGTTCGACAAAACCAAATGGATTGTGCTTGATGGTGAATACTCATCACAGCCAACACATGAGTCCCACAAGGTACAATAACAAAATCCCATGTGCTATTGGACCTAAAACCTGTACTTCTTCATCCATAATAACATGCTAATAACGATGTTGAAGAGCTGCTTGAACAGAAGTAGGAACAAAAACCAATGACAGCAATCCATCAAACTGACATAAAGATGGAAGGAGACGATGATAAGAAATAAAGGTAGCAATATGATTCATAGTATAAGATCGTGGTTTCTCACACATCACAATCTGGCAGTTATCCTGACATCAGACACAGGTACAGAATCAACAGGACTAGCAACAACTGACGGTACCATAGAATCTTGTTAGCACCACCTTGTGTTAAACATGAAGTTCTACAGGGGCTGGGTTAATCAGAACAAGGATATGGGGCTCAATGGAGGCTAGAAAGGGCCAAGGTGATTCAGGAGGTTGTAGACATGGTAAAGTGAAGAATAACTACTCTTCGGGAAAGGTGACATCAACAGACGTGATAATCTTATTCTCTGTCAAATAAAAGAAAATAAAACCTTTTTGGTTAGAAGTGTAACCAACAAAGACACCCAGTAGCCCGAGAAGCAAGTTTATCATGATCGGGTGTGTGATTGTGAACATAGCAGGTAGAATCAAAGGTACAACTAAAGACTTTGCGGAAAAAAGTAAATGGTTCTTGGTTTGTAATAGAGAATAGGGATTGATTATTTAGGATAAAGGAGGCCATGAGGTTGATTAGATAGCAAGTTGTGTGCAAGATATATTTCAATTAAGACATGTATGGCATCATTTATCACCACATACTGTTGATCCACCTTGAAATTTATTTAGTGTTTCATGGACCGGAATAAGTGGAGCAAATGGTGCAAGTAGATTATGTTTGCACAAATAACAATGACCATGAAATATCAGGATACTATGCAATGTGCACTTAATAATAATTAAACCAAAGTCAGAACCTACATACCACCCAAGAACATTTAGCTGACTGGTAATCCACTGTAAAATCAAAATCAGAACCAATATTCAGGACTTTCGCAGCTTCAGGTACATTTTTGAAAATAAAAGTCAATGAGTTGGCATCCACTACTGAGAAATCATAGCTGGACTCCACAATTGTACTTGAATCTGTCAAAAGCACCATAGACAGTTACAAAAAAATGAACAATTTCTAATACTTACAAGGAATCTCGTGCTCTATTCGGTGAAGTAGATAATTTCTGGAGACTAAAGTGGAAAAAAATTGCTAAGGGTTGGAGAATTTTTTAGGCTTCAATTTGATCGACCACCACCAAGCTGTAACAATTCTACATCCGGTTTTGGAAGAAATCAAGTTAAAGTATTTTTATATCATATTATATAATTAGTTAATTTTGATATTATAAATTGAGAGTTTATATCATATTATTCTTGTCGCAAAGTATGCAAAGGTGAGAAACAAGGCACGACAGGAATATGGGTAAATTCTCACGTTTGCATACTTTACAACAACAATAATCTCTCTTGCAGTGACGAACATAAATTTTATGTTCCAACTATAGGTTCTCTCTGACAGCAAGATTCATTTGATGGCGAAAGATGTGGTAGGACGTTTTCTTTTAGTACCGGCTTCAAGGTCCTTCGGATCACGACTATAAAATAAAAAAGATATTTCAAGTTAATTAACAAACACTTAATTTAATTAACAAATATTATAATTTAATACAGACCATAGGATTGGAAAAACAATGGACTATCAAGACTGCCAAAATTTTGGCAGTCCTAAAATGGACTTGTTCTACAATCAGTCCATTTTAGGACTACCAAAATTTAATACAGTCTAAGATACTATCAGGACTGCCAAAATTTTTGGCAGTCCTAAAATGGACTTGCTGCACAGTCAGACCATTTTAGGACTGCTAAAAATTTTGACAGTCCTAGCAGCATGACAGTCCTAAACTGCAGCAAGTCCAGTTTAGGATTGCCAAAAAATTTGGCAGTCCTACATGCTGCTAAGACTGCCAAAAATTTTGGCAGTCCTAGGTAATTTTCATGCCGCGGGCTATGTTAGGAATAATTTTTTCCAAAATTAGAGAAGTTTTTGTTCTGTATACAATATTTTTTGACAGTCCTAAACTCCATCTTCTCCATACAATAAAATTTTCCAAAATACTTTAACAGTCCTAGGATTAGGAATAATTTCTTCCAATTTTTTTTTCAAAAATAATAGTATCAACCGAATACAATAAGCATTAGGATTTGTACCTTGTTTGTGAGGAGCCTTTGGTTGTCATCTCTGAAATTGGGACAAGATTGGGAAGGAATCTAGGATTTTGCTGGTGATGGAGAAGATGGAGGTGGTGGAGAAGAAGTAGGGGTTTGAAAGCTTTTGGGAAGAGAGAAAGTGAAAGGTTGAAATGAAGGTAAAACATTGGGTTTGGGAGGTGGGGGGATTGGGTTGGGGGGCAGCCCTAAGTAAAAAATGGATTGTCCTGAATAATTTCTCCTCTAAGCTAGGCTAGCCTTGAGTAAGAAGTGAAGTGCCCTTATAATTAGCCTTCCTTTTACTTATTAATATTGCAATACTTCACTAGATATATGGTGCCTTACACTCATATTTTTTTACTTTGCAAATAACTAGTGTAGTTATTGATATTTAAGCTTCTTAGCACTCTATTTTGTTGTGAAACCAACATAAGCTTCTAATTTCCTTAGTAACATTAGAACAAGTTACAGCATAGATTTTAACAAACTACTTATCAATTCCAAACTCTTCGACTCTGCACCCTTGACTATCAATGATAATTCCCAAAGTGCCAAACCTGAAAAGTTGAATGATTTGAACTTCACGAAATGGCAGAACAAGATGCAGTTTTGGCTGACTACGTTAGGGCTTATTTCTTCCATAGATGGTTAAAATCTTGTCACTCCTGACTAACCAAATTCTTCCGGTCAACAAACTTCTTCCAACCTTGCTACCCCTGACCTAGCTAACACATCTAAATCTACTTATTTTGGCTCCAAACCCAAAACACGCGAAGATATTAACTACCACTGCTACCATAGATTCTTAGCGCCCTGTCTGAAAAATCATACAAGTTATATCATGAAGTTAAAGGGCTAAGGAACTATGGGATGCACTGGAGAGTGGATAGAACCTAAGAAGACACTAGCATCCTTAGATTTACCTCCTCTGCCTTCAACAATTCTACAATGGTACACTTCAAGCCAATGAATGAACATATCCATGAGTTCCAATATTATATTAGACATATTGAATCTCGTGGCACTAGCTTTTCTGAAAACAAAGTTTTTTACCTTGTTGACAAATTTCCTCCCTATTGGAAGAAAGTTGCTGATGATCTAGACATGCAGGCAACAGTTTTCAAACATATCCTAGCTTCACATGACCTAATCTAGCATGGCAAGTACTAGAAGGTTCAACATTCCTAACAACAGGAGAAGAAGGAATAGTTCTACTCATAATATTCAATTTAAAGAGACCATTTAGTACAAATCCTTTACCAACTAATAGGTCATGTTTGGTTATTAAAACCTTATTGAATTCCAATACAATCTTGTAACCTTGACTAAAAAGTGAAGACCCACTGATGCGGTTTCCTCTGATAGAGGGCACATGTAGCAATTCATTTAGAGGGTCAGAATTTTCCCATATGTCGTTTGAGGTTTCGTGGATCATTTTCCCTTCACTTGTGCTACAGAGTCATCTCCTAGAGTTACATCTCCACTCACTTCCCAATAAGTGAAAAATCAGGAGTGATTAAAGCAAACATGTATGTTAGCTCCTAAATCTAACCAACAATCATGGGAATGAAAATATACTTCTTTTATTTATTGACTTGAATAATATATGAAAACCCAGAATACATATATAGGAGGTCTTGACCAGCTCACTTAGTCTAGGTGATGTGACTCTAAAGTTAGTCATAAGAGAATGACAGACAATTACCATCATTCACCACTTGCATAACTTTTGCAAATACTGAGTTTTAAAGTTCAGCGGCAGCCCACTGGATATCCTCCTGCCATGTACCCACCTTAATTCCCATCACCCGTATGCATCAACTACACTGAAAAATACACACAAGGCTATCGAAGACCAAACCAGAGGTTGATCGGCCCATGTTTGAATCAGTTTCAACACACACACAAAACTTCCAAACCCACTTTTAACTTTCCCTTTTTCCCTTCTTATTTTCATGCAGACAAAGGGAGGTGAGGGTTAGCATCCGCAGCCGATGCTGATGTGGTGATATGGTCACCGGAGAAGTCAAATCCAGCTCCCATGGTAAGTTGTTACCTTCCCTTTCTTTCCTCTCTTTCTTCCTCTCTTCCTTTTTTTTCAATGGGATTGGCCGAAACCTATTTTTATGGCCCCTGTTTATCAGAGACCTTCAAATCCGATCCGAAACGTATCAGTTTCAGTCAATCCTTTGAACCTTACTTTAAAAGCAGTCTTAAAATGCTAACTTGGCAAGTTTGAAGGCCAAAGGTCTCAAATTTCTTTCAGCATATTTAACAGTGTACGGATAAGTAGAACTTGATGTTCCAAATCCTTGCATCCAGTTTTAAAACCCTTACTTGTATTGTACCTTGGCCTGTCAACTGCTTTCTAATACCTACAACAAAGCTATATGAACACAATTACAACATTCCTTTCTGAGAACAATTACAATATTTCTTAATCATACACTAAGATGAAAAATAAGGTTTTATGATCAGACTTTTGGGTTGATGTAAAATATATAAATATACAATCTCAGTGAAAAATTTATGGAGATCTGATAGCTATGAAACCACTGAGATGGTAAATACAATTGTAATGTAACTAAAAATAGGTGACTAAATCTTCAAAATATGCACTACATGCCTAGACCAAAAAGAAATTTAGTTTCTAACCTGAAAACAGCTCTAAGATGTCAGTAAATTGTGTACTGCATTATAGTAGTACCAAACTAGACCCACTGGAATATGTATATAAGAAAACTGAAAAGCCTAAACATGTTGAACCTGACAAACCATGAAATAAACTTTTAAAACTACCTGAGAGAAGGTAATGCACATGCAGAGGTATTGTATGAACGGGATCTAAACACCCATAAAAATAAATGTCACCAAGGACAAGTATAAACTACATAGAGATTATCTCACTTTTACATAATTGAGTATAACATACCTGAAGTCACGAATGTATGCTGAAGCACCACCCTTTTTGGTGCATCAACACTATATGGAAAGAACTGGGATGACAAAGCCCAGGCAAGGACACTAACTTGCAACAAGCAGTGCAAAATGGATGATCTGGCCAACCAGCGACCAGTAATAGGTATTAGAGGACCCATACACCAACCAGTGACGACTCCAACCACAGCTGCGACTAAAATATCTGGGACGAAAAATCCTGCAACAAAGCATTGTTTTCATTTCTCGATCAAAATCGTGTAGCAAACTTTAATTAAGGGAACTGTGTTTTAGTTTGGCTCTTTCGCTCCGATAATAACTTGAAGATAAATAATATCCCTTAATCAATCTTATTCATCTTCTCTTCCTAGTCCAGAAACTTTGGAGAATTGCTCCTTGGTTGCATGGGCATGAACTAACTTAAAAGGCGGATAATTTATTTCCTACTTACCAACTGACCTTCCTGTTCCAGGTTACATACAACTTCTACACTTTTAACTAATTACAGAGGCAGGAATGTGCACTAAAATAGAGGGTATCACCTGTTTGTTAAAATAAATGTCATTCTTTACATCGAGTTTCTCCCTTTAGAGTTGTGCTCTGTATGCTTTTTTTAGCTGGCTTTTGCCTTTGGATTAATCATGAAAACTGGGTGGGGGATATCCCGAGCTCTACAACAAAAGACATGAAGGGGAGTAGCCCAAGTCCCTAGTTCATTACAATAATAACATATTGCTCAGTAGCATACTGATGGGGAAAAGGCTCAGATGATAATGATGGGAAAGGTAAGCTTGACTAGGTTTGAATTTGAATTCAATAGTAGGAGTACCACATAGATGAATCTAGCAATGTCAACTATAACAATAGAAAGCAATGCCAACTATAACAACAGAAAGTAAGCGCAAGCCTAAATCACTAAGGGTGTGCTTCATTGCCTGCAAGTGGAGTGAAGTGAAAAAAGTGACTTTATAAAAAGGGATATTTTAGCAAATATCCCCATTCAAAATATTGACACTAGCATATACCCTCACTTTTTAAAAAAACTAGCGATGCTCACATTCCTTTGTATGGAGCAAATAACATTTTAAGATATACTCCACTATTTGATCAAAATTTTGGCTGATTTACAGGGGGCATTTGTTAGTTTTTTTTTTTTAAGTGAGGGTATATGCTAGTTTCTATATTTTGAATGGGGCATTTGCTAAAATATCCCTTATAAAAATCCACCCTTTTATAGTGCGTTTTTGAGATATCTTGTATGGTTATGAAGTTTTTGTCCCAGCAAGTAGCTTGGGTCATTTAATGTGCATTGCTAAATAACAAGAAAGCAGAACTATGATAGCTGGTAGTAAAAACAAATAAGTGAAACTAACCATATGGCCGTGGAAGAGAACCCATCATACCCATCTTCTCAATCAAAAATTGGACCAAAAATCCACCAAAGTAGACAATATATGTCAGGCACGGGAATAGTGGGATCACGTATCCTACCAACGTCCTGTAAATTTTCATCATAATATAAGCTGGAGAAACATATACATGTTTCCTAATTCCTGAAAAGCCTAGGATTCATTAGATATGCAAAGCAAAAACATAAGCAGTACAACATCTCAGCAGAACAGTCTACAACTGATACATTTACAGGTTTTTTTATTAACAGGAAATATGCTTTACAATGCCTGAGAGCTTTGTCAATCGATGTCAACATACATTCATGTAAAGAAAAAGAAATCCAACTTATACCGGAGAAAACCTCCAGCAAGCAGCTGGTTGGTGCATGTGTGTAATTTACAGGAAATATGCTTTACAATGCCTGAAGCTTATGACAAACAATGTCAACATACACTCACGTAAAGAAAATGAAATCCAACTTATACCGGAGAAAACCTCCAGCAAGCGGCTGGCTGGTGCATGTGTGTAGTTTGTGGTGATAATAGTGGGTTCCTTGCTTAGGCCTTGAACCTAATAAACTCTAGTACATGAAAGAATTCATTGCAGCTTTCTATGCCATGAACTTTCTCACATTATTCAACAACACTTCTTGAGGCCAGAATATCTCGAGAATGGTTGGACTTCATCATTGACTCAACTTGCCAACTTCTTGGCAAGGTAAAACCGGCTGAAGCTGATGTCTAGCTCAACTTGTGCTTCATGCTGGCACTAGTCAGAAAATATTTTATGGTCGAATTTTTGTTGTTTGTTAGGGTACTTAGTCTACTTTCTAATGCATCACATCAGTCTTCAAAGGAAAGTTATGGAGTCTTCTGGCAGGTGTCATGTGACGCCAAAACCAATCAAGTTGTGACCTTCCAACTTCCATTCCGAGTCTCCAAGCTATTTACGAGTCCTTTCTGTTCTCTCTGTGTTAAAGATAGTGGGTGTACTAGGGTGTGTGGTAATATATTTAGTCCCACATTAGCTAGAATTGTATGCTGAAGTCTCTCTCTCTCTTATATATGGTAAACTAACTAAAGAAATAAGTACAGAGAATTCCCCTGTTCCTTTCTCGGCCTTTTCAGCATAAGGTCTCTACCACCCTTTAAGATTCTCTGATGCGCCAAGTTAACCTAATCTTTTCCTTCTGGTGGAGCCTCCTATTCGTCTCCTGCCAGTGCTAAAGTGCAGCATTTAAAAAATGTATCAAAAGGGAGTACAACTGTGTCTTCTTTACATACTTAGCTTTAAGCTCATTGACTTCATTCTCCAGTCCGTATTCACCCTTCCTCTGCAATTGTAGATCCACTCTAATAATGTGCCAAATGTTTCTAGTATAATCACATTCAAAGTAAACGTGATCAGTAGTCTCCTCCCCTCTACTGCAAAGCTCACACCGAGTAGGAATTTGCATTCCATATGCCAGCAATCTAGACTTAATTGGCAGTTTGTCCTTCACTCCAATATAGGTACAACAGGACATTTTATTGCAATGTCATTTGTACCAAACCATGCTCAATCCAAGCTGGAGGTGTATAAGGCTCCATAATCATTCTGTATGCATCCTTAAGGGAGAAATACTTACTAAAAGTCCATTCCCAGAAGTCTTTAGTCTCCGTGTTGTGTTATCTCCACTTGCTGAATTTCATCAGTAAGAAGAGATGCACTCATGAGCTCATGTGGCACCCACTTTCCTTCCCTGATAATTCTTCTGACATAATGGTCCTCCTGATCCAGCTGAAAAGTATTCAACCTACGTATATATCAATCAACCTACCCTGTGGTAGCCAAGGATCAAACCACAGAGAAGCGTTTAATCCCTTACCTATATTTTTCTGCAACACATGGAGAATGAACTCTCTGTGCCTCACCATCTCCTTCTAAGTGATAGAGGCATTATTGTCTATTGGCATGTCCCCGAATCTAGAGGACTTTTGATACCTATTTCTCATCCGTTCTTAACAGATGGTATCCTCAGTCAAATACCTCCATATCCTCTCCACCTGCATACTACTCATGACATCAAACAGATCTGATACCAATACCACCTCCTTAGGCTTAGCAATTTCCTTCCAACTAAGAGTTTGTATTGATGATTGTCAAATGAATTTTGAACACAACTTGTGCAATATATTCACAATACTCTTTGGAAGTTTGAACACTTGTAGCAAATAGTTTGCAATCTCTGTTATAACTGACCTGACCAGCTCCACGTGCCAACTGCCATCCATCCAATCTTCTTCTGCATTTTTCAACGATTCTAGAATAGTCGTGTTTATTCAATTCAACGCCTTGTTAGCGAGGGGGATCCCTAGATAAATCATGGTAAGCCGACCATCCTCAGTACCCAGAATTTCCTCAAGAGATGCTTTATTTCGGGAATGCTTACACTGAAATAAATATTGCTTTTCTGAACTTTCATATTCAAACTTGAAAAGTCTGTTTACTCTTGCAATGCAGTCTTGATAGAGCTAAAAAACTTGGCCTTAGCTTGTGAAAAGATAAGCATGCCATTTGGTGTGGTTGAATCTTCTCCTGCAGAGGACTGAAGTTCACCCTAACCATATGCAATTCAAGTTTAGTGGATAATGCTTCACAGCCAGTGCAAACATATAGGGTGAAATGGATCACCCTGTTTTAGTCCTCTAGAGGTCCTGATGAAACCAGTGGGGCAGCCATTCACCATTATAGAGAAGGATGGAGTTGTAATACACTTCCTAATAAGTTTGACTCGATGTGAGTTCATTCCCATACATGAAAGAGAGTGACAAATGAACTCCTTGTTCACTGTATCATAAGCCTGCCTTCAGCACTTGTCCATCCCTTTTTTTTTTAATCAAAGTCCTTAATCAAGACATTTGCCAGACTGATGTTATCCTATGCTTCTGTTCTTTATAAAAGCTCCTGGGTTCTCAGCAATAAGCTCCCTCATTATCTGGTCCATCCTTCTGCACATTATTCTTGTTATCACCTTGTACAAAAAGTGCAGGAGACTGGACTATACTCCTGGATACTAGTAGGCTTCTCTACCTTAGGGATCAGTGTAATGAATGTATGGTTAAGCTCTTTAGCTTTCCTTTCTGAAAGAAGTCCCTAACTGCTTTAATCATGAAAGGTTTAAAGCTCTCTCAATGCAGCTTAAATTTTTTTGCACTAAGTCCATCTGGGCCTGGGGCTCTATTGTCATCTGCCTCCTTAATAACAGTAGCTACTTCTTCCTCAGTGATTTCAGCATGAAGAAGAGCTTTTGCCTGTGATGTCATTAGCCTTCTGGGCACTAATGGAGTGAAGGAAGTAGGGCAATCTACCTGATGATATAACTCAGTGTAGTATTCTACTGCTTCTTTCTTCAAATTGTCCTCCTCACCTACCTGACTCTGAGAATTAACCAGGCTAGAAATAATCTTTCTAGCCTTGAAATAATTTTAGAAAAATTGTGAGCACTTATCCCCCTGTTAGCCATTGACATTTATCCCTTTGTGCAAGGCTAATTTCTTCAGCAAAAGTCTCCTTAGCCAATTGGATAATAGAAAGCCCTTCCTCTTGTATGAGCCTGAATCAAGGGGAGTAAGTTGTAACTGCTCCTGAATTTTTTCGAATCTCTTCCTAGCTTCTGAGAAGGCATCCTGATTAGTTAATAAAGAACCCTTCCATGCTTTGAGTCTTCTCCAGACATCCTTGCGCAGACACACTATTCTATACATAGGTGGGCCTGTTCTTATGACCTTTACTGCATCAATGATGTTATCTTCATACCCAGGTTTCATACTCCAATGATTTGCATACCTGAAGGAGGAGCTCTCTTGGAGTACTGGCTTGACTTAGAAGCTTCACCAACATGGGACTATGATCACTTGACAATGTACTATAAAATATGTGGGAATAGATTAAACAACTGTGCAATCCCAAAATATCTAATCTATCTAACTTGCACCAAATTCTCTGATTTGTCGATGCCCTGTTATTCCAGGACCAAGTGTTCCCCAAACTTGCCAATTCTGAAAGGCTTGATGAAATAAAATCTTCAAGTATTCTCACACGATGTGATTGCCTCCTATCTTCTCTGAATTGAATGTGACACTATCCCCTCCAATTGCCCAAGGAGCATTGAATTACCTGGGCTAGAGCTTCTACCTCATGCCAAAGGGAAAGGGCTACTCTCTCTGAAGCTAAGTTAGAACCATAAATGACTGAGATGCAGAAATGGAGCCCCACTTTGTTCTTCATATCCCAATGTAACTGATTGCCATGTTACATCTACTACATCACAATCCCAACCAATGTTATAGATTTTGCTAGGCGGAATCGGTGCGCCGAGGGCCCGACTAGCGCCTAGGGCGCCTAGGCGCCGATTTGTTTATTTTTTTATTTTTTTTTGCTCATGCATGCATATGCCTATATATAACATATATGTAACATAAAAACACAAAGTCTTATGAGTTGTTATGGCTAGCATAGCTATGCCTAAGTTCTCATAGGGATGGTTGAGGGTCAAATCCTAGGAATGTCAAATTTTTATTTTTTTTCAGTTTTTTTTAACTTAGAAAAAAAAGGGGAGGAGAGGAGAGAGAGTGTGCAACAGCAGCCCCTCTCCTCCTCCCCTCCCTTCTCCTCTCCTCTCCCCTCCCCTCCTCTCCTCCTCCCCTCCCACCACCAGCAGCAGCAGCAGCAGTAGACAACATCATCCACCACCGGCGACTAAGGTGGCGACGGTGACGGCGGCGAAGAAGATGACGGCGGCAGGTAAGTATATAATTTTTTTTTTCAAATATGATTTTTTTTGAAAATTTTCATCAGAAACAGATCAAACTGAGGTGGACTCCAACTTGTCAACCTGCCAACAGTACTATATCTCACATCATGCCAACAATCAATAGGAAGAGTCAAACAAACTCATCTTCATGTCATCACAAGGACTCATCATCATTATCAAACAAGAAGACTCGACATCATGTCAAGCCGCAACAACTCATTATCAAAAAGATTCGTCGTCACGTCATTGTCAAACAAGCAGGCTCGCCATCACCTCACATCAAGACGACTCATCACCAGACAGACTGAATCATTGTTATGACGACACACTTCGATGGTTTGGCATACACACCAGGACATGAGAAAACTTTACAAAAACATATTAAAACAGAATATGTGTAGTCACGTTAACCCGTTAGTAAAAGCAGTTTAACTAATCGTCCATTCAAATGAAATAATGGCTAATGACATCATGTGATTGGGTGGCCTTTCCTATATAAGGAGGGCATCCCCTCTATCAAACTAGAAGAAACTTCTCAAAGCCACCACAAAAGAATTCCAGCTGACGAATGTCACGTCCTGATTCGCTAAATCGTTTGTCATCGCATCAATTTATGTCGAATCGATCGTCCCCGCTGGAACGTGATGTCGTACAAGTCTAAATTGCACTGATACAAGACAATAACGTGCATTTGATAATTCTTTTGAAATAACATGTTGAAATTAAATAGTCGCAGAAAGTTGAAGACGCAATATAGGAAGAAAATAATTTTCCATTGATAACTTGCAATGGAGTACAATTCGTACTTATATTACATATCCAGTTGCGGCTACATTTATTGAAATAACAAAACGTTCGACAAGCTGCCATGCAAGGTTCTAAACGGCGGTAGGCGGGTGCACGGCCAAGAGAGTCCGCCTACCGCCTAGGCACTGCCAAGACGCCGCCTAGACGATCGATACATTTTGAACATTCATTTACTATTTTACCACTGTTCTTTGCATAATATGCATATTTTAATGGTGTTCCATGTATAACTAAGTTGTAGAACGAATATTTACAAAGTTTTAGTTTCATAAAAGTGAACCATAGGCCCATAGTGCTTACAAAAAAAAAAAATTGCCAAAATATTTTGTTAGGTATTGCTTGTTTAGGCCCCCCGTCTATGCCGCCTCACCTCCACCTATGCCACCAACCTCTGTTGGCCGCCTACTCCACCGCCTATCGAAGAGCGGTTGGGAGAGAGACCGCCTACCGCCTAGACGGCCGCCATTTAGAACATTGCTGCTATGAAATAGTACTTGTCATTCCATACATTTACACCTTTTTATACATTTGAAACAAAATCCTTCGACATGGATAGGCTTCAAAATACATCAAAACAGGAAGAGCTTCGAGTTGCCTCTCGATCATCAGCTACAACTTAGAGTCGTGCACCCGCAACATGCTCGCCACCTGGGGACTTGGGGATTAGTACACTTAGGAATGCACTAGTGAGTAGGACGAACCCACTCGCCTAAACCGATACTCTTATTAAGGAAGCATGCATTTAAAGTTGTCTTTCTATTTAGAACTAGATGAATTGTAGATCATATCGATGACATAATTTAAAGCAGTAAACACATTTTTACCAAGGTCGATGTGTCCGTCCCTGCATAAAAACAGAGTATTTGCAGAAGACAATAGATGAGGATGATTTCTATTTTATATGCGGTTATTGGTGATATCGACATCATGAAGGACGATTACATAACATTGCCACGTCCCCTACGAGTCTGGGTTGCAAGCCCAACTGGAGGTCCCGCAATGCCTCGCGTCGAAGCACGATTTAATAATTTTCTCCTAAGTCGATTCGGTTTCGGTGCCACGGATACACTTTTAAGGAAAGATAACACTGTGCACAAGTTGTCCATGACCATGCGAATGCGTGAACAGTTTTATCTATGAAACATATGCATAACATAAACAAAATTAAGCAGTATAATCCATAAACTTACGCATCAATTTATTTTCTCCAAAGCCGTATGTCCCGATTTGGCGACCCGTAGTCATCAAACAACCTAAGGCACCATGCGACAACCGATTTTACGATGTGACCCGCTGCATCTAGGACTTATTCCAACAGAAGCCGATTCATTAGTTGAAAATGTTCTCATATCATTCATCCAAATCGATTTTGTGATGCTTAAAAGGTTTTTCGTACACCAAGCTCATGACTAAGTTAGTATAGTTATCTAAATTTCCGACCGAGTCTGACTAACTACGAGCCTATTATATAGTGCGTCGCCTAGCGGGAACGGGGCCCTACAAAATATACTACTAAGAAAAAATTTCATCCAGAAACTTAAGAATAAGGCTCTGACCTCGAATTAGACAAACAACGAAGGATACTTCTACTTCATCGCTCTCCATTTTCCATGTCGATTCCTTAGCTGAATGGTTAAGCCATAACACGCGAACCAAGGACATCGACTGATTTCACATAACTTTTTCTATACGGTCCAAAATTTGAACATGCTCCTCCGACTATGACAAGTCTGCACGCAACTCAAGCTGATCGAAACTAACCACGTGACTTGAATCACTCACATACTTCTGAAGTTGAAAAATATAGAAGATGTTGGGCACTTCAGCCAGGACAGGGGGTGTAGTGCCTCGTCCCAACATCGTGTCTTGTTCCTCGTTTACGAGGAGAGCATTTAAGAAACACTGTCGCTATCGATTGATCGAGACCAATTGAATTAAGATTCTTTTCTCGTTATTGAATGGCTTCTTCAGAATTAAGTCCTATATTCAGCAGGCTATGTTTTGAGGAAATACTCTGCGGCTGAGTCTGCCGCTGCTCTGTTTTTCATGCCACACTTGCTTCTTTGGCTTTGGATCTATGAATGCGTTTTCGCAAATGTTTCCGAGAGATTTCATTGCTTGCATACTTCCTATTTCATATCGAATTCAATAGAGAAGGGTAGAGTGCTGATGCATTCCTTGTGCGATTTCAGGTGATCGCGTAGGCGCCGTCTAGCGCAACAAGACCTCCCCCAGCTTCAAATCAATCAAGGTGAGTGGCTAGATCCTTCTCTCCCTTGACCCTCTTGTTCTTCAATCAATCGATAGAATGTTAGTTGATGATGCAAGGACACGAATGCTTATTTTCAATGAACTGGTGCACGATTTCTCACATACACCTGCTATAGAATTGTTATGCTATGAAACTGATACATGCTTGCTTATGTTACTTGCTATAGAACCGTGTTAACCAATGATTGAACCAAAGAAATAAATATTGTAACGATAAGGCGAAACATGATAAAATTGGTTAAGATTCTTATGTTAGACTATGCTTGAGTAATTAATGTTAGTCTAGCATGGTTATGGACAACCTGTACACAGGGGCGATGTTTCTTCGGACAGTCTCTCGGGGCCACAGGACCGATTCAGCCTAGGAAGAAACACGATAGCTATGCTAGATTGTACCGCAGGTATTCGGGGCCTTTCAACGGAGCTCGCTACTGACGTTGAACGAGTCACCGTCTAAACCAAGCTATGACTCCATGATAGCTTCTCATGCCGGTGAACTCCACGAATATGCACTAGTTTAACTTATGTTATTCAATATGATAGGGAAGAATATGGTAAGTTTTATACATCAACGACACGCTTTGTCGTGGGTAAGTTCCAACGTAGTTTATATCATTATGTCTATGGAATGTTATATGCAAATCAACTAGGGTGGCTAGAAAGACCATTAAATATATTGCATGCTTCACATAATTTCCTGAAACAAATGAGGGTGTAGAATTTAAGTAGTCACCCACCAGAACACGGCAATGTACTGATCCTCGCTCTCTACAGATGCAACAAACCAGGAAAGCGTGCCAAGGAATTGAAGGCGATGCTAGTTCATTTTGAAGTATTGCTCGTACGCGCGAAGACTTGATCAAATCCTTCTGAAGATCCCCGCATTAGTCCAAGCAAAGATGACTCAACTCTTCCCTATCCAAGGTGTTTTGTATGTTTTGGTTGCATAATGGAGATATAATGTATTGAACAACTATCTCATCGTCGTTCATTTTGAAGTCGAGTTGTAAGCCCGCGCGGCACCTTTTGTAATCGAGTCTCTAATCTGATGTTTATTATCAATCAAGCAAAAGTTTTCTTCTATATAAGTGTTCAATATTCTCTGTGTACTCTTTAGTTGTTGTGTTTCAGATAACCTTATGATTTTGTCTTGTGTGAGTACCAACTTAGGCTCGCACGACATTATGTCCGGGGGACGACTATCGATTCTACGGAATCGGAACGTGACATAATGGTATTAGAGCACGACTTTACGTCCTTTGGCTTTCTGTCTTGAGTATCGAAACCTTTGACCTCGTATCGATGAGATAAGTTGTTCCATACAGTGAGTTTGTAATATTTTCTGAGACATGTGAGTTGCCTTCATATTTTAGAAGTTGCAGAACCAGCGGCTGTGAACGAAGAGAGTGCTTCGAGTGGCTCGAGTAGCTCGCGGTCTGGACCTTCTAACGATGCCATGGAACGGATGTTGCTTATGCTGGAAGCGCAACGGCAAGTCGAGGAAAATCAACGCCAGAACGAGCATCACCAATGGCAAGTCGAGAATTAGCAGAAACGAACTGAGGCACGGCATACTCAATTCGAGATCCGATTCGAGGTGCAATTCAATTTGCAGCAGAAGGAGCTTGATACTCTTCAGCAGAATGTCCAAACAGTAGTGGCCAACGACAACTCTGTGACGACACATGCCATAATCGAGCCTACGGCCTGACCGATTGATGTCGAACGAAGGAGCCTGAGCGTCAGCATGTAGCACCAAGAAATAACAACTTAGAGGTGTCAAATTCAAGAAAACGTGCCGTACTTTCTTCAGCGGTACCGAAGACCCTTCATTTGCATCGACTAAATGGAGGAGTTAGAAGACCATTTCGAACTTCTAGACGTCGAAGAGTCCAAGAAAGTTACATGTGCTCAACTTCAACTACGCTTGAACACGCACGACTGGTAGGCCGTGCAGAAGCAAGCGATCTGTTGCGACGACAATGCAGCGGTGATCACTTGGGCCACATTCTGAAAGATGTTTGAAGTCGAGTACCTCTCTGCAGTTGTTCGACAAAAAAGAAGAACGAATTTATACAGGTAAGGTAAGGAAACATGACGGTATGATGGTAAGGAGCAGAATTCAACAAGTTAGCCAAATTTGTCGGGACATTCGTACCGACTACGGAGAGTCGCGCTCGACGGTTCGAAGTAGGTCTGTGGCCCACTATCTCTGCCCATGTATCGGTGCCGGAATACAAGAGCATAGGCGAGTATCTGAATTACGCTCTCCGCCTTGATTGCTAATACCCTCTAGCCGCTGTCAGCACTGTGCATACCTTCTATCACAAACGCCATAGCCTTATAGGAGGCAACAACGCTACAAAGCGTCCAAATAACGACAACCAGGGAGGATACCAAGGACAGTACCCAGGACTCACTATACCAGATGTCGCCGATTCAGACACCTTGTCGTCGACTGCAAAGTTCTTGAAGGTTGATGCTGTAACTGTGGTAAAAAGGGCCACTTCAGTTCAACCTGCCTGGCCAAGAGACCGAACCCAAACGTGCCTCCATAGCAGAACCATCCAGAGAATCGAGGTCTGGTACTCCGAGCTCCTCAGCCTGCACAATAAAATAGCTAAGATCGTCGTCTCAATGTCCAAGGACACGTCTACGCTATGACTCGAGACGAGACGTTTGTCTCAGATACAAACGTGACATGTATACTAATCTTCAATAATAAGTTTGTTCGTGTACTGTTTGATTCCAGTGCCTCACATAGTTTTATATCGGCGGACTTTGCCATAGAACACAAATTTTCTATGACACTGTTAGGCCTTAACCTTAGTATTAGCACACCTTCGGGCACGCAACTACCTGCACACTTCGGTTGCAGAGACGGAATCATTTGTATCGGACGTACGAAATTGTCTCTAGATGCGATAGTTCTAGATCTCAAGGAATACGACATCATGCTCAGAATGGATTGGCTCGCTTCCTCAGCCACCATCAACTGTGCAGAAAAGAAGGTCACCTTCCGCCTACTTAGAGAGACCTAGTTCTGCTACTCATGTGGTAAAGCGTCGATGATATGCATGGTGATTTCAGCAATTTTTGCTCGGAGATGCTATATTCTGACTGTGATGGATACTTGGCATCCGTTCTCGACACGAGACACGATAGTGCAAACGCGGGTCAAACAGACATTGTGGCAAAATTTTCCGACGTGTTTCCGGATGAGCTACCTAGCATACCATTCGACCGAAAAATCGAGTTCACCATTGACACATTTTCCAACACCGGACCTATTTCCAAGGCTCCGTACAGAATAGCCCCTGCAGAACTGAAGGAACCAAGATCCATTTGCAAGAATTGCTCGACAAGGGATTCATTCGGCCTAGTATTTCGCCACGGGGAGCGCCCGTATTGTTCGTGAAGAAAAGAGATGAGTCGATGCGTCTGTGCATTGACTATCGTGAACTGAACAAAGCCACCATCCGGAACAAATATCTATTGTCCCGCATAGACGACTTGTTCGATCAATTACAAGGTGCATCGGTATTTTCGAAGATTGATCTTCGCACGGATTGCTACCAACACAGATCAAGCCAGACGACGTATCGAAATCAGCCTTTCGCACTCGATACGGCGACTACGAGTTCATGGTACTGCCGTTCGGCCAAACAAACGACCATGCGGCTTTCATGGATCTAATGAACCGGTGTTTAGACCGTTACTCGATAAGTTAATAGTAGTCTTCATCGACGATATTCTCGTCAACTCGAAGGACAAGACGCAACACGCGGAACATCTGCGGGCCATACTCCAGACCCTTCGAGACAATCAGTTGTATGCAAAACAGAGTAAATGTAGATTCTGGCTAAACAATGTATGTTCCTTAGGAACATCATCTCCGCAGAAGGCATTATAGTCGATCCAAAGAAAGTTGAAACCCTTGTTGATTGGAAGCAACCTGCGTCAGCTAGTGAAATCCGAAGCTTTCTTGGTTCGGCAGGATAATATAGGCGATTCGTGAAAGACTTTTCAAGGATCGCGTCGCCTTTGACTTGCCTCACTCAGAAAGGAGTCGCGTTCGAGTGGTCCGACAACTGCGAAGCTTGCTTTCAAGAACTCAAGCGACGGCTTGTCTCGGTACCGATACTTGCACTTCCGGACGAGGTGGAGGGATTTCAAATATTTAGCGATACTTCAGGTCAGGGCTTGGGATGTGTGCTCATGCAGAGAGACCAGGTAATATCTTTTGCCTCAAGACAGTTGAAGTCGCACGAGAAGAACTATCCCACACACGACTTGGAGTTATCAATAATTGTGTTCACGTTGAAATTGGGACGACACTACCTCTACACGGATTACAAAAGCCTCAAGTATCTTGACCCAGAAAGAGCTGAACTTACGGCAAAGACGTTGGCTATAACTAATCAAAGACTACGACTTGACAACTACACGTCAGGTAAAAAAATGTTGTAGTAGACGCTCTGAGTTGGAAATACATTGTCTCGCTATCCATCAACAACAAGCTATTACGGGACCTAGAACAGATGGCATCGACCTACGGGTTCAATTCAGGGAAGTGCAGTTGGCACAATTACAGCTAGAGCCGAGCTTGCTAGAAAAGATCAAGACCGCTTAGAAGGATGATCTGTACCTGAAGAAGATGCGAAACTAATTTTAATTTCAATGGGTAAGGTGACCGACTTTGTGAAAAATGAGACCGGCGTGCTACGATTGAAGAGTCGACTTTGTGTTCCGGATGACTCAAAACTCATAAAGGAAATAATGTCAGAGGAGGATTATGTGAAGTATACCTTGCATCCTGGTAGCACAAAGATGTATACCTTAATCTTCAACTGATGATAACCTGAACGAAGATCAATCTTTGAAAATACTGCAGCTCCTTGAAGTTGATCGAACAAGTCGTCGATCCTTAGCAATGAGTACTTGTTCTGCATGGTAGCCTTGTTTAGTTCTCTGTAAGCGATGCATAGCCACATCGATCCATCTTTTTTTCTTTACGAAGAGTACTGGAGCAAGACGCTTGGGCGAATATATCCACGATCTAACTCTTGCAGTTGTACCTTCAGTTCCTTCAGCTCTGCTGGTGCCATGCGGTAGGGTGTCTTCGATATCGGCCAGTATCAGGAAAGGTGTTGATGTTGAATTCTCTCTCTCGATCTGACGGCATCTCAAATATGTTAGGAAACACATCGGAAAAATCTGCCACGACTTCAGTCCGCATTGCGTCTGCAATATCCTTGTGTCTCGAACAGATGCTAAGAACCCTTCACAGCCGGAACGCAAGATGCGCCTTGTCGAAATTGTCGATACCACCATGGCCATCTTTGATGTCGTGCCGCACGAATAGGAGAACTATGTTTTGCCAAGTAGACAGCACATTCGAAAGTCATATAGCATGCACCCAATCAATCCATGCGCAGGATTATGTCGTACTCGTTGATGTCCAGGACGATGACTTCCAAGGATAGCTTCCTCCCTCCGATGCAGATATAACCGTCCCTACAAATCAAATTAGCAGGCATGTATACTCCCAATGGAGTGCTAACGCTAAGATTCATATCTAGTGATTTTGTAGCAAATTTACTCTCTTCAGCAAATTCAGTAGATATAAAGCTATGCATAGCACCCGAATCGAACAGTACTCTAACAGGTATATTTTTATAAAATAATATACCTGTTACAACAGTAATGGACGCGAACACTTCATCTCGAGTCAAGGCAAAGACTCAACCTCGCGCTCCCTGGTGTTGATTTTGCAGGTTTACTGGCACCGCATTCGCGTCTCATGTCGACGAGGCTCTATTCCGATTCGGCACGTTCCTCGAAGGATTTTGGTTCGCCCTCCCTATCTGATAGTCTATCATCGACTGAAGTGAAGGAGAAGGAGAAGAAGAAAAAAAATGGGGACTGACATGATCCGTTGACCGCCTCCGCCTATGCACACCCGCACCCGCACCCGCACCCCCAAGTAATTCCTTCTTTTTCCCTTCTTCTTCGTTATTGGCTTTCTTTCTTTTCTTCTCCTTATTCTTCTCCTGCTGCATTTTTTTATCTTATTGTTGTGTTTTGCTGCTGTTGTTGTTGCTTTTGCTTTTGCTTTCACTTGCTGCTGCTTTTGATGTTGCTTTGCTGCATTTTCAAAAAAAACACTAATCACCTTTCGTTGTTGTCAAATTTTGATTACATACAAAACTTTGTCACTTTGGAGTTGGGATACTTAAGTAATACTTTGGTAACAACACGGTGCATATTTTTTTATTGCATATATATATATATATATATATATATATATATATATATATATAATTAAAAAATCTCAAACCGTAATCCGACTAATCTCCGATTAATCCAATTAATCCCTAGTCCTCGCGAACTGACTAGCAGTTGACTAGCAAGTTTTACAACCTTGATGCATGAAGTTGTTGCTGCACATCAATTTGCCTTTGTTGCACCTCCATGAGGCGCATCAATTGTTCCATGGTAGATTCGCTAGGGGCTGCTCCCTCGGAACTACCTGTACTAGTCGTAATAGCGTTTGAAGCGGGGGCACAAGTTCTTTTAGTTATTCCTACAAAATAGAGTAAATTCGTTAATATTCTCCAAATATCTATCTGTCTAGAACTATTATTTCATGCAACATATGTAAAAAATAAAATCGAGAAATCGCAACTTCCAAAAGAAAATATTTTTGAAAATCCGAGAAATATGAACCGTGCTCTGATACCAATTTGACACATCCTTAAATCGTTCATTCTCGCATCGGTTTCTGCCGAATCGATCGTCGTAGCTGGGATGTGATGTCATACAAGTCTAAATTGCAGTTGTATAAGGCAAGAACGTGCATTTGATAATTTTTTGAACCAACATGTTGAGATTAAACAATCGCAGAGAATTGAAGACGAATATAAAAAGAAAATAGCTTTTCATTGATAACTTTCAACGAAGTGCAATGTCGTATTTATATTACATATGCTGTTGCAGCTACATTTATTGAAATAACAAAACATTCGACAAGCTGTCATGAAATAATATTTGTCGTTCCATACAATCAATTGAAACAAAAACCTTCAAGATGGATCGGCTTCAAAATACTTCAAAATAGGAAGATCATCGAATTGTCTTCTGATATTCAGCTACAGCTTAGAGTAGTGCACCCGCAGCATGCTCGTCACCTAGGGAGTTAGGGATTAGTACACTTGGGAATGCACTAGTGAGCAATACAACTCCATTCACCTGAACCGACACTAGTTATTAAGGAAAACATGCATTCAAAATTGTCTTGCTAGTTAGAACTAGATGAATTGCAGAGCATATCGATGGCATAATTTAAAACAGTAAACACATATTTCTTACCACGATCGACGTGTCCGTCCCTGTATAAAAACAGAGACAATACTTACCACCTGCAAAAGACAATAGATGAGTGTACTATCTATCTTATATGCGGTGATTGGTGATATCGACACCATAAAGGACGATTATGTAGCATTGCGATGCGCCTATCAGTCTGGATTGTAAGTCCCACAATGCCTCGCGCCAAAACACGATTTTATAATTTTTTCCTAGGTCGATTTGGTTCCGGTGTCCCGGATACCGTTTCGAGGAAAGCTAGCCATATGCACAAATTGTCCATGACTATGCGAATGCATGAACAATTTTATCTACAAAACAGATGCACAACACGAAATAAAATAAGCAGTATAACCAATAAACTCATGCGACAGTCCATTTTTCTCGAAGCCGTATTTTTCGATTTGGCGACATGTAGGAACCAAACACCCCGAGCAGCATGCCACATCCAAAGTTTCATTATTTCGTTCCTTCCTATAGTTCCACGGTTTCGAACCAAAACTGCTCGTCTCGCGTGCGAAGCTTATCATATTAAGTTTTAGGCCTAATTATACTGATAGCTACAGTTATTTCATGTTCTATATCTTAGTGGTACAATATGTATTTAACCGGACATTGTCGATTTAAACGTTTAAAATGATAAGAATTTTTTGACGTAAAGGAGTAGAAAAAAATATTCGAACCACCCACCAAGTAGAGAATGCGAGAGTAAGAGATCGCTTCGCAACGATCAAGCATCAATTACACGAGTTCACAATGGCACCAACATCGTATTAGAATCATTCTATCCTTCCTCTCGAAATTCTCAAGAATGAATGCAGAAATTGACAGAAAACACATTCATCAAAACCAAGCAACAAAAGCAATCAAGAAACCATACAACAGACCGATCACGTTGAAAGGATTCTTATATAGAGCCCACTCGCCAAGAAACAGTTCGCTGCATCTAGGACTTATTCCAACAAAAGCCAATTAATTAGTTAGAAAGATTCTCTTATCATTCGTTCAAATCGATTTTGTGATGCCAAAAAATTTCATATACCAAGGTCATGACTGAGTCAGACTAGCCATCTAAGTTTCCTGCCTGAGTCTGACTAGCTACGAGCCTATTACATAGTGCGTCGTCCAACTGGAACGGGGCACTACAAAGAATATTCTACTCAAATATCTGTGTGTGGCTTCATACGGGAAAGGAAAGAAAGATATATGTAAAGGAAATATTCATGGGTATCCATGCCCAAGGGCAGACAACCATGTTCTTTTCTCTTTTGTTGATGATGTATCTGTTATCAATAAAATGATATTTATATATTGCTCATTGTTATTTCTTACAATTCAGTATTGGCATTTTCTCTTACTCAAAGGTTTTCTTGTTAAATATAATCAACAAGGATCATTAATCAAAGCCCTAGTCTATATAGAAAATGACATATTGTTCATGCGGGAGATTGGTAAGGCATGGTCTTTGGAAAAGGCTCACGAATACACTTCCTTATGCAATCAACTTCAATAAGGTCAAAACACATAGCTTCACCAAGAAATTGAGACTTCTATGGAGTCAAAATATTGCTCTAGTCTGTGACATTGGCTTAAAGCCCTACCCACTAGACACTAGAATGATCATATGCCTTCATGGTCACTGCACTACTCCATGAGAAACTAGTTTTAAGCCCTAGCTGCCCTATTCCACGAGAGAGTAGGGTGATTGAATTTTCTTCAAAATTCTTCTATTTTCATGTAGCAACATCATTTTGAGAATATCCGCATTCGAATTTCTTTAGACACTTTAGTCCTGGCGACCACAAAACTACAAAAACTCCATGTCCATTTGAACCAAAAACACCACCCAAATCCTGCCTAGGCCCTGACCATAACAGGAACACAAATGCCTCCATTGTTTGGGTAATTTAGCTGCATACCTTTCCTCTTTCTGCTTTCTGACTTTAGTTTCTACTAGACCAAGTATAGTAAGTTTCTGATTATGAATAAGGTCTCCTTCACCTCTCTCCACCTAACAATTGAATTCATTCCCCTTATATGCCAAGTAAATTCATTGGGATGGATGTGTAGGTGTATTGTCACTCCTCAACCTCATCCTAGATGCAAATTGAGCCTCCTTTATCTTTGCCTGCTGCTTTGCCTCTTTAGCTTTTATAGCGTCATCTAATTGCCGTGCCCCATGTGATAATACCCTGGCCTGTGACTGCTAATTTATCCCTGTTGCTTTCTTGTGCTAGTTTTCTAATAGTTTCATCTGTGTGTTACTTGTCTGACAGGTTGCTGCTGCATTACTTCACTTGGAGATTGGATAATTGTTGACTGTTTTAGATCTGTTCCAGAGGTCTTGTTATGTGACTGTAAAGTTTGTGCACCTGTGCTATCCTCCTAATAGCCTTCCTCCATCAGGTTCCTCTCACTCCTGCTAGGCGGCATTGCACCTTCTTGTTGATTTACTGGTTCAGAATCCTGTGCAGTATCAGTGATGATTAGTCCCCCCTGCTGAAGACCTAGCCTGATTACCAGGGTGGAGGGCCTCCACCTCTCTCAAATCTTGTCATTCCACAGCAATCTCCTGCGTCCCAGTACGTTGCATTGTACTCTGTACTGATGTGTTATCTGGAAATAATTCATGTGTGTCATTCACATCCTGCTGTGTTTGTGATGAAATCTCTACCACTGCATCCTTGCGTGTGCCCTGCTGCTCCTTCTAAACTGAATCCTTCCTAACCCACACCTGCACAAGTGGACAATGCTGATTAATGTTGACCAAAACACTTGCAGTTTGTGCAAGTTGATGGAGTCCATTCCTACTCTATTATTAGTTCTATTACTTCTCCCCAAGGCAGCTTCACCCATGTTGTCTTTGAAGTTCTGTCATCT
Source organism: Iris pallida (assembly GCA_029216955.1). Lineage (NCBI taxonomy): Eukaryota > Viridiplantae > Streptophyta > Magnoliopsida > Asparagales > Iridaceae > Iris > Iris pallida. The sequence continues at coordinate 8,762,530 of JANAVB010021798.1, read as the reverse complement.
GAGACCTCCACTAACATTCTAGCATAAGCCTACCTGCTAAAACATCCATCGTATAGGCTTGCCTATACTACTTGCAATTTTGCCAATAATGGTGACATTTCACAATTTGAAAATCAGGTTTGGAAGCCCAATCCGTAAAGGGATCTTGGTTAGAAGATCTCTCTCCAGACTGAAATGAGGTACCTATTGACTGACTATAACTAGTCTGCTATCAAACATCCAAGCCTCCCCTGAACACTCACAATCCTCCTGCAGAGAAATTTGGAAAGGAAAAACCATTCTCCCTAGAATATACTTCAATGACTCCCCTAGGCTTCCATTGCATAGGCCTTGATATGGACATAGAAAGGCCTTGCTCCTACCACATATGCAACAACTGAATTGCTCCACAGCAGACAGGACAATTGAACATCTTCCTCCTCAATGGTGAGTACCAATTTGCCTTCATGCATACTTGGCTCATCATACACCAACGTGAAACTCTGTTCAACAGTTTTTGGTTTACGAAAATCTGTTCATGAGTAGTTTTCCTCTTGTTGAACGGCCACTGATCCCTTTTAGGTGTCTCTGGGACTCTTGACTCTGCAGGTGGTACCCTGGTGCTGTTAGCAGGATCCCTCTGCTATCTCCAATGCTTACCACCTCCAACTTTGGCTCAGGTCACACACAACGACAACAACCTCTAACTTCGGTTAAACTACCTCTAGCTAAGCCACCACCAAGTCTGAATCAGGCCGCATGCAATGTCAACCACCTCCAACTTCGCTCCAGTCTGCCTCCAGTGTCGACCACCTCCAACTCTGTCCCAGGGCGCAGCAACAACGTGCACCTCCAACTCCTCCAGGTTCCAAACAGAGGCACGCTTTCTTGTGTATTTTTTATAGAAGACTTATATTTTGCATTGCAATTAGTGCATGTTTTCCAATAGTTTCAACTTGAGGGAGAATTGTAGAAGAATATGGTGTAATTTGGGTCTATTTTAAGATTACTAGGTTTTTTGCCTATTTTAGAATTAGTAGGTTTATGATGAGTAAGTTTCTTGGGCCTATTATATTTAGTCAAGATTCAGTCAAGTGTTAACCTTTCCATATTATTTGTTTTCTTGACTTGGACTTTTTATATATGGAATAAAAATAGAACGAAACTCTCCTATGGAGAATATTCTAGTTATTATTATCTCTACCAAACTAAGGTTAGCTACCATCACTTCTTTTCCTCATCTTTGTGCATAATGTGTTCTGAATCTCAACGCACTCCCTCTTCAAACAAAAGAAAGATAAGTAATAAAAACAAAAACCTATTAATGAATAACACATCAATATCCCGACAAAAGAAAGAGAATTAATAAGAATAAAAACCTGTTAATGAGCATCACATGTGTGTATGCACACTCTTGGAGTTGTATACGTCGTTCCAAAATTCTCATTTTTACCAATCTATTTTCAATCGATTGCAAATTTCTGAAAATCAAATTGCTGTGTGTGCGATGAGCAAGTTGCTCAAGTTGTCAAGAATCTAAACTATCTAAAACTTTGCATGATTGAATAAGACTAGCATCCACAAAGATTTTTAAAGAACAAGATAGTACTTGAGAGATTGGTGGCCTAAATACTTGCTCGTCAGACCAAAGCAGAGCCATGCAGGAATCATTGACACTGTTATCAAACATGACAAAAATCCTCCACCAAATCCAGCTAGTAGATAAGCCTGTTCATAAAAAGAACAGTAAAACTTTCAGCAGAATAATCGCGTCCATAAGCTAAACCAGGAGGAATGTAGAAATAAGCTGGTTACACTAATTAATCAAATATGAGAATACCATAAAAGGCAGGCACAAGCTTCACGAATTTGCTTTAACCAAGATTCTTGCAATGAGAACATAACACTAGAAATGAAAAGAAAGTCCATTTTTCAAACAATTACAGATAAAGAGAAAATTATCTACATGCTGAGTTGCAGATAACTCATACGTAGGTGTGTGTGTATATGGATAGGTGTACGAAGATGAAGGGTTTGTTTATAACATAATGAAGAAAAGCAATATTGTCTAATAGAAAGCAGAGAAGATAATAAATTTTGATTAAAAATGGCCATTCCAATACGAGTTCTGTCTCTTGGACCTTCCACCAAGTATTTAATTTTATTAGTTGCTGCACCAGAAGTTACAAAACTGGCAATCTTCTATATAAGAAGGGGACGGATTCAGAGCTCCACGTATTGCAATCATAGGATTTTTGGTTGTTGCTTAACAATCTATTGAGTATGAAAATGTTCCTCGGGTCAGACTTTAATTAATGGAGAGTAGATTGGTTAGTAGAAGAGAAATGTATCCCCTTGGCAGAAGAATAAATTCATACAAATCCTTTCTACAGTGCTACTACTAAAATAAGTCCTAGGACCTCTTCCAATTCCCTAACCTTACCAATCCATTGTAATTAAACCCTAACCCTACCAATCTCCATCATCCCTAAAATCCTAACCTTATCTAAAAAAAACCCACCCCCAAAATCCTATGGTCATACATCCTTGTGGCCCAACCTCTACTACTACTGTTAGGGCACCCTCATGTCTCGACTTCTACAATGTACTGTACCAACTGCTTGCTACGTCTGCTGGTCTACTATGATGTTTAGCTTTACTTATTTTTTATTATTATAACCTTATGTAGCAAGTTGGACATGTTTCACATGTTCCGCTTGAAGGGGAGTATTAGATTTAGAGAATCTATGTTAGAAGTAACACTCTGTAGTCCACTCTAGTTCTACATGGAGTAGAGTAGTATGAAATTCTCCAATATATATATGTACCTAAGCCATCTCAAAAAAGTATGCAATGTAGTTTTTTTACGGACACGAAAACTTCTATCAAACCGGTTACACTCAACCGAGTCTATGATCCTTGTTTTGGATGAAAATAACTTAATATTTAATTACAATCACCAAGTACATAATACAGTTTTTTTTTTTGTACCTTAGCAGGGGCATCTTATAGATGTATTAGACTTGAGAAAATTAATGATAATTCAAAAGTGTAGTGCAATGAACTTTACAAATGTGATGTATTTTTCTCTAATGATAATTTAAAAGTGTAGTGCAATCTTTGTAATTGTAAAGCGTAAACATGTCAAGCATGACATTATAGCAGAGCTACTTTTTAACAAATATAAACCAATTCTTAAGATATTGAAGTTCATAGACTATAATGGCACATAAAATGCTTTCTCAACAATTGCAAGTAATGTGTCATATAATGATTGGCGCACACAATTAGGAGGAAAAAGCTTCTTTCTTTCTTTTTTATTGATATGATATCAATGTAAGTTTATGGACCCATAAATCTGCACCAATGTCAGTTGGCTAGACAGAATTTACCATTAACATTACTTACCACAGTCGTAAAAGCATAAAACCCAAAAGCACCCCAAAATCGGGTCTCATCATATATAGCCTGCAAAAGCAGAAGACAAAAATATGTTATAAATCATGATTTTTGTTACGTTACCCAGTCTCAAGGATTACAAAGTGACAAGACTGACGGAAGCATATGGCTGAAGTAGCAAGACATGCACAGCTTGATAAGAAATATTTATGAAGACATGAGGATAAGGTATTTTCACTTTAATTCGAAGCAAAAGCTGTGTACCAAAATGGTTTTTTGGCAGCAAGCACAGATTAAATTCAGGTCGTCACTAATAAATTTAAATATTGAAAATGTGTTTGACAGCTATTGCAGTATTCACATCAATTTATATGATAAAAGCAAAATTTTTGTAAATCTAGTTTAAGTGTTCAAGTTGAATACTTTACTAGTTCAATTATAACAGTGCTCATATGAGCTCCTGACGAGAAAAAGTGCATATGGTGTCAGATGGTTGACAGTGAAATACCAAAGCATATGAGCTGTGTAGTTTTTTTTGGCTCTCGTCGTAGGATTGATATCAGGTTGACAGGCTGTGATAAAAACTTTGTAACTTCTTCAATAGATCTTTCTTATGCACCATACTCGACCCATTCTAATGCCCGAAGTCTTGGATGATGATGATGGTGGTGGTGGTGGTGGTGGTGGTGGTGGTGATAATTGCTTTTTACTATTCCACCCTAATAGTGACAATAAGTTGATACACTGATGTTAGAGTTTGTGAAAGGATTTGATTTCATTAAGCTTAAGACCAGTCTATTTAAAGTGAAATACATGGCTAAAGATAAAAGTGGTCAACTATACAATAACTAGTATGTGACATCACTAAGACATAACAAAGATAATATCATTATGGCAATATACTTAACACCCCTCAAGCTCACAATGTGCCAACCAGAGCAGGTTGGGACGGAAGAAAAACAAAATCATCAATCTGCATTTGGACGTGAAAAGGGGAGAGATATCATCCTAGACAGATAATAATTAACGCACGAAGTGACAATCAATCTGAATTCTGAAGAGATGATGTGTTTTGTGAGCTCATGAAATATTGGGTTGTTGGTGACGCTAACTGCATTGATGTTGTCACAATGTAGAGGGGTGGCCGCGGAGAGAGTAGCAGAGAATGTCCATGTCTACAAGAAGTGAAACTCAGTGATCTCAGTAGCAATAGAAGTCATGGCTCGATATTCAACCTCAACACCATAGTGAGATATGATATCATGCTTCTTTGATTTCCAAGAAATCAAAGAATCATCTAGGAAAACAGTGACACAAAATCGAATAGTATACTGTCGATCAGTGACATCGTCATCCCAGTCAACGTTGGTATAATCACAAAGTTGTAAGAAGGATGACACAAAAAAGATGAAGATTTGGTGATAGTGCCGTATAGGTAGCACATAATCCGAATATAAGCAACATCAATGATGTCTCATCAATAATGGTAGGGTGATTACAGCAGTGATACAAATGGACTTAGGTTTGAAGCACATTGATTTCAGAGTATGGGTTTATAGAAGATGGTTTTGAAAGGATGGGTTTGGAGGGAATGGGTTTGGAAAGATGGATTTGAGAGAACGGGTTTGGAAAAGATAGGTTTCGAGAAGTAGGTTTGAATGAAGAGAATGGGTTCAGAGATGGATTTGAGAAGTTTTGGAGAGGATGGGTTTGGACTTTGTTAAAGATGGATTGGAGAAGATAAATTTGGAGGATTAGGCTTAAAGCAGATGGGTTTGGAGAAAATGGAGTGTTATGAGGAATGGGTTATAGGAATGGACTTTTGTTTTGGTGGAAGTAAAGATGAAAGTAATGAGTTCATGTTGGAGGTGCTGGTTAGAAGGCTGATGGAGCTAGCTAGTAGGTGAGAAAGGGTTAAGGGTTTATAAAGAGAAAAAAATTAATGTGGCAATGGCACTTGTTAAGGAAGAGAGGAAATTGTTCATCGGTCTTTAGCCTTATCACTAGAGATAGGAGGGTAAATATATAACATATGGAGACACCTAAGCCCAATAAGGAGAGCCCAAAATGGGCTCAACCTAGATGGGTTGATACCATGTTAAGAGAGGAAACAATTCAGTGGACTTGGCCTTTTCATGAGAAATACGAGAGTATATATACAACATATGAGTAATACACACACAACACACAAAAGATATGAGTAAATCCTAAGCCTAATAAGGAAAGTTCAGATTGGCTAGACCTAGTTGGGCCAAAACCCTAGTACCATGTTAGAGTTTCATTAGGCTCAAGGTCAAGCTATATAAAGGGAAATACATGACAATATGCATACTACTGCATGAAAGTATAGAACTAATAAGGCATGATACTCAAATGCTGCAGACTCTATCCAATCTGCATGGGAAATACTGCTACAGCATGGTTTTACAACATAACAAGGTTATACAACATAAAGAAAACAGTTGCTACTAGCTAGTTTCATCAAGACTATGGCAGCATATATCACTCATTAGCCTTCACAAAGAAAAATAATACCTCTTTTGACATTTTGCTAAATTTGGCATCTTGAGAGATCTGAAAGGATCCCCATAGAGTTCTTGGGATCAGTAGACCAATTAGTGAGCTAGGGACAAACATCAAGAATGCTAAGTATGGGTGAGCAAACCTGCAGTTAAGTCAAGAAATCAGTATGAACTAACAAAGATGAGAATGAAATTGATATAGTTAATTATGTAGAACTACGAAAAGAGACGACATAAACACACAAGGAGAGTCGTTTAAAGGAACATCCTTAGCAACCACATTTAACTAGGGTAGATGCAGGAAACTCCCCTAATGTTTTCTCCGTTGGCAGATTACCGTCCTATCACTAGATCCTTGGCACAGATTGCCTATTCCATTATTTTTTTTGATAAATTTGTTAAGACAAATAACCAGAATACACTCAGTTCGAATATTTTAATATAATAATTACTAAACATACAAATTAAAACACACACACATACCAAGGTTCGTAGTACCAATATAGGATTCGGTTTCGGATCCTTCTTATCTTATGAGTATTGGTAACGGCGGTTTCAGCTTTCATATCGGAGCCCTGAAGCTCTTGGTTCACAAAGCCAAAAAATAACAATGAATTACTTTTATAATTTGAAAATATTTGGTAAATTTAGGAATAACATTACATTTTTTTAGTTTCCTACTAGTTTTGCGTGAAATAATATTCGACGTTGTTGAATTATTCATCCGGAATAGATATTCTTGTTTATTAATTGCTTCTAGACATAGTTACCAATACAATAGGTAGTTTTGAATGAAATAACATTAAGATGTACCATCATGTTGATCTTTGACATGATCGAACTATTTTGTTGACATTGTTTTTTGTCGTGCTCTCTTTTTCTTTTACTTCTCCTTTGTTGAGACCAGGATAGAGAGCCATAATTTGGATTTCAGCCGGTGTCAATGAGGGATGATGAGAGTGAGTATCGGATACGGACATGCCAAAAACTTCGTCACACGCACATATAAGCCAACTCCTTAACACCTCTTCTCCCTATGGTCCCCATTTCGTGTCCCTCTCTTTGTTGCCCCTTCTCGCTCGAGCGGGAAAGGGGTTCATAGGAAACGAGGGCAAGGTATGGGTAGAGGGAGGTGTACATAAGGAGGAAGAGGGGCAGAGGAGGGAGGAGATAGGGGAGGCAGGCGAGGGTGAAGAGTCTGAAGGAAGAGAGATTATGTTGAGTTCTGTATATTTTAAAATGTGTTTATTTGTATTCCTAATAATTTTATTTTCCAATATTTAAATTAATGATATTTTGGTTCGGATAACAACCTTATCACATAGTCTTATCATAAAGTGATGAAACTAATGTGTAGGGACTATTTGTTACGGAGGATAGCTACAATTTACCCATTTAACTATGCATCAATATGACAAGACAATACTAATGGAAATCGGAAACACACCAACAGAGTAGCTTAAGAGGACATCCTTAGCAACCCTTAAAATAATAAAATGCAACTCAGTTAAACAAAACCAAGTTAACCTTTTTTGCTTACAAGCATAGTCAAAAATTCATAAATAACTCAAAAAATAAGTGGATTGTTTGGAATACAAGAGAAAGCAACCAATCTACTACAAATAATTAAGGTCACATTTGAATTATCAGCTAATTTTGTTGGTACAAATTCCAAGCCTTCCCTTAATGTAGTCGTGGTTAGAGATATTGATCGCACCGGCCGGTATTACCATTTTGGAAGGGGGGACTGATACGGGACAACTAACTAGTATGAAGGACCCATATCAGAGGTAACTAGGCCAAATTGGTCGATATGTCAGCCAAATTTTGTATGAGTTGTATTATTCAGGTTTAAACTTGGTCGATATGTCAGCCACATTGTACATTACCGTTTCTATTATATTTATATTGATACTATGTAATTTGTCATACATATCATATACTAAGTGATATTAACATATACCACCACGAGGTCACGTCTCCCCATATATTTGGTATATCGTCCGATATCTGGTATATCAGTGCCTAAACCAGTATGGATCCAAAATTCGATATCATTAACCTTGAATGTAAACATTAAGAAAACACCAAGAATACTATTTGTAATCTATATAATCCTTTCAATCTATTGCGAATATATGATGAAATTCCAAATTGCTACCAAAATCCGAGCTTTTTAACCCTTGCTAAGAATTCCTGATTTTTTTTATGTGCATAGCACAAGGCCAAAAATTCAGGAACTTAGCAAGGGTTAAAATTTTACATATATTCACGACATACTGTAGAGTGAGGTTTTAATATATGTAACTGTGTATCATGCACATTACCAAGTTCAAAATTTCGGCCTCGAATGCTATTTCTAGATTCAAACTTTGGAAGTTTAAACTCGAGTTTTGGTGTTGTAGGTTCCAAACTTAAAATATCCAGATCTTGATATTTATTTAGTTGCAAGTGTGTAATTATAAGTGGTTAGTAACTATTTTAGTGGGAATGTGTATAACATGTTTTAGCCTTAATATAAATAATTAAGCATATTCTGATACATATAAGGTTAGAGAAGGGCACTTTTGGAACATAAAAATTCCACAGTGAAGCCTAAAGTTTTTTGTATTATATATAAGATATGCACTTCTCTGGTACTCTATTGTTTCGAAATAATTTCTAACTCAACTCACATAATAAGGAAATTAAATTTTTCCTACATATGCATGCAAATTCCAACACACTTAAACAAGAATTTCACTCAAAAAGGTGCACAAGCCAAGACCTGTATCTCAGAACAATATTGGATTGTACTCTGCCAAAACAAAAATGAGGTTCTAGATACATGTAGCTTTAGGTTGATACATAAACCATTCAAATTAATTTTTGGCGTTAAGCTTTCAAACAATGTTGTCCAAGGCAGCTAGTCTAAGACAAAACAACTTTGTAGGAGCCTAGGCAGACCCAGTAGGAGCCTAGGCAGCATTGAACAAAAAAGGCTTCCCTATGCCCCAAGGCTCCCACTAATGCAGGGTCCACAAAACAACCTCTTTATGTTGGGTTAGTGCGGTGGGGTTGTGGGTGTGGGCGTCTGGGTGGGGGTTAAGGCTGCAGGCACACATCCTTACACCCTAATATATAGATAGTTCCATTAATCTGCATTAGTCGGCCTCGTGACACTGGGACGTCATGTTTCCTTGACTCAAACCATCATCATCCGAGATGCAAGCATCAAAAGTGTTATGCGACTCCCGTGCATCGCACCAACTGACACCCACCACCTAACCGGCAATAAAAGTGCTCGAGTATAAGATATGTGTTAGGTTGGAAAAAGTTCTAAATAGTCTAAAAATGATAAACCTAAAATATTCTTGACTACATATTAAGAAAATAGTCAAGCAATTAAAGGGGCAACTAAACTATTACTAAAAATCTTAAAAAGATAAATAACAACAAATCTAAAAAATAAAAATAGTATAAAAATGAACCAATCATCCATTTATCAAAGATAAGTAACAAAAAACTAATCACAAAGCGGGGCCTAGGCAGAGAAGGTGGGGTTTACGCGACCTAATATCTAAGAGGGTCTGGACTTCCCAGGGAACTAATCTAGGCCTAGACGAGTGATTGCAACCAAAGGGGCCTATGAGTCCCATACGGTCGTTGTTTAGGAGACTTCTCTCAAATCAATAAACTATAGAAGTATCTCCATGGATGTCATTTACGGACACAAACAGAGGATGTTTGTCAATGAGTCATTCTTGGAGCAAATGATCACCTAGTTTAGTCATTTTCTTTCAAATCAATAAACTACAGACAAGTATTTCCATGGATGTCACTTGAGCCTTCTCCCAAAAAAGAGGTCAGTATGGTACACAAGAAAGGTCCAATAAACAGATTGACAAAGTTTTATGATCGGTTGTTAACCTGACCTAGATCCTCCATTTTTGTGCCAAATTTGTAGTCAAGGTAGCTATGGACATGAGATACCCATGCCATAATACCAAGACAACCAGTTGGTAGGTAGGTTGACCTAACTTTTGGCTATGCAGCTTTTGTATTTTCTCTTCTTGTATTGTCTTATTAGTCCCTTGTTTAGTCCCATACTTGTAGTCCCCCAAATAGGATCTTATATTCTCCTATAAATATGTATGTCCATCAAATAAAAATAAGTTATTGAGTTATTTCAATCTCAACATGGTATTAGCACATTTGGCTCTCTATAATCAGACCATATCTTCTCCTCTCCACTCAAATCCTAACCCTAGACAAGTGGATCACGTCCTTGAGGAGATGGCATGAGTGATCGCCAAAAGATTGTGGAGTAACTTATGGGACTGTTATCGAGAAGTTGTGAAGGAGACTGTGCCCGTCATAAATGAGTGAAAAATATAGACGTGGACTATGTGACTCTCGAGTATGTGAACAGAAGAGAACCACATTATTGCTTCCTTTATCATTCGCAAGTGAAGAGGAAGAGAGGAGAGAGAGGGAGAATGTTCCTGTAAGCTCGAAGATGAAAGGAGTCGGAGTGGAGAGGAAGAAAACCATGAGGTGGCCATGTGCTTCGACTTTTGCCTCCTCTCCGTTGTCAATGATAAGTGAAGAGGAAGAGAGAGAGATGCCCAAAGAGAGGAATCCGCTTCGACTTTTGCCTCCTCTCCTTTGTCAACGATAAGTGAAGAGAAAGATGGAGAGATGCTCAAAGAGAGGAGTCCTCCACCCCAGCATATGCACAAGAGGAGAATGAGCCAAGTTGAACCTTATTAGAATTCTTCTCTCACTGGATGTCAATAATTGATGGCCTCTGACTTCAAATTAAGAATACATTTCTCAATAGGAATCGCTCTAAGACAATTATATCCAACAATCTCTATGGTAGAATGTTGTAAAAGTACACAGAAGCAACCGATTTGTCATCTTCGCAAGTCTATTTATAGACTCTGTATGGTTTGCCAAGTTAAGCTACATTGTTCAACAAGTTAGTTTATTCAGGAGTGCTGACACTTCTCACTTTGTTCATCAATCATCATCAATCCCAGTGGTCAATCTTGTAGTTTATGTGGATGAAATCATCATTGATTCCAAGTTACGATCATTCTTGTACTTTATGTCGATGAAATTATTGTCGATAGTGATTACTCCAGTATCATCTCCAAGGTTAAGGAACACCTTTCCACGCACTTTCAAAACAAGGACCTAAGTCGTCTTTTCTGGCATTGAGGTTGCTCGCCAACAAGACGCCTACTACTCTCTCAGAGATGGTACTGCTTGGATCTCTTGGAGAAAATTGGCTTCTGGACACTCCTATAGATCAAGTTATCTAACACTCTAACTATTACTCGTCCGAGCATTTCCTTCAGTGTTAGCACATGGAGTCTCCTAGGATATGTCACCTTCATGTTGTCAAACACATTTTTGATACTTTAAGAGTTCTTTGGGGAAGGGTCTTCTATAATAATCGTCCTCCCTCTCTCTTATTATCTACTTAAACGCTTATTATATCGTGTCTACTTGGTCTCCTAATAATATAGTAAGCGACAATCGACATAGTAAGTGATAATACATATGACACTCGATATAGTAAGTGACAATACCTGTGACGCTCGATATAGTTCGATATAGTAAGTTACGAAACATGCTTGCTATATCGGGTTCAAGAAGAGGTTCCGTACTTACATAATGGGGTTGTCGTCGAAAAAGGTTCAGCATTTTACTAAATTACACTTCAACGATAACCCCGAAATGCATGACAAATAATGAAATCATAGTTGCACCCTCTTTTGTTGAGGTTGGGTATTGCTCAATGGTTTATGCAGTTTCCGAGTTCACCATGCTAAAATGTCTTCTAAATGTCTTCTAAAATGTCTCTCGACTTACCTTGATATTTTGCTTAAAAAAGCACTGTCTCTCGCTAGTTAACATATTTGCTATCGATATTGTTGAGAATCTCATCTTCCACGAGCGGACCGAACAGATTGAGATTAGTTGTCACTTCTTTGGGACAACGTCAAGCTTAAAGTTCGTCTTCATTTAGTCACTGCTCCCTCTCACTCTCACTTGATCGAAACTTTCACCAAAGCTCTTTAATAGATATTACTTCTACTACATTTCCTCCCAAAGATGGACTTGATTGACACCTACATTCCATCTAGTAAGGGAATATAGAAAAGTCCACGTGTATTCTCCATTTGTGTTTTGTCTTAATAGTCTTTTGTTTAGTCCCACATTACGTAGGACTTATCAACTTATAAATATGTACTCACTTCATCTAATGAAAATAATCTAGATTCTAGAGTTCTAAGCATGCAACCAAGGAGCAAAAGTAAAGAAAACATATAGAGTAAAAATATAAAGCAACATGAATGGAACTTCCAAGCAAATTTATCTAATAAAATGATCTTACATTTGGAATCATTAATTTTGGATAAAGTGTATGTTGGAGATATTGTAATTGTTTCATATTTCTTAGGTGATTTGTTATTAATTTTCTTCTTTAAGGAGGAAACAAATTCCTTAGATTAAGCAGTTTGTTACTGAAACCTTCAACCCTCATCTCATACTACTTTTGCAACAGTAACCCTAATCTCATACTGCTTTTTCCGGCAGTAATTTTTTTTCCGAAATCATATTCTCTCATCCATCATGACAACTCCTTCCAAATCTACCAGTTTTGATGAAACCGCAGATGAGTATCTAGCCTCGAAACAGCAGTCCTTGGCGGCAATGGGGGATATTCTCCAAACTTTCCTCACATGTCTATTATTTCATACAAGCTCAACGGCCGAAACTATCTTTAGTGGTCCCAATCGGTGCTCTTTTATATATGCAGCAAAGGGAAGGAAGGTTATCTCACCAATGAAGTCACCAAACCAGAGGAAAAAGCAGATGGATATCGAGCTTGAAAGAAGGAAAATAGTCAAGTAATAACTTGGCTAATCAATTCCATAATGATTAACAACGGAGAAAATTTTCTTCTATATGAAATAGCAACAGAGGTATGGAAGACAGCAAAGGAAACTTACTCCCACAAAGACAATACTCCTGGACTTGTAACAATCGAAAGTGCATTACATAATTTGAAGTAGGGTGATCTCTCGGTGACAGGTTATTACAACAAGCTTCAACGATACTGACAGCAACTTGATGCATTTGACAAATACAAGTGAAGTACTGCAGCTGATTCACAACAGTATAAGAAGACCATTGAGACTAAGAGGGTGTACAAGTTCTGTTTGGGATTAAATTCAAATCTTGATGTTGTGAGGGGTAGGATTTTGGGGACCCTAATCTTCGAGAGGCATTTTCTGAAATCAAACGTGAAGAGAGTCGCAGGACCCTGATGCTGGGGCTGAACCAAAAGAACCAAAGGAAGCTGGAGGTGAAGCTTCAGCTTTGGTGCCCACAGTATTTCGGAGTCATGTAAAGGAGGCCGGCCCTAGTGTGATCAATGCCGAAAACCTGGCATATCAAGGACAAGTGCTGAAATTCATAGAAAATCGACGGATTGGAAACCAGTCAAGGAACGAGATAGCAAAGCCAACCTATCATCTTCCCCTATGGCTGAACCATTCAGCAAGGAACAATTGGAAGTACTGCAGAAACTCCTTACTCAGGGACAGCCCAGCCAAATGGTAATAGGTTCGGGGACAGTTGCACAAAAAGGTAAAAAAAAAAATTACTGCACTAGCTGCAAATCAAGACACATCTCATTCATGGATTGTAGATTTCGGAGCATCAGATCACATGACTGGTAATATAAACCTTTTCAATCAGTTTTCAGCCTATAGCAATAGTCCTCGTGTACGAATAACAGATGGATCCTTGTCTAATGGGGAATGGTTCTGTAATTATTTCTATTGATTTGACTTTGAATTCAGTCTCTATATATGCCTAAATTAAACTGCAATCTCTTATCAGTAAGTAAGCTCATTAAGGATTTGAATTGTGTGGTTGATTTTCGATTGAATGCTTGTGTTTTTCAGGATTTGCTCTCGGGGAAGATGATTGGCAGTGCTAAAGGCTGTGCAGGACTTAATTTTCGGGAAGTTCAATTCTCTCCAATAAATAAGGCATCAACAATAGTGAATAGTAATTCTTATGTCAACGGTGTTAGCCACAATGAGTCTGTTAGAATGTCTAGTCCAAGTCAGGATGTTATGTTACGGCACTATAGACTAGGCCACCCAAATTTTGTGTATCTTGCTAAGTTGTTTCCATAATTGTTCAGAAATAAAAATCCTAATGATTTCCAATGTGACATTTGTCAATTCTCTAAACATTCTCGAACCAGTTTTCCCAAACAGATCAACCCAGCCATTCTCTATTGTGCATAGTGATGTTTGGGGACCATCACAGACTCCTAATATCACTAATCCGATGTTTGTTTCATTTATTGATGATCATACTCGACCCACTTGGATATTTCTCATGTAACAAAAATCTGGGGTCTCTCAAATTTTTAAAACTTTAAATTTCATGATCCAAACCCAATTTACTTATACGAACCGACAATGGCAAGGAGTTCCTTAATTCTATCCTTAGCAATTACCTTTTGAGTGAGGGTATCATTCACCAAAGCTCACGTGTTGATACCCCACAACAAAATGGAATTGTTGAGCAAAAGAATCGACATATCCTTGAAGTTGCCCTATCTTTGTTATTTTCTACAAACATGCCAAAACGTTTTTGGGGTGATGCTTTTCTTACAGCAGCCTATCTAATTAATAGACAACCTTCCAAAGTTTTGAATTTTTCCACTCCAACTCAGAAACTTCTTGAAGTTTATTCTCACTGTCGCCTCATGTCTACTTTACCGCAAAAAATATTTGGGTGTACTATTTTTATCCATCTTCACAAACACACAAGAGGTAAATTAGATAAGAGGTCTGTCAGAGGTGTATTTTTCGGTTATTTTCATATCACAAAGGTTGCAAGTACTTTTGCACTGAAAATAACAAATTTTATCATATAATCGATGTCACTTTCTTTGAGACAACTCCATATTTTCATAAAACTGCTCTTCAGGGGGAGAATTTAGGTGAATATTAGTTTTTGGGATCTGGGAGACCTACTTTGACTTATCCTCAATACTTCAGTGCTTGGATGATATGTTTTTGACTTCTCATGATATTACATTCCTCGACAACCCTAGTGTAAGTCCAAAACAGCCTCCTAGTCAACCTAAATCAAACTTGTTAGACCATCCTAGTGTTGTTCAACCTAATCAGACTGATCATGGGAACAACCCTTCTGTTAGTGAGCCTAAGAAACCTAGTGAGCCCAAGAAACCTACACTTGCTGTTGATGATCAAAACATAACTGTTTATCAAAGGAGACGGGAAAAACAGGAGGAAACAGATGTTCAGACACAACCTATACCACTTCAAACATCTGAACCTGAGTCCAAGTCTCATGAAACTCATACACAGGCTGAAGATAAAGATTCTTCTAACAGTACAGGTCCTGAGAGTGCACAAATTGATGCTGATTTGCCTATTCCAATTCGAAAAGGGGTGAGGGACTAAAGGAGTAGGCTGTTATATCCTGTTAACAAGTATGTCAGTTATGATGGGTTGTCTCAAGGGTATAGATCCTTCATTGCAAAAATCTCAGACATACACATTCCTAATACTGTGCAAGAAGCATTGTCAGTTGCAGAATGGAAAAAGGTTGTAGAAGAAGAATTGAAAGCCCTAGAAAAGAACCGAACCTGAAAATTATGTGATTTGCCGAGAGGAAAGAGGCCAGTTGGTTGCAAATGGGTCTTCAAAGCAAGGTTGGTTATTAAAGGGTTTACTCAGTCATATGGCATTGACTATCAGGAAACTTTGCACCTGTGGCAAAGTTGAATTATATCCGAGTTCTATTATCTCTAGTAGCAAATCTTGATTGGCCTCTCTACCAACTAGATGTGAAGGATGCATTTTTGAATGGTAATCTAGAAGAAGAGGTGTATATGGAGGTTCCTCCTGGGACTGAAAATGTTGCTAATAGAGGAAAGGTGTGTAGGTTAACGAGATCGTTGTATGGTCTCAAACAATCTCCAAGAGCATGGTTTGAGAGATTTTCTAAAGTGCTAAAACAACATGGGTACACTCAAGGACAGGCATATCACACAATGTTCATAAAACATTCTTCTATTGGTAAGATGGCAGTGTTAACAGTCTATGTGGACGATATTATACTCACAGGGGACTATGAAGAGGAGATACCTAGAATTAAAAATATTCTTGCAGAAGAGTTCGAAATCAAAGATCTAGGAAACCTTAAGTACTTTCTTGGGATGGAGATAGCTAGATCGTAGAAAGGAATTTTTGTCTCACAAAGGAAGTATGTGTTAGACCTACTGAAAGGCACTGCCATGTTTGACTGCAAACATGCTGACACACCAATAGACTCAACTACTAAACTTGGGTCAATTCAAGCCAGTACTCCTATTGAAAAGGGAAGGTATCAAAGACTTGTTGGAAAGTTGATCTATATTTCTCATACAAGGCCTGCTATTGCCTTCTCGATGAGTGTTGTAAGTCAGTACATGAATAATCCTACCGAGGAACATATGACAGCAGTTCAGAGGATTCTGAGATACCTAAAAGTGACCCCTGGTAAGGAACTGTTTTTCAAGAAGAATGCAGCAAGAGGAGTAGAAGTATACTCAGATGCAGATTGGGTTGGATCTATAACTGATAGGAGATCTACCTCGGGGTTATGTACTTATGTCTGGGATAATTCAACAACTTGGAGTAAAAAAGCATTCAGTTGTGGCGAGAAGTAGTGTTGAGGCTGAGTTCAAAGCCATGGTTCAAGGGATTTGTAAAGGAATATGGCTGAAACGATTGCTAGTTGAGTTAAAGATTCATATAGATGGTTCAATCAAGCTATTAAGTGATAGCCAATCAGCAATAAGCACTGCCAAGAACCCGGTTCAGCATGACCGAACCAAACATATTGAAATTGACAAGCATTTCATCAAAGAAAACATAGGAGGGATAAATGAGCCTATATATGTCCTCATCATTGCAAAATGCAGACATACTCACCAAGCCGGTTCCTAGAGATGTTTTGAAGGTTTGTGTAGCAAGCTGGGCATGATAAACATATACAACCCAGCTTGAGGGGGAGTGTTGGAGATATTTAGTTGTTTCCTATTTCTTAGGTGATTTGTTATTAATTTCCTTCTTTCAGGAGGAAACAAATCCCTTAATTAAGCAGTTTGTTACTGCCTAATATGTATATATATTAGGGCTGTTTTGTACAGAAAGGTATTAAAAGAAGGGAAAATCCCTAAAATTCTCAGTGTAGAATAGCTAAAGATTTATATTCGATAACAGTAGCTTCTAAATATGTTAGTGGTGTGCGAGAAAGGATAAGCAGTTAGTAGCTAAAGATATATATTCGAGCTCCTAAATATGTTGAGTGGTATCCAATAAAGGATAAACAGTAAGTGAAGGATTCACTCCATCATGGTTGCTTTTAAATATGTTGAATAACATACAAGAAGAAATAAGCCTACCAACTCATTGCATGGCTTGAGAATAGCAATCTTATTACTGCAAAGACAACTGGAATAATGATGCCGAGTACAACGCCAATAGCATGGAACAACATTCCTGAAGAAAAGTAGAAACATAACCTTACTCATTTACATAATAAGAAGTCTAAAGATCCACACAAATGATATATGACTGTTATATAGCAAAACAAGGAGCCAACATCCAGTAGTAATAGAAAGTGTGACCACAAGGTTTGAAATATGATATCTAGGGTTATATACCACATGGGTGTCATTTTTTATATCCAAGGTTTTTTCTTTTGATAACAGTACAAGAAACATGGGAGGAGTAATACTTTCTTAGGGCGCCACTCGTTTTGTGCCTCACTACTTGAAAATGTCCTGTTCTAGGAAATTATGTCTAGCATTTCGTAGGCAAGACTATGATCTTAACACATATACATATCTTTGTCATCAGCTTTAGCAACGCCAGAATAGGCATACTGAAGCAGAACAATGAGTGGCTGGTCTGCCATCATATACTATACTATGTCCAGTCAACCCCAAATTGATGTCTTATATTTATGTTGGCTATTCCTTGTAGGTTTCGTGCTCTTATGAATTATGCCACCGTGAGTTCAATTATAAACTAGTCCCCAGACCCCAGAACCTCTGTTACTCGTACTGATACATCTTTGTATGAGAGCTATGCCACTCTCAAAGGGTCTCTTTCTTAATCTAGGTGTAGTTCAAGTTTGTCACGTATCACCTCCTGGCTAAAAGGGAGCATAAATATCCAAACAACGCTTTCTCCACTCATAATTCAATCATCTTGCTTCCTTTGACCAAATAAAACCAGCCAACCCTTGATTCTCAAAGTTGTAGTCTTTCCATTGGTTTGACTAGATACCTGGAAACTAGGATTTTCAAAAGGTGTTTCAATTTAGGCAGAACAGACTACACTAGAAGATAGTGTTGCTCCAAGAAGCCACCATTCAAAACAGGAGGTGACCGGGGAAGGGTATGGAAGAAAGGGCAAGCTAATCAATTACCAATCTTTGTGACGATTCTTCCCCAAAACAACTCTCTTATCAAGAACTGGATGGAATGTGAGTCTTCTATGTTTCACCATTGTAACCAAAGATCTAGAGTCATAGGCCGGTCGATAGATTGTAGCTTTATATTTTTTATCCAACTCCCTACTCCTTACCACGCACCAAGCTTCAAGCATGGAAGGTCACACCAATTTCTAACTAAGCCCAGAATAGTTGACATTCCACGAAAGGATAAGTGGAGACAATGAAAACCATTATTGCAATTGAAAAAAAATAAGGAAGACTGATGACTTCTTTGACTTCAAACTTGAAAGATTTGAGTGGTACCATCCACCCTACCCTACAGGAGATAGTCCGTCCTGCAGCTGTTTAGAGTTGAATAATAGTGATCTTGGATATATATCCTACAATGATAGATAGAGTTTCCATAAAACACCAATAGAAACGCACCACTTTTGTAGTACCTTCTCAAAATCTTGTTGAAGTGGCTAGCTCCAAGTAGACCCATAGATCATGGAAATACAGTCCAGCATTTGATATGGTGGAGGAAGGGAAGATATAAGAGAAGCATATCAGGATAAGGGTGAACCCACGTCCTAGCTATTGCCTCTCTTCTCCATGTCAGGATTAGGGCAATAGTGCATGCCATATTCGGGTTTGTCATTGTTATGTTTCTTGGATTCTTCTGACCCGTTTTAGTTATGACCCACTTAAAGGAATTTTGCGGGAACTTGTATTGAGAAAAATAGAAGTTTGTGATAGAAATGGAAGGCTTGGCCCGATAACGGGCACATCTATTATTGAAATTTTCCCATTATGTGTGTTTCTTTTGATAGGGTGCCTTTCGGAGTTAGGGGAATAATTTTTTGAGAGAACTGTTCAACCACCTTTGTTTTCCTCTTTATATTATTAGACCCTTTTCCTATCTTTGCTGGTGTATTTAAGCCAGGAAAGTCGAAACACCTATCTTCCATTTGTTTGTTTTCTTCATCTTTGTTGTACCTACCTGCCAACAGATCCCGCCTAGGTTTTATGGTACAAATCTCCCATGCTCATAGCTACCTTGGCTAGGAATTTGGCACCAACATAGAGGATTGATATCAAGTCAATAGCCGGTAATATACAGCAAATCCTTTGTGGGGCTTCCTTATGCTCCATAGACAACCCTAATTCTGCTGCGTGTGTGTGTGTGTGTGCGGTGCGGTGGCGGGGGTTGAGGACTAGGATGATGATGATTTATAGGTTTAGTCAAAACATCATTTCTTCTTTCACAACTTCACTGATTTTCAGTGCCAATAAGAATCTAACTGCAAGGAATAATATCTGTATCATTTTTGTCGTACCAATGCATCATATTTTATTTGCACCAGCATAAGTGCCTAATTTTTTACTTTAGTTTTCTGGTCTATAAATAGTTTTTCTGCTATATGCAAATGAAGGCTGAGAAGCATTAAAGAGTTGAAACTTGAAAGGTTGCAATAATATAAGGATATGAGTACTTTCGGTGTCTCCCAAAGCAAACTTGCAGAAAGCCAATGCTATTGTCAGATTTATCTACTGCATTTGTCTACTTGTGTGAAATCTGAGAGAAAGAGTTCAAACTTCCTCAACAGCTGAATCAGTGTTCAGATAAATTATTGAGACATGGTGGAATTTGTTGTAAGAGTTGAAAAGCAACAGGCAACATGGTAGGATTATAATTTTATGTTTTACGCCAACTGTTAGTCAACAAAACCCTCTCTTTCCCTCCCTCACAGTTTGTGCAACATTCATTGTCATTAGATTACATCATCCTTGTTCTCAGACTATGAATTCTAATAACTGCCAACTTAAGGTTATTACAGAGTATGGTGTCATGACTCATTTTTACTTAACCAACAGTTTTCTACATGATATGACAGTATTCAGGAAGCAACTCATAGCACCAAAGGGCATCCGCTACATCCTACATGCCCACCAGAGCCCTGTTCAGGTGGACAGTTTTTATTTTCTCGAACGACTTCCCTATCCCAGAAGGCCAGAAGTCTCTCAACCATCCATCTATTCTACCAGCAAACTTTGCATGGATAGATAGGCTGGTAGGAAAACTGCAAATTACAATGCATGTAATAGAAGCCTTAAGGTATTTCTTTTGAAGTCGGATGAAAGAAGCATACCTTTCATCAAGTTAGAAAAGGTTGCCAGACAAGAGTGCACTGCAATGTTTGGATAACAAAGAAACAGCGGCATTAAGAGAAATATGAATGCTGGCAGACTATGGATTATCAGGGATGCCTGTCTTGAATAAAATACCTGAAACACATAATCAAAAGGAATCAAACGAAGCATCTCTCTTAAAACTGAGGATTAGAGTTGAGTAAATTTTAAATGTAGTCATAGTAACGTCCATCAAGCATGAAAATAATGAATAGCTCATGGAGAAAGATAGTCAGAAAGCACGGACATAAATAATAATAAAATATGCTAAATACCATAAACAGAGATAGGTAATCGAAAAATATAGCCCGATCATCCTTTGTTTGATTTGCCAATGCTTGAAGAGATCTTTGTTTTGCATTTAGCACCATGGAAGAACTTCCGAATGCGTCAATCAAGCTGAATAGATTTTCACCTCGTGCTTGGATACTTCCAGGACTGATGCACAAATATTAAAATTGCTTAAACCCTAAACATTTAATTACATTGGTAACCAAATTGAAAAAAATAAAGAACAAAGGATCTTTGTTGAATAGTATTTCCAATGCATACAATAGTCTTTCCATTGTATCGTAAGAGGTATGATAGAAATAACCACCCAGGAGAAAGATAATATCCAATCCTGGAATATTTCCATAATCTTCAGCGAACATTCTGTAATCTGTATCCCCAGGGATAAGTACAAACACGTCCTGCAGGTATAGAACCAGTAACCAGATCACCAATTGCTAAAGAAAACATTGAAAGAGATGATATAACCAGTGGGTAGTTCTTATTTTACACTGTTAACTGCACATATGTATTACATAAGGTTCTTATCCATGAAAAGAATTACATTTATACCACGAATAAATTGGAATTGAAAACTAAAAATCATGTCCCTAATATAGTATTCAAACTTCAAAGAACATATCATTTCTTAGCCAAGTACACAAAGAGCAGCCAAGAACATAATATATTTTACAGGTGTTCGGTTGGAAGGTTTTCGGAATATTGTCTTATTGGAAATTTGATACACATCACACATGGTCCCATGCCCCCCTATATCCAACTGAGTTGTTGTATAAGTTGTAAGTAGGAAACATGTATGTGAAACGTTTACAGATATCTGAAAGAGAAGAAAAGGTATCCAAGTATTGGAGAAGGAATAGTAGTGTGGTAAAACCAAGAAGTGGTGGCAAGAAAGCAAATGAAAACTAAACGGCTAGAAGTAACATTGATGGCAATATTGTGGCTCAAAAGCATTTTGCAAATTCATTTTCAACACTAAACGGATATTGAGTTTAACTGGTTATAGATTTTTATTTTATTTTCTTATCTTGCAATAGACTACATATAGGGCTGCAAATGAACAGAGCAACTCGCAAGCTCGAGTCAGCTCGCTATAAGCTGGACACGGCTCGACTCGGTTCCATAACGAGCAAAGGTGAACATGAAAATGGGCTCAAATGCCTTAAAGAGCCGAGCTTGAACATAGGAAGCTCGGCTTGAGAGCTCGTGAACAAGCATGATGAGTACTCGACTAGGCTCGACTTTTTTTACTCAAATACACACAACTCGACCTTACATAATCATCTAATTTTCTAGATTTAGATATGAAAATGTCAAGAAATTTATGACATAACTTTTAGTCTCACGTCGGTTGGAAACTAAAATGCCCATACTTATCGTGTATGGAATCTAAATGGTCATGGCCCATAAAGCCCAGGAGTCGAACTCAGCTTGAGCTCGACTCAAGCTCGAACAGCTTGCAAGCAAAGCGAGCCAAGCTTGAACATCTTATTATAAGCTAGTGCTCGAGCTCGGCTCGATAAGGACCTATCCTAAACGAGTCGAGATTGAAAATGCAAAGCTCTGCTCGACTAGGCTCAATTGCTAACCTAACTACATATGTTTATGATACTTCTATAATTCTTGTTTTCAAACTATCTTTGCTTATCTTTAGATTTACCAGCATGGTTCTAACAAGTTTGTACCCAAATTTTATAGTTGACTTAAAAGGATCTTGCTTTTTCTTGTACATGAACTTTGCAGCTGAACAAGAACAGGAAATAATATGATTATTTTCCTATTTTAAGTGGAAAATTTTGAAAATTTAAGACATCAAGATACAGGATTTGGTATAGAAGCTCCAAAAGAGAAGAATGAGAATCCACGATAAAGAATGGAGCTGATGCTATCGCTTGCAATAGACAACAACTATGAGGCTTCTTGGAGCGGAGCAGATACAGGAGCCCCTTGATTAAAAAACAAAAGTTACCTTTTCTATCAAAGGGAAAAGTGCATCCCTCTGATCAATCTAGTAAACTAACATTCGACAAGGAAAACAGAGACAAGCCTTTTACAATGAAATATGATGATAACAACACTATCTGCTTATATAGAATAGGCCCATTTGACATCAGCAAACCAGACAACATCACCCTACCTGAATCCACAAGAGTGACATAGAAAAGGCCATGAAAGCATCACATGAATGGCAAAACCTACGGAACTCAAAAGAAACACTATCTTATCACATCAAATAAAATGCAGGGGTTTATCCTTCATTTTCTCTAGGATTACAAAAATGTGAAGGTTATTGCCTATCAGAACTTTTTTTTTGAAAATGTGCATAAGGTTACTTCTCAAGGTGTTACTTTCATAACTTAAAGAAAACTTTTTTTCACTAGAAAAAAGGATAGCGAATAAGCAGTTATTCTTAGACAGAGTAATCAACCAGCTAGTCCTATCAATCCCTTCAATTATAAGATTTTCCAATAACTTCAAAATGTGAATAGCCAAAAAAAGAGCAGATTTTAGAAACAATAGAAGAATAAATGTGAAACCCCTAAATATGTAACGGAAAATAGAGATGAATAATTTCGCATAAAGATGGCAGAAATGTGAAACCTGTGCAGCACTATTGGCCATGGGATATTTTGCAGATTGGCCATAGAGGAGGGATGGCCAAGATCCAGGCCCAGATTGGACCACCAAATCTGTTAATTTGAAGGCAGCTCAGTGAAGCAAAATTAGAAGTTAAGAGGAATACCAAAAAAATAAGAACACCAGTTTTCTAGAAGTAATAAAAGGTAATAGATTAGATTATTCCAATTGTCTCATAAATCAAAAACTTACGGCAGTGACAGGAGTCATTCACCAGACAACTTCAAAAAATACACATGTTCAACCATGAGCAAATTAAGCCACTTCACATGTTCCAGATTTATAATTTAATTTATTTGTTATACTTTCCCAAGTATTTCGCTCAATGTCAAGCTATTCAAGTTTCTTAGAATAGTTTTGCTTGATAATAAAACAGCCAAATGTTCAGATATTTATGAACTCATGATGTGTCCTTTTCCTAAGAGACTGAGTCGCTAGTAAGTCTAGGAGAAATTATATCATATCTTAAGTTGAAAACAAGAGGGGGGAGAGAGAAAGGAGATTACTAAGAAGTGAGAGAAGGTAAGGGGCATGGGAAATGGTAAATGCACAAGATGGGAGGAAATGGTTAACAGGTAAGATTAAGAGTGTTCTTGGTGGCAGATAAAAGAAATGGATAGTATGGTTTAAAAGACACTTGTCAGAAAAATGAGGGTATCAGGGTAAGCAAAAAAAATTGCATAAAGAGAAGACAGGAGTTGACACTGATGTCTACACCAATCCTTGGAGACGAATTGTCACTAGATGCTACTCGAGAAAACCTAAACCACATGGAGAAAAAGTAATAGCATCAGAAGTTAAACTGTATTCTATATTTTGATATACAAAAAACACTACTGTGGAAGCACAAGTTTGGCACAAACAAATAAGGATCATGGGCAAGATACTCGTAAGATACAGAGGGATATGCCACCACTATACTTGGTACCACAATGAAGTAAATTCATCAGAAAGCTTTCTAAACCAATGATGAATGACACGATCATAATCATTATAATGTGTACTTTGTAAGCATTTATGTTTTATAACATAGAGATGAAAGCATTTATGTTTTATACCATAGAGATGACTGTTTTACGTTTCCGTTGGCAACCAATATAACCCTCCATCTGAGCTTGCGGCAAATAAAAGAGTCTAAGACATTAACCTAAGCACCGGTAGAGTTGGTTATTATCATTCTCAACGAGCAAAATAATGATCTTTAATGCGTGTAATGCACTTGATCTAGGCTAGCTTCAAACAATTTATTACTTCGACTTTGTTTACTTTGTATTTTATAATACTTTTCATAATTATTTGAAGTACGTTTTTTCATAATAGGTCATGGTCATACCTGATTTCCATAACTGACTAAAACTTTTATTCGATATAACAAATAATATACTGCTGCGGTATGACTGATGAACAATATATTGCTATGCTGCATTTGATCAAGTCTTCGCCAAGCCGCAAGAACAAAGTTGTTGATCAAATCATTTTTTCACTTATTATGAATTTTCGACTTCATTGATTATAGGAAAAATGTGCAACGGACGAGATTGGCAAATGGCTTAGCATCTAAAGCATAGTTTACATTATCGGCCGATACCGATCCGATACGGCCGATACCGATGCGGTTTGGTATGTCCCGATCTGATACCGACTGATACCCGATACTGACCGATACAGACATTGGGGATCTCTTTTCCAGTCAATTCGAAAAAATTGAACGAAAAAGACAAATCAGCTAGGGTTTAAAGCATAATAAGGTTGTAAAAGCATGTAAAAGAAAAAAATTATTTATTGCATGTAAACAATCGGTAAGGGTGACTACCATTTCATTTAATTCCAAAATTACTAAGAAATAACACTTGAAATACTTAAAATTATGCATAAATGCATAAAATATATTTTTTAAATGTTAAAATTAATTATTATTTGTTTTCAAATACCGAAAAATTCGATACCCCAATCCGAAACCTCCAAATACTACTGATATAGTCAATACTGATACTCATAGGAAGGGTCTGATACCGATTCCGATACCGATACCGATACTACGAACCTTATTCTAAAGCCCACTTCCAAATAAGCCTACCTAATTCTTATTTTTCTAGCCCACAGAAACAAAAGGCTTGCCTATTTATAAAAAGCCCAAACCCAAAATCCAATCCATTCCACACTTTGACCAATCTGGTCATAGGGCAACCGAACTCGGACCGAGTTTTGTCCAAACTCGGTCACCCCGACCCAGTATCTCATTGGATTAGGTCACCATGTAGATTCGGCTCCCACGTTCGAATTTTTGAACGTTAGGGAACCGAACTATGCCTGAGTTCGATCTTCAAAAACACTATAAATAGAGTTGAGTTTCACATTCTATTTATCTCATCCCATCCCATCTCATTCGCTCCTCTATTCTAAGTATTCCCTGAACTTTACACTTTCAAATCAAAGTCTTTACGGCTCCTAGTTAAGCCAGTGCCAGTTCTGGTTCAATCTAGAAGTTAATTCAAGTTGTAAAGAAGGCTTGAAAACCAATTTGTTTTTATCCTGTTTATGAAGTCGAAAAGTCCTTCGGATCAAAGGCTTGTGGATGTGAAGTAGTGCTCTTCAGATTAAAAGCAAGTATTGTAAGGAGTTGCAAGCACTTCGGATTCAAATCTTGTGTTTCACTGCATAGTTGATTCAACATCGAGCTAGAGTTCTCGAGACTGGACTAGTCCCTCAGAGGAAAACCAGTATAAACCTCAGTACTTGAGTTTACTTTTTCTGATCTCCTTTATGCATTTACTCAAATACTGCCTGCTTCATATTAGTTGTTTACTGCCATATAATTTTTTAAGTGGTGATTATCATTTCGCTGCACACACGCACTCTCTTTGTCCCTCCCTCTCTAGAGGTACTCAACGATCCTACAATTGGCATCAGAGTAGGTTATATACAAATATAACACTCTATAGTATATATATTTACATGGCAGCCGTGAAATCAATATTTACTGGTGAAGGGCAGTCCACAAATAGATCACATCTATTTGATGGAACAAATTATTGAAAAACACGGATGAGTTTCTCTTTGAAATCACTTGACTTTGATCTCTGGTCAATTGTCATAGACGGTTACAAAAATGCCTAGAATAGTGATTAATGGCAATCTTATAGAAAAGCCCCATGATAGACACAGACTTAGAGAAGACACAAGCCAGTCTTGATGCAAGAGCAATCAATGCATTATTTTGTGTCATTGACAAGACTGAGTTTAATAGAGTATCTACATGTACGAATTCACACGAAAGTTGGAAACTTCTTGCGATAACTCATGAAGGTACTTCACAGGAGAATGAATCCAAAGTTAGTCGATTGACACAAGAATATGAGGCTTTCAAGATAAAGCCAGATGAGATAATCACTCAGATGTTTACTCATTTCCTTGATATCATTAATCCTTTATCTTTTCTTGGCAAGGATTATACAAATCACGAGAAGATTCGTAAGGTACTCAGGGGATTGACAAAGAACTGGAACTCCAAGGCTACCGCAATCAAAGAATAAAACAATCTAACGACCATGTCGCTGGAGACACTCATGGACAAACTGATGACTCATGAGTTGGACCTAAAGGACTTTGAAGAAGCTACACCAAAGGGAAAAAAGCAATTGCCTTCAAAGCTCATGCAAAGAGAATCTCAAGTGAAGATACTGATGATTATGACACTGAGCTTAAACTGCAATTCAAAAGGTATACCTTCCTACCCGTCAACTTCCTACCCATCAAATGGTCATCTAGGTTTTATGCATGGCCCTCTCATGCTCATATCTATATTGGCTAGGAATTTGATACCAACGAAGAGGGTTGATGTCAGGTCGACAGTTAGTCATAAAACTTTATCAAACTTGTAAAAAGCTTTCTTATGCTCCATAGTCGATCATATTATGATGGGAGGCTCAAATGATAATGATGACATTTTGCATTCCCTTGAATGTATGATATGGGGGTGGGGTTCTCCACGACATGAATTCAATTGTCTTGGTGTATATGTCTTTGGTTCAAAATCCGAGTAAATTTTGAGTGATTGGCTTTTACAAGAATATTCTCTTTAAGCAAATTAAAAACAGACCACCGCTAATATGAACAGGAATTATTTTGTTATAGCAATTAATATAAGCAAACCTTAGTAGAGAAACTTTTTCTTATTCCTGCTTTACTTATTGAGTACAACAACAACAAACCCTTTATCCCAAATTTTTGGAATTGGCTACTAAATCCTAATCTTCCATTCAAATTGGTTAGGCGCCATCTTCTCTCGCAATAGTAAAAGACAAATCTTTTCACAGTTTCAATCCACGTTCTCTTAGATCTACCCCTAGCTTTAGTAACTCCTTAGACTGATAACTTGTGATACCCGTTTTTCGGTACAATGTTTCTACACATGTGTGTGTACTTTGCAAGTATTGAATTTTCTCGTATTGTATTTTAGTATTCATCTCATATATGAGATTTCCTCAATTTGTGTAATTTCGAGTCCTAAGGGTTTTAAGTATCTCATGCGACTCCATGATCATCGATCTTGTATATGTCGGTGATGCAATTTCAATGAAATAAATTTATGGATTCATTAGTTTTCTCGAAATTTCTCATTTTTGTGTGCATCGAGAATCGCGTAAGAAAAACTTGTGAGATACTCGTCGTTTTCAAGTTATTAAAGACTTGTACAACAAATAATGATTTATTGGGTTTATGAGACAACGAACTAACTTGCAGACTACCCAAGACCTGCAGAGACCATTGGCAATACCAAGAACCCAACCTGTGACCCGCATCTAGATAGGCATGCCGAAACATGACTTAAATCCCTAAACCATCCTAACATTATACCGTCTACACGATGCCATTATAGCGCTCGGACAGGAAACCAAAAGCAGCAGTATGTTTTGTTGATCGAGACCATCGAATCTTGATGCAACAGTCCAAATCGATTTGCTTGGGTTATATACTATGTTGTCACAGGCGACGCCTAGGCACGCTTAGGCGGTCTAGGCGTGCGGGTAGGAGAGGTCTCGCCTCGGCCTGGAGAAAATGTCCATGTGTGAGGTTTGCTCGCCTAGGCGTCCGCCTAGGGTCGTCCAGGGGAAAAAATATGCGCCTAGGTCGCGCAATTATGCTTACTATCTTTACTTGATGTTAAATATTGGTTATTTCATATTTGTTGATTCTTATAAACTTTTGTGCTTAATACTTATTGCTTATTAGTTATATTACATATTTGTAGTATGCATAATTGCAGAATTTTTTTGACTCAAAGCAACGAATCCAGGCGAGGCGGGTGGCATGTTACCTCGCCTCGCCTAGTGCCCAGTACAACATAGGTTATATGTAACCCTTAAACCAATCATTTCATTCATTCACTCACTACCCTTCTTATTTTCTTCATTTCTCTTCCCTTCCCTCCTTGCTCACATTCTCACCCACACCCATCATCCTCTATGTGAGCCTAGTCGAACATTATGGGAGCGAAGCCTTAGCTCTTGAGCCGGCTTGGCGGTGGACGAAACCCGTACACAGCTAGGATCGCATTGTTCACGTCGCCCCCTTTAGGCAAGTACATCTTGCTCTCATGGGATGCTTCGTCTTTACTTTCTTACTGGATTTTCATATCCTATTTTCATTTTTGTCAGATTTATCTCATTGTTTTCGTGTTCAGTGTGTTGCAGTAGCTAGTCCTCGTTAGTACGAGGCTGGGGTGCTTGTTCAGAATTCGATTCGATCATTTCTCGACGTATTTGTTTTTCCGACGGTTTTCATCGTGATCTCGTTTTGACACGTTGCATGTGCATGCAACTCATCCCACACATAGTAGCAAGTGTGTTGGGTCCTAACCCAACCTTAAGAAATTTAATCGGATGAAACTCGATAGAATCAAAGAGAAAACACAACGTTCAGAACCAAATGTTAGTAGTATGTTTAGAGCAAAATGTCAGTAGTACATTTAGAGCAAAATATCAGTGATTGTTATGACTTCTGTCAGAACTGATAGTGCATAGACAGTGTACTAGTAGTGTATTGTTGGTACAATGCCTGTATACCGTCAGTACACTGGTGATCATGAAACAGGGCACCAACAAACCTGTTATGCTCGCTTTATAACTTGGTTTTTGAGCTGATTTCTTCGACGATTGTTCCGAGACTTGGCACACAGCATTGTCGCACTATTTTGTGTTGGATTAACTTGTCGTTTTCGAGATTTTAATTGTCAATCCTTGTCTTGGAATTAATTCATTATCAACAATAATACGAATAATTTTGGATACTCATTTCCTTATATATTTGGCTTAATGCTTTGTTTCTCTTGGTTTGATACTCGAGGATATCCCTACGGGTAGTTATAATGGCCACATAGGTTTGGCACAGGACGGGGTTGTGCCCATGATATATATATATATATATATATATATATAAAATGGCGGCTGGCGATTTGGGCGATAGAGGCGGGCTTCTAGGGTTTGGCCAAGGGCCGCCTCCACGACCGCCGGACCCCCTGGCCGGCGGTAGGCGAGCGTCGGCCGGGAAGAGCGGCCCCCCTCCCGGCGCTGGGGGGGGGGGGGGGGGGGGGGGGGGGCGGGAGCCTGAACGTGGGGGTCGGGCGGACCCCCTCACGCGCGCGAGTGCAGCAGTTCCCCTCCCCCGGCGGCCGGAGGGGGGGCGGGAACACGGGGGGGGGGGGGGGGGGTCGGGTGGACCCCCCGGTGGTGTCGACGACCCCCCCAGGCGGAGGGGGGGGGTCGGGCTCTACGGGGAAGGGGTCGGACTTCACGGGAGGGGGGCCGCGTGCATTGGATCCGAACTTTGAATTCGGAGCGGGGTCCTGATCTCTGGGGAGTCAATCGGAGGGAGGAGGTTAGACGACGGTTACGCGCCATCGTGTGTCGAAGTCCGGGGGGAAGACGGGTGGCGGACAGGGTCCGATTCGGGATCGCCAGTCCGAAAATCGCCTGAACGGAACAGGGGCTCGGCCTAGCCGGGGTCCGGGGGTGTCTGCTGGGCGATCGATGGGTTGGCGGCCGAAGGCGACCGCGGCGGCTAAGGGAAAGAGTAAGGTAGTGGATCTGGATGTTCAGGGACCTGGGACTTCCCGTCCGGTGAGTGCCCAGAGGCCTATTGGGACGCCCCCACGGCCTGCTGGACGGTCCTGGGCCGAGATCTGCAAACCGGTGGGGCCGAAATCCCCCACATCGATGGAGTATGTCCCGCCGCTCAAGGTTGGGAGGGGTTACCGGGCGGTGTTTCCTGCGGAGGAGATCCAGCAGGTGACAGCTTACTGGGAAAATACTCTCGTCCTGTATGTCTTGGGCAACAAGCCTTTCTACGGTCAGATCCGGGGCTATGCAGCGCGAGTCTGGAAGCCTAAGGGGAGTATGGAGTTCTATGCTCGTGAGAACGGCTTCTATTATGTGAAGTTCGGGCTGGCGGAGGATGTCGCTAGGATCCTCCAAGGCGGCCCCTGGACGTTTGACGGCCGACTGATCATTCTCAAGGAGTGGACTCCAGAGCTGCGATGCGAGAGGGAAGTTCTGAATGCCATCCCAGTATGGATCCGATTCCCCGAGTTCCCGGTTGGGTTTTGGAGCATCCCCCTGTTGATGCGTCTTGCAAGTCTGGTGGGCACCCCGATCAAGGCGGATGAGGCTACTACCTTTCGGACGAGGTTGATGTACGCGAGGATCTTTGTGGAGATTCGGGCAGGGGGGGAGCTCCCGAAGGTGGTGGAGTATGAGCTCCCTTCTGGGGAGGTGCTTACCCAGAAGGTGGAGTATGAATGGGTTCCGCCTACCTGTTCTCGTTGTTCCTGTTTTGGACATCTGGCCAGTGCTTGCGTAGAGGCTGGCACTCCGGTGGAGCCTTGTATCCCTCCTCATGAGGTTCCCGATGCCCCATGTGATATGGATTTCAGAGATGATAGTGGAGTGGTGGGCGTGGAGGAGGAGGTTACTAATCAGGGGAGTGATGTCGGTTTGAGCCTCGTTGTTTCTACCCAACCTACTCCAACGGGTGGGGTGGTATCCACTGGCCAGGGGCCGAGTAGTATAGTTACCAGAAGCATGGTGGCGACGGAGACTGAGGCACGTGGAGAGGGCGGTTCGGCTGGAGGGCAGGTTTACTGTAGGAAGCGACGTGCGGTCAGCCAGCTACGTGATGGGCCCTCCATGATGGAGGGACGTACCACAGACAGTGACGGGACGGTGTGTGTTGACAACCCTGCCTGGGCGTTGGTGTTATCTCCGGCCGTTCCCCTTCAGACGGTTCCGACTGGCATGGATGAGGATCCTTTAGCGACGGATGCGGCACCTTCCCCAGGTGTCGTTCCGGGAGTTTCTTAGGGGACCCCCACATCTCATTAATTAATGGCTATTATCGCCTGGAATGTGAGGGGGACGTGTTCGCTAGGGAGGTGGAGAGAGATGTGGGGTGCTCCTCAGAGAGAAGTGTGACATTTCTGTTATTTTAGAATCCAAGATTAAAGGGGAGAAGACCCTTACTCGTCGGACCCCTTCTCCTTGGGCCCAGCTGCACAACCTGGCCCTTTGTGACATGGCCAGGATTTGGGTTCGCTGGAACTCGAAGAGTTGGGATGGTGACTTGATATTGATGACGGAGCAGTTGATTGCCATCTCCTTCGTGAACAAGGGTGGCTCCCGGTTCTTACTGGGGGCGGTCTACGGCCACAACGACAGAAGGAGAAGGGAGTCACTTTGGAGGGACATCTCTCGTGTTTCTGATGTTGCTGAGTCGTCGGGTCTTCCTCTGCTCTTGATCGGGGACTTCAACGCTCTTATGCATCACGGGGAGAAACTGGGTGGTCGTCCGGTTCCAGATTCTATCCTTTATGATTTTCAGAGATGCCTCCTACTGGCAGGGCTGCGGGAGCTGTCTTGATCAGGCTTCATCTGGACCTGGCACAACAAAGCAACTCACAACAGGGTTGCTTGTCAGCTTGATCGAGCTCTGGACAACGGGGAGTGGTTCCGTCACTTCTCCAACTCTTCGGCTGAGGGTCTGGCAGCTGGAACGAGCGATCACTCCCCCATCAGGGTTGGCTTCTCTGCTCGATCTCTTGGGAAGTCCCGTCCGTTCAGGTATAACAACAGTTGGTATCTCTCGGAAGGCTACCTGGAGGCTGTCGCAGAGGGCTTGTCTAGTGGTCAGGAGGGGACGGCTCAATTCCGATTGGTTCGTCGACTCAAGGCCACGAAGAGGGCTCTCAGGAGTTGGGTGCAGGGGTTGCCCAAGTCTACTCTAGAAGATAAGGAGGCTGAGTTGAGATCCTTGCAGCAGGATCTGCAAGCCGACATGCTTAATGGAGATCTGGCGGCTAGAGAGAAGGAGCTGATTGGAGAAGTCAACATTCTGAGGCTGCAGAAGGAAATTAGCTCGGCCCAGCGAGCCAAATGTTCTTGGCTGAAGGATGGAGACCGGTGTTCCAAGTTCTTTTACGACGCTATCCGGACTAGACAGAATCGGAATCACATATCTCAGCTTCTTGATGCGGATGGCAATCTGGTGGGGACGCCGGCTGAGATACAGGGCGAGGCTGTCAGGTACTACTCTGATTTATATTTCCAGACTGACTATCTGTCCGTGTTCCCAGAGATTGTTACGAAACGGTTGGTGACTCCATTTGGGAATAGCATCCTTCTTACTCCTGTCACTTTGGAGGAGGTGGAATCTATTGTCAAGGGGCGGACCCCAACAAGGCCCCTGGTCCAGATGGCTTCAGCAGTGGTTTCTTCAAGCGCCATTGGGATATTCTGAAGCTTCAGGTTGTGGAGGTGGTCCAGGAGTTCTTCACTAAAGGGAAGCTTTTGAAGGAGCTGAACCACACTTTCCTGACCCTGGTGCCTAAGAAGGAGGGCGCGACTGCATTGGCGGATTTCAGACCTATTACATGTTGTAATTATCTTTACAAGATAATTACACACCTTATGTGCCGGCGGATGAAGAGAATCATGCAGGACTTGGTTTCTCCAAACCAGACTGCGTTCATCAAGGGGAGGTCGATTGCAGAGCATAGCCTCCTGGCGCATGAGATGGTGAGGGGATTCAGCAGACCTGGGGGGGAGAAAGCTTGTGTTAAACTGGACCTGAGGAAGGCTTATGATATGGTCAATCGTGACTTCCTATGTCATCTGATGTCTGCCATGGGATTCGCGGATCACTGGGTTGCGTTGATCAGGGAGTGCATCACGTCCCCTACTTTTTCAGTTCTCATCCAGGGCATTCCTTACGGGTACTTCCAGAGCAACCGTGGGCTGAGGCAAGGTGACCCATTGTCCCCTTACCTGTTCACGCTTGTGATGGAATACTTTACTTGTCTGATGGACCTGGCAGTGCACCGTGGACGGCTGGTGCCTTTGTTTCGTAGGATGGACCCCCCAGTTATCCATCTTATCTATGCTGATGATCTACTGGTCTTCATCCAGCCTTCGATGATGGGGTTGCAGACGCTAGCAGGTATTATGGATGATTTGAAGTCCTTCTCGGGTCTCCAGCTGAATAGGGATAAGAGTCGGGTCTACTTCAGTTCCCGGTGCTCCCAGAAGGAGGAGCGGGCGGATGTCCTGGGTATCGCGAGGAGTGATCTTCCAGTGCGTTATTTAGGAGTGCCCCTCACAGTCAATTATGCACGGGATCAGGATTGCCAGGGACTGGTAGAGTATGTCCAGCGGAGAGTTGAAGGCTTGCAAGCCGCCGGTCTGTCTTTTGGCGGACGCATAGAGCTGATCAGATCTGTGATCTCGGCTGTGGCCCAGTTTTGGCTACAGTCCATCCTTCTTCCGGTGGCCACTATTCGGCGAGTGGAGCGTCTTTGTGCTGATTTCCTTTGGAGGGGAGGTATGCATGCTATCTCGTGGGAGCAGCTCTGTCGTCCCAGGAAGGAGGGAGGAGTGGGGCTCAGGCCGTTGCTGGATATCAGGGAGGCATCTGCGCTCAAGCTGGCCTGGAGATTCGTTAGCGGAGGGTCTCTTTGGGCGGACTGGATGCACAGCAGATATGTGAAGCAGGGCAATTTTTGGACGTGTTCTCCTGATAACAACCATTCGGTTACGTTCAAGACTGTCCTGAGACACAGGGGTGTGCTCAAGTCTGCTATCCGGAGGGTCATGAAGGATGGGTCAGGCACGGACCTTTGGAGGGACCCTTGGATTGATCGGCGTTCGTTGCTAGACATTAGGGGTTCCCCGACTCATACGGAGGACAGGCGAGGTCTGAAGTGTAGTCGGATCTTACGAGATGGAGAGTGGAGGCCGAACTCTTATCGACACACTGAGGAGCTGGGAGGGATCATTATGTCTACAGTCATCGATCCGGCTTTGCCTGCGGATCGGTGGATCTGAGAGCCACCTGGTGCATCTTCGGCCACGGGGGAGTTCCAGTTCCGTAGTTGCTACAATCTTATCCGGCATACTTTTCCTCCGAGTTCTGATTACGAGTTCGTCTGGTGTAAGGGTCTGGCCAGAAAGATGCAGTTGTGTGTTTACAAGCTTCTTCTGGGTCGCCTCTTGACGAGGGACCGCCTGAGTTCCTTTGGAGTGCCAGTGTCGGACCCAAAATGTGTACTTTGCTGTTTGGAGCCTGAGTCTATTAAACATATCTTTTTCGAGTGCAATTTGGCATGGCAGATATGGTCGGAGCAGAGTCGGGTATTGGGAGTGGGCGCCTCTGGAAAATGTATTGGAGACATCATCTCAGCGATACGAGATAGCAGGGGTCGAGGTCAGGACTGGTTCCGCACAGCTAGAGTTCGTCTGGCGGCTGCGGTTTGGCATGTTTGGCGGGAGCGAAATCGCCGGATCTTTGAGGGCTTAGTCACTCCTCCGGTTGGCATTCTCCATAATATTGAGTTTGATGTGAACGCTATGGTGAATGGATGAGTGTTGAGTGGGAGTCCCACTCAGATTGTATGTTGTATGATTATGACTTTTCATTTGGAATAAAATTTACCTTTTTCCAAAAAAAAAAAAAAAAAAAAATATATATATATATATATATATATATATATATATATATATATATATATATATATATATATATATATATATATTACCCTAGCCTACACGGATGATGAATTATATACACTTTGACACTCTCATGCCACGTTCTTGGCTTGTATATCCTATGTTATAGATATAACTTGATAATGGTATCTTATGGGTCCCGTTATCACTTCATGGCGATTCTCATAGCCTCGTCATGACATGAAACTAGCACTGGTTATTCTAGCATGACCAAGGCTATATGAGGCCTAGCCTAGTATTTGATGGAATTTTGTACAAAATATACACGAGCGATGATTGTCTTCGAATATCAAAATCAATCATATATCGATTACAATGATTATCATGGTTCAAGATGGTCGTCGAGTCGATTCATACATTGTTTATGTCCATAGATATTAATGATGTGACATTGACTTATTGATAACATTGGATATTTATTATTAATGATGGTATTATATTGTACCATGGTTATGGTTATACAGTGTCGTGTCGTCGTGCAGCAATTTGATTCAGTACAGTTTGTAGAATATAGACTTGGTACTTGGTTGTATTGCATCAGTCCAACACACGTCATTACTATATAGCTTCTAGCATGTTTGTCGCATTGTACTTCACTACATTGTTTTATGTTTGTACTTAGTGTCGTGGACTACGTCTAGATCACATTTATTATTCCTTGTGGCTATGATTGCTAGAGTCTAGCATTGTCATGGTGTGGTTCATATAGGAGGATTCCTGAGGATTTTCATGACTCGGAAAGCTTGATATGTAATTTTGTAGAGCTTAATAACTAGTTAATGCACCTAGTACATTGGGAAGAAAGGATTTCAGATATCGTGCAACCACGTTGACCAGGGTTACAAATGTAGTCTCCATTACGTGTGGTATGTATCATGGACATTGTACTTATATAATATAGTTAGTACACAAGGCGTCGATGTATGAGGAGTCACATGCCTATGTATCGAGTAGGGTAGGATCGCATTCATTATCCTTGTTTTTGTTTGGTGTAGGAACGTGGTACTACTCTAGAAACAGTCTACGAATACTTTTTCTTGCCCCAGGCTTTGTGGTTTTTCGCATTCGCAGGCTATGGGACGACCTTATTATTTGTATCATAGTTGCTCTTCATTGCTCACAATGGTTAGCCTTGGTATTCTGCAGCGCATTGTTATGCTGGGATCATCGTCTTATTAATTAACAAAGTATCATGTTAGCTATCTTAGTAGGTCGTAGGATTTATATGGCTGACAATTGACTATATATTCTTTTCTTTTCAGCAGTAGCTTAGTTTCTTTATTTCTCTACCATTAGGGTAGTAGGATTGGTAACGCACTACTCCCAACACACTTTACTATTTTCCTTAAACTGTCGTGTGTTGCTTTTGGATTTGCTTGCACGTTGGTTTTAGGTTCACCGTTAGAGCTTCTTTTGTGGTATTAGGGGTTGACCCATCTAATTTCTTATGGCCAGGTCTTATAGCGGAACCATAAGGTCTACCTTATCTACTGGTTGATGGCACGCACCGAGGATGGCGGCCCGAGAGTCTGAGTGGGTTTCTCATCCTTCGTCCACTGTACATTATATATTTTTTGTATATTTTTTGGACGTTTAGCTACGGGCAAGTGTTAGCCCTTGTTTTAGGAGATTGTACCCTCATGCGTGCAACATGATTGTACTAGACTGCAGCTGGTTTTGTAATATCATACTCCTCTATATATATATATATAGAGAAAAAAAATATATATATATATTTGGATTAAGGGTGAATTTATTCCTCGCATATAGCGGAAAAGGTATTACAGTACATAAATAACACAACTTTCCATGCCCCAAATTATAATATTATGGGGCCATTACTGATACATCGAATTCTATGTTATGTAGAATTCCAATAGGGGGGTAGTCAAGCCCTCAAAGATACGTCTGTTCCGCTCCTTCCAGATGTGCCAAACGGACGCGGCGAGACGAACGCCGACTCTTCTGGCCCACCCCGGATCCCGGCCTCTGCGATCTCGAATCCAGCTGAGAATGCTCCGGATGTCTCTATCCACCCCAACTCCTCCTCTCAGCTGTGCACACTGCTCAGTCCAAATGTGCCAGGTCACCGGACATACAAAGAAGAGATGTCCCATAGATTCATCCTCCCCATTACATAGCACACATTTGGCATCCGGGATCTGCATCCCAAACCTGAGGAGTCTATCTCTCGTCATCAGTCTACCCCAAAGAAGTCGGTATGCACATAGTTGCATTTTTACGTGCAACCCCCTTGCCCCAAATGAAGTCCACCTCCTCAGCCCGGTCGTGGTGGGTCCGAACCAAATCATAGCAGCTACGAAAGCAGAATAGGCCTGATCCGCCCCCCGTACCTGGGCCTGCCCAGCTCCAGGAATTCTCATGTTGGCTCGCATCAATAGTAATAAGGCGAATCTCCTCGGCAAGCTGAGCAGTATATGGATATCCTTCTGGCCTCCAGACTCCATCTCTGATGATCCTACTGCATGTGAGCCCCCTGCCCGCTTCTCTGTCCAGCTGACCTCCCAAAAGCTCGAGCAAGGATCTGGAATCCAACCAAGGATCTAGCCAGAGGTCGGTAGTCGTCCCATCCTTCATGTTCCTGCAGATAGCGGTCTGAAGCACCGGTCGACACCTCAGAATGGCCTTAAACGTGACCGAGAAATTGTTGTCTATCCTGCAGGCCCAGAAGTTAGTCCTCCTTAGGTATCTGTTCGCCATCCATCTCGCCCAGAGCGACCCCCCTTGATGAATCTCCAGGCCATCTTCACACAAGCTGTATTCCTGACCTCATGAAGAGGTCTCAACCCCACTCCTCCTTCCTCCCGAGGCCGACAGAGTTGGTCCCAGGATATCGCATGCATCCCTCCCCTCCATATGAAGTCAGCACAGGTGGCCTCCACTTTTCGGATAGTAGCCGTAGGGATCTGGATAGACTGGAGCCAGAACATCGTGATGCCTGCAATAACCGAACGCACCAGCGCAATCCTACCGCCAAATGATAGACCCGCAGCTTGCCAACATTCCACTCTCCTCTGAGCAAAATCCACCAAGCTGTGACAATCCTGGTCTCTGGCATAATTGACCGTCAGCGGGACCCCCAGGTATTTCACTGGAAGCTCGCCTCTATCCACTCCCAAGGCGAAGGCTCTCTCCTCCTGCTATGTACACCGGGAGCTGAAGTAGACTCTGCTTTTCTCCATGTTCAACTGGAGCCCAGAAAGCCGCCCGAACTCCTCCATAATGTCAGAGAGCGCTCTCATTCCCCGCATGGAAGGGCTGAAGGAGCACCAATAAGTCGTCAGCATATATCAAATGGGATACAACCGGACTCACCAACCGGAAAAGGGAAACGATCCTCTTGCTATGCACCGCCGTATCCATCATGCATGTAAAGTACTCCATCACCAAGGTAAATAGATACGGGGAGAGGGGGTCACCCTGCCTCAACCCCCTGTTGCTCCTGAAGTAGCCATGCGGCGTGCCCTAGATGAGGACTGAAAAAGTAGGGGAGCAAATGCACTCCCTCACCCTCGCAACCCACCTCTCGTCGAATCCCATGGCAAGCATCAAGTGACACAGGAAGTCCCGGTTGACCGTATCATAAGCTTTCCGGAGGTCAAGCTTCACACAAGCCTTCATCCCCCCAGGTTTGCTGAACTCCCTCACCATCTCATGAGCGAGCAAGCTGTGCTCTGCTATCGACCGGCCCTTGATGAACGCAGCTTGATTCTGGGACATCAATCCCTGCATGATCCCCTCCATACGCCTGCACATAAGATGAGTGATAATCTTGTAAAGAAAATTACAGCAAGCAATGGACCGAAAATCTGCAAGTGAGGTCGCTCCCTCCTTCTTAGGAACCTGCGTCAAGAATGTGTGGTTCATCT
The DNA here is from genome assembly GCA_029216955.1 of Iris pallida. Lineage (NCBI taxonomy): Eukaryota > Viridiplantae > Streptophyta > Magnoliopsida > Asparagales > Iridaceae > Iris > Iris pallida. Next base: position 8,723,032 of record JANAVB010021798.1, on the reverse strand, counting down.
CCTTCAGAAGCCTGCCCTCCACAAAGAACTACTGAACCGCCGCCAGGACATGGGTCTTAAGCACACCCCAGTGTCGCTTAAAGAACCCTGAAGAGAAGCCATCAGGCCCGGGAGCTTTGTTGGGATTAGCCTTCATCACAATGTCTTTCACCTCCTCCATCCTCACAGGTGCCAGAAGCAGACTGTTCCCATGGCGGGACACCAGTCTCTTCGTGACAAGGGCTGGGAACGTGCTAGAGTAGTCCGTCTGCTGATATAGGTCAGTGTAAAATCTGACGGCCTCCTCCTGAATCTCCGTCGGGTCCCCTACAAGCCGTCCCTCAGCATTCAGAAGTCTGGGGATGCTGTTCCGGTGCTGCCGGGTGCAGATCACATCGTAGAAGAATTTGGTGCAGCGGTCTCCATCTTTGAGCCAGGTACATTTAGCCCTCTGTGCCGCACTAATCTCCTCCTGTAGTCTCATGATGTTGACCTCCTCAATCAGGATCTTCTCTCTAGCCTCCAGCTCCCCGTTCAGAATGTCAGCTTGGAGGGCCACCTGAGTGTCCCGAAGCTCAGCTTCCTTATCCGCCAGGGAAGTCCGCGGTCTCATCTTCACCCACCCCCTGATAGCCCGCTTGAGCTGCTTGAGTTTGTGAACCATGCGAAACTGAGCCGTGCCTTCCCGGAAGTGCTGCATCTCTCCCGTAACCACCTTCTCATATCCGGCCGACAGATACCAGCTGTTGTTATACCGAAACGGCCTCGCCCTCAGAGTGGGTCTCTCACTGAGGCCAACCCGGATAGGAGAATGGTCGCTAGTACCCGCCGCCAGACCTTCCGCCACCGAGTTCGGAAAGCACCTGAACCACTCACTATTGTCCAAGGCCCGATCCAACTGACAAGCAATTCGATTATGTGTAGCCTTGTTGTGCCAGGTCCAGATATGTCCAGCTCGCTCCAGCCCCCGCATCCCTGACCTAAGCAGACACCTCTGGAAGTCATATAAGATCGAGTCCAGAACAGGACGACCTCCCACCTTCTCTTGACGAAGCAGCATAGCATTGAAGTCCCCCATGATGAGCAGAGAAAGATGCATGTTGTCCGCCATGAGACCCAGGTGCACAATGTCCTCCCACAAAGCCTCCCGGAGTCTCCGGTCATTGTGCCCATATACAGCACCCAGGATGAATCGGAACCCACCTTTGTTCTCGAAAGTAACGCCGATGAGTTGTTCTGATTTATGGATCTGCACCCCTTCCCAGCTACCTTTGTTCCACCTAACCCAGATCCTTGTCATACCACAAAGATCTAAGTTGTGAATGTGATCCCAATTTGTCGGAGTCCTTCGCGAGAGCATAGCGGCCCCTCTAATCTTCGTCTCCAGCAGGATAGCAATGTCACACGACTTTCTCCTCAGAACCCCTCCAATCTCCCTCCATCGTCCAATGGAACACCCTCCCCCTAATGTTCCATGCTATGACCGACATCTAATTAAGAGATGAGGGGTCCCCCTGGAACTCGTCTGGATCGACACTCGAGGGAAGTATCTCATCCGCCTGATCAATGACTGCATCTACCATAGAGGAAGGAGCAAGATGGGCCTGAATCCTGCTGAGAGTAAGTGCACAGTCAGGATTGTCTTCAGTCTGGTCATCCATATCCCTCGCCTGAGGAATATCCTCCCGTGTGGCCGGAGCGTGTCTTTTCCTGCTACTGTACACCATGATCGCCGGGGAGGCCTCCATCACCATCTGACCACTACCAGCCGCGCTCATACCCCTGGTCACGATGGTCCTCTGTGGCCTGAACGGGACGAGTGCACCCTGCGTGCTCTCCTGTCTCTGCAGTGATCCTGACTCCTGCCTCCTATCGACCTCCATCCATGTGTCCTCCTCCATATGCCTGTCTGGCTCCATCTCCCCAGGCAATTGACTGGGGGCCGTCTCCTTCCCAGGTGCCTCCGTCCGAGCCGCCTGTGGCCTGGCAGTCTCCTTCCCCTTGTATTTGCACGCACTGGTAGTGTGCCCAAAGCACTCACAGTAAGAACACATGGGGGGGACCCAGTCATACTCCACCGCCTGTGTCAGAACCTCCCCAGACGGTACCTGATACTCAAGCGTACTCGGTAGCTCCGAGCCCGCTTTGATCTCCACAAAGACCCTGGCATACATCAGTCTGGTGCGAAAGGTAGTGGCCTCGTCTGCTTTGATCGGCTTCCCCACAAGGCTGGCAAGTCTCATGAGAAGCGGGATACTCCAATACTTTACTGGGAACTCAGGGAATCTGACCCAGATGGGAATAGCATTCAGCACCTCCTTCTCACACCTCAGCTCCGGCGTCCACTCCTTCAGTATAATGAGTCTCCCATCAAATGACCAAGGTCCTCCCTGTAGGATCCTGGACACATCCTCCGCTAAGCCAAATTTGACATAATAGAACCCGTTCTCCCGAGAGAAGAATTCCATGCTACCTTTGGGTCTCCAAACACGCTCCGCATAACCCCGAATTTGGCCATAGAATGGCTTGTTCCCTAACACATACAGCACCAGAGTGTTTTTCCAGAATTCTGAAACCACCGCTATTTCTTCAGCGGGAAAATACGCCCGAAACCCTCCTCCAACCAACATCGGTGGGACATACTCCATCGACATCGGGCTTTTCGCAACCACTGGCGTGCAGACCTCCTTCCATGATCGAGGCCTCTGCTCCTCAACGTGCGTCCTGGTCGGTGGGTTTACAGGACCCTGGTCTGTCCTGCCGGTATCAGTAGCAATACCCTTAGCCTTCTCGGCCGCCGTCGCCTTTGGCCTCCAACCCGATACAGAGCGCACCATACCTCCCCCACGACGCCGGGGATCCACTGAGTCGATCAAGGATCGATTTCCATGATTTCCTGGCCCCGCCCGCCCCGAAACTTGGGACTGTGCCCCTCGCCGTCCTCCAGCCCGTCGTCTCGTCACAGTCTGCCAGCCTGCATCCCCAGTGTTGTCCCCCCCGGACCCGAACTCGAATACGGAAGCTGCTCCTCCGGAAGTGCCGCCTGACCCCCCCCCCACCCCCGCCCGTGGGGGTCCCCCTGCATCCGCTCGCCCCCCGACCCCTCCCCGCATGGGGGGGGTCCCGCCACCGCCTCCGTCCGACCCCTCCCCGCCTGGAGTGGTCCCGCCGCCGCCGCCCGACCCCCCCCCCCCCCGCGAGGAGGGGTCCCGCCGCCGCCTCCCGGTCGGGGACCGCTGGGCCCTACCCCGCATCCGCCGCCTCCCGACCCACCCACCCCCCCTCCCCCCGCCTGGGGGGGTCCCGCCGCCGCCGCCCGGTCTGGGACCGCTGAGCCCTGCCCCGCTTCCGCCACCTCCCAACCCCCCCCCCCGCCTGGGGGGGGTCCCGCTGGCTCCTCCCGACCCCCCCCCCCCCCGCGTGGGGGGGTCCCTTGCTGGCCGCCGCCCGGCCCACCTCTGGGCTGGAGAGGACGTCCTCCCCCCCCCGTTCCTCCCAGCCGCCGAGCCTCCCTCCCCGCGAGCGGATCGGGGGGTCGGGAGGGAGGCGAAGAAGCCGCCGCCAAAACCCTAGCAGAGGGAACGAGCACATCCATTATTTTATATATATATATATATATATATATATATATATATATATATATATTGGAAAAAGGTGAATTTTATTCCAAATGAAAAGCCATAATCTTACAACATACAAACAGAGTGGGACTCCCACTCCTCACTCATCAATTCTCTATAGCATTTACATCAAACTCGATGTTATGGAGAATGCCAACTGGAGGGGTGACCAATCCCTCAAAGATCCGACGGTTTCGCTTCCGCCATACATGCCAAACCGCAGCAGCCAGACGAACTCTGGCTATACGGAACCAGTCCTGCTCTCTACCCCTGCTATCTCGGATCGCCGTGATGATGTCCCCAATACATTTTCCGGGGACGCACACTCCCAATACCCGACTCTGCTCCACCCAGATCTGTCATGCCAGAGTGCACTCGAAGAAGATATGCTTTATAGATTCAGGCTCCAAACCGCAAAGCACACATTTGGGATCCGGAACCGGCACTCCAAACGAACTCAGGCGATCTCTAGTCAAGAGGCGGCCCAGTAGAAGCTTGTATACACACAACTGCATCTTCCTGGCCAGACCCTTGTACCAAACGAACTCGTAATCAGAACACAATGGGAAAGTACGCCGAATAAGTTTGTAGCAGCTACGGAATTGGAACTCCCCAGTCCCTGAAGATGCTTCAGTCGGCTCCCAAATCCACCGATCTATATATATATATATATATATATATATATATATATATATATATATATATATATATATATATATATGATGTACGCCAGGATCTTTGTGGAGATTACGGCTGGGTCGGAGCTTCCGAGCCTTTTGGAGTATGAGGTAGCATCAGGGGAGGTGCTGACACAGGTGGTGGAGTATGATTGGGTGCCTCCAATGTGTTCCTCATGTGAGTGTTTTGGCCATGTTGATAGTGCGTGCACGCAGAGGAGACGGAGCTCGGACTCGGGAGTCAGATCGGCGGCGGCTACACAGGGGCCGGTTCCTGGAGCTGATGCTGGAGATGGGGCTACGGATATTCAGGAGGAGGACACTATGATGGACTTGGCAGGTGACTCTGCGACCGATGATCCTCAGCGGGTGGCGAGTATGACGGGTGCCGTGGTCCCATTCCAACCACAAAGGAGTATGTTGACCAGATCCATGGGATTACTTAGTAGCAGTCAGGGGAATGGCGGGGTTACCCCGGTGGTGGAGCAGGTGTATAGTAGGAAGCGGCATGCGCCGGCCCCGCGTGACGATGTCCCTCAGCAGGAGGATCTGGAGAATGACACCTGTGCCAACCCATCTTGGGATCTGACGCTATCCAGGATACAGGTCCATCTTGCCCCTCACACTGTGGGAGGGAAGGATCTGGAGGTTGGAGTTGAGGCTCCGGTTGCAGTGATAGGAGAGGATCTTGATCTTATGGACGGAGCACTTCCCTCGGGTGCCTGTTCTGATGATGTTCAGGGGGACCCCTCATTAGTTAATTAATGTCGGTCCTCGCCTGGAACATCAGAGGAGGGTGTTCTATTGGGCGATGGAGGGAGATCAGTGGGGTTTTGAGGAGGGAGAAGTGTGATATTGCTATTCTGCTGGAAACAAAGATCCGGAAGGAAGCAGTACTTGATCGGCGGAACACGGCGACTTGGGCTCATATTCATAACCTGGACATCTGCGACATGGCGAGGATCTGGGTTAGATGGAGTAGAGAGAGCTGGGAAGGGGACCTGGTTCTGAAGACTCAGCAGATCATTGGTTTACTTCTGGTGAACAAAGGTGGCTTTAGATTCCTCCTGGGTGCAGTCTATGGGCATAATAACAGGAAGCGTCGTGAGTCCCTCTGGGAGGATATTACTCGGCTTGGCCAGATGGCGGATTCCCAACACCTTCCATTGCTTATTATGGGGGACTTCAATGCCTTGCTATATAGGCATGAAAAGGTGGGGGGGCGTCCGGTCCACGACTCGATTCTATATGACTTTCAGAGGTGCCTACTCATCTCGGGGCTGAGGGGGCTGGAGAGAGCAGGACACATTTGGACCTGGCACAACAAGGCGTCCAAGGGCAGGGTTGCATGTCAGCTGGATAGAGCCTTGGGGAATAGCGAATGGTTTCGCTATTACCCTAATGTGGTGGTGGAGGGGCTAGCGGCTGAGACGAGTGATCACTCTCCTATTCGGGTGGGTTTATTGGAGAGAGCCACCTGGAAAGCTAGACCGTTCAGATATAACAACAGTTGGTACCTCTCGGCGGATTATGAGGAGGTAGTTGCGAGAGGTCTGCTGGACTCCCGGGAGGGCACTGCACAGTTTCGCATGGTCCACAAGCTCAAGCAGGTGAAGAGGGGTATTCGGGACTGGGTGAAGAAGAGGCCGCGTTCTTCACTGGCAGACAAGGAGGCTGAGCTTCGGGAGGTTCAGGAGGCCCTACAGGCTGACATCTTGTGTGGGGAGCTGGCGGCTAGAGAGAAGGATCTTAGTGCAGAAGTCAATTCCTTGAGACTCCAGGAGGAGATTAGTGCGGCTCAGCGGGCGAAATGCTCATGGCTCAAGGATGGGGACAGATGTACTAAGTTCTTTTATGATGTTATCCGGACTCGCCAGCACCGGAATAGTATTCCCAGACTTCTAGATGGCGAGGGCAAGCTGGTTGGGGACCCGGTGGAGATCCAGAGAGAAGCAGTCAGGTTCTATCGGGACTTGTATCATCAGGAGGAATATCCCACTACGTTCCCACCTCTGATTCCTAAGAGGTTGGTGACGCAGCATGGGAATAGGCGTCTCTTGGCCCCGATTCGGATGGAGGAGATCGAGGACATTGTGATGAAGGCTGATCCCAATAGAGCTCCAGGGCCAGATAGCTTCTCCAGTGGATTTTTTCGGAGACATTGGGGAGCTTTGAAGCTCCCAGTTCTTGAGGCGGTACAGGAATTCTTCTCGTCAGGTAAGCTTCTGAAGGAGCTTAATCATACTTTCCTGACCCTGGTTCCGAAGAAGGAGGGTGCGACATCTCTGGCAGATTTCAGACCGATTGCATGCTGTAATTATCTTTATAAGATAATTACTCATCTTATGTGTCGGAGGATGGAGGGGATTATGCAGGGATTGGTGTCTCGGAATCAGGCGGCCTTCATTAAGGATCGATCGATTGCTGAGCACAGCCTTCTTGCTCATGAGATGGTGCGTGAGTTCAACAAGCCTGGGGGGATGAAGGCCTGTGTGAAGTTGGATCTGAGAAAGGCGTATGATACAGTTAACAGGGACTTTCTCTGCCAGCTTATGCTAGCCATGGGATTCGATGAGAGGTGGGTAGCGAGGGTGAGGGAGTGCATTTGCTCCCCCACCTTCTCGGTTCTTATACAGGGCACTCCGTATGGATTCTTTAGCAGCTCCAGGGGCTTGCGGCAGGGTGATCCTTTGTCCCCGTACCTGTTTACCCTGGTGATGGAGTATTTTACGTGCATGATGGACCTGGCTGTGCACAGCAGGCGGATTGTTCCTCTATTTAGACTTGTCCATCCAGTGGTCTCGCACTTGATTTATGCAGATGATCTACTGGTGCTTCTACGACCGTCCATGGGAGGGATGAGGGCTCTTTCTGACATTATGGAGGAGTTCGGGAGGCTCTCGGGGCTGAAGCTCAATAGAGAGAAAAGTAGAGTTTATTTCAGCTCTAGTTGCCCTCAGAAGGAGGAGCGGGCTCTGGTTCTGGGAGTGGAGAAAGGTGAGCTGCCGGTGAAGTACCTGGGAGTCCCACTGACGGTGAATTATGCTAGGGAGCAGGATTGCCAGAGTTTGGTGGAGTTCACTAAGAAGAGGGTGGAAGGCTGGCAGGCTGCAGGACTATCTTTTGGTGGCAGGATTGAGCTGTTGAGATCTGTCATTGCTGGCATTGCTATGTTCTGGCTGCAGTCGATCCAGATTCCTGTGGCTACTATCACGAAGGTGGAGTCCATGTGTGCGGACTTTCTTTGGAGGGGGGGCATGCATGCGATTTCGTGGACTCAACTTTGCCGGCCTCGGGAGGAAGGGGGAGTGGGGTTGAGATCTCTCCGAGCTATGAAGGAGGCTGCTAGGGTGAAGATGGCGTGGCAGTTCATTAGAGGGGGATCACTTTGGGCAGACTGGATGGCGAGCAGATACCTGAGGAGGTCCAATTTCTGGACGAGCAGGATTGATAGTAATTTCTCGGTCACATTTAAGGCTATACTTAAATGTAGACCCGTTCTACAGACTGCTATCTGCCGATCCATGAGGGATGGTTCCTCCACTGATCTCTGGCTCGACCCATGGTTGGGCAATCGTTCCCTTCTGGAGTATTTGGGACCACTGCATGATAGAGAGGCCTCGAGAGGGCTGAAGTGCAGTCTGATCATTCGAGATGGTGCTTGGAGACCGGAGCTTTACACTTTCACAGCTCAGCTTGGTGAGGAGATCCGGACTATTTCTATTGATACTAGCCAGTCTCGGGACACTTGGAACTGGGCTGTTCATGCCTCTTCTGGGGGGCCTGGCAGGTTCAGTTTCAAGAGTTGTTACGATTTGGTTAGGACTCGACATGACAGGATGGAGGATATAGATTTCATCTGGGGAAAAGGGATTGCCCGGAAGATGCAGCTCTGTTCTTACAGGTTGATGCTCGGGAGATTGATGACGAGAGATAGACTCATTAGGTTTGGGGTGCCCATCCCAGACTCGAGGTGTATTCTATGCTCTGACGAGGACGAGTCTATGACCCACCTATTCTTTGAGTGCCCTTCGCTTGGCACATTTGGTCGGAGCAGTGTAGGAGATATCCGGGAGGTGCTGGCAGCGTCAGAGATATTAGAGGGATCCTTAGCTGGATCAGGGATCGCAGGGGTATGGATGCTGGATGGGCCAGACAGGTCAGATTGCGACTCTCTGCTACTGTCTGGCATGTCTGGAGGGAGAGGAACAGGCGCTTTTTCGAGGGTCTGATTACCCCTCCGATTGGGATTCTGCACAATATTGACTTTGATGTATCTGTTTTGACCCCATGAGTTTTTGGGGAGGCTGTGTGATTATGTACCGTATTACCTATACCGCGATTCGCGAGGAATAAAATATTTACCTTATTCCAAAAAAAAATATATATATATATATATGGAAAAAGGTAAATTTTATTCCAAATGAAAAGCCATAATCATACAACATACAATCTGAGTGGGACTCCCACTCAACACTCATCCATTCTCCATAGCATTCACATCAAACTCAATATTATGGAGAATGACAACCGGAGGTGTGACTAGTCCCTCGAAGATCCGGCGGTTTCGCTCCCGCCAAACATGCCAAACCGAAGCCGCCAGACGAACTCTGGCTGTGCGGAACCAGTCCTGACCTCGATCCCTGCTATCTCGTATCACCTGGATGATGTCCCCAATGCATTTTCCAGAGGCGCACACTCCCAATACCCGACTCTGCTCCGACCATATCTGCCATGCCAGAGTGCACTCGAAAAAGATATGTTTAATAGACTCATGCTCCAAACAGCAAAGCACACATTTGGGGTCCGGCACTGGCACTCCAAAAGAACTCAGGCGATCCCTCGTCAAGAGGCGACCCAGAAGAAGCTTGTAGACACACAACTGCATCTTCCTGGCCAGACCCTTACACCAGACGAACTCGTAATCAGAACTAAGAGGGAAAGTGTGCCGGATAAGATTGTAGCAACTATGGAACTGGAACTCCCCCGAGCCCGAAGATGCTCCAGTCGGCTCCCAAATCCACTGATCCGCAGGCAAAGCCGGATCAATGACTGTAGACATAATGAACCCTCCCAGCTCCTCAGTGTACCGATAAGATTCCGGCCTCCACTCTCCATCTCGTAAGATCCGACTACACGTCAGACCTCGCATGTCCTCCGTGTGAGTCGGGGATCCCCTGATGTCTAGCAACGAACGCTTATCTATCCAAGGGTTCCGCCAGAGGTCCGTACCCGACCCATCCTTCATGACCCTCCGGATAGCAGACTTGAGCACACCCCTGTGTCTCAGGACAGTCTTGAACGTGACAGAATGGTTGTTATCAGGAGAACACGTCCAAAAATTGCCCTGCTTCACGTATCTGCTGTGCATCCAGTCCGCCCAGAGAGACCCCCCGCTAATGAATCTCCAGGCCAGCTTGAGCACAGAGGCCTCCCTGATCTCCAGCAACGGCCTGAGCCCCACACCTCCCTCCTTCCTGGGACGACAGAGCTGCTCCCACGAGATCGCATGCATACCCCCCCTCCAAAGGAAATCAGCACATAGACGCTCCACTCGCCGGATAGTGGCCACCGGGAGGAGGATGGACTGTAGCCAAAAATGGGCCACAGCCGAGATCACAGATCTGATCAGCTCTATGCGTCCGCCAAAAGACAGACCGACGGCTTGCCAGCCTTCTACTCTCCGCTGGACATACTCTACCAGGCCCTGGCAGTCCTGATCCCGCGCATAATTGACTGTGAGGGGCACTCCTAAATAACGCACCGGAAGATCACTCCTCGCGATACCCAGGACATCAGCCCGCTCCTCCTTCTGGGAACACCGGGAATTGAAGTAGACCCGACTCTTATCCCTGTTCAGCTGGAGACCCGAGAAGGACTTCAAATCCTCCATAATACCCGCAAGTGTCTGCAACCCCATCGTCGAAGGCTGGATGAAGACCAGTAGATCATCAGCATATATAAGGTGGGTAACTGGAGGGTCCATCCTCCGAAACAGAGGCACCAGCCGTCCACGGTGCACTGCCAGGTCCATCAAACAAGTAAAGTATTCCATCACAAGCGTGAACAGGTAAGGGGACAATGGGTCACCTTGCCTAAGCCCACGGTTGCTCTGGAAGTACCCATAAGGAACGCCCTAGATGAGAACTGAGAAGGTAGGGGACGTGATGCACTCCCTGATCAACGCAACCCAGTGATCCGCGAATCCCATGGCAGGAAGTCACGATTGACCATGTCATACGCCCTCCTCAGGTCCAGTTTAACACAAGCTTTCTCCCCACCGGGTCTGCTGAATCCCCTCACCATCTCATGTGCCAGCAGGCTATGCTCTGCAATCGACCTCCCCTTGATGAACGCAGCCTGGTTTGGAGAAACCAAGTCCTGCATGATACCCTCCATCCGCCGGCACATAAGGTGCGTAATTATCTTATAAAGATAATTACAACAAGCAATAGGTCTGAAATCTGCCAATGCTGTCGCGTCCTCCTTCTTAGGCACCAAGGTCAGGAAAGTGTGATTCAGTTCCTTCAAAAGCTTCCCCTTAGTAAAGAACTCCTGGACCACCTCCACGACCTGAAGCTTCAGAATATCCTAATGGCGTTTGAAGAAACCACTGCTGAAGCCATCCGGACCAGGGGCCTTGTTGGGGTCCGCCACCTTGACAATAGATTCCACCTCCTCCAATGTAACAGGGGCAAGTAGGATGCTATTCCCAAATGGAGTCACCAACCGCTTCGTAACAACCTCTGGGAACACGGACAGGTAGTCAGTCTGGAAATATAAATCAGAATAGTACCTGACAGCCTCGCCCTGGATCTCAGCCGGCGTCCCCACTAGAGTGTCATTTGCATCAAGAAGCTGGGAAATGTGATTCCGATTCTGTCTAGTCCGGATAGCGTCATAAAAGAACTTTGAGCACCGGTCTCCATCCTTCAGCCAGGAACATTTGGCTCGCTGGGCCGAGCTAATTTCCTTCTGCAGCCTCAGAATGTTGACCTCTCCAATCAGCTCCTTCTCTCTAGTCGCCAGATCTCCATTAAGCATGTCAGCTTGCAAATCCTGCTGCAAAGATCTCAACTCAGCCTCCTTATCTTCTAAAGTGGACTTGGGCAACCCCTGCACCCAACTCCTGAGAGCTCTCTTCGTGGCTTTGAGGCGACGAACCAATCGGAATTGAGTCGTCCCCTCCTGACCGCTAGAAAGCCCCTCTGCGACAGCCTCTAGGTAGCCCTCCGAGAGATACCAACTGTTGTTATACCTGAACGGACGGGACTTCCCAAGAGATCTAGCAGAGAAGCCAACCCTGATGGGGGAGTGATCGCTCGTCCCAGCTGCCAGACCCTCAGCCGAAGAGTTGGGGAAGTGACGGAACCACTCCCCATTGCCCAGAGCGCGATCAAGCTGACAAGCAACCCTGTTGTGAGTTGCTTTGTTGTGCCAAATCCAGATGAAGCCTGAGCGAGACAGTTCCTGAAGCCCCGCAAGCAGGAGGCATCTCTGAAAATCATAAAGGATAGAATCTGGAACCGGACGACCACCCAGCTTCTCCCCATGATGCATAAAAGCGTTGAAGTCCCCGATCAAGAGAAGAGGAAGACACGACGACTCGGCAACAGCGGAAACACGTGAGATGTCACTCCATAGTGACTCCCTTCTCCTTCTGTCATTGTGGCCGTAGACCGCCCCAAGCAAGAACCGGAAGCCACCCTTGTTCACGAAGGAGATGGTAATCAGCTGCTACGTCATTAAGATCAAGTCACCATCCCAACTCTTCGAGTTCCAACGAACCCAAATCCTGGCCATGTCACATAAGGCCAGGTTGTGCAGCTGGGCCCAATTAGAAGGGGTCCGCCGAGTAAGGGTCTTCTCCCCTTTGATCTTAGATTCTAAAATAACAGAATGGACGTGCATGGGTTTTTGTACTGTCACCCCCCAAGCCACTCTCGATCTCGTGTCGTGTCGGACACGGTATTGGACGTGCATGGGTTTTTGTACTGTCACAGTACACTATTTTTGGCCTACTGATACGTAGTTTGTATCAGTGGTAGACACGACTTGGACCTATTTCAGGCCACTAGACACGTTCATCTAGACCTAGTCTAAGTGTGGACACGACCACATGTCATCCTGTAGATTGTGTCGTGTCCATTTCTTCATGAACCGACCGCACGAGGATGCTTAGTAAATGTTCACTGATGCTATGTTTTAATTGAAATTCGACTCTCGTGTCCAGCAATGTGGACATGAGACAATCCCTAGTGACACATATCATATGCCACAATGCATGTACACATTTAATTTGATATTTAATTAGGTTTTCGAAAATCATTTTGGGTTTGAATGTTGGGGTTTCCTGTTTTACTGATACTTTAAGTTTTGACACAGTTTTAATTGAGTTTTGGACACATGGACACGTTCCTAACTAGGACACATGCATGCTAGACCCTCTGCACAGGAGAATTTGGGCTTTCATTGATTTGGGTTTCGAACACTGAGGGTTATTGATACTGTTGAACTGAAATTAGGTTTAGTTAAAACATGAACTTTGAATGCAATTGCCTGAGAATCTAGGTTTAGTTGGATGTTTAAATCTGAGTTTAGTTAGTTCACTTTTGCATATAAACTGAGAACAACTTGATTTAACCTGAGTATATATAATGAGTAAACTGAGAATGGAATATTGGGTTTAGTTTGTGTTTTAGGTTTTTACCTTGGTATTCGAATATCAGGTTTTGATATTTAAACTGAAACTGTGAACTCAAATGAAACCTGGAAATGTTTGGTTACTTGAAACCTGGGTTTGGAAAATGAAACCTGAGATTGAGGCATGTTACTGGGTTCTGTTGATTGTTGTACACTCACGTAATACACACACACTTTACAACAATTAACCCTCTCTCTCTCTCTCTCTCTCTCTCTCTCTCTCTCTCTCTCTCTCTCTCTATATATATATATATATATATATATATATATGTGTGTGTGTGTGTGTGTGTGTGTGTGTGTGTGTGTTTATATACATGTGTAAGTTAGTAGGCCATACTCTGATATAATACAATGTTAACAGAGTATACCCCCTTCATATCACTGTATGACACACACACACACACAACCTATATATTGCCTTCATTTGCTCTCTATGTATGTATATATATATATATATGTGCTAGTACCTATATATATATATATTTTTTTTTTGTTTAGTGTATATATATATATATATATATATATATATATATATATATATATATATATATATATACCCTATATGTATGTACTTTGTATAATTGTGAAAGTGACTTGATATATGAGATACTAGATATATAATTTGATATGTTTGTGTGCTAGTTTAGACTATAGCATTAGGCTATGTGTTAGCCCTATGGTTTAGCTACGTGTTGGTTTAACATGTGACCTATAGGCTATGTATTGTAGTTTGGTTTCTTAGGCTTGACTTATTAGACCTAGAAATGTCTAACTTAGACTAGTTTGACCTTGTTGACCAAACCCTAATTAGTTTGACCACAGTTGACTAGAGTTGACCTAGTTTGACTTTTAGAGTTGACCAGAGTTGACCAAGAGTTGACTTTGGCCCAGATTGACCTAGAAACATGTAGATGCATTGTACACTTCATTTATAATCCCTTTGTATACATCATGACTTGTGTTGCTCTAAATAGGAGTCAGATACCTCATTTCGAACAGTATATTCCGATCGGACATTCGAATTTCAGGCGAGTACAATCTCTGATCATTTCATACTTGCTAGGACTTATATTCGTGCTCTAGATTACTTTACTTGATGCTGACACTTGTTATCACGGATTAGTACTATATGGATCTTTCATGCGATGTTATCCCCTCATCGGATACATTGGATATTTCGTGTTCGTGTACTTTATCATGGGCATCGTGTACTCCTTGTGTTCGTGTTATTCGTGTACAAATCGTATGAAATCGTATACTCTCATGTGCTCACATGATCTTCGTGTACAAACTAAACTTCGTGTACAATAACATAACTTGACTGGATCCTTGTGTATTGATTGGGGACGGGGGAGTAGAAGTGGTTATGTGATCATTCTTGTAGTTTACTCGTGTATAACCTCTGTAGATTACTCGTGTATAACATCGTGCCGTTTACATAACCATCTTGTACTCTGAATCACTAGTCACTTACAGTTCTTACTTATCATGTATATATTTCCAGTTTACAAATATCTTTCTTGTTTTCATGTACATCTTCTTACAGTTTATGTATCTTACTCTTTTGCATGCTTTACATTTCCTGCCATGATATGAACTGCGTGAGATGTATTGTGCTCGTTCCTGTCCTGACTGGACCTGTTGAAAATATTACAGAGGATGATGAGGACTTCTGTACCACTTACTACGGAGCCCACATGGATGATACCTGTGAGCTGATCCCACAGGAGGACCCTGCAGCAGTTGACGACATCATCCCTTTAGTCTAGGCTAGTTAGCTAGACAGTTATCTTATTTCTTGTTGTCTTGTCTTATTTTGACATTCTGAGATGTATTATTTTTGGATGTTGTTGTTGTGTCGTATAGACACTCTTGTTTCCCTTCTGTTTGTATTTTCTTTGGAGATTATCATATCTATCATATCGTACTGTTTCTACCTTAGATTGTGATTGAGTTGTACCTTCTATATTGTCCTCCGTTCGGAGAGTATATCTTTTGCAGTTACATTTATACTGTGTTAGATGTTGTGACCTAGGATAGCGTTCTACCACCGACACTGCGGCGTAGGCTTGCCGTACCCATTTCTCGTGCCCCTACACTGGGTGCAGGTCGTGACAGATTGCTTCTCTCAACTCCCAAAGCTTCCGCTCGTTCCTCCTTCAGAGAGCATAGGGAGCTGAAGTAGACACGACTCTTCTCTCAGTTTATGTGGAGCCCAGTAAGAGCCACCATTTCTCTTATAATCTCATAGATTGTGGTCATTCCTCCCATAGAGGGGAGGAAGACCAGGAGGTCGTCAGCATAGATGAGATGAGTAACGGAGGGCTCAATCCTCCTGAACAGCGGGACCAGCCTCCCACTACGAACCGCCTTATCCATCAGACAGGTGAAGTACTCTATGACAAGTGTGAACAAGTAAGGACAGGGGGTCACCTTGTCGGAGTCCTCGATTGTTGCGGAAGAACCCATACGGAGTACCCTGGATGAGTACAGAGAAGGTAGGGGTCGAGATGCACTCCCTAATCCTCGCAACCCATCGTTCGTCGAAACCCATGGCTAGCATCAGGTGGCACAGGAAGCCCCTATTAACCATGTCATAGGCCTTCCTCAAGTCCAGCTTCACACACGCCTTCTCCCCTCCTGATTTATTGAATCCTCTCACCATCTCATGCGCCAGAAGACTGTGCTCAGCAATCGATCTCCCCTTAATGAAGGCCTCCTGGTTCGGAGAGACCAAATCCTGCATAATCTCCTCCATACGTTGGCACATAAGGTGCGTAATTATTTTATAAAGATAATTACAGCACGCTATAGGCCGAAAGTCCGCCAGCGAGGTCGCTCCTTCCTTCTTCGGCACGAGGGTCAGGAAGGTATGATTAAGCTCCTTCAGCAACTTCCCCTCAAAGAAGAACTCCTGGACCGCCTCTAGCACCGGTACCTTCAGGGCATCCCAGTGGCGTTTGTAGAATCCACTACTGAAACCATCCGGCCCCAGAGCCTTGTTGGGATCTACCTTCTTGATGATAGCCTCCACCTCCTCCAAAGTGACCGGCGCGAGTAACAGGCTATTCCCATAGGGCGTCACCAGCTTCTTTGTAATAATATCCAAAAACACAGAGAGATAGTAAGTCTAAAAGTATAGCTCTGAGTAATACCTGACAGCCTCTCCTTGGATCTTCGACGACTCTCCAACCAGTTTGCCCTCACCATCAAGTAGATGGGAGAGACTATTTCTATGTTGTCTGGTCCGGATCACATTATAGAAGAACTTGGAGCATCTATCCCCTTCCTTGAGCCATGAGCATTTAGCGCGCTGGGCCACACTAATCTCCTTCTGCAGTCGGAGGATGTTGATCTCCCCAATCAGCTCCTTCTCCCGTGCTGCTAAGGACTCATCCAGTATATCAGTTTGCATGTAGTTCTGGATGGCCCTGAGCTCCGCCTCCTTGTCATCCAGGGAGGGCTTGGGCATTCTCTTCACCCAACTCCGGATAGCGCTCGAGTATGTGGACCATACGGAACTGAGTTGTGCCCCCTTGCTGGCTAATCAGACCCTCTCCTACCGCCTCGGCTTAACCTCTAGAGAGAAACCAGCTGTTGTTGTACCGGAAAGGCCACGACTTCCAGGTAGGCCACTCTGTGAAACCGACCCTGATAGGGGAATGATCACTCGTTCCAGCAGCCAGACCCTCTGCCACAAAATTTAGGAAGCACCGAAACCACTCTCCATTTCCCAGAACTCTGTCCAGCTGACAAGCCACTCTATTGGCAACAGCTTTGTTATGCCAAGTCCAGATGTGTCTCGTTCGTTCCAAGCCCTAAAGGCCCGTCTGAAGAAGACACCTCTGAAAATCGTACAGGATCGAATCTGGAACAGGTTTGCCTCCTACCTTCTCCCTTCGGTGAAGAAGAGCGTTGAAGTCACCCATCAGGAGCAGCGGAAGATGAAATGAGTCAGCAGTAGAAGCCACTTTAGTGATATTCCGCCAAAGGCCCACCCGACGCCGTTTGTCATTGTGGCCATAGACCGCCCCTAGCAAGAACCTGAAACCACCTTTATTGGAAAGGGAGACTGCTATCAGCTGCTCCGTCATCAAGACCATGTCCCCGTCCCAGCTGTTGCTATTCCATCTGATCCAGATCCTAGTCATGTTACACAGCGCCAAATTGTGAAGTTGGACCCAATGGGTGGAGTCCGTCGGGATAATGTCTTCTCTCCTTTAATCTTAGTCTCCAGCAGTACAGAGATGCCGTACTTCTCTCTGCGTAGGACCTCACATATCTCTCTCCATCTTCCTAAGGAGCATGCACCCCTGACATTCCAGGAGATTATCGACATTAATTATTAAGATGGTGGTTTCCCTGAACACCTTCTGGACCAGTACCCGGGAATGGTACCACGTCCGTCAATGCCATATCCTCCTCCACCCCAGACGAGATGGGATGCTGGTTCGCTGTTTGGGAGATCATCATGGCCCAAGCCGGGTTGTCCACACAAAGCGGCTTACCATAGCCAGGTGACCAGCCCTCCCCCCGAGGGGTGCCCGTCGCATAGGAGGCCAGCATGTCTCTTCCTGCTATACACTCTCTCCTCGGAATTACCTCCCTCTCCTCCATGGTCTCGCCCCGATGCCGACATGCCTCTGGTAACCATACTCCTCTGAACGGTGAATGTGATCATAGTCCCACTGAGGTGTACCAGCTGAAGCGGGACAGTCACCATAGCCCCACCGGTAGTCGTTATCTGAGGTGAGATAGTCAGACTCAGCCCACTAGCATCCTCCATCATTCGGTCCCCCTCCTGCAGGACCCCCTCGGCGCTCACGTCCCCACTAGCAGTCTCCGTCACCCTGGATGTTCCAGGTTCCTCAACTGGACCTGGTGGGGTCACCGTCTTCTGTCCTCCGGAAGGGCAAGAACTAACGAGGTGCCCAAAACAGGCATAATGTGAACAGGTAGGTGGAACCCATTCATACTCAACTTTCTGGGTTAGAACCTCTCCAGAAGGGACTTCATACTCCAACAAGCTCGGGAGCTCTCTACCGGCCCTGGTCTCCACGAACATCCGAGCATACATCAGCCTCGAACGAAATGTTGTAGCCTCGTCAGCCTTAATCGATTTGCCCATCAAACTGGCGAGCCTCATGAGCAAAGGGATACTCCAATACCTGACCGGGAACTCCGGGAAGCGGCTCTAAACAGGGATAGCATTAAGGACTTCATTCTCACACCGCAATTTCGGAGTCCACTCCTTCAGAATGATTAGCCTGCCATCAAACGTCCAAGGTCCTCCATAGATAATCCTGGTGACGTCTTCCACCAGTCCGAACTTTACATAGTAGAAGTCATTCTCTCTTGCAAATATCTCCATACTTTCTTTAGGCTGCCAAACACGTACCGCATACGTCCGGATCTGCCCGTAGAAGGGCTTGTTCCCCAGCACGTACAAGATCAGCGTGTTCTCCCAGAAAGCTGTCACCTTCGCAATCTCCTCCGCAGGGAACGAGGCTCGAAAGCTACTCCCTACCTTCGTTGGTGGCACGTACTCCAAGGATGCTGGACATTTGGGTCACACAGGCTTACATATGTCAGTCCAGGACTTTTCCACAGGACGGAAAAACGTCCCCTGAGACCTTGGGGCAGCATCAGGTGGGGAGGACCCTACTCCTTGACCTCCCAAGTCAACAGCTTTTTCTTTTCCTTTGTCCGTCACCGACGCCTTGGGACGCCATCCAACCGTTCTCCCACAAGCACTATTCCCCGTCCGGGACGGCACCCCATGGCCTTGTGACGACTTTTGCGACCCTGCACCATCGTCTGTTCTCCTGTCAGAGGTGTAGCACGCCTTTAGGTGGGTCTGCGCACCACCCTCCTTGCCCCCAGTCTTTCCTCCACGACGTCTCGTAACCGTCGTCCAGCCACCGTTCTCCATCTGTCCACCCTGAGATCCATACATGGATCCAGTTTGGAACTCCAGAGTTTCCGTCAGTTCTGGAACCCATCGATTCGCCCCGACCGCCGTCGACCCGCTCCTGCCACCGCCACCGCCGGCACAGCCACTACCACTGCCCGCGCCAGCGACGCCACCATCCCCGCCCGTGCCGGCGCTGGCCCCACCGCTGCCCACGGTACAGCCTTCTCCAGCGCCAGCACCCGCGCCACCAGCTCCGCCTCCTGTCCTGTTGTAGGCGGGGCCGCCCGTGGCCGGCCAGCCCACCCGCGCCAGATGCGCTGGGGTCCCAAGTTAGGGACACCCTAGGGTTTCCCGATCGGACGCTCTCCAGTTAGGGACCCCCTAGGGTTTCCCGATCGGACGCTCTCCATATCGCCTCTCTGCATCCTTTATATATATATATATATATATATATATATATATATATATATATATATATATATATTAGTCAAATTAATATTAGTATTAGTGGGCTTTAGTCCCACATTGCGTACAACAATAGTGAGAAGGGTTAGCCTCTCCTATATATATGTAGCTCTCCTTTATTATTAAAATTATCCCATTATTCCAACTCTACAATATTAAAGTTGAGTTTTGGGTTGATCTAGTAGTTTGTTGGCTTCTAAGGAAGTTTTCTTATGCAATTATTTCTCTTTACAGCAAATTGAGTGGTCGAATGACTGAAATTGATAGGCAATCTCTATATCTGGCAATTAAGATTTTAGGACCTTCCAAACTGATTTCTCATTTGCATTAAGTGATATTAAAGCTTCAGCTTGTCAATATATCAACATACCCTAGTTTCCTCTTGAACTATATTCAAGTTGTCTTAAGCCTAAATCTTTCTACCATGTCTTCAGAACAATATCAGTTCTCCCGAGTCGTTCAATGCTCTTCCATAATATAAGTGTATTTCTGTGTTGATACAAGTTGCATAGAGTTGTCCTGTCTTCTCATAGCAGATAACAACCAAGAAACAATAACTAAATGGGAGTTTCAACTTTCAACAAGGGAAACACCATCCAAGTCCCTTTCCATCTAGTTTGGATGAGTTAGTTAGAGTTAGCCCAATATCCCATCTATTGGGCTTGCTTATTGGGCCTTCCCAGGGTTTCCCTAGGGTTATTTATAAATTCTATCATCCCACAGTGGAATCAAGGATATTGAATCATTTTCTCCTCTACATGAACACGGTATCCAGAGCCTACATTTCCTCCGTGTCCCCTCCATAGCAGCCAACAAGCTGGATGGCACAAGTGAAATTTTCATTACAAAAAGAAGTGTTCTTGTTGTGTGGATGTAGATGACATGTTAGAAGGAAATAAATTTATGATCGTGATTCAGTCCACTAGACAAAAGGGATATTAACAAGGTGACATTTGAATAGACAACGGATAAACTAACAATACCTATAAGTGAATGAAGCCCATCAACCACATCGCATCATCTTTTCTTCCAAAACCAACACCCAACTAATTCAAAATGGTATCGCTAGAACCACCACCAGAAGTCACTAACATGAGGGAGAGAGCTGATAAGTCCAGTAGATAATAGAGATGGCATGAACACAAGTGCTTATTTAGATCATTCAGCCCTGAACAATATCAACTCAAAAAAAAAAACCCAATAAATGCAAATTTCCTGATTTATGAGTTCAAGCTAAAGTTGGCGTAGATACATTAAGGCTGCTTCTTAACTGCAAACCTTAACTCAGTGAAGATGTACTGCAGTACCCCATGCATTCTCATGAGGATCTTAGTTGGTTGCTAACTCGAGAAGGACAATTAAGGAACTATTTTAGTTTATTGAAGGCAAAGCGGTTATATGATGAAGTTTTCCAACCAGTAATATATTTTAAGTCCTTTTCTCCCGGTCTACTGCTTACTTCCATTCTCTGTTTCAATTCTCCCGGTCTACTGCTTACTTCCATTCTTTGTTTCAATTGGTACAGGCGACGTCTAGGCGGCCAGGTTGAGGTGAGAGCGTCTCGGCGTGGAGAAATAATCTCCGTGTCTGACGATGGGCACCTAGACGGAGGCCTAGAGTCGACCAGGAGAAGTGAAAGGCGGAGGAGGCGTCGGGTATGGACCATGGGCTTTATCATTGAATGTAAATTTTTTGTAGGACCTTTTAGGGTTTTTCTCTAAAGAAGAGGAAAAAAAAATAAAGATTGTTGGAGCCTATTGCTGCTGCTGCTCCACAAAAAAAGGAAAGAAAGGAAAGGAGAAACAAAAGGAAAGACACCTCCGGCTGCTCGAGCCTCCACCGGCCCCAAGTATTCTTCTTCCTCATCTTCTTCGTTTTTTTATGTTTCTGTTGTTGCTGTTTCTTTTTTTGTTGTTGTTGATATTTCTTTTTTATGTCTGCTTGTTGTTGTTTCTTTTTTTGCTTGATGTTGCTACCTCTCTACTTCTTCGTTTTTTTGTTAAGTTGTTGTTGCTATCTTTCTTCTTGTTCTTCTTCCTTTTCTTAAGATGTTGTTGCTGCTCTTCTTCTTCTTCTTTTTTTGTTGTTGTCGTTGTTGCTGCTTAAGCTGCTATTGCTTTATATTGCCTAATGTTGCTGTTTTTTTCTTTTTATATTGCCTATTGTTGCTGCTATTTTTTTCTTTATATTGCATGTTGTTGTTGTGTTAAGTAATAATTCAATGTTTTTTTCCAGCATTTGAACATGCCTTCTAGTGCTTTCACTCGTGTGAAATACTCAAAAGATCCAGGATGGAATTATGGGCAACCAATGCCCAATGATAAGCAGTGTTCTAAATTTCAGCCTAGGCGCTAGGCGGAGCAAGGCGGCCGGCCTAGGCGCTAGGCGGAGCTAGGCGGCTTGATCGGCGGTTTTTAAATTCAAAAAATTCAAAATTTTCAGATTTGAAATTTCAAATTTCAAATTTTAAAAATTGAAATTTCAAAAAAAAAAAATCAAATAAATAAATATACAAATTTACCTTACCTAGTCTGGATCCGCCGTCGTCGTCAGCAGATCCGCTGCCGCCTAGGGCACCGATGCTGCTGCTAGCGGCCACTGCTGGTGGTGGTGGTAGCAGCCACTGCTTCTGGTGGTGGTGGGAGCCACTGCTGCTGCTGGTGGTAGGAAGAGGAGAGGAGAGAAGAGGGGAGAGGAGGTTGGGTTCCATCGGGTCTCTCTCCTCTCATCCATTTTTAATGTTTAGTGTTATGTGGGTCGGACCCACCCCAAATAATTAAAAAAATTGAATATGTGGGATTCGAACCCTCAACCAAAGACACTCAACACAGCAGCACTTAAAGGACATCCCACTAGCTATATGAACACATGCTTTTGTGTCATAAAAATACATACAAACTATTTATTTCATACACGTGAAATAAAAAATATTAAAAAAATTAATCCGCCGCCTAGGCAACCTAGGCGCTAGGCGGCCCTCCGGCGCACCGATTCCGCCTAACGAAATTTAGAACATTGATGATAAGAATAGTGCTAAGTCTGATTTGTGTCAAGTAATTACAAAGGGTGGAATTAATAGGCATAAGCAACATCTTATTGGTGGTTTTCCAGATGTTAAGGTGTGCTCCAAAGTACCTAAAGATATTCAAGAACTGCTATATTGTTGCTTCTTAATATCTTATACTGTTATAAGTACATAACTTATACATAAGTACATAATTGTATTGTTTGCTATATTGCAAACAGTTTTCCTACACATAATCATTATGACTTGGGCGGGCGCCTAGGCGACGCTAGGCGAGGTTCAGTACCAATTGTTGTTTTCCAATCATTTGAATAAGTAATTTTTTTAGTGGCTTTGATGTGAGGGTCTCCACATCAAGATTCTAATTGCTTTAGTAAAGACGACTATATAATTATCAACTATGATACGGTATCCAGTGTTTTAAAAATCGTCCTAGGCAGCGCCTAGGCGCTAGGCAGTTGTCGGCCTCACCGAAAAGGTCCTAGGCGGCCGGCCTAGGCACTGGCAGCCCTAGGCGCCCTATTTTAAAATTTCAAAAAAAAAGACTTACCGGTGGTGGTGGTGGCTCTGGTAGTGGTGGTGATCGTGGTGGTGGTGGTGCTTCTGCTGACGGGGGCAGAGGTGGTGGTGGCGGTGGTGGTGGTGCTGCTGATGGCGGCAGCGGCGGTGGTGCTGCTGATGGCGGCAGCGGCGGTGGTGCTGCTGACAGTGGTGGCGGTGGTGTGGTGGAGCTGGGAGAGGAGAGAGGGAGGAGAGGAGAGGGAGGAGAGAGGGAGAGTAGAGGGAGAGGGAGAGGGAGAGGGAAAAGGAAAGGAAAGGAAAAGAAAAAAAATTGAACTGATGGTACGCTCGAACAGCAGACCTCCTACCTCCTAACCCATTACTTATACCCAACATGCTAACCAACTTCTCCAAGTATGAGTTTTGTTAATATTTGACATGTATATATATATATATATATATATATATATATATATATAGTTCGACGCCTAGGCGCTAGGCGGACCCTTCACGCACCGTCCCCGCGTAGCGATTTTTAGAACACTGACGGTATCAACTATGATACGATTAAATTCCTATGAGACCAGTCATGCTTTATGGATTTGAGTGTTAGACGAATAAAAAACGTTTCCTAAAAGTGTTCATTGCTGAAATGAGAATGTTAATATGGTGAGTGGCAATGCATTGAAAGAAAATGAGTATATTTATGAAAAGTTGGAGTGTAAATTGAGAATAAGATGAGAAAAATTATCTCGGAAGGTTTAGACATGTGCAACTAGATCAATAAATGCACCAATTAAAAGGAGACTTACGATGCAACCCAAAGGAGCTGCAAGACCTAGAGGTACGCCTAAACAAACACTGATTGAGTTTGTAAAGAACGATATGGTTTTTTTTAATGACAATGTTACGGAGGACATGACCATAAAATGGGAAGAAAATGATACAAATAGTCGACCCCAAAAGTTTGGGACAAAGGTTTCAATTTATTGCCCTTCTATCCTTGGCAAGATGTAATACAGTAAATTAACTCCGTTTAATGTCAGATATTGAACATATCGAGGTAAATAAGACTACATTGAAAGCATACCAAGACCACCAGTACCAGAAGCTTCCAAATTAATAAAAGCTCCCACAGTATCGGTCCATCTATGTGTCTTCACAAAGCCATGAGCACCCTGAGAATTAAGAAAATACAATACAACTTAGATGAAGTAAGCATATTAAATTACATGTTTATGTGCCTAAGCAATCACAAACTGCTTATCATGTCCAGTTCTAAAATATGGTCGGCCCATAATCCTATATATGAATCTCCATAACCAACGCAGGCTCAATGAAATTACACATGTGCAAGGTAACTTACTTTATGTCAAAAATAAAAGGATGCTGCAATCATACATGGAGCTGGACCAAAAGTCAATTAAACCTCTATTATCAATTATCAGTAAACAATGTGAACAAAATTAAGCTTCTAAGCTTCTCGGAACAGCTCTCCATCCCATTTGAATTTTAAATTCATCTCCATGAGCACCATTGACTGTCCATCTCCGACAATTATTCCGGAAAGGTGAGACATTACTTTGGTAGATCCGGTGACATGGTAGTCCTTCACAAATACTGAAGAATCACATTCCTCCAATTGCCTTCAAGCAGGGAATATATCAATGATTAAGAGTCTAAGAAAAAAAAAAAGGTTTCTTCTGATATGTTTTGTTTCATCTCTCAATAACCAGCCAAGGGAAAGCAGTCACGTGACTGTCCTTTCATTCATTTTCCTTGGAAGGCACGGCTGAAAGACCTTGAAAAGCAGATTCTCTGGCTTACTTCCATCATAAAAAGATCTAGATTCTGGAGAAACTACTTAGAGCAAACAGCCGTTTAACATCTTAGAATATCCGAAGAGTATCCAGATAACAAGGAAAAGAACAGAAAGACATTATTTAGAACAATGAAGCAAGCATTGTAGAGTAATTAAAACTGCAGAGACAGGGAGGGAAAGAATGAAATGGAAAATGTAGACTGTTACCAAAAGAAAGAGTTCTTCTGCGCCATTGAAAAGAAAAATTAAAGGTCGAGGAGGAATCCAGCTTGAATCAACCACAAGCCGTGCTAGTTCAAGCATTGAGGCTGGAGAAAAGGTATAGGGACACAGCTTAAGCATCCAATGACTAGAATAATATATAGTCAAAGGTTAAATTTAATCATCTAGTGAGTACGACTCCACTCACCAACACAAGAACCACAATCAGCTGCACCAGGAGAACCAAGTGGACTATCAAAGTGACCATTCACCAGGATAGATGGATCATGGTCTTTGGAAGAATTTGACGAAATCCTGAGGTACAAATAGAATTCATAAAAGTCAGCACTAGAGACTGTACAAGCATCCAAAATTACATGTTAATAATTGTGATTTAGAGCACAGACCAATCTTTGTTAGGTAATTGCTCCAGGGTGTTGAATGGTTATTCTTGGTTAGGATCTACTTGCCTTCTTGGTTACTTTATCTTCGCTTTTATATGATTTTTGGAACTTTTAACAGAACTTTTAACACTAATACTGGGGAAAAAAAAACTAGTTTTGGCAATCAATGTTGACATTTACCAAGGATGTGCAGCTGCAGCATCCAAAATTGTCTTATTCCCTTATTAAGGAGTGACCCATGCCAACTAGTGCCAAAGATCGTTCCCAAATCCTAGGCCTTCTATGTTCCGTAATCCTTCTGTTTACAACTCTATAATCAACATTCACAATCCACTCCCAAGCTCCAATCCATTCATATAGGATTTTCAATTAAATACTCCTCATTTCAATGAAGGTTCATAAAAGAATCATTTCATTTGTTAACGTCAAAATTACAACTCTGCAAGTCTATTTTTGTGCAGTCATTTATTAGTTGGCAAAAGGAACAATTCCTTTCAATGAGGGTTAACAAATGATCCTTCTTCTGGTAGTCAATTATTTAGAATATTATAAAAGAAAGGGATAATTTAACAAATGCTCCCATTCTAAATGTTAAAATTAGCATATACCCCCACTATTTTATTTATCTAACAAATACCCCCATTTTTTATATAAAATAATAAAAATTTAAGATATACCCCCACTTTTTACATAGGAGTGGGGGTATTTGCTAAATAAAATAAATAGTGGGGGTATATGCTAGTTTTAACATTTGGAATGGGGGTATTTGCTAAATTATCCCTAAAAGAAATGACCACACCATGTTCCCCCAAGAATATATCTTCATATGGAAACCCAAGTTAGCTACCTAACAGACAATAAGTCTCATACTCAGAGGTAGGAGGCACAACTGAACGTTCTTCATTTGTATTCTTCATTCATATATCAATTAGTTCAAGATTCCAATGGACATTTTTTAACCTTGAAAATACAAATATGCTTCCCTTCATTCTTCTTTGTAGTCAAAATACTCTCTACTTGACCTTTTATTGCAAAATGTGAAATATCAGTAATCATATTCAAAACCTTTTTATCCTTTTCATCAACATTTTATCATGTATAACTACATCATGAGTATAAAGATGAATAGTTGGTACAACTATGTACATCACCTGGAGGATAGTAGGCTAATGTGTGCAAATTTACTAATTCACTCATGGGTGAGGGTCACACGTACCAAAATGCATCCAATTTTAGGAGAGCATTGCCCTCATATTTAGAAAGATGGTGTATAATGTACAGAAGACAATGATTAATGGTCCAATCAAGAAAACCATGATTTTATACCAATGACACATTCTTGACAAAGAAAGTTGCATGGATTCTATTGGAGATATAATCGACAAAATCCATACTAGTTGTTATAAAGCGGGATGTATGTAAAACTTAAGGATGAACTATATTATAGCATAAAAACAAAGACTATCCAAGTACCTCATGGCGATATTTTTGTGATTCCTGTAGGCAAGAGAGATGCTATGGCGCAAAAACATCATATTAAATGTACCACTAACAAGTGATTCATCAACTTCCATTCTGCAACATTTAGATGGAACTTGGTGATGCATCTGAAAGAGAAGACATAGATAAAAGCAAAAGCAGCAGTTATTGGAATCCTGAAATTTCATCTGAAAAAGAAGACCTACATAAAGAATCAGAGGTTAATAAAAATTTCTTAGTTCACTTAATAGTCGAAAACAAGGTTCGCAGTATCATCCGATACCGATACATAACGGTCATATATGGTATCGTTTATGGCATGTCCAATCAGATATCCCACTATACTAATACTGGCTGATACAAAATTATGGCTCGCTTTCGTCATTTTAGCAGGGAAAAAATTAAAAGAAAAAGAAATGTTATGGAAACATTTTGAAGATCAACATTATTGAAGGTGTCAATAAAATCCACCGACACAATGTAGCCATTAGCATTTGCCAAAGTTGTATACTACAATTCACAATGTTCATACATTGTAATATTATTCCCTTCAAAACTATATAGTGTTGGTGTTTCATCTAGAACTAAAAGGAAGTAAAATGAACAATAATATCTAATAAGTATACATAAGTTTATGACTAAATGTATCAAATGTTTTTTTAGCTCTTTAAATATCTTTTTATTATTTTTTGACTTCCGAAACCAAGAATCTGAAACTCCCATCCGAAAGCGCCGCCTACCGAAACCACCAATAATGATACTCATAAGAAGTATCCAAGACCGATTTGATAGTGCAAACCTTGGTCGAAAACTTCATATATGCGAGTATCGGACTGGACTTTGGATAGTGTAGTACCAAACCTGATACAAAATGGAATAAACATATCGATCTCGGTCGAACATAAACCATGATTCTAATGATAATAGTTATTGTAATCCAGTCAATTCTTAGACGATATGCTCTAACTGACCAAGGCCAATAAAGTGCAACATATAAAAAGTGTGTATCAAAATCATCTACTAAATCACATCAACTTGATGAAAATGGCAATCTAGATACCATAGTTCGCACTTCGCAGTATCGGCCGATACCGATATAGTTTGGCATGTCCCGATCCGATACCCGATACTGACCGATACCGACATTTGGGGTCCCTTTTCCAGTCAATTCGGCAAGGAAAATTGAATGAAAAAGACCAATCAGCAAGGGTTTAAAAACATAGTAAGGTTGTAAAAGCATATAAAAGAAGAAAACTTATCTATCGCATGTAAACCAATCGGCAATAGTGACTATTATGTCATTCAATTTAAACTACCAAGAAAAAACACTGAAAATACTTAAAATTATACCTAAATATATAAAATATATTTTCTAAAATATTAATAATTACTTGTTTTTCTGATACCAAAAAATCTGATACTCCAATCCGAAACCACCGATACTGCGATACCGTCTATCCCGATACTCATAGGAATGGTCCGATACCGAATTCCGATACTGATATTGCGAACCTTGATACAACCATATATAACACCTCTAGTGCATAAAATGGAAAGCCATTGGTCAAAGACAAAACTCGAAAGAGTACTGTATTTGATTGTTTCGATAACATTGGATGTATTCTAGGAAGCACATACACCCAAAATTTGTGCCGTGTACTTTAGCGGCGTCCGGGCACACATCACGCTAGACATGGACACCCCAACTATGACAAGCTAAAATAGATGTCGTGTTCGTGCAACCTAGAATGTAATGATGTAAAAAACGTTACTTAGCTCTACATCAGCATTCAACATTCATAATAAATAACAAATTTTAGATTTAATCTATCTTCTATCAATATTGTTAGAGTTAGTGAGTCTACTTAGTCAACTTTAGTCCCACATTAGATAGAGTTGTACGAGGAAGGATTTTCCTAAAGATATGTACTCAAACCTTAGCTCATCCCTAAAACCCAAATGCTCATCTTCTTCCAAATCCTAGAACCATGACCCTATCTCCTCCGTCTTCCTAACCCTAAACCTATTTTATTTCTATCATAAACCATATATCTTCTTCCACAATCAAACCCTAGCATCAACCGCATATCTTTTCCAAATCCATCTTCTCCAAACTCTTCCAAACTCATCGTCTCTAGACCCACTTCACTTACCTATTTTCTAAACACACCCTCTCCACACTCTTTCTGAACCCATCATCTTCAAATCGAATAGTCATCTATAACCCTTTAGCACAACCCAAAAACCAATACCCACCCACCAAAACTCTTGATATTAAAAAAATTCTCAAACTCTAGCCGCCACCCTTGGCCCTTGAAACCCTAGATGCAAAAAACCATAGTCATGACTCATCACCCTTTTCAAACACCTAGATTTTCTGTAAAAGAAAATCATATACCCCTAGCCTCTATTCAAACATTATTCCAAGGGAGCATATTAGCCAAGTATCCATATTAGTCATGGCCAAGTATCCATAGACTATCCCAGTCTTGATCGTTGATCTGACTGCCTCTATTCTTTGTAATTCCTAGTTGTGTGTCCTTTTGCACCGACCTCTACTATCTCCGACACTACATTATCCTGTGTCGACCTCTCCTGCTCCTTCTAGTCAAACATCAACCTCTGCCTACTTTCTTTGACCATGTGCCGACCTTGCTACTGGTCTCTTGATGGTGACTATGATTCCTTTTTCTAATTGTGTAACAAGATGCACATGTTTTGTTGGGATTTTTTGATTTTGAACTCTAGAAAATAGTCTCACATCAATGCGGCAACCCCATATGTGTGAATTTCAATATAAGATTATTCTTTTGTTGACTTGTGCACATGAAGAGTGATAGCCCATGCGGTTGGCATGGTAGGTTGCTTTCCTAGAGAGAAGGATCAAGACACTCTAGAAACAATCTTGCTTTTTGTCACTCATTCTTTAGGATTTTCCTTAGGAGCTAAGTCTCGAAGGGACTTTAGCGACTTAGATCGGAAGAAGGGCGCCAAGTGGCGCTTTGATGGCATATTTTTACTTCGCGCGTACGCATCGAGCGCTTTTGTGCTTTATGCACTCGTTTTCGCGTGGACGCAGTACTAACTTAGTGTTGGTGCAGTTCAGCATTAGGTCTTCCATTGGTGCAGTGCAGCATGGGCTTCCACTAGTACAAGGGATTATGTTGTTGCAATGCAGCATTTGGCATTAGCTTCCGCTGGTGCATTACGGGCGTAGCGCTGGTGCAGTACGGACGCAGCGCTAGTGTAGCACAGATTTCCATACGGAGCGTCCTAGCGTAGAACTTGCGCCATGTGGCTGCTTAAGTGGTTAATATGTTGTAACCGTTCCTTATCTTTTGGTATTTGGAGATAATGGTTAGTAATTGTTCCTTATCCGTGGGGATTATCTCCGGATTAAGTGAGTGCTAACTGATTTAAGTTTGGCTAGTGCCTCCCCTATATATGTTCTATTCTCTTCTCTCCTCTCCTCTCCTCTCCTCTCCTCTCCAGAGGGAGATAGAAAATATATTGCTACGAGAGGAGAGTTGGCAGCAGCCAGAGAGATCCACGAAGCACCGTCAGTTCATCTAGATCGAGATCCACATCAAGGGTGACAAGAGCGTTCCAGAAGTTCAACACATTGAACTTGCTGGTTCCTGGAAGCAGATCGACAAAAATGATCGAATCTTGCTTTGAGCGACGGTGATCATCGTCACCCCAGCAGGTTTGTATTCTTTCTCATCGAGTTTCTGTTATGTCTTTTGTAGAAACTGTGATTGCAAGAAGATTTTATTGCTTTCTGTCTTCAGTAACTTATTGTTGCTAGTTTTCTTATTCCAAAAGTCAGTTTGTAATCAATTGTACGATCTTTGTAACCTCCGGCAATAACATGTTCCACATGCTCCACCTCGAAGGCATCTAAGAATTCGAATAACAGATCCATATCAAACCTGAAGCCGGGTCCGGCCCGCTCCGCCAACGCCTCCAGCTCCGCCTTTATGTACATCGCCGCCTCCTCCAACCCCGGCTGCCCTTCCTGAAAAGGAAAAAATAAAAACCGAACCCGTTAAACACGAGAGCTCGAAGAAAAGAGAAAAGGAACGAATGCAAATGCGAGAGTGGGGCCCGCGGACCTGGCGGCCGGGGATGTCGACGGACAGGCGGCGGAGGTGGTCGAGGGCCCTGGCCTCGGAGAAGCGGCCGGCCGGGGCGTCGCGGCCGAGCGGGCGGACGTGGTGCATGTGGATGACGGAGTAGGCGGCGAAGGAGGCGGCGGCGAGAACGGCGGAGAGGAAGAGGAGGCAGCCGGCGGCCGCCAGGTCCTCCCTCGATCGGAACCACAGGAATCTCATGATGGCGAGTTTTGTCTTTCGTCTCTTTGCTTTTTTCTTTCGCACTTATATTCTTGAAATTTCCCACTTTGGGCGGACCTGTGAATACTGGCTTGTGGCAATTATGACGAATAAGGCCCAAATGATAGGTCTTTGGGCGTCTTCTTGCATATAAATCCTTTGAATCGATCTTTTTACTGTTACGTGTGTCCCGGAATTTTCTGTCTGCGTGTGTTTAGACTTTAGGGGGATAAATTATCGGTTTTCGAACGGAAACCGATCGGAACCGACCCGAAATAGCACTTTGGATTATATTCGGTTGGTAAAAGTAAAAAACCGAATATAATCAATTCGGATCGCGGTTTGAGAAAACGGTTAGCAACCCGACCCGTAAATCGAACTTAAAATTACTTATATATTCTTCCCCAATATATATACTTCTAAACCAAATTTTCTCTCGGCCCCAAATCTCCCCAAATCACTTCGCTCCCTAATCTCCAGTCCCGAGTCTCTTTCTCTCTCTCTCTTACTTCTCTCTCGGTCCTCCACAGTGGCTCCCCTCTCTGCTAGATCTAGCAACCAGATCTAAACTAAACCTAGATCTGTAAAGTCTTCTTTGAAATTCCAAAAGCAGCAGCCAGATCGAAACATAAGTAAGAATATAAATTTTCTCCTGAAATTGCTCCCCTTTCTGCTAGATCCAGCAATCAGATCTAAACTTGTAAAGAAAATTTTTTCTGAAATTGCTCCCATAGATCTCACCTTCTATGAAGGATCTCTGATGCTTTGCTTTTTCAGATTTCCAAATAGAAAAAATAAAAAATACTCAAAAGCCGTAAAACAACACAGAGGTAATTGTCAGCTTCTTGAAGCCCTTTTTTTTTTGCAAGCCCGTAGTTAGACTAATTCTTGTTCACTCATATAGTCTTCTCATTGATTTTCCTCCATTACTCATAATATAACTTTATACAATGACTAAATTATTTTATTCATATTGAATTGTGTTTCACTTGGCAAAACTGTTGGAGGCATTGTCCGAAAAAAAGTTGTAAAACTGAAGGTAATTTATCAGGACTAATTATAAGGACACATAACATTTTGATCGGGGCTAGTCAAGTGTTAGTTTTCAATTATTTACAAGTTTGTCACTGGAAAAATTATTCAGGGCTATCCAAGTGGTAGGTATAAAAGATAATTCTTATAATTTTTTTTTCCTCACTCTTCATTCCTTACAAGAAGAAGAAGAACAAAAAGAACAAGAACAACAAGAACAAGAACATCAATTTTTGCAAACCTAGTTTATTTTAATTTTTTGCTCTCTTCTAATTTCTCAGATCTCTTTCTCGAAACCCTACTTTATTTTTTTTCTTCTTGTTTGGGCATTATGGATGAAACCCTAGTTGTAGAAGAAATTGGGTTATCACATCTATCAAATCTAGTAGTCTATTAACCAATTTTTTTTATTAATAGAAGAATTATGCATGCAATCCTAGTTGTAGAAGAAAACTATGGAAGAAATCCTAGTTGTAGATTAATTGGGTTCATATCAGGACTGCCACAATTGCTGGCAGTCCTAGAAGTAATGAAGATTGTCAGGAATTGTGGCAGTCTTGAAATAGAATCGATGTACAACAGGACTGCCACAATTGCTGGCAGTCTTAGAAGTAATGAGGATGACTGCCACAATTGCTGGCAGTCCTAGAAGTAATGAGGACTGCCAGGAATTGTGGCAGTCCTGAAAGGGACATGCTATATAGCAGTACTGTCACAATTTCTGGCAGTCCTAAAGTCGAAATTCCCGAATGAAAAAAATATGTTAGGATTTATTTCAATCTTGATAATAGAATGAAATATGCATTTTTAGGACTTATTTCCATGCAATCTTTGTGAGTAAAGAAGTATTTAACCTTTATTTTCATACATTTTAGGGTTTATTTAATTTTTTTGGTGCCATCGAAATTGGAAAAGAGAAGGAAACTAGGGTTTTGATGGAGATGGTGATGATGGAAATGGTGGAGAAGAAGAAGATGATGATGAGAAAAAAACTAGGGTTTTAATGGAGATGTGAGAATGGAAATGGTGGAGAAGAAGAAAATGGATAGAAGAAGAAGAAAGCTAGGGTTTGTGAAGAGAGTGAGTGAAATTTAGAAATGAGATTGATTTTTGGGGTTTGGAGGGGGTGTGGGGTTTGGACAGCCTCCTGAGTGGAATATTTTGATAGCCCGAGTAAAAGTTTCTAAAAACCTGGCTAGCCCTAATCCTGGCTAGCCCCGATCAAAATGTTATGTGCCCTTATAATTAGCCTTTATCAGATACTTCTTCTTCTGTGGACGATGAGGAATGAGGATGTACCAGGGGTATTTTTTTGCTAAACCGCTCGCTCTTTATGCAACCAAAATTTTGGTTTGATTTGGTTCGTTGTTTTATGAATACGATTTTTATGCAACCACTTGTACCCAGAGAACCGACCCGACCGTAAACCGAACTGACCGAATTCGATTCGGTTCGGTTTGGTTCGGTTTTTTAATACGGATCGGTTTTCGGTTTTGTAAAATACGGTTCTCGGTTCAGTCGGTTTTTCTATAAACGGTTCGGTTTATACCGAACCGAACCATTGCTCACCCCTATTTAGGAATGCACAAAATCACTGTTAGAAAATAAATAAAAATATATACTGATCCTCTATGTTCATGAGTATCACATAGACTAATTCTATTTCAAAAATAATTACACTAACCACCCATCTTCTTTAGTGTAATATAAGTTTTTATAAAAAAAAAACTATACTGATGGTCCATGTAATTAGTTTCAAAGTATGGATAATTTCTATAATAAGTTTAAAATATATTGATAGTTAATGTAAATTGTCCAAAAATGAAGAAATATATAAACCTCTACCCATTAAGGGTATACTTCAAAATGTATTGAGGGTAAAGATAGTTAAGTGAGAGAATGTTAGGTGAGAAAAAATAATCTACTTGGTTGGATGGTGGGAGTTTGGGAGAAGAGTCCTAAAAGGTTAAGTGGGAGTTTGTTTAGCCTTCTTTCGTCAATTTTTTTATCCCCAAATCAGAGGTTAATGAGAGTAAATGTGAAATTTTGTTTAAAAAGACATAAATACCTCTTATTCGTCCTATAAAATATTATGACTTTCTCTTTTATTTTATTTTTCTTTCAATATGTTGCTCCAATCATCGGACCGCGGCCGGTTTAGATCTGGAGTGTTGCTTAGATTTGGAGGTCACCCTTTTCTCTTGTCACGACCCGCACCCTAGAATAAGGGCACGAGAAGTGGGTAAGTCCAGCCTACGCCGCAGTGTCGGCGGTAGAACGCTGTCCTAGGTCTCATGCATCTAACAGTATAAGGCTAAACAGTTTATACTCCCCGAATGGGGGTGACATAGCAGATACAGACTCAATCATATCTAAGGTAGAGCATGATAAGGATAGATAAAACATGAAATCCAAAAGAGGTACAATAGAGAGAAATCTAAGTGTCTAAGATACACAAATCCAGAAATACATCTCAAATCTCCAAACTCAGATACAGTAATCCATAAAGTAAATACAACTCCAGACAATTGAAAATAAACTATAAGCAAAACCCTAGCTATCTATACAACCTCTACTGTGTCTCCTCTAGGCTAGCAGGCAACCTCCAAGCTATCTGTAAAATTTTTAACATGTCCAGTCAGGACAGGAGCGAGCACAATACATCTCAACACGTCATAGCAGGAAAGAAAATGTAATCATGCTAGAGAATAAAATACAGGATCTGAAGAAATAGCATAATGTAAAAGAGAGACTGTAAGTAAATATCTAAGATATATATAAAGAGAGACAGTGCTAGTGATTTAGAGTACAAACGAACATGTGAATGGCTTAGGACTGATTCATGACTACACTAGAGTGATTCATGGCTACACTACTTTGGATATTTATTCACATGACCATTCATACTCCCCCGTACCCCAATCAATACACAAGGATCCATTCAAGTTACGTTAAGATTCATGATTATACTACGTTGCCCATAAAGGATGATTCATGAATTGATTCGTGAAGGCTCGATGATCATGAGGGTACATGAGTCACTAGCTGATTCCCGAAGATTTATGATGATAGAAGCATATGATACGTGATGTAAGTGAAACAAACATGACAAAAGTATCTGATGCTCCCGAGAGGGATAACATCTCATGAAGGGATCCATATAGTACCAATCCGTGTTACCAACGTGTCAGCATCAAGTAAGATAGTCTAAAACAGGAAATATAATCCTAAACATGATATGAAATGATCAGAGAATGTACTCGTCTCGATTGGTTGGAGTCGACGTGCGCGACACGAACGTGTCGACACGAGGTAGGTACACTGCTATGCTCTACAGAGGGTCCCAGACGATGACACGGGCAGTCCCAATGAGTCCAGAGTAGTCCAAATAGCCTAGTTTGGTATATAAAAGTCTAAAATCAGGGTTTGGTACACTAATCAAATCAAGAATAGAAAATGACTATCCTAATCACGATTTATGATTTTTAGAAAAAAAGGTATAACTAATTACATATATATTTTATTTAGAAAAATCATTATATAATATTAGAACTATTATTATTGATATCTATTTACAAATCATAATGTAGTTAGATCTTAGTTGAATATATAAAGAAAACATTTTGTACCAAAACTCCAATTCACCAAATATAAATATTATACTAGTAACGATATAAATAATACTTTATAATAATAATATTAATAAATAATAAAATATCATCATTTACCACTATTATACAATATATATAAACTAATCCATAAACTGACATGTATACCATTATACATTAATACCTAACATATATATGAAATTGTATATTAATACATAACTATTCTATTAACTAGTGTACAAACTATTATACATGAATAATATATAAACTATTATACATAAACTAATTTATAAACCATTATATATAACTATATTATACATTAATTATATAAAACTATTATACAATAATTATATAAAACTATTATACATAATATTATATTAACAAATTATAAACTACCATATACAAACCATTATATATTAACCAATATATTATATATAATAACTTATATATACAAATACATTTGGCTGATCCCTCAACAGAAGAAGAAAGGGAGGGGTTTCTAATCGAAGGGCTCACAGTGGGGTTTTTCCCGGCGGCTCGCCTGGGCTCCGGCGGAGGGGGGAAAAATCCAGTTAGGGGGTCTCGCTAAGAGGCGGCGACGAGGGGACGCGGCCAGGATGGCGGAGGCCGCGCGCAAGGAGGTGGTCGTCGGCGGAGCGCCGGGCCAGGCGGCGTCGCACGGAGGGGTCCGTCTCGCCGGCGGCGAGGGTTCTAGTGAGTCTCCTCACCTCTCTCTCTCAATCTATGGTTTGGTGGTGGTGGATCTGAGGGGGCGGCGGCGGTGGTGGTGTCTATCGGTGGTGGTGATGAAGGTGGTGGCGGGGGATGTCGGCCAGAGGGTGGCTCGACGGCGTGGAGGAAAGGTGGTGGAGGGTGGCTGGAGGTCGGTTGTGATGGTCTGGTGAATGGCGGTGGCGGCGTGGTGCATCGGCCAGGGGATGGTCGGAGGCTGAAGGCGACTACGGTGGTGGTTCTCTGGAATGGGCAGCCGGAATGGTGATGGCAGTGGTGGATGTCGGGGTGGCCGGAGCTGCTGTAGGAGGCGGGATGGATTGGGACAAGGAAATAGGAGTGGCTGCTTGAATGCCTAGGGATGTGTGTAGGAATTTAGGGTTTGGGGATGTGTGATATATATAGGAAAAGTGGGGAAAACCCTAAAAATGTAAAATATAATAGGAAAATAGGGAAATAGTGAAAAAAACTAACTGCTAACCAAAGCTAACTGCTAACATCATCGCTTTCTGCCAATAATTAGTACAAAATAAATATTAGCTATAATTATTAATTAATTGCCAGTTACTACTAATTAACAATGGCTAATTACAATTTAGCCGGGATTTCTAATTAATAAAATAATACTAATATATTCACTTAATTATTAAATATATTTAGAAATTATTTATTTACTAAATAATTATATTTTGAAATTCCAAAATTCAATAACGTCTCTCCATACAGATTAATATTAAAATTTATTGATTCGAGAAAATGACAGGAAAATTCTAATAGGACAAAATCACCTAAAATAGTAAACCCAAGCCAACAAGGACCGATAGCAATCACGGTCAATTTGTTTTTCCAAAAAAATTAGAAATTGCACGTTTTTCGAGATTTAGAAAAATTCGAAGTTTTGAAAATACGAAATAAAATAAAAATACAAATTTTCGAAAATATCCAAGAATTTAATTTACGGAGGTTACAAATCTACCCTCCTTAAAGAAATTTTGTCCTCGAAATTAAAGCTTGACAAGGGGTTAAAACATGATAGAAATTCTAGGCAGTATGGCCGACACGATCAAGAACGACGAGTTGGCACGATCAAGATGATCAACTCGAAATTGTTTAGGCACGACTATTGATTTGGCACGATAGAATCATGGTATGGTCGAATCAACTAGGCACGATTTAGAACGAAGATTAAGTATCTTAGGCACGACTCGAGTCGCGACTAATATAACAAATTGTTGTTTTGGTTATGATAAGGTAGGGTCAAATCTGAGTATATTACGACCAACATAATCTAGGCTTGATAAGGTCGGAGTTAGAGTCACACAAGCACGATCAAAATCTAATGGACAAGATTAATTAAGTCATAAATCAGGGCTCGGTCGTGATTAGAAATTTGAAAAATGATTTAAGTCACCTTGGCACGATCAAGGATAAGTTACCCAAAATAAAACCTAGGTATGATTCAGGAATGAACTCATAGCACGAGCAGTTAGAGAATTGAAATCTAGGTATTAATAGAGAATTTGTTCAGACGATCAAAATCAAGTTCGGACACGACTAAGTTCACATATAGTCGTGATCGAAGATCAAGATTTTAGGCACAATGAAAAAAATTTATTTTCGATATGATCACTCAATTCATGACAAATTCATAGTCAATCGGTAGTCGTGATCAAGGACAAAATTTTTCAAGCACGATTTAGAGGCAAAATCGGTACGATAGTCATGATCTTAAGAATCACGACAATGGATTTCATAGTCGTCTAGTCATGCCAGGTCATTCAGGCACGAACAATCATGAGAATTTCAGATGATATTAGAAAATCAAATCATGGTCAGAAAACATTTTAGGCACGAATGCAAAAATCCAAATAAGATAAAAATCAAAATTGGAACAGAACTTAGTCGTTTCAAGAATAATCAGAGTTTAGGCACAAGTGATATTGGTATCGAAGTTCGATTACGATCAAAATTAAATATTGACACGATGAAGAATAAGGCTAATCAATATTTGAATTTAGGTTCAAAAAGTTGAAATCGAGATTTTTGAGCACGAGCAACATATAATAGAGATCTAAGTCACGATGGAATTCAATAAATTGAGTACGATCAAGGGTCAAGACTACTGGTACGATAAAGGGTACTATTCAAGAAAAATCAAAATCAAAAGTTTAAGGAACGAATGTTAATAGCATTGTAATCCAACCACAATAATATTAAGAAATTTTAGTCGCGACACGATCTAAGTTGATCAATTTTGGAAACCAAGATTTGGGCAATATGGAGGACAATGTCATCGAAGTCTGAGCACAAGAATACAAGGATGGAGATTCAGGTCACAATCAATTTTAATTCAATTGAGTACAACCCAAGATATCAATATGATAAGAAAGATGATCAAAGTCGATTTGGTCGTGATTAAGGAAGCTAGGATTCAATGATATTGTAACATTTTAGGGAACAAGAAAATTTTTTATAAGAAGTCAAGTTAATCATCTCTCTCTAATACCATCAAGTTTATCATTTGCCAAATCATATTTTTATCT
This sequence comes from Iris pallida, assembly GCA_029216955.1. NCBI lineage: Eukaryota > Viridiplantae > Streptophyta > Magnoliopsida > Asparagales > Iridaceae > Iris > Iris pallida. The sequence continues at coordinate 8,683,993 of JANAVB010021798.1, read as the reverse complement.
CACAAGTCCCAATATGAAAATCAACCGTTATATAACTATCATCGAAATTTTATAACCTTCAGTCATCTAACCTTTACCATGATCACCATAGACAAAAATTCCAAACTTTTAAAACATTTCCCATGAAACATACCCCCACTTATTCAGGAATCATCACGTATTCATTTAATCAAATTTTCAATTTCTTTCACCCCGTTCTAAATTAGATCCGAAACCTCTAAATCCAGTTTATGAAATCCTTGGACTTGTTTAAATCAAATCTAGTATTTACTCAACTCCAATACCACCATGTCATACAAAATTTATTTTTATTTATAAATCAACCTTCGTATTTCTTCAACGTTCACCTTCAGTATTATCCTTTTTGAATTCTATAATTTTTCCAATCATCAAAATAATTCATATAGCTTAAAATCCTTGTGTTCTCTCTGTCTCTAGTCACCCTCTTACAATATCTAGTTCAATTTTGCATAATCATTGAATACCAAAAATTCTCTTTTTCCTAATTTTTTTTTATATAGCCTCAGAGTAAAAGTTCCCCAGAATCAATAACCAAGATTTTCTAAGTTCTCAAAACTAGGTTGACCTTGAATATCTTCATTAGTTTTGAAATACATCTCTGAATTATTCATAACCAAATTTCTGTGATTGTTTCTAAATTGATAACATTTATCTCTCGATTTTATTTTAAACCTTTACCACATCTCCATTTCAAAATTTTCATATTTGACTTTCAACATTTTGATTCCTACAAAATCATCATATGATAACTAATTACGTCATTTTTGACCTAGATGATTCACGTCACTTCCTCAACATTTCTCGGATAAAAACGATATAAAGATTTAGGGGTTCAAATACAACTGACAGAATGTGATACGAGACGGAATTGACATAGTTAGGACAGTTATATAAGACAAGGAATGATGGTAATAAAAATATTGGCAGGAAAGAATGATAATAGAATCTGTTCTGCTTATCTGTTTTAAAAGAGGAACCCATTTTGAAACCAGAACTATAATACCAATCCAAAATAAGGTCTAGCAAAATCATTGATTCATTGCATTATGAAAAATTTTATAGCAAAAGTCACACAAAGGGTTATAATAACAGCTAAAGCTACTCCTACTCCTAAGTTAAATAATGAGAAGCAAAACAAAACAACCAATATTTTTTTCTGAAAGACTGAACAAAAGTAGAGAAAACATGTTCAAAGTTTTTAAGGTACAATCTGATAATCATATGCGTCTATCCAAAATCATGGTACTCTAAATCCTCGTCATACTAGTAAGCAAGGCTACGATAATCACAAAGTCCTCGACTTAGGCACATACCTCTAGAATCGTGGTATTTAATATTTTCGCGATGCCGCTAGCTTGGCTGCGAAAACCTTAAATTCCCACACCCAAGAAATATATCCAAAGCCAGACTATGGGTCCTCACCATGCTGGCTAATGTGACTATTGAAGACTAGATTCCATAACTTAGATGACCTAGCCCATATAATTTCATCTTGACAAAAATTAAATTAAATCAACAATGAATACCCAAAAATCAAATTACCAACGAACATCAAGATTCAAAAATGAACAAAAATCCTTCAAATCATATAAATACAAACTCGGATGCTACAGCTAACATCAAGATTCAAAATTCAACAATCTTTCTCAAAATCAATAAATACAAACTCAAATTCAACAATAATCCATCAAAATCAATTTCAACAACAGAAAATAAAGATAAATCAAATCAAGGAAAAAAGTTTCAAATCGAAGTTAAAATAAGATTCTCAAGGGTCGTCCCAGGAATCTCTCAAGGGATCCTAACTGTGATTAAGTACCTTCAAAATATATCCTAATCCTACTGCAGGCTGTAGTGGTACTCTAGTTTGAATACCACTACACAAACTCGACCTGCATGGGCCACCACTAAAAATGTGTTACGACCCGCACCCTAGAATAAGGGCACGAGAAGTGGGTACGTCCAGCCTACGCCGCAGTGTCGGTGGTAGAATGCTGTCCTAGGTCTCATACATCTAACAGTATAAGGCTAAACAGTTTATACTCCCCGAATGGGGGTGACATAGCAGATACAGACTCAATCACATCTAAGGTAGAGCATGATAAGGATAGATAAAACATGAAATCCAAAAGAGGTACAACAGAGAGAAATCTAAGTGTCTAAGATACACAAATCCAGAAATACATCTCAAATCTCCAAACTCAGATACAGTAATCCATAAAGTAAATACAACTCCAGACAATTGAAAATAAACTATAAGCAAAACCCTAGCTATCTATACAACCTCTACTGTGTCTCCTCTAAGCTAGCAGGCAACCTCCAAGCTATCTGTAAAATTTTCAACATGTCCAGTCAGGACAGAAGCGAGCATAATACATCTCAACAAGTCATAGCAGGAAAGAAAATATAATCATGCTAGAGAATAAAATACAGGATCTGAAGAAATAGCATAATGTAAAAGAGAGACTGTAAGTAAATATCTAAGATATATATAAAGAGAGACAGTGCTAGTGATTTAGAGTACAGACGGACATGTGAATGGCTTAGGACTGATTCATGACTACACTAAGAGTGATTCATGACTACACTACTTTGGATATTTATTCACATGACCATTCATACTCCTCCGTACCCCAATCAATACACAAGGATCCATTCAAGTTACGTTAACATTCATGATTATACTACGTTGCCCATAAAGGGTGATTCATGAATTAATTCGTGAAGGCTCGGTGATCATGAGGGTACATGAGTCACTACCTGATTCCCGAAGATTCATGATGATAGAAGCATATGATACGTAATGTAAGTGAAACACACATGACAAAAGTATCTGATGCTCCCGAGAGGGATAACATCTCATGAAGGGATCCATATAGTACCAATCCGTGTTACCAACGTGTCAGCATCAAGTAAGATAGTCTAAAGCAGGAAATATAATCCTAAACATGATATGAAATGATCAGAGAATGTACTCGCCTCGATTGGTTGGAGTCGACGTGCGCGACACGAACGTGTTGACACGAGGTAGGTACACTGCTATGCTCTACAGAGGGTCCCAGACGATGACACGGGCAGTCCCAATGAGTCCAGAGTAGTCCAAATAGCCTAGTTTGGTATATAAAAGTCTAAAATCAGGGTTTGGTACACTAATCAAATCAAGAATAGAAAATGACTATCCTAATCACGATTTATGATTTTTAGAAAAAAAAAGGTATAACTAATTACATATATATTTTATTTAGAAAAATCATTATATAATATTAGAACTATTATTATTGATATCTATTTACAAATCATAATGTAGTTAGATCTTAGTTGAATATATAAAGAAAACATTTTGTACCAAAACTCTAATTCACCAAATATAAATATTATACTAGTAACGATATAAATAATACTTTTAATAATAATAATAATAATATTAATAAAATAATAAAATAATAAAATATCATCATTTACCACTATTATACAATATATATAAACTAATCCATAAACTGACATGTATACCATTATACATTAGTACCTAACATATATATGAAATTGTATATTAATACATAACTATTCTATTAACTAGTGTACAAACTATTATACATGAATAATATATAAACTATTATACATAAACTAATTTATAAACCATTATATATAATAATATATATAACTATTATACATTAATTATATAAAACTATTATACAATAAATATACAATAATTATATAAAACTATTATACATAATATTATATTAACAAATTATAAACTACCATATACAAACCATTATATATTAACCAATATATAATATATTATATTTAATAACTTATATATACAAATACATTTAGCTGATCCCTCAACAGAAGAAGAAAGGGGGGGAGGGGTTTCTAATCGAAGGGCTCACAGTGGGGTTTTTCCCGGCGGCTCGCCTGGGCTCCGGTGGAGGAGGAAAAATCCGGTCAGGGGGTCTCGCCAAGGGGCGGCGACGAGGGGACGCGGCCAGGATGGCGGAGGCCGCGCGCAAGAAAGTGGTCGCCGGCGGAGCGCCGGGCCAGGCGGCGTCGCACGGAGGGGTCCGTCTCGCCGGCGACGAGGGTTCTGGTGAGTCTCCTCACCTCTCTCTCTCAATCTATGGTTTGGTGGTGGTGGATCTGAGGGGGCGGCGGCGGTGGTGGTGTCTATCGGTGGTGGTGATGAAGGTGGTAGCGGGAGATGTCGGCCAGAGGGTGGCTCGACGGCGTGGAGGAAAGGTGGTGGAGGGTGGCTGGAGGTCGGTTGTGATGGTCTGGTGAATGGCGGTGGCGGCGTGGTGCATCGGCCAGGGGATGGCCGGAGGCTGAAGACGACTACGGTGGTGGTTCTCTGGAATGGGCGGCCGGAATGGTGATGGCAGTGGTGGATGTCGGGGTGGCCGGAGCTGCTATAGGAGGCGGGATGGATTGGGACAAGGAAATGAGAGTGGCTGCTAGAATGCCTAGGGATGTGTGTAGGAATTTAGGGCTTGGGGATGTGTGATATATATAGGAAAAGTGGGAAAACCCTAAAAATGTAAAATGTAATAGGAAAATAGGGAAATAGTAAAAAAAAACTAACTGCTAACCAAAGCTAACTGCTAACATCATCGCTTTCTGCCAATAATTAGTACAAAATAAATATTAGATATAATTATTGATTAATTGCCAGTTACTACTAATTAACAATGGCTAATTACAATTTAGCCAGGATTTCTAATTAATAAAATAATACTAATATATTCACTTAATTATTAAATATATTTAGAAATTATTTATTTAGTAAATAATTATCTTTTGAAATTCCAAAATTCAATAACGTCTCTCCATACAGATTAATATTAAAACTTATTGATTCAAAAAAATGACAAGAAAATTCCAATTGGACAAAATCACTTAAAATAGTAAACCCAAGCCAACAAGGACCGATAGCAATCACGGTTAATTTGTTTTTCCAAAAAAATTAGAAATTGCACATTTTTCGAGATTTAGAAAAATTCGAAGTTTTGAAAATACGAAATAAAATAAAAATACAAATTTTTGAAAATATCCAAGAATTCAATTTACGGAGGTTACATATCTACATGAAAAAAAAGGACAAAGAAAGAGTTGGGACCTCGAGGGAAGGGAAGAGGGGCCCGCAGATTTGAAAAACATGTTTGAGAAAAGAACTAGGTCTCGTTTAGTTCGCGGAAAGGAAAGAAAGAAAATTGATTATATGATATTTATTTGAAAAATTTGAGTGACACCCCACTTTGTTATGCTTATTTAAGGTGCACCCCACATGTTTACATGAATGTATGACACCCCCCACTTTCAACGTTTTCCGTCCAAGAGTAACAGTTGACCGCTTTGACCAATTTTTTTGGACGAAAATACCCCCCTGTCTGTTGTCCTCTTTCCTGCGTCAACTGTCTGTCTCCCCCAGCCGTGCTCGGCCCCCCTCCACGGCATCGCCGCACCCTCCTCCCTCCCCGACCTAGCCGTACCCCCCCTCCCGTTCCGCTCCCCTACCCCCCACATAAAAGATCAGGAAAAGGAAAATTGATGTTTTGAATGGTGATGATATGTAAGTACTCAGTTGTACAATACCTGGAACAAGTGATCAGCTACATTGTTGGCAATATTTAGGAGTAGAATCCAGAATATCCCGTTCACTCGTCTACTGCCTCTTTCGTTTCCAGACTTGTCAAGCTCCAACTCTGGTATCATATCTTAATAAATAAACAAAAACCACCTGATTAAACTCCAGAAATAAGTAGTAGGTACTGACGAGAGTGGGGATCGGAGAAGTGTAGAAGAAGAAGAAGAAGATGAAGAAGAAGAAGAACCTGATCTTTTCACTCTACAAAAGAAAAGGCGTGCTGGTGGTGGATTTCCAACCAACAGCAATGGAAATGGAATAGTTGCAGTAGTTTTCTTCATCATATTCCTTTTCTTGCTGCTGCTGCAGCTGATGCTGGTGATGCTGCTGCCGATGCTGGTGATGGCCGGAGGGGGGGTGCGGCGAGGTCGGGGAGGGGTGCGGCGACGCCGTGGAGGGGGGCCGAGCACGACGGGGGCCAGCCACGTGTGACGGGGAGGGGGGACACACAAAAGGAGATGAGGGCATTTTCGTCCAAAAAAATGGTCAAAGCGGTCAATTGTTAGTCTTGAACGAAAAACGTTAAAAGTGGGGGGTGTCATACATTCATGTAAATATGTGGGGTGCACCTTAAATAAACGTACCAAAAGTGGGGTGCCACTCAAATTTTCTCTATTTATTTTCTATTGGAAAAATACAATTCCAATCAATTTTCTTTTCGGTGTTTGGAAAAACCAAGAAAATTGAGAGAAAAAATAGATCCTTAAAGGAAAATAAATAAATCATTGAGTTGGTAGAAGAAACCACTTTTCTTTCCTTTTTTTTCTCCTCTTGGAAACCAAATTTCTTTCCTCCTCATTTCTTTTAGCATCCAAACAAAGAAAATGAATCACTTTTCTTTTCCAGAACTCTAATTTTGCGAACTACACGTGGTCTAAAAGCTTTTTTTTTGTAAAGTAGTGTTTCATCTGGTTTTAGGACATTGGTTGTTGAAATCAGTTTTCCGAGTGTGACGATCCAGACATAATTTCGGTCAGTTTTAAACTTATTACCAAAAAGCTTAGTTATAAAGTGTAACCAAATGCACCATTAACTTCTTCGTATGTATCAAATGTTCAATAACCGAGGAGGAGAAATAAAATGGTTGATGTGGAAAAAATTTTTGATACAGTAGAAGGTATCAAAGTTTTGATATTTTCTATGTATGACATGTGGGTTCCTCCTGCTTTGTAAAACGTGTACACATATATATATACACATAAATTTTGAGAGGGTCCACATGTCATATATAGGGGGTATCAAAACTTTAATACCCCTACTGTATCAAAGTTTCTCCCGTTGATGTGTGTGGAGGCCGTTGTCGGTTATCAACAACACAATAGCATAGTTAGTGCAATGCATTGATGGTATAGTTGCCACTCATTCTAGCCAATATAAACAAGAATTTAGGAAGACAAAAGTAAGGAGTAAGAGAGTGAAGAATTTTAAAAAGGAATAAGAACAAAATTATAATAACTTTGTACACCCAAAAAAAAAAAGTTAAACATTTATATTATTCCAACACACTATTTTGAGTAGAAATTTTTATCAACATAAAAATATATTTTGTAAAATCTATTTAAAATGCATGTTATAATTTTAACCTAGGTTGCTTTCTCGAGACCATGTTAAAATTCTTGTCGCTACAATGAAGCACTTTGATAATGGTTGGGGATTAAATATTTATACTATATCACCATAAAGGACTTCTTATGAAACTCTCTTAACATACATGACCTTTTAATTTGTTGAAATTAAGGTATTTGGACCAAAAAATCTATCAACAAACATCACAATCTGCATGTATATGTTGCACAATTTGAGAGTTGAATTTTAGTTTTCTCGTATGCTCCAACTATCTACTAGAAGTCAATAAAAGCATGTATATAAGTAATTTATGTCTAGATATTTGACAAGTGACTATTTTGATAAGCAAATTGTTGACTACACTATTTTGTTCGTTCAAGAAAAAAGAGAGGCTAATTTGTAACTAAATATTATATATTTTATGGATTTGCAACTTGCTACTTTAAACTATTAAAATTAAAAATGTGATAGCATAAACTATTATAATTAACAAAAAACATCTTTTAACTTTTAAAAATTAAAAGTTGCTACCCTTATGCCGTTCACAATGGTACCCTTAATATTTTTAAATATTTTTAGTGGTATCATACCTTGTTGGAATATGGTATCAAGTTGCAAATCGTGAGAGTTTGAAGTATTTAATTGCTAATTTTAGTAGTTATGAGCATGTTGTCAATTTTAGTAATTTGTGGTAGCAACTTGAAGTTTTGTAAAGTTTATAATATTTAGTTGCAAATTAGCTCACAAAAAAAATTATTTTAGAGCTTTATATTAATAAATTAGTCAATCAACTTCAAACAAATTGTTATTTTTAAGGGAAATTATTTGGAAATCCTCCTAGCATTTGCTCGCTTATCATAAAGATCCAAGAATTTTGTTAACTTATGCCAATGTAGAGTAATTTTATACATGTAGACAAAATTGTTCTTATTTTAACCATGTGAGCACAAGCATCTCCATACTCGTTCAATTACGAAACCCTAAAATTTTAAATTTTATTCAAATCATAAGACGAAAAAGTGCTTCTACCAAATATCCAACTCAAATATATTTTCTTTCATGATTTCTTCATATGAATGTTTTATTGTGCCCTCGAAAAATAACAATGATTCTACTTCTAAATTCTCATTCGAACTTGACATTTGTAAAAAATGTGTTGTGCCCCTAATTTATGCAATTTAACTAGATTCTTTTTGTTAAACAACAACAGCTTGATGCACTATCTCCCTTCAACCTTTCTTTGAGCAAAATATGGCAAAAGGAAGAAAAATTCATGAATTAACCCCATCGTCTCCACTCTGTAGGAATTATAAGATCGCCCCAAGGATGCCTTCAACATCCTGTGGTCACGAACCACCATAGACCACATTCATTAAGCGGAACGCATTAGTCGTATTCTCTTCGGTTGGACAGTAAGGGTCGGACAAGGGCATCACTCATTCTTAAGACTAAAGAGTCGGACGAAAAAAATAGAAGATCTCTATATTCCTGGTTCTCCTGTAGTTGGATTCTCCGTAACACAAGAATCTTTAAAATATTTGTATTTGAGTTTAGAAGATCCAAACCTCAAGTTAGACCATATTTGGAGTTTAAAACTTATGTTTGAAGTAGAAGATGGAGAAATACAAGATTAAATGTTCAATTTGGACTATTATTATTTATTCAAACTACCACCACATGTTTGTAGATGAAGATCAAAGAATACAAGAATAAAAGTTTAAATTTATAGAGAAATTGGTATCCATTTGTGTAGAACTATCTATTTATAATAACATAATTATACATTGTAATATGGAATACAAATGTAAATTAGATTCAGCTACATAGAAATAAGGGTTATTTACACTAACACCCCTATGTATTTTGTTTATTACGCGGACCTCCCCTAATTTTAAAATAAATATACTGACACCCCATACCCTTTATATTTTTTTTTAAAGTTGTCACTCCCGTTTTTCGTTATATGTATTTTCAGTATACGTGTACGGATTTCTTGCATTAGTCAGGTGACCCGTAGTTAGACTTGTCTTGCTTAGTCTTGGCTTGGTTTAGTTTTGGTTTGTTATTGGCTAGTCTTGGTTTGGTTCACCATGGTTCTACATGACATGTTGGCTTGGCTTGGTTTGGTTTGGGTTGATTTAATATGATTGGCTTAGTATATATACCAACTTCTTCTCTCTCCTCCAATTCATTCTTCATTTACTCTTCTCCATTACTCCTCCCACCAACCCAGACAAGTATAACTTGCTCCATGGAGAACATGAAAGATCTCCATTTTCATTTGTTCTATCTTCTTTCCTACATGATTCTAAGCATCTTTAGAACTTGAGATTTTCGGTTTTGATGGATAGACTTTTGTAGATCTAGGTTTTAAGTTTTTCTTATTTTTCTTGGTTTTGATCTCTAAAAACTTGTTATTTCCAAAAACTAATGATTCAATGTTGTGGGGAATTCAATTCTACCCAATTTTTGCTTTGAATCACATAATTTTGGCTTATTTTGAGGAAGTTATGGCCATTCTTGTGTTCATGGGTTCTCCACACCTTCGGTGCTGCCGAAAAGATGAACAGTGCCGTGCGTCCTGCACGTCGTGGCCAGTTTTGTCCAAGCGCGCCATGTCCCCGCACGCGAATCTTTGTCTCGCGAATATATAAATGACTGTTTTTCCTATTTAAGCTTTTTTGTAGCTAAAATCTTGTAAAACTCAAAATATAAAAGTTGTAGATCTTCTTCTTGGCTTTAAGAATATTTTTGTCTCACTTTAACTGGAGTTCATATGTGACTGATAATTTCAATTATCTATGGATGTTCTTGATCTTCTTTGCATATTTTTCGTACTTGACCTAAATTGCGACGACCCGACTTGATAATCTTGAGCTAGTAACTTGAACTTGAACATGATAATATGATCCTGTCCTGATAATCATGATAGTGGCCCATCGAGGCGCACTCTTGACAAGTATTCTTGATATGACAAGTAATCCTGACCTGACATGTATAACCTTGATTTGCTGATGCGACAACTGTACTTGTCTTGTTAATGTAACTCTTGTCTTGACTCCATAGTTGATTTTTTGATTATAGTTGTATAAGCTATAGGTCTTATCTTGCATCATATCTAGGACATGGATTTCTGGTTACCACGGTCAGGGATTCATAATGATTTTGACTAGGTTAAACTACTAGATTGATCAAGTAGTTCATATAGAAAGATTTTCCAGTTACAGGCGATCCCATTATCCCGGCCACATCTGTGGACTTGTAGCCTGCCGTCGAGTAGGATGCATTTCCAGCACACTGTAATGTGTTGCACTTCTTATATTCCAGCACTTAAGCACACCAGTAATCCTAATAACTCTCATATCTTTCGCCTAGATAGCTTGGATAGTCTACAGGGCTTGTGACTGCAGAAATATCTCAACTGTATCTTTTTAGTAACTAGGCCTGTGATAACTCTAGTTAGCTAATGATAACAAGTCATAGGACTTGATTGGTCGTGCCTGAATGATTGTCTCATAATTAGCATAGGAATTATATTCCACCTCTTGTTCTTCCTGATGCAAGCTAGTATGTTTATTTTATTTTTGTCTTTATGTTATTATAATTATGTTCTCGTATCAGTTTTTCTAATCATTATATATTGGTTTTAGTTCATAAGTGGAGCCTCTCTTGTGGTACTTGATCTTTCTGTGGTCTGATCCAACTGATTTTGTATAGCCAGATTTCGAAGTGACACTCGAGGATCTACCTGTCTTCCAGCTAGATGATGAACACCAGGAGTAACCGAGGCAACGAGTGGGTTCCTTATTTTGCTCTTCCACTCTACTATAACTTATTCTTTTGAGACGTTTAGCCGCTGAGCATGTGTTAGCTCGTATTATAATTTTATTTTTGTCTGCCTAAGGGTTGTAACATGATTGACAAATTTTAGGGTTGATCACGTATAACTTAACTCTTGCTAGTCTTCACATTTTGTATGACTAGCTTCATGATCATCTGAATATGTAATATTTGATATGCCTTACTTTTGTATGTCTGATGATCTAATATCTTGTAACATCTATTTGCTTGCTTGAGATTGAGACACTAGGCTTATTCTTGACCATAAGGAACTGATGGATTGTAGATTAACCCTTATGCATCTAGACAGCCATGACCGTATTGTGAAGTGAGTTGCACTCCAATATACGTAGCTGGCTGTGTCTGTCCTCCGCTCTCCAGCATTCTGATTCTTGGGTGTGACATGGTTTAAGTGGTGGCCCATGCAGGTCTTGTAAATCAAGATGTGTGAGGGTTTTACTGAATAGATGTCTCAATCAGTATTCGTATTTGATCTCTCCTCGTGCTTTCTAATCTTCCTGAATCTTGACCTGATAATATGCTCTTATCCTTGATCTATCTTGGTCCTTCCTTATTGTTCCCTATGTCATTTTCTTCAGTAACATTGTTCTTGGTCCTTCCGGTCAGCCGGACGGAGCACCTCCAGTGAACCAGCAACAACAAGTGAACCAGCAGTAACCTGGGGACCAAACCCAGCAATCAGGGATAACATCCCAAGTCATGCCTTTCGGGAAACAAGAGCTACCAGTACAGCCAGTCCAGCATGTAGAGCTTGATAATAGAACCCTGATGGGACACATCCGGGATTTGCTTGCATCACAAGATCGTCGAGGTGATGCTCTGTAACACCCAGTTTTCCAGAAAAGGGTAAATTTGAAATTTTTTAATTATAATTATTATTTAATGATATTTATTCATATTTTGAATTTTAGTGAATTTTAATTATTTTTAAACTATTTAAATTCATGACTGGTGATTTTTGGTGTTTTGCTAGTGAACAGTAGAGACTGCATACCCTAGAGCCTAGCCATGTGATTAGGGTATTTTGACATTTTTAGGGTTATTTGGATTTATTATAATTTATTTGAATTTATGGGAATTTTTAGAATTTATTTTGGAATTGTTTGAATGAGGGTTGACTAGGTTGACTTTGACTAGCAATGACCTTGGTAGGCTAACCTAGAAGCTAACCCTAGTTGTGTTTGGACTTGGTTAGGTCATGTAACCCTAGTTAGACTAGAGTTGACCCATGGTATGGTTATTTGACTTAAGTTAGATTTAAGTCATAAGCCATGACTTGTGATTAAACCTTAAATCAATAACTAGCCTTAAAGCCCATAGGCCCACACCATGTACCCAAACCCTCACCCTAATCAGCCCATGGCAGCCAACCTAGGGTTCCACACCCTATTTAATGGCTCTTCCATTTGTTCTTGCCTCTTTTATTAATTCCTCCAAGTTTTTGAAGAAAGAGGTAAGAGCCATCTTTCCCAATCCATAACTTTTCCATTTTAACTCCTTTTTGGCTCAAACCACTTGCATTAGATTCTAATTGTCTTCCTCTTGCTGTTCATGGAGAGTATTCTCAGGCTTGGGGCAATTTGGAGAGTTTGGCTAACAAGGAGAAAACCCCCTTTTGGAGCTTTTTATTGAAAATTGAACATATAGGTAACTTCCTATTCCTTCCATAGATTTTTGATTTCTTTGCATGAATAGGAAGCCCTAAGGGTCCCCTAGCCGTAGGTATTGGTTTGGTGTTGAGTGGTATCCATTTCGTGTCCGTATCGGACACGTGTCAATGTATACGTGCATGTGTTTGTTGAAATGCCACAATGAATGATTTCATGTTATTTTCGAAATCTTTCTGATTGAGATTGTTGGTTTTGATGTGTCTTCTATTTTTCCTAAAACAAAACCATGTTTTTGTGTCGTGTCGTGTCCATACGTGGCGTGAACACAGCCCCGTACGCGGGCTAGGGTATCCCCTGCTACCCGACACTGAGATCTTGCTGCACAGGACACCAGGACACGTAAAATTTTGTAGAGTTGTTGGGGAAACGACTGACACTATGCTCCCAAAGTTTGGGAGCATATCATTTACCACGCGAGGAGAAATCCCGCGCGCACGGATCACACACTGTGTGCACACACACGACAGTGCCTCACTGATACGCACGTTTATTTCGGACACGACACTTCGTGGACACGTTTCAGGCACGTGGACACGTACCCCTACCCTAGGCGAACACCTGTGCACAAGCACGAGACACGTGTTGCCTTGTGTCGAGAGCACAAATGCTCGACACGGCTGCACGAGGCCCAGGTTGCACTATTTTCAGACACAGTTCATTTGATGGGTTGGACACGATTCGTGTCCAGTTTTGGGACACGAATGCACTCTCATGTACCCTCACGTGTATGTCATCATTTACCAACCCTTGTTTGTTAATTAGATGTGTTTTCGAATTCGAATTTTCGAATTCCCTGTTGAACTTGATACTCGACTGATACCATAGGCTGAGGGTGTTTTCTGAATTCGATTTCATTCTCTTTTTTTCCTGTTTTGTGATGTGAAATGGTTAATTGGCTCACATACATGTGTATTGAACTATTGTAATGATGATTAATGACTGGTCTTAGGATTTTTAGTTTCGATTTTGGTTTTAAGGTGTTGGACTGAACACATTGCACTGTCAACTGAATGCAGTACACATTGTTTTAAATTCTGGACATTCCCTGTTTCCCTTATTATATATATACACACAGGAAATAAATTCATGTCCACACTCATGCAATATGTGATCACACACTCACATTTCATCACAATGTTGTATGTTTACACATTCACCTGAGCACTAAATTCCTGATATTGGCATTTGCAAAAATCTGAGAATTTATTCTCCTTATACCGAAACTGATTCCTGGTTAGTTTGGTTACACATTTCCTGTTTTACTGATGCTTAATTCAGTAGGTTAGTTCACTCACAAACTGTTAACTGATACTAAGAATAAGATTTTTGGATACTATGTTAGTTTTCGAAATCTGAGACTGGGGTATTAATTCCCTTCCATTTTCAAACAAAACCTGAGATTGACTCTTAAATCCTATTGAATTGATCCCTTTCCCTTTCGAATTGGCAAATGACCTGAGATTCACTGTATAAACTGTAAATGAATGATTTATTTGATTCAGTCCATGATACTTCTTAAACCTTAGTTTATGAATTGAATTTCCATTCTCTATTAACTGTGTTAGTATCACGAGTTGTTCACTGATTTCAATAGGTCCTGTTTTCCTGAAATCTGGGTGTTGTGAACATGGGACCGAATACTGAGTTCCCTCTTCAATTTACTGAATGCCTGAGATTGGTTTACATTCACATTGACTTGCTTCCTATGTGTAGTTAAACTGAGATTTGGGCAGGGACTTAGAAGAAGTTTAGATTTTATTGGACTGAATTCCCATTCCTTTTGCCTTGTATGTTGATACACACACACATTGACACATTATGTTCACTCACTTATCTACATTGCTGTCTTAATACCTGTCCTTAACCCCCACCATAACAGCCTTGGTATGCCCCTTGACCACCCTACATTTCAGTCCTTATTTTCCCCACATACCAGACCCTAATGGACAGCACAAATCAGCTACCATTAGCTCTTAGTACCTGTCCTTAACCATGCCCATTGGCAGTCCAAAACCAATCCATGTTAGTCCACACATGGACAGCCCCCAACCAACCCTTAACATACCCACAAATCAGCCCTTATGCCTTGTGTGTGTTTGTGTAAGCTTGTATATGTGTGAACCCTATTTTACACAGGTTTCTAATCACTGTCTTCCTGTCCATATAACACACACACATGTCTTGATGATTACACTTTTATGCATGTCATTTTCCCTCTCTCTATATCTATATATGCTTGTAAGTATGTATACAATATATAGTGTGTATAGATTATGTGTTTGACTTATGAATAGGTTTATATGCTATTGTGATATACATAACTTGTATAAATATATAATATGTGTTCTCTATGACTTGTGATGGTGTGTGATTGCTAGACTAGGCTTGGTTAGGCCTAGTGAGACTTATTAGACTTGTTGGGCTAGGACTTGACCTAGTTGACCTAGTTTGACTAGTCGAGTTGACTAGAGTTGACCGAGGGTTGACTTTAGTCTAGTTTGACCTAGACAACATGCAGATGCATTGTACATTTCATATATCACCCTCTGTATACATCTTGACTTGTGTTGCTCTAACTAGGAGTCAGGTACCTCATCTCGGACAGTACATTTACTTCAGACATTCAGATACGAGGCGAGTACATTCTTTGATCATTTCATATCCTGCTTAGAATTATTTCCTGCATTAAATTACTTTACTTGATACTGTCACGTTGGTCACACGGATTAGTATAATATGGAGCCCTCCCTGAGATGTTATCCCTTCAGGGAGCATCGGGTACTCTATGTTCTGTGCGTTTCACTTACATAGCGTATCATATGCTTCTTTGATTCTTTGATCACTTGTGACATATACCTATATGATCACAGAGTCTTCTCTGAATCCTTATCCCATTTATGGGACTACTATGTATCACCCTTTGGGGGTATATCACCCTTCGGGGGCTTATCACCCTTCGGGGGCTTATCACCCTTTGGGGGCATATCACCCTTTGGGAGCTTATCACCTTTCGGAGGCTTATCACCCTTTGGGGGCATATCACCCTTTGGGGGCTTATCACCCTTTGGGGGCATATCACCCTTTGGGGGCTTATCACCTTTCGGAGGCTTACCACCCTTCGGGGGCTGTTACATAGAATTATAACATAACCTGGTTGGATCTTTGTATATTAATTGGGGGTACGAGGGAGTATAAATAGCCATGTGAACAATTCCAAAGTAGAATAGCCATGTACGCCTCTTTAGTATAGCCATGTACAATCAAGCCGTTCATATGTCGACTTTGTGCTCTAAATCACTAGTCACTGGTAGCTCTTTATTTATAGTAGATATTTCTATTACAGTTCTCTCTCTCTGTTTACATACTACATTTCTTCAGTATCTATATCTTACTTTACTGCATGATTATATTTTCTAACCTGCTATGAACTGTTGAGATGTATTGTGCTCGCTCCCGTCCTGACTGGACCTGTTGAAAATTTTACAGAGGATGATAAGGAACCCTGCACCCCTTACTTTGGAGCTTGCCTAGATGACACTCGCGACCTGGACCCCTGGGGAGGTTCAGGCAGCTGCTGAGGATGATACCCTTGCTTAGTGTAGATAGCTTAGACTATTTCTTTCCATGTTTTAGCTGTTGTCTTTATTTTCTGAGTTGTATATTCTAGATGTTGAGACTGGTAGATGATAAGACTTGTATTTCATTTCTGTTGTATCTCAGTTGAGGATTTCTTATCTATTTCATCGTGCTACCTTCTACCTTAGATTGTGATTGAGTTGTACCTCTGTGTTGGCCTCCTTATGGAGAGTATTCATATTATGCTAGTTATAGTTCATGACCTAGAACAGCGTTCTACCGCCGATACTGCGACGTAGGCTGGGCACTGTTACGTTCTCGTACCCTCACAGTGGGTGCGGATCGTGATACGTTTTTAGTGGTGGCCCATGCAGGTCGAGTCTATGTAGTGGTATTCGAATTAGAGTATCACTACAGCCTGTAGTAGGATTAGGATTATTTTGAGGTTCTCAATCACATTAGAAAAAACTCTTAACTGGATTCCTGCCATCTAAATTCTTGTTGAAGATTGCTTCCTTGGATAACTGTCCTCCCTTGAATTATCGATTCTATCTCAGTATTGATTCCTTATTTGATCTGTCTCCAGGATGGTGATTGAGACACGATCGCAATGCTCTGACCCAGCAGACGCTGGTGAGAGGCTTACCACCCCTCGCCTGATTGTGGACGCTGGGACCACAGCACCTCATATTTCTGCTCATATAGGAGCTTCTGCAGCTTTTGGGAGTGCACCTCCACCTGTCCGGAGGTCTTCCTCCGTAATTCCAGATATGTACCAGCAGTAGTTACCTTCAGGGACAGATACAGCAGAGCCAGTCTGCTGATATCCGACAGAGCATACAAGATACTCACCAGTTGGTCAGGGCGACAGTAGAGTTGGTGGCTGCTCAGCCACAGGGAGGCCAGATGCAGCCGTATCGGCCGAGGACTCCAGACATCCATTCCTTCAAGAAAATAGGACCCCGAGACTTCAAGGGTACAGAGGGCATCATATACGCTGACGATTGGATAGAGCATATTGAGAAGATATTCTGATTAGCACAGATACCAGCAGGATTACAGATCGAGGCAGCCGCCAGTTAGATGTAGGACTTGGCCCGTACTTGGTACCAGACGGACCCGAGGGTTGGTACAGCCGGTCAGACTTGGGCAGCGTTCAAGAAACTATTCAAGGAGAAATTCTTTCCTGATACAGCACTCCGTGCTTTGGAGGCGCAGTTCGAGAGTTTGGTTCAGGGGAACCAGACCGTTGAGGAGTACGCTGGAGAGTTCAGCCGTTTGAGCAGATTCATCGAGGATCTTACTGAGGTCGGGAAGGCGAGGAGGTTCCGCAGGGGTTTGATCAAGGAGATCAAGTCATATACCAAGAGCGGCCGCGACGCCACTTTCGAGCAGATTCTGGTAGGAGCCATGACAGCGGAGGACGATCTTGGGCTGAAGGAGAAGAGGATGCGAGACACTCAGGGAGCTAGTGGCAGTGCGGGCCCGGCCAAGAGGCGCCACCTGCAGATTCAGCAGCAGTATCCGCATCAGATGCCCCGCTTGCAGATTCAGCCACAGTATCCACAGCAGATGCTACCCCTACAGTTTCAACAGCAGTATCCGCAGCAGATGCTACCTCTATAGTTTCAGCAGCAGATGCTACTTCTATAGTTTCAGCAGCAGTACCACCAGCCGAGGGTCTACCTTTAGCAGCGGCAGTTCCAGGACCGCGTACCCTTTCAGCAGGCGCAACAGTCGCAGAGGCAGCAGCAGACCCCGGGACAACAGCTTGTTATCATTTGCCCTTTTTGCAAGAGACCAGGGCACGATTGGGGCGAATGCCAGAAGAGGCTGGGCAGATGTTTGCTTTGCGGAGGATCCGATTATCATCTGAGAGAGTGTCCCGAATCATCGGGACAGACGGTTCAGAGAGCAGGTGCTAGGGCCCCGGTAGGCCAGCAGAGGGGATTACCCTTACCGACTCAGCAGCAGAGGTACATGCAGCATCAGCAGCAGGCCAGGAAAGGGCAGCAAGGGCGAGCTTTCGCCAGGATAGTCGAGGATGCTCAGGCCGTTGGAGATCTAGTTGCAGGTTCCGTTCTTTTGACTCAAATTCTGCAATTTTCTCTTATAACTGCCTTGAAATTTGATTTCCTCTGTTCCTTGTTGATTTACCAATTTTGTCCTGTTGTTTTGTGTTATGTTTAATTTTCTTCTGAGATGAATCATATGGGCTAGGTCACCCAGTTATGGAATTTAGAATCTTCGATAGTCGTGTTTAGTTGGCATAATGAGGACATATAGTCAGATTTAGGACGTATTTCTCGGGTGTGGGAATTTAAGGTTTTCGCTGCCAAGCATGCGGCAATGCAAAAATTTTAAATACCATGATTCTAGAGGTATGTGCCTTAGTCGAGGACTCTGTGATTATCGTAGCCTTGCTCACTAGCACGACGAAGATTCTGAGTATCATGATTTTGGACAGACGCATATGATTATCTGACGGTATGTTTGAGACTTTGTTTGTGGGGTGTTTGACCTAGAAGGCCTGCTACCATCTTAATTTCGAGGACGAAATTTTTATAAGGTGGGTAGGATTGTAACACCCAATTTTCCAGAAGAAGGTAAATTTGAAATTTTGTAATTATAATTATTATTTAATGATATTTATTCATATTTTGAATTTTAGTGATTTTTAATTATTTTTAAACTATTTAAATTCATGACTTGTGATTTTTGGTATTTTGCTAGTGAACAGTAGAGACTGCATACCCTAGAGTCTAGCCATGTGATTAGGGTATTTTGACATTTTTAGGGTTATTTGGATTTATTATAATTTATTTGAATTTATGGGAATTTTTAGAATTTATTTTGGAATTGTTTGAATGGGGTTGACTAGGTTGACTTTGACTAGCAATGACCTTGGTAGGCCAACCTAGAAGCTAACCCTAGTTGTGTTTGGACTTGGTTAGGTCATGTAACCCTAGTTAGACTAGAGTTGACCCATGGTATGGTTATTTGACTTAAGTTAGATTTAAGTCATAAGCCATGACTCGTGATTAAACCTTAAATCAATAACTAGCCTTAAAGCCCATAGGCCCACACCATGTACCCAAATCCTCACCCTAATCAGCCCATGGCAGCCAACCTAGGGTTCCACACCCTATTTAATGGCTCTTCCATTTGTTCTTGCCTCTTTTATTAATTCCTCCAAGTTTTTGAAGAAAGAGGTAAGAGCCATCTTCCCCAATCCATAACTTTCCCATTTTAACTCCTTTTTGGCTCAAACCACTTGCATTAGATTCTAATTGTCTTCCTCTTGCTGTTCATGGAGAGTATTCTCAGGCTTGGGGCAATTTGGAGAGTTTGGCTAACAAGGAGAAAACCCCCTTTTGGAGCTTTTCATTGAAAATTGAACATATAGGTAACTTCCTATTGTCACGACCCGCACCCTAGAGTAAGGGCACGAGAACGTAACAACGCCCAGCCTACGCCGCAGTGTCGGCGGTAGAACGCTGTCCTAGGTCTCATGCATCTAGCAGTATAAGGATAAACAGTTTATACTCCCCGAATGGGGGTGACATAGCAGATACAGTCCCAATCACATCTAAGGTAGAGCATGATAAAGATAGATAAAACATGAAATCCAAAAGAGATACAGGAGATAGAAGTCTAAGTGTCTAAGATACATAAACCCAGAAATACATCTCAAAACTCAAATACAGTAATCCATAAAGTAAATACAGCTCCAAACAAAATGAAATAACTATCTAAACAACCTCTACTGTGTCTCCTCTAGGCTAGCAGGCAATCCCAGGCCATCTGTAAAATTTATCAACAGGTCCAGTCAGGACAGGAGCGAGCATAATACATCTCATGCAGTTCATATCATGTCAGGAAATATAAAGCAGGCAATAGAATAAGATACATGAAACGCTGTAAGAAGATGTACATGAAAACATGAGAGATATTTGATAACTGGAAATATATACATGATAAGTAAGAACTGTAAGTGACTAGTGATTTAGAGTACGAGATGGCATGTAATTGGCTTAGGTTGTACATGATGAACATAAAAAGTAACAGAGTGTACATGATGGGTAAATCACATGACCATTTATACTCACCCCTACCCACAATCAATACACAAGGATCTATTCAAGTTACGTTACGGACATGATATTTTGGTTATACAAGAAACACATGAGGAAGTATGAGCGTACATAAAAGAACATGAGAGTACATGAACGTACATGTAAGAACATGAGAGAACATGAGTGTACATGAATAACGCAGAAGCAAGGAATACATGATGTACATAAAACACATGTCATAAAGTATCCGATGCGCCCGCTAAGGGGGTAACATTCCAAGAAGAGATCCGTATAGTACCAATCCGTGATGATAACGTGACAGCATCAAGTAAAAGTAATCTAGAGCGAGAATATAATTCGTGACAAGTATGAAACGATCAGAGAATGTACTCGCCTGATAACCTGAACAGCTGATAAGTATAGGGGGTCCGACTGAAGCCACAGAGTCCTATTTAAAGCAACACAGGTTACAAGGTGTCTGGCTCCTAATTGGAACAACACAAGTCACAATATGTCCAGAAGGGTAATATAAAGCACTACAATGTATTCTACATGAATCTAGGTTAAACTAGGCCAAAGTCAACCCTTGGTCAACTCTGGTCAACTGCACTAGTCAAACTAGGTCATGTCCTAACCCAGCAAGTCTTACTAGGCCTAACCAAGACTATTCTAGCAAGCACACATCAATACAAGGCTATACAAGCTAACATACACCCAACTCTATATAGCATGCAATTATTCAATACTCAAATAGGCAAGAATTCACATTGGATATACACTAGGTAATCTATTACTTTAAACTATATATGTCTACACATATATACACATGCATATATTGGTATTCAACATTAGGTCTACAATCATGACATTTCAAATGGTTATATAAACTTATATATTACAACATAATATGCTAACATATATATAATATACATACATAGCTAAGTTAACTGTATTCATAAATACTTATTTAAGAGGCTATGTGTGTGTATGTGAACATGGCAAAGGGGCAAGTGAGGGTTAAATAGGCATACATAGTGTATACATATCAAAGAGTGTCAAAGTATAAGTGAACAAAGTGTCAAGTGTGATAGTGTCTACATAGTGTAAGGGGTACATGAGGTAATATAGGATTTGTGTTAACATAGAACATTACATCTCATTAACTTGTATATTGCATACATTACATCTATTATTACATTACATTCATGCTTGCATTCATTCATCATTCATTTATTCTCTTGCACTACTATATGCACCATACATTACATACTATGGAACCTACATATTCATTACAAGCCATACTTATACATGCTTACATTAGATAGGATACTTACACCTCATACATCATTTATTTAAACATTTACTCATGCTTGCATTCTCTATTTAATTACATAATGTATATACATTAACATGGGTTAAAATCAAATAGAACATTATATTACACACAAGGGTGCACAAAATGCATATGCCAAATAGTAACTCCTACTAATAATCAATACTGTACCATCTCAGCATGAATTAAAATCTAGGATTAAAGTATGTTATAGATCTATGTGTTAGCTTTCCGAAACTTCAAACGGATCGCATTTTCGTTTCCGAAAACTCCCGGAATCGCGAAAACACCGAGAACGCGTTTATCTTTCGTACAGCTGACACTCAAATAATTCTCCAAAAAGTTACAGAAGGAATTAGGCCTAGTAATATATGTTTTTGGAAAGCTAACTTCAATACGCTTCTTTTAAAAAAAATGGGAGATTAAACCGAGCTTTGAGCTAGAAGTTATGACATTTTTAAGTTAGGACTGAAATTAAAAACGTGGATAAAAATCATGACGGATTTGGGTAATTTGAGACAAAAGAACACAAGTATATAACATAATATATCAAGAACTCACTCTCTACACTAATATATATATATGAGACACTATAGAACACATCTCCAATACAAAAATATGAGATTAAACATGTAATAATTTATTCATACATAACAACAACACATAGTGTGTCCAAATTTGGGATTTTCCCACATGGACACAACCACAACACAAAGGACACTCCTATGACCTCCAAATGGACACGAAATGGACACAAATGGAGATACAACCATGGGGGTCATTCCTATGGATTCAAAATATACCTATATGCATGAAGAAATGAAAAGGAGAAGGGATTTATACCTCCCGGTAGATCGAATCGAAGAAAAGCCTTCCCGGAGCGACACCGACACGTAGAGATTCCAAAAGGACACGAACGAGCTCCGAATCCTCCCAAACTTGGGTAGCTTCCTTCTTGGCTAGAATGGAGAAGGAAAGAAGAAGATTTGGTGGCAAAATGGAAGGATTTGGTGGAGAAATTGCTAGGGATTGCTCTCTAGGAATTTGGGGAAGAACAAGAGAGAGAGTGTGGATGAGAATAATGAAATGAACTTGAGCTTATCCTCTCCCAAAGTGGCTGGCCATATGGGGCTATTTGTCCTATTATGGTAAGGTCCAAAATGCCCCCACTAACCTATTCTATGAGTATTAGGAAAGGGCTAATTGGTTGGGGCTAAATTAATCATTCTAAAGTCTCTAATCACACTAACCTTATCCATAATAATTAGTCTAACCTCTAACTAAAATATTTCTATCATGTGGACTAAAATTAATATCATGTGGGCCATGCCTAACTAGTGTGTGGGTCCCACTAGAGTCAAACTACCTCCGGGTCCCCGTTTCAAGTCGGATTGAGTTGAAATTCGAACCCGACTCAAATAACCCCAAAACAATATCATAAATAATAAAATAAATTTCAACCCCAAAATAATATCATAAATAATAAAATAAATTTTAAAATATTCAAAAATTTAAAATGACAAAAATACTCCTGTTTCTGAAAACTGGGGGTGACAAATCTATCCACCTTAAAAAAATTTCGTCCTCGAAATTAAAATAAAGCAATCACAAGAAACACATGCAGAAAACAATCTCATTCAAATACTTTTCAAAAAAAAATCAGCAACAAAAAAAATCAGCAATAAAAAAAAGTCTCTTTGAGGTACATCAAACATTTGTAAATAAAAACTGATACGTGTCCGATACGGACACAAAACCATCACAAAATCACACCTATCAAAGGTCAAAATCAACAATCACCAACGCAATAAATATCAAAATAATTTAAAGAGGTCAAATACAAAATATCCTTAGGCCAGAAATGATATTAAAATATCCTAATCACATGGTTAGGTTCTAGGTCAAACAGTCTATAGGGTTTCACTAGCAAAACATCAAAATTATAAGTCATAATTTTAAATAATTTTAAAATGATTTAAAAATTACCAAAAATCATATCATGATTTAAATGTCAAATCAATAAATGATTAAAATTACAAAATTTCAAAATTACCCTCATTTTAGAGAACTGGGTGTTACAAGTCTACCCACCTTAGAAAAATTTCATCATCAAAATTAAAATGTTCATACTCCTTCTAGGTCAAATCCCCCACAATCAAAGTCTCAGAACTTAAACAATCATACGATTTAAAAGGATAACATACAGGGTCATGGCATACGGTGGTAGTGAAAGTCTAATCTAGGTATACTAGTCATGCTAAACCAAAACGGTCATATGGTATCAAAACACACAAGCAATCTAGGGTGCTAAACTAGAAAAGATACATAAATAACAATCATCAAGACTGTAAGGCAGTCTACCATCCTATATGAAAACTGGTACTTATCAAAATAAAATAAAGTTAACTACCATTTATCTAATAAGGGGTACTATTCAAGAAAATCAAAATCAAAAGTTAAAGAATGAAAGCCAATTGCATGGAAATCCAATCACAATATATTTATATATATAGCGTTAGAGAGGAAAAAGCTAGCATTATGTACAAGTTATGTAGTTCGTGTGTGTATGGGTGTATGTGGACATGTTCATATGGTTAGATAATAGACGTGTGTGTATGTGAAATATACATGAAAGTGCATAGGAGGATTTGGGGTTTCAAACAATAACTATCAAGTTACACTAATCATGGCATATTAGTTAAACAATCTACAATACACAACTCATTTGCTCATAACATGCATGGCTAACCATGTATATATGTATATATAAAGAGGTAGAGATTTAGTTATGTATGTATATACATTATAACATGTATGCCTAAGCTCTATATATCTATATAGATATATAATCATGACATAGAGAGGAAGAGTTAGGTTACACGACAGGGTATACTAAGTTAGGGTGTGTGTGTGTCCTTGTACAGGGTTATAGCTTAGTATTGAAAGGTTAAACCCAGTTTTAGTTCAGCATTTACATACAAAATCTGAAAATAAGCTAACATTTAAACCAGTGCAATATTAACATAATGCAATTTCAAAATTTAGGAGTTTGAAACATCACAACTAATCTCAATGCTCTCAATACATCCTAACATGATAGAAATGAAACCCTAATATACTATCAATACATTTATCTACGCATACAGTTCAATATTACATGTTAAATCTGAAATTGAACTAAACATAGAAATCAATGTAAAAATGTTAAAATGTATTCAGTTTTTAGGATTTTGGAGAATTTGCACATCAAAACCAACTCAATGTTTATCACAACCTAACATGTAAGAATATGGAACCTAAATTTATATCCCTACAACAACAATGTACACAGCTCTAAATATTACATTTGAAACAATCAATTTGAACTAACATTTAAAATCCCGTATTAAGGGTTAATATGCACACAGTCTCAGATTTGACAAATTTAAACACAAAACTCAACCAAAATTTTTTTTGAATTGAAACCCTACGTATAACATACATGTGCAGTGATATAAATAAAACTATTATCATAAAATTTTATATTTAAATTATGAGTTAAGCTAGGAAAAGCAGAGAATCGAAAATATTGGGGTTTTGAAAATTTAAACATTAACGACATATTAATATGTATTCAGATAGGTGAAAATCAAGTGTAGCATGCATAAGTATCAGGAAAGTGTCCACTATATATATTCATATATATTCTCATGTCCCAATATAAAATTTTAATTCTACGTTAAGACCAACAATTAGATTCCTACCAAGGTTGCAAGCAGGTGATTGACATAATCAAGACAGTATTATTATTATTATTTAATACAGGAATAATAGCAAGAAAGAAATAACGATAAAATCTGTTTTTGCTTATCTGTTTAAAAGAAAAACCCATTATGAAACCCAGAGCTAAATTTTCAAATCCAAGATAAAGTCTAGCAAAATCATCGATTCATTGTATTAAGAAGAATTTCATAGTAAGAAGTTACACAAAGTTTATAAAAACAGCTAAAGCTACTCCTAAGTTAAATAAATGAGAAACAAAACAAAAAAAACAAATAACAATTCTCTTTTTTTTTTTTGAAGGACTGAAACAAAAGTAGAGAAAACATGTTCAAAAATATTTAAGGTATAATCTGATAATCATATGCGTCTTCTTGAAATTATGTTGTCAGAATTCTGCCACGCCAATAAGCATAGCTGCAATAAACGATAGAGTCCATAATAAGGCATACACCCTATAATCATGTTATCTAGAATTCTTACCATGCCACCAGGTATGGCTGCAAGAAAATCTAGATTTCATAACTAAGATAAGTATAGCTATATCAGGCTCTACGTCCTTGTCATGCTAGCAAATATGACTGCAATAAATTCTAAATTCCATAATAAAGTAGACTTTTACCTTTCTCACTATCCTTATCAAGTATGTTATCAAGTTATACCTTAATTCCAAAAAAATGTACATATACATATAAATGCAAACTCAAATTCAACAACTAACATCAAGATTCAAAATTCAATAATAATCCATCAAAAATCATAAAATACAGACTCAAATTCAACCACTAACATCAAGATTCAAAATTCAACAATAATCCATCAAAATCAAGTTCAATAACAGGAAGTAAAGGTAAATCAAATCAGGGAAAAACAGATTTCAAATCGAAGTTAAAATAAGATTCTCAAGGGTCGTCCCAGGAATCTCTCAAGGAATCCTAACCGTGATTGAGTACCTTCAAAATATATCCTATTCCTACTGCAGGCTGTAGTGGTACTCTAGTTCGAATACCACTACATAAACTCGACCTGCATGGGCCACCACTAAAAACGTGTCACGACCCGCACCCTAGAATAAGGGCACGAGAACGTAACAACGCCCAGCCTACGCCGCAGTGTCGGCAGTAGAACGCTGTCCTAGGTCTCATGCATCTAGCAGTATAAGGATAAACAGTTTATACTCCCCGAATGGGGGTGACATAGCAGATACAGTCCCAATCACATCTAAGGTAGAGCATGATAAAGATAGATAAAACATGAAATCCAAAAGAGATACAGGAGATAGAAGTCTAAGTGTCTAAGATACATAAACCCAGAAATACATCTCAAAACTCAAATACAGTAATCCATAAAGTAAATACAGCTCCAGACAAAATAAAATAACTATCTAAACAACCTCTACTGTGTCTCCTCTAGGCTAGCAGGCAATCCCAGGCCATCTGTAAAATTTATCAACAGGTCAAGTCAGGACAGGAGCGAGCACAATACATCTCATGCAGTTCATATCATGTCAGGAAATATAAAGCAGGCAATAGAATAAGATACATAAAACACTGTAAGAAGATGTACATGAAAACAGGAGAGATATTTGATAACTGGAAATATATACATGATAAGTAAGAACTGTAAGTGACTAGTGATTTAGAGTACGAGATGGCATGTAATTGGCTTAGGTTGTACATGATGAACATGAAAAGTAACAGAGTGTACATGATGGGTAAATCACATGACCATTTATACTCACTCCTACCCACAATCAATACACAAGGATCTATTCAAGATACGTTACGGACATGATGTTTTGGTTATACAAGAAACACATGAGGAAACATGAGCGTACATGAAAGAACATGAGAGTACATGAACATACATGTAAGAACATGAAAGAACATGAGTGTACATAAATAACGCAAAAGCAAGGAATACATGATGTACATGAAACACATGTCATAAAGTATCCGATGCGCCCGCTAAGGGGGTAACATCCCAAGAAGAGATCCGTATAGTACCAATCCGTGATGATAACGTGACAGCATCAAGTAAAAGTAATCTAGAGCGAGAATATAATTCGTGACAAGTATGAAACGATCAGAGAATGTACTCGCCTGATAACCTGAACAGCTGATAAGTATAGGGGGTCCGACTGAAGCCACAGAGTCCTATTTAAAGCAACACAGGTTATAAGGTGTCTGGCTCCTAATTGGAACAACACAAGTCACAACATGTCCAGAAGGGTAATATAAAGCACTACAATGTATTCTACATGAATCTAGGTTAAACTAGGCCAAAGTCAACCCTTGGTCAACTCTGGTCAACTGTACTAGTCAAACTAGGTCAAACTAGGTCATGTCCTAACCCAGCAAGTCTTACTAGGCCTAACCAAGACTATCCTAGCAAGCATACATCAATACAAGGCTATACAAGCCAACATACACCCAACTCTATATAGCATGCAATTATTCAATACTCAAATAGGTAAGAATTCACATTGGATATACACTAGGTAATCTATTACTTTAAACTTTATATGTCTACACATATATACACATGCATATATTGGTATTCAACATTAGGTCTATAATTATGGTATTTCAAATGGTTATATAAACTTATATATTACAACACAATATGCTAACATATATATAATATACATACATAGCTAAGTTAACTGTATTCATAAATACTTATTTAAGAGGCTATGTGTATGTATGTGAACATGGCAAAGGGGCAAGTAAGGGTTAAATGGGCATACATAGTGTATACATATCAAAGAGTGTCAAAGTGTAAGTAAATAAAGTGTCAAGTGTGATAGTGTCTACATAGTGTAAGGGGTACATGAGGTAATATAGGATTTGTGTTAACATAGAACATTACATCTCATTAACTTGTATATTGCATACATTACATCTATTATTACATTACATT
Organism: Iris pallida; assembly: GCA_029216955.1. NCBI lineage: Eukaryota > Viridiplantae > Streptophyta > Magnoliopsida > Asparagales > Iridaceae > Iris > Iris pallida. Next base: position 8,655,568 of record JANAVB010021798.1, on the reverse strand, counting down.
CATGCTTGCATTCATTCATCATTCATTTATTCTCTTGCACTACTATATGCACCATACATTACATACTATGGAACCTACATATTCATTACAAGCCATACTTATACATGCTTACATTAGATAGGATACTTACACCTCATACATCATTTATTTAAACATTTACTCATGCTTGCATTCTCTATTTAATTACATAATATATATACATTAACATGGGTTAAAATCAAATAGAATATTATATTACACACAAGGGTGCACAAAATGCATATGCCAAATAGTAACTCCTACTAATAATCAATACTGTACCATCTCAGCATGAATTAAAATCTAGGATTAAAGTATGTTATAGATCTATGTGTTAGCTTTCCGAAACTTCAAACGGATCGCATTTTCGTTTCCGAAAACTCCCGGAATCGCGAAAACACCGAGAACGCGTTTGTCTTTCGTACAGCTGACACTCAAATAATTCTCCAGAAAGTTACAGAAGGAATTAGGCCTAGTAATATATGTTTTTGGAAAGCTAACTTCAATACACTTCTTTTAAAAAAAATGGAAGATTAAACCGAGCTTTGAGCTAGAAGTTATGACATTTCTAAGTTAGGGCTGAAATTAAAAACGTGGATAAAAATCATGACGGATTTGGGTAGTTTGAGACAAAAGAACACAAGTATATAACATAATATATCAAGAACTCACTCTCTACACTAATATATATATATGAGACACTATAGAACACATCTCCAATACAAAAATATGAGATTAAATATGTAATAATTCATTCATACATAACAACAACACATAGTGTGTCCAAATTTAGGGTTTTCCCACATGGACACAACCACAACACAAAGGACACTCCTATGACCTCCAAATGGATACGAAATGGACACAAATGGAGATACAACCATGGGGGTCATTCCTATGGATTCAAAATAGACCTATATGCATGTGGAAATGAAAAGGAGAAGGGATTTATACCTCCCGGTAGATCGAATCGAAGAAAAGCCTTCCCGGAGCGACACCGACACGTAGAGATTCCAAAAGGACACGAACGAGCTTCGAATCCTCCCAAACTTGGGTAGCTTCCTCCTTGGCTAGAATGGAGAAGGAAAAAAGAAGATTTGGTGGCGAAATGGAAGGATTTGGTGGAAAAATTGCTAGGGATTGCTCTCTAGGAATTTGGGAAAGAACAAGAGAGAGAGAGTGTGGATGAGAATAATGAAATGAACTTGATCTTATCCTCTCCCAAAGTGGCTGGCCATATGGGGCTATTTGTCCTATTATGGTAAGGTCCAAAATGCCTCCACTAACCTATTCTATGAGTATTAGGAAATGGCTAATTGGTTGGGGCTAAATTAGTCATTCTAAAGTCTCTAATCACATTAACCTTATCCATAATAATTAGTCTAACTTCTAACTAAAATATTTCTATCATGTGGACTAAAATTAATATCATGTGGGCCATGCCTAACTAGTGTGTGGGTCCCACTAGAGTCAAACTACCCCCGGGTCCCCGTTTCAAGTCAGATTGAGTTGAAATTCGAACCCGACTCAAATAACCCCAAAACAATATCATAAATAATAAAATAAATTTTAACCCCAAAATAATATCATAAATAATAAAATAAATTTTAAAATATTCAAAAATTTAAAATGACAAAAATATCCCTGTTTCTGAAAACTGGGGGTGACACCTATTCCTTCCATAGATTTTCGATTTCTTTGTATGAATAGGAAGCCCTAAGGGTCCCCTAGCCGTAGGTATTGGTTTGGTGTCGAGTGGTATCCGTTTCGTGTTCGTATCGGACACATGTCAATGTATACGTGCATGTGTTTGTTGAAATGCCACAATGAACGATTTTATGTTATTTTTGAAATCTCTCTGATTGAGATTGTTGGTTTTGATGTGTCTTCTATTTTTCCTAAACCAAAACCATGGTTTTGTGTCGTGTCGTGTACATACGTGGCGTGGACACAGCCCCGTGCGCGGGCTAGGGTATCCCCTGCTACCCGACACTGAGATCTTGCTGCACAGGACACCAGGACACGTAAAATTTTGTGGAGTCGTTGGGGCAACGATTGACACTATGCTCCCAAAGTTTGGGAGCATATCATTCACCACGCGAAGAGAAATCTCGCGTGCACAGATCACATACTGTGTGCACACGCACGACAGTGCCTCACTGATACACACATTTATCTCGGATACGACACTTCGTGGACACGTTTCAGGCACGTGGACACGTACCCCTATCCTAGGCGAATACCTGTGCACGAGCACGAGACACGTGTTGCCTTGTGTCGAGAGCACGAATGCTTGACACGGCTGTACGAGGCCCAGGTTGTACTATTTTCAGACACAGTTCATTTGATGGGTTGGACACGATTCGTGTCCAGTTTTGGGACACGCATGCACTCTCATGTACCCTCACGTGTATGTCATCATTTACCAACCCTTGTTTGTTAATTAGATGTGTTTTCGAATTCGAATTTTCGAATTCCCTGTTGAACTTGATACTCGACTGATACCATAGGCTGAGGGTGTTTTCTGAATTCGATTTCATTCTCTTTTTTTTTTTCTGTTTTGTGATGTGAAATGGTTAATTGGCTCACATACATGTGTATTGAACTATTGTAATGATGATTAATGACTTGTCTTAGGATTTTTAGTTTTGATTTTGGTTTTAAGGTGTTGGACTGAACACATTGCACTGTCAACTGAATGTAGTACACATTGTTTTAAATTCTGGACATTCCCTGTTTCCCTCATTATATATATACACACAGGAAATAAATTCATGTCCACACTCATGCAATATGTGATCACACACTCACATTTCATCACAATGTTGTATGTTTACACATTCACCTGAGCACTAAATTCCTGATATTGGCATTTGCAAAAATCTGAGAATTTATTCTCCTTATACTGAAACTGATTCCTGGTTAGTTTGATTACACATTTTCTGTTTTACTGATGCTTAATTGAGTAGGATAGTTCACTCACAAACTGTTAACTGATACTAAGAATGGGATTTTTGGATACTATGTTAGTTTTTGAAATCTGAGACTGGGGTATTAATTCCCTTTCATTTTCACAAAACCTGAGATTGACTCTTAAATCCTATTGAATTGATCCCTTTCCCTTTCGAATTGGCAAATGACCTGAGATTCACTGTATAAACTGTAAATGAATGATTTATTTGATTCAGTCCATGATACTTCTTAAACCTGAGTTTATGAATTGAATTTCCATTCTCTATTAACTGTGTTAGTATTACGAGTTGTTCACTGATTTCAATAGGTCCTGTTTTCCTGAAATCTGGGTATTGTGAACATGGGAATGAATACTGAGTTCCCTATTCAATTTACTGAATGCCTGAGATTGGTTTACATTCATATTGACTTGCTTCCTATGTGTAGTTAAACTGAGATTTGGCCAGGGACTTAGAGGAAGTTTAGATTTTATTGGACTGAATCCCCATTCCTTTTGCCTTGTATGTTGATACACACACATTGACACATTATGTTCACTCACTTATCTACATTGCTGTCTTAATACCTGTCCTTAACCCCCACCATAACAGCCTTGGTATGCCCCTTGACCACCCTACATTTCAGTCCTTGTTTTCCCCACATACCAGACCCTAATGGACAGTACAAATCAGCCACCATTAGCTCTTAGTACCTGTCCTTAACCATGCCCATTGGCAGTCCAAAACCAATCCATGTTAGCCCACACATGGACAGCCCCCAACCAACCCTTAAAATGCCTACAAATCAGCCCTTATGCCTTGTGTGTGTTTGTGTAAGCTTGTATATGTGTGAACCCTATTTTACACATGTTCCTAATCACTGTCTTCCTGTCCATATAACACACACACATGTCTTGATGATTACACTTTTATGCATGTCATTTTCCCTTTCCCTCTCTCTATATCTATATATGCTTGTAAGTATGTATACAATATATAGTGTGTATAGATTATGTGTTTGACTTATGAATAGGTTTATATGCTATTGTGATATACATAACTTGTATAAATATGTAATATGTGTTCTCTATGACTTGTGATGGTGTGTGATTGCTAGACTAGGCTTGGTTAGGCCTAGTGAGACTTATTAGACTTGTTGGGCTAGGACTTGACCTAGTTGACCTAGTTTGACTAGTCTAGTTGACTAGAGTTGACCGAGGGTTGACTTTAGTCTAGTTTGACCTAGACAGCATGCAGATGCATTGTACATTTCATATATCACCTTCTGTATACATCTTGACTTGTGTTGCTCTAACTAGGAGTCAGGTACCTCATCTTGGACAATATATTTACTTCAGACATTCAGATACGAGGCGAGTATATTCTCTGATCATTTCATATCCTGCTTAGAATTATTTCTTGCATTAAATTACTTTACTTGATACTGTCACGTTGGTCACACGGATTAGTACAATATGGATCCCTTCCTGAGATATTATCCCTTCAGGGAGCATCGGGTACTCTATGTTCTGTGCGTTTCACTTACATAGCGTATTATATGCTTCTTTGATTCTTTGATCACTTGTGACATATACCCATATGATCACAGAGTCTTCTCTGAATCCTTATCCCATTTATGGGACTACTATGTATCACCCTTTGGGGGCATATCACCCTTCGGGGGCTTATCACCCTTTGGAGGTATATGATCACCCTTTGGGGGCTTATCACCTTTCGGAGGCTTATCACCCTTTGGGGGCATATCACCCTTTGGGGGCTTATCACCCTTTTGGGGCATATCACCCTTTGGGGGCTTATCACCTTTCGGAGGCTTACCACCCTTCGGGGGCTGTTACATAGAATTATAACATAACCTGGTTGGATCTTTGTGTATTAATTGGGGGTACGGGGGAGTATAAATAGCCATGTGAACAATTCCAAAGTAGAATAGCCATGTACGCCGCTTTAGTATAGCCATGCACAATCAAGCTGTTCACATGTCGACTTTGTGCTCTAAATCACTAGTCACTGGTAGCTCTTTACTTATAGTAGATATTTCTATTACAGTTCTCTCTCTCTGTTTACATACTACATTTCTTCAGTATCTATATCTTACTTTACTGCATGATTATATTTTCTAACCTGCTATGAAATATTGAGATGTATTGTGCTCGTTCCCGTCCTGACTGGACCTGTTGAAAATTTTACAGAGGATGATGAGGAACCCTGCACCCCTTACTTTGGAGCTTGCCTAGATGACACTCGCGACCTGGACCCCTGGGGAGGTTCAGGCAGCTGCTGAGGATGATACCCTTGCTTAGTGTAGATAGCTTAGACTATTTCTTTCCATGTTTTAGCTGTTGTCTTTATTTTTTGAGTTGTATATTCTAGATGTTGAGACTGGTAGATGATAAGACTTGTATTTCATTTCTGTTGTCCCTCAGTTGAGGATTTCTTATCTATTTCATCGTGCTACCTCCTACCTTAGATTGTGATTGAGTTGTACCTCTGTGTTGGCCTCCTTATGGAGAGTATTCATATTATGCTAGTTATAGTTCATGACCTAGAACATCGTTCTACCGCCGACACTGCGGCGTAGGCTGGGCGCTGTTACATTTTCGTACCCTCACAGTGGGTGCGGGTCGTGACATGCTCTGCAGCAGACAGTACAAGTAGCTCTGGACAGAGTTGGTTATCAGGGGAACAATACCGCCAACAACTTCAAGCGCCTGAACCATTCTTTCTTTGACGACAGTGAAGATGCTATCACTGTTGATGCTTGGCTTCAATATATAGAGGTTATTCTGGAGGCATTTAGGATTCCAGCTGAAGAGAAGGTAGCCATTATACGACTATAATTGTTTGACTTAGCCGCAGCTGGTGGGCGATGCAAGCAGTTAGTTTGTTGACGCCTACCATGTGGGTGGTATTCAGCGAAAGATTTCAGACGAAGTACTTTGATGCAGTAGCTCGATATGATCTACAGACAAGGTTCAACAATCTCAAGCAGATGGAAAGGACGGTCGATGGATATGCGGATGAATTTTTAAGACTTAGTCGGTTTTCTCCCATCTTGGTGGCGATCGATTTGTACCGAGCACAGCGATTCCACCAAGGACTCTACCTAGAGATCATTCTAGCAGTAGAGCAGTTTGATCACCAGACATTAGATGTCATTTTACGAGCAGCAAGAAGGTACGAATATACTTTCCAAAGGATAGTAGATCGATCCAGAGGACGGAAGAGGCCCCATGGACAACTATTCCAGTCATCAACACCAGCCCCGGCAACTAGGGCATTAACTATTAGAGCTCCTAGGAGGGCGACACCAGTTCCATCAGTCCAGTACTCAACTCTGACGTACCCTTAACAATAGAAACAGAAGTAGTCTTCTGTAATAGGCTGCTCTCATTGTGGGGAGCCGGGATACGTGATTTTAGAGTGTCGCAGAGCATAGGGATTCTGCTTAACTTGTGGGACACCGAACCACATAATTGGATCCTGTCCGAATAGAGCCAGTTCATTTTCATCAACCCTAACTAGTCCATTGGTTAAAGAACCAGCACCAGTAGCAGTAATACCAGCCTCCGAGGCTATTGCCGTCTCAGGCTCAAGCATTCCAGCAGCAAAGGCTGCAGCAGTATGCTTAGGCCCAAGCCTAAATTTAGAATAGACAGAGAGGTTACCAGCAGAGAGGAATAATACCAAGAGGACAGGGTCAAGCTATCGATCTAATGGTAGAAGAAGGATTGGCATCAGGTGAGGTGGTGGCAGGTACCATTCTTGTCAACTCTTTTCCAGCAATAGTATTATTTGATTCGGGTGCATTGCATTCATTTATGTCTGCACGGTTCGCAATACGAATAAGATTGGAGCCCAAGTCATTATCAGTAAGACTCAATATCCTTACTGTTAACGGTCTTGTGGGAGCTGATAGAGTCTATTTCTCGTATCGAATCGTAGTTAACGGTAGAGAGTTTTTCGCTAGATTGATAGAATTTTCGATGGCCGATTATGATGTGGTCCTAGGAATGGATTGTTGAAGGATCAATGTGCGAGAATAGACTGCTATGTTGGCAGGATTATTTTTGGTGTTCCCGACGAAGAAGAATTCTTATTTTCCAGAGGCAAAGTAGAACCTTCTCCACCAATTTTGCGGATGGCAGTAGCAGAAGCAGTTCAGTTTTCCAGAGAAGTAGAAGAATTACTACAAGAAAAAGACCTTTTAATAACATTTGTAAAAAAATTATTATAACGATTTATATAAAAATGTTACAGAACTTTAGCACCCCCTCTTAATATGACAGGTTTTACTAGTTTTTGGCCTATTATAACAGCTTTACACATATAAATGTTATATATAGTTTATGCATATGTAACAGTTATAAATACAAGTGTTATGAAATGTCATGAAATCCAAAATCAGCCCGCTCTCTTTTTCGACTGTTGTCGCTCTCTTTTCATTCCCCCTCGAAAACTAAAGGAAACCTAAAATCAAATCTCCCACTCTCGTCCATACTCTCATTTTTACTCTTGCTCTCATTTTTTTCTCTCCCCCTCTCCTCCTCCCCCTCTCCCCTCCTCTTCTTCGAAAACCTCTATACTACTTCGTCTTCCCTTCGTGAAGGACCTCAAGAAGCCTTTGTGAAGGATCTCAAGGAACGGTTCAAAACCGTGGAGTCAATGAGGGCTACAACCCAGGTCGTCGGGACGCCGGAGGCCCAGGTGGTAGCTTCCAGCCATCGTCCGGCCTCGAGAGGACCATGGAAGCGGAGAAAGAAGAAGAAGAGGAGGAGAATCCGTGCCCTAATTTTTCCTCATTCTCTCATCTCTTCCATAAGGTCAGTAGATCCCTATTTCCTCATCAATCTGATTTAATTTCATACAAATTACAATTTAAGTAATTTTAGGGTTTATTTGAACAATTCGAGTGCTTACTTAGATTTTGACTGATCTGATGGTTGGGATGGAGTTGGGCTCGTGCGGCTGAACCTGGCCTCGGAGCTCTACGAGGGCCTGCATTTGCACTTGGAATCAGCCAGCATCGTCACCGACATAGCCGAGAGCCGAGAAATCTCGTCTTTTTGTCGTCGTAGCCGAGCAACATAGCCTCCACCGTCATGACATAGCCTCCACCGCCACCGACATAGACTTTATGTAAAACCCCTATATTTTCTACTATTTTTTTATTTTTATTAAATCTAGTACTGATTTAAAATTTTGTAATATACGTCGCGTAGTCGTATTATACGTCGCGCATGACCTTTTATTTCTTTTTCGAATTTGCTCGACGAGTGCGATTATGTGCGAGTGTACATAATTTAGAAAAATATTTTTTCTATTTTCAAAATAATATATATAATAATTATTTTTTAATTATCATACTGAAATTTCCAAAGTTTACGATTTTATTTATGAAAGCCTTTTTCGTTTATAGCAGTTACTAATAATAAATAATATTCTTTATAAATATTATTTTAATTATTTATTAGTGTATTTAAATAATAATAGTAATTTTTGAAATTAATATTATTAGTATTTTTGGAAAGCATATTTCGAAATTATTGTGGCGATTTAAATCTTGATTTAAATTTATGGATTTATTTAAATAGTGAAACATTTGAAATTTGATTTATCCCATTAATTTTAAACCAAGAATTTAATTAGATTCAAATTTGATTTGTATTTGGAATTGGATTTTGATTTAAATTGGATTGTATTTAGATTGTATTTGATTTTAAATTAAGTAGAGAATTATCTATTTTGGGTTTAAACTACTCCTAACTCTTATCCAATTGGGAATTCCCATATCCTATAAATAGGCAGGTACTCCTCCAACTTTTCATCATTCTTCCACAAATTTCTACTATCCTCAAAGTGTGTGCATCGTGTCCGTGTTCCACCATCCAAATTCTTATTCCATATTTACAGACACATTAGTTTTGTCGGACAGACCCCGACAAATCATCCTATCCCTAACCCTATTGCTGCCCGACAACCACCTGTGTCCGACACCAATCCTATCGACCAAGACTCCACCAGTACTAACAGCCACAACCGCCAATAGCCTGGCTGAAACCCGACCACTGTCCCAAACTGTTGGCACATTTTATTTTGATATATTAACAGCATCTTCGTAGTTTAGTTTTCTGTGTCTCCAGATTCATATCTTCTCAGAAGCTCTACTACATAAAGTCTTTCCGTTCAAGTGCAACCATCCTTTACATCGAAGACTGAAGCAGCTAGCGGCGCTCCTTGCATAAGACGGCTTCCTCCTGCTTAGAGTCTTCGTGTCTGTACAAAGTCTAGGTATATCTGTAAACACTTAAGGACGGATGACAAGTAAAAGCACAAGTCAAAAATCAATTACTTACAGAACGGCATACCGGCGGCATGCTTCGGCATACCGGCGGCATGCTTCGGCATACTGGCGGTATACCATTTTTATCGTCCACAAAGTTACTGTGACAAATTGTCGGCATACCGACGGTATGCTCCGGCATACCGGCGATATACCATTTTTATCGACCCAAAACTTGCTGTGATAAATTATCGGCATACCGGCGGTATACCGTTTTGTGGACCACAAAACGTTCTGTGATAAAACGTCGGCATACCGACGGTATGCTCCGGCATACCGGTGGTATACCGTTTTGTTTACCTGAAAACGTTCTATGATAAAACGTCGGTATACCGACGGTACGCCGCGGCATACCGACGGTATACCGGGTTATAAATATTTAATTTTTGAATTACTCTGACTAGCATTAATGGCCGCATTTAATGCTCTCAAACGGTCATTAATATGACCGTTACTATTTGGTCGGTATACCGACGGTATGCCGCTGCATATCGACGGTATGCCGGTCTGCCTGTATCCAGAGCATTAATTGCCACCCACTCTTGGTTTCTCTATAAATGAAAGCTCTCTCTCAAATGAGGCTTTCACCAACTCTTGCCATAAATTTTCAAGCAACCAAGAGCTCCACCATTAATACTCTACCAAGCTTTTAATTGTCATCCTCTCCCAAAGTGCTAGAGTATTTAAGAGTTGTAATTTTCGATCTTTACGTGTTAGAAGATCAACAAGTTCTCTTCTCATTTGTTTGAAGTTGGCGAGCCTTCGTAAGAAAACTCGTGTGTTGAAGTTGGCGAGTCTTCGGATCCAAACTCGTGTTAAAGTTGGCGAGTTCTTCGGATCCAAACTCGTGTGTACTATTTGATTAAATAGTGGATTTAAGCCGGAGAGAGTTCTGGGACTGGATTGCCTCAAGCGAGGATACCAGGATACATCTTATGTTTGATCTTCCTACTCTTTACTTTTATTTGTCATTTATTGCTTCTGTTGCTCTAGTTATTTTTTATTTTCCTATTCACCCCCTCTAGGGTTCTACAATTGGTATCAGAGCTTTGTTCTCTTGATTTGAATTTACACCCTTTGAGTGATCCATGGCCACTAACCCTAGTATCAACACCTTCCACAATGAAGGACACTCCACAAATAGGCCTCCCCTATTTGATGGAACCAACTATAACTACTAGAAGATTAGGATGAGCATTTATCTTAAGTCCATAGATTTTGATTTATGGGATTGCGTGATAAATGGTCTTCCTACTCCTTCCAGAGTTATTGAGGATATTGCTTCTGACACCCTTAGGGACACACTTACTGAAAACACCAAGAAGCTTGCGAGTCGAGATGCCAAGGCTATGAACGCTCTTTATTGCGCTCTCGACAGTAGTAAATTCAACCGAATCTCTACTTGCAAGACTTCAAATGAGATTTGAAAGTTACTTGAAGTCACACACGAAGGTACTTCACAAGTGAAGGAATCCAAGATTAGTAGACTCACGCAAGAATATGAGTCCTTTAAGATGAAGCACGATGAATCTATTACTTGTATGTTTACTCGTTTTGGTGATATTATTAATCCTCTTTCTTCTCTTGGTAAGGAATATCCTGCTCATGAAAAGATCAGAAAAATTCTTAGAGGATTGACAAAAGTTTGGAGTCCTAAAGCTACCGCAATCATTGAGGGGAACGACCTGACAGTCATGAACCTTGAGACCCTCATGGGTAAGCTAATGACTCATAAACTCGATATGAAGGATCAAGAGGAATCCTCCATACAAGAGAAGGAGAAGGAGACGACCAAAGAGAAGGAGAAATCTCTTGCTCTCAAAGATACAAAGTCCTACTCCAAGGATAGCTCCGACGACAATGAGTCGGACGACGATGAAGAAATAGCTCTCACAGCTAAGTACTTCCGGAAGTTCCTCAAATTTAACAAAGCCAACCGCTTCAGACGGGACAATGAGGAAGATTCGGCATGTTATCAATACAAAAGACCCGGACACATCATGAGGGACTGTCCGATGATAAGAAAAGACTCAAGCAAGTACGAGAAGCCTAGCAAGGGAAGCTCGTCCTCCAGAAAATTTGCCAACACAAGCATTTGGTGTGAGAGTGACGCAAGCGACTCCGACAACGACAAAGAGTGCAAACACAATGCCAACGTTTGTCTCATGGCAACCGATGAGGTACTTGATGATCTCTCCCTAAATACTCTTACTTATGATGATTTGGAGAAAGCTATTCTTGAATTGCATGAAGAGCACAAAGGTGTTAGAAATAAATATAAGAAATCTCTAAAAGAGATTGATGCTCTTCAACTTGAAGTAGAAAAACTCTCAAACATCATTATTGATGTAAAAAGAAAATCTCCTGCTTCTGACACGGATGAGATAGAGTCTTTGCGACTCAAGTTTCAAGAATCTCTTGACACCATCAAGAAAAAGGATGATGAGATTCAATCCATGAGAAGTTCTTATGAATTTGTTATGCACAAAGTTCAAGATGCTAATAGGAGAGAATATGACACTTCTATTAAGTATAATGATCTTCTTATACAGAGTAAGAAATTAGGTAATAAGAACACCACTCACATGCATACTCCATGACACCTCCACACTCATCACAATGCTAGACATACTTCTTACATGAACACTACACACAAATCTTTTTCTAACACAAGGAAAGGACCTTTTGTTAAGAAAAATACTTCGCATCATGCTTTTTATTATCATCATCACAATACTAATATTAGAGCTCCTCGCACTAGAGATTCACATATGCATGATTCTCACATATCTTCTTCTAAATCCTCTATAATTTGCAATTACTGTGGCTTGCTTGGACATACGACCAATTATTGTCATACAAGGAAACTTGTTGATAAGAAAGTTTTTATGTGGGTTCCTAAGACTAACACTCAAGGACCCATAAGATCATGGGTACCAAAATGTTCATCTTCAACTTATGTTGTAGGTGAAGAATCCTTCTCATGCTAGAAGAAAGTAGATTCTCGATAGCGGTTGTTCACGGCACATGACCGGGGATGCTTCATTATTTACAACGCTATCGATGAAGAAAGAAGGACACGTCTCCTTTGGTAACAATCTTAAAGGTCACATTATAGGAAATGGTAATATAGGTTCCCCTCCTTATCCTTGTATTAAGAATGTGTGTCTTATTACTAATCTTAAACACAATCTTCTTAGTATTAGTCATCTTACCGATAATGGTTATGATATCAAGTTTGTTAAGCTCAAATTCTTCATTACCGATAGCTCTAGTAGATCTATTATTTATGAAGGCATTAGAGAAAACAATATCTATGTTTTATATCTTGTTGAAGACACTAACAATGATAGGTGCTTAGTTGCTAAGAACGATGAGAGTTGGCTTTGGCACATGAGGCTTGGACACGCCAACATGGATACCATCTCTCATCTTGCTACTAAGAAGCTCGTAAGAGGACTCCCAAGTATCCCGTTCAAAAAGGATATGGTGTGTAAAGAATGCGAGAAGAGTAAGTTAACAAAGTCATCCTTCAAATCAATCAACTCTGTGAGTACTTCTAGACCCCTTCAACTTATTAATATGGATCTTTTTGGTCCTAGTAGAGTTGCTAGCCTTGGAGGCAAGCTTTATGCTTTTGTTTTGGTTGATGATTTTTCGAGATTTACTTGGGTTATTTTTCTTGCTTGCAAAAGTGATACTTTTCGTGAATTTGTTGCTTTTTGTAAACGTGTTCAAAATGAGAAAGGTTTTTCTATTAACAAGATTAGAAGTGATTATGGAGGAGAATTTGATAATGCCTATTTCAAAAGATTTTGTGAAAAGAATGGTTTTGGACATGATTTTGCTTGTCCACGAACTCCTCAACAAAATGGTGTTGTAGAGAGAAAGAATAGAACCCTTGGCGATATGGCCCAGATTATGTTAAACCAATATAAGCTCCCCCAATATTTTTGGGCGGAAGCCGTTAATATGGCATATCATGTTATAAATAGGGTCTTTATTAGACCTATTTCTAAGAAGACTCCTTATGAGCTTTGGTTTGACAAAATTCCTTCCATTGAATATTTTAAAGTTTTTGGTTGTAATTGTTTTATTTTGAATACCAAGGATAACCTAGGCAAGTTTGAAGAAAAAGCCTATGAAGGAATATTCCTTGGATACTCTACTCATAGTAAAGGTTTTCGTGTTTTTAATAAAAGAAGTCTTATTGTCGAAGAGTCAATCAATGTCTCTTTTAATGAACTTAACTCTTCTACATTCTCCTCTTCCGAGGATATTGATGACATCTCGTTTAGGTTGGAGAACTCCTCTATTGAAGATCGTCCTTCTTCATCTAACAATGAAGTTGTGACTCCAACAAAAGAGTCTCCTCCTCTCGAGCCTCCTCAAAAGGATCTCCCAAAAGAATGGAGATTTGTCATCAATCATCCTAAGGAACTTATCATTGGGGATCCTTCCTCCAGTGTTAGCACTAGATCCTCCACTCGTGATCTTTGTGCAAATGTGGCTTTTATCACTCAAATAGAGCCTAAAAATGTTAATGATGCTTTTCTTGATGAATTTTGGATGATAGCAATGCAAGAGGAGTTAAATCAATTTGAGCGAAACAAGGTTTGGTAACTTGTCCCAAAACCTAGCAATTACCCCATCATTGGAACAAAATGGGTGTTTCGCAACAAACTTAATGAAGATGGGTTAGTGACTCGTAACAAGGCCCGATTGGTTGCTCAAGGCTATAACCATGAGGAAGGTATTGACTACGACGAAACCTATGCTCCGGTTGCACGTCTTGAATCCATTCGTATGCTTTGTGCTTTTGCTTGTTTTAATGACTTTAAGCTCTTTCAAATGGATGTTAAGAGTGCTTTTCTGAATGATATTATTAAAGAGGAAGTTTATGTTAAACAACCTTCCGGCTTTGAAGATTTTCAATTTCCTAATCACATGTTCAAACTCCACAAAGCCCTTTATAGCCTCAAACAAGCTCCTCGTGCTTGGTATGAGCGCCTTAGCTCCTTTCTTGTTTCACACAATTTTTTAAAGGGAAAAATTGACACAACACTTTTTATCAAATCCCATAATGGCACTCTCTTATTGGTTCAAATTTATGTCGATGATATTATTTTTGGTTCTACTAACAACACACTTTGTGTAGAATTTGCTAAAGTTATGCAGGAAGAATTTGAAATGAGTATGATGGGTGAGCTATCATTCTTTTTGGGATTACAAATCAAACAAGGACCCAAAGGGACCTTCATCAATCAAGCAAAATATACAAAGGATCTCTTCAAGCGTTTCGAACTTGACTCATCCAAATCAATGAGGACTCCTATGGCAACAACGACAAAGCTTGACCATGATGAAGATGGCACATCGGTTGACATCTGTAAGTATCGAGGTATGATTGGTAGTCTACTTTATCTCACTGCTAGCCGTCCTGATATCATGTTTAGTGTATGTCTTTGTGCACGGTATCAAGCAAATCCAAAGGAATCGCACTTATGTGCCGTAAAGCATATTTTTCGATATCTCAAAGGTACCGTGAACATGGGCCTTTGGTATCCGAAATCTTCATCCTTTGAGCTTCACGGCTTCTCGGATACAGATTTTGCTGGATGCAAGATTGACCGAAAAAGTACTAGCGGCACATGCCAATTCCTTGGGAATTCATTGGTATCATGGTTTAGTAAGAAACAAAATTCTGTTGCTCTTTCAACCACTGAGGCCGAATATATTGTGGCCGGTTGCTGTTGTGCACAAATTCTTTGGATGTCACAAACACTTTTAGATTATGGCATTTCTCATTCTTGCACCCCTATTAAATGTGATAACACTAGCTCAGTCAATCTCACGAAAAATCCAATTTGTCACTCACGCACTAAGCACAATGAAATTAGACACCATTTTCTTCGTGACCATCAACAAAAGGGAGATATTCGTCTTGAATTTATTGACACTACTTATCAGCTAGCCGATATTTTCACCAAACCGCTCCCGGAAGATCGCTTCACCCGCCTTTGCCAAGAATTAGGCATTTTATCTTTTGACCCGTAAAATCTTCTTGGCCGGCACACCGACGGTATACCGACGGCATGCCGTTTTTCGATTCAGAATTCAGTTCTGTCTCAAAAATCGGCATACCGTCGGCATACGTCGGCATACCGACGGCATGCCGGTTCGCGGATTTTAAATCAAGATCCGGGCCCACCTTTCCTCTTTTCTCTCCCTATTCTTTTTAACCCTCATTTAATTCTTTCCCATCCATCACATCCCTATTAATTACCCCTCTCATCTTCCCAATTCATTACTTCTAATCATATTTACTACCTATCTCTTCACATCCCCCATTACTCCTTTTTTTACTCCCCTATCATCATTTCCAACCCACTATCTCTTTATATCCACCATTACTTCTCTCTTTAACCGTTCCCCAACCCACCCCTTCTATTCCCAACTCCACAACCATTCACTTCCCTCCTTTCTTTTAAAAACCCTATCTTTTTTTTCTTTCTTCATTATCTATCATTCTCTCATCCTCACCTAAACCCTAACTTCCTCCTCCAACTTTCCTCCATGGCCAATCCGAAGCGTCCCCGCTCCTCCTCCACCTTCTTCAACCCCTTCACTCCGGTGGCTTTCCCTCACGGATATGATCAGCGGGTCTTTACATCCTTCTTGGCGGCCGAGTCTTGGTTTCAACACTTCGTCCATCATAATGTCTTCAAGCGCCGAGCAATCAATTAGAATCTCTTTCCCGGCCATGTCTCTCTATTCGACGAGGCCGGACTCTCCTGTCTCCTTCGGCGTCAGATTCCCATATACTCCGCCACCGTCCGTCTCTTCTACTGCAACTTGGTTCCGGACGACGAGCATGGCGCCATACAGTCGATGGTCAACGATCGCTATTTTCGTCTCACGTCTCGGGACATCGGCAACATCCTCGGCATCCCGGACAAAGGCGAAGCCTTGCCGTCCTTGGCTGCTCTTCACTCTTCGGCGGTGTCTCCCTTCGACGAGTTCTGCCACATCATTTATAAGGGCCCCAACCCTCCTGCTATCCCGGCCCTTTCCGCACAGCTGGAGCCGTTTTACTACGAGCTCCATAGGATTGTGTGCCACACACTCTTTCCTAAGGGTGGGAGCTACGACGCGATTACCGGCGATGCCCTGGTGTACATGTACTACCTCTATGCAAGGAAGTCCTTCTCCTTCCCCAAGACTCTCGTTCATCTCTTCAAACGTGTCATGCCAGCGGGAAAGCAGAACCTTTACTACGGCTCCTTCATCACTCTCCTTCTGGAAGCCAAGTAAGTCGATCTCTCCCTTTGCTCCTCGGACGGTGTCCCTTCCTATCTTGCTATTTCCTGCTTCGCTAGTGGTGCCTCTACTTCGTGTGCTTCTTCTTCCCAAGAGCCACCAGCTTCCACTCCTGCTGCTTCCGCATCCACTCCTCCTGCCTTCGGCCGCTACATGTCGCTGACTCAGCAGCACTTCGACATGCGCATGGCGCAGGTAGAGGAACAGATGAGGGCTCATACTCGTGGCCTTGACAATCTGATTCAGTCCTGCTTCCATGACCAAGCATATTTTATTCAGTGCACTATTCAGGACCGGGACATGTTTCTGGATCTGAATCTTCAAGATCCAATGTACCAGGCTCCGCGCTTTTCTGATCCCAATGCCTATGGGTTCATGTACCCGGACGACATTGATCCTTATGGCACCTTTCAACAAGCTCAGGATGGTGGGGACGATCCGGCGGACGATTAGGGGTGGCTTCCTTTTGGTGATGGTGTCGAATAATGAGTTTCTTAGTTTATTGTGTTTGTTTTCTATTCTGTCTTTTGCGGTCCTTCGGGGACCTATGTGTTGTTGGTTCTAGTACTTTGCAGTCCTGCGGGGACTTGGTTTGTGTCTTTCTCTTGTTACTAAAACTCTCGTCGAGGAGAGTATTTTAAATTGTCTTATGTAGTATGAATGTCTTGCATGTATTCTCTTTCACTTCCATATATCAATACATGCTTTTTATTCTATGCTCTTGTCCTTATTATTGCTATCTTTTATTTCTTTTTTCCTATCTTTGACTAAGTGACAAAGGGGGAGAAAACGTATTGAGGGGGAGTTGTCTACCTGGGGAGTTGTCTACCTACGGGGGAGTTACTCCCTGAAGATGCTATCTCTTTTTTTGTCAATTATCAAAATGGGGGAGATTGTTGGCACATTTTATTTTGATATATTAACAGCATCTTCGTAGTTTAGTTTTTTGTGTCTTCAGATTCATATCTTCTCAGAAGCTCTACTACATAAAGTCTTTCCGTTCAAGTGCAACCATCCTTTGCATCGAAGACTGAAGCAGTTAGCGGCGCTCCTTGCATAAGACGGCTTCCTCCTGCTTAGAGTCTTCGTGTCTGTACAAAGTCTAGGTATATCTGTAAACACCTAAGGACGGATGACAAGTAAAAGCACAAGTCAAAAATCAATTACTTACAGAGCGGCATACCGGCGGCATGCTTCGGCATACCGGCGGTATACCGTTTTTATCGTCCACAAATTTGCTGTGACAAATTGTCGGCATACCGACGGTATGCTCTGGCATACCGGCGGTATACCGTTTTTATCGACCCAAAACTTACTGTGACAAATTGTCGATATACCGACGGTATGCTCTGGCATAACGGCGGTATACCGTTTTGTGGACCACAAAACGTTCTGTGATAAAACGTCGACATACCGACGGTATGCTCCGGCATACCGGCGGTATACCATTTTGTTTACCTGAAAACGTTCTGTGATAAAAACGTCGGTACGGTATGCCGCGGCATACCGACGGTATACCGGGTTATAAATATTTGATTTTTGAATTACTCTGACTAGCATTAATGGCCACATTTAATGCTCTCAAACGGTCATTAATATGACCGTTACTATTTGGTCGGTATACCGACGGTATGCCGCTGCATACCGACGATATGCCGGTCTGCCTGTATCCAGAGCATTAAATGCCACCCACTCTTGGTTTCTCTATAAATGAAAGCTCTCTCTCTCATGAGGATTTCACCAACTCTTGCCATAAATTTTCAAGCAACCAAGAGCTCCACCATTAATACTCTACCAAGCTTTTAATTGTCATCCTCTCCCAAAGTGCTAGAGTATTTAAGAGTTGTAATTTTTGATCTTCACGTGTTAGAAGATCAACAAGTTCTCTTCTCATTTGTTTGAAGTTGGCGAGCCTTCGTAAGAAAACTCGTGTGTTGAAGTTGGCGAGTCTTCGGATCCAAACTCGTGTTGAAGTTGGCGAGTTCTTCGGATCCAAACTCGTGTGTACTATTTGATTAAATAGTGGATTTAAGCCGAAGAGAGTTCCGGGACTGGATTGCCTCAAGCGAGGATACCAGGATACATCTTGTGTTTGATCTTCCTACTCTTTACTTTTATTTGTCATTTATTGCTTCTGTTGCTCTAGTTATTTTTTATTTCCCTATTCACCCCCCTCTAGGGTTCTACACAAACCACCCTCTCCGACCACCATGGTCATCTCACCACAGACCCAAGACCTAGCAGGCGAGTCCCTGCGACCAAACCCAGACCCCCAGCACCTCATTCCACCACCACCATCACGACCACATGTCCTCGGCCACCCGTCGAAAATTCCGAAACCCGACGATAACACAATGAAAGAAAAACACCAATAAAACACCAACTCTGTAAAACCCCTAAAATTTCTACTATTTTTTTATTAAATTTGGTACTGATTTAAAATTTTGTATTGTACGTCGCGTAGTCGTATTGTACGTCGTGTGCGGAAGTTCGTTTTTTTTTTCGAATTTGCTCGACGAGTGCGAATATGTGCGAGCGTACATATTTTAGAAAAAATATTTTGTTCTATTTTTATAGTTTCAAATAATATAATAATTAATTTTGCTATCATTTCTAAGCTTCTTGTTCTTACGTCATTTCTAAAAGTTGTTAAATATAAAATAATATTTTTGTATGCTAGAAAAGCATAATTATGTAAAGAATATTTTTGCATACATATATTTTGTAATTATTTATTGGTCTATTTTAAATAAAAATACCATTTTTGAGATTTATTAATATTAATATTTTATTGTTCAAAAGATATTTAAAAATATTTATTATTTTCGAAATTATTATTATAGGTATTTTGAAAAATATTGTTGGAAGTTATTGTGCCCATTTAAATCTAGATTTAATTTTTGGATTTATTTAAATAGATTAAACTAATATCTATATTTGAAAATGATTTGATTTTAGACCAAAAGAATTTAATTAGATTTAATTGGATTTGGATTGATTTAAATTAAATTGCAAACTATCTATTTTGGGTTTAAACCAAATCCTAATCCTTATCTTATTGGGAATTCCCACATCCTATAAATAGGCAGGTACTCCTCCAATTCATTATTCATCCACACAAATATTTCTTCCACCACAAGTGCAGTGCCTCGTGTCCATGTCCGTGTTCCACGTCCCAAATTTTTATTCCATCCATTACAAATACATTTATTTCCCGCGTCCGACAAACCCGGAGGCCAATCCATCTTGTGTCTCGTAGGACACTTCTCCCAGCCGTTGTGTCGGACACTCCCGACTTAAACCTAACCCTAACCCTAATCCCTAATTTTGCTGTCACCATGTCCTCGTCCCTGTCCAGCATCCGTATACAGGAGAACATCGCCAGAACCGCCTACAAACATCACGCCATGATCACCACCGCCCTTTCGGCAACCGCCCTGTTCACAACCATGCCCCGGCTACCATTGTTTCCGGGCATCACCTTGTTCTCCCCAACACCCGTGTCCTTGACCCCGACCCTCTCCATCATCACCACACAACCACCCCTCGCCGTGGTCCTCCACCGACCATCACCAACACTGGATACAACCACCATGGCCAAGACCAGCACAGCCACTAACCCGACGTTCCATTCCGGCCAACCCCCATCAAACCACCACACGAGAGAGATAGAGAGAGAAAACCTAACCTTCACTCCGGCCACCGCGATTAGCTACCGTCCGCCGCTCCCAGCCCACCGCCGGCGTTCTCCACCAGATGCCGGACCCCATCCACGTCGCCCTTGCGGCCGAGACCACCGTGCTCCTCCCCGCCGCTCCCACGAGACCACCGCCTTGTCGACCTCAGCCTCCCGCTTCTTCTCCTCCCTTGTCCCGCGACCGCACGGCCGAGACCCGTGCCGAGCCTCCGTGAAACCCTTTCTCTTCCGTCTGCCAAGACCGGCCAAACTCCCACTTCCCGCTTCCTCCTCCGTGAAACCCCAGCCCCGCCGCCGCTTGAGGCGAGCTCCCTCCGCCTCTTCCAGCGCGCCACGCCACCAGAGCCGAGGCCGAGCTCCCTCTCGTCTTCCCGCTCCTTTCTCTCTCCCTCTGCCTCTCCTTCCCTCCACTTCCCCCAGCCGACGAGACCCCGCTTCCGCCGCCTCTGTCTCCTCCCCCTCTCAGCTTTTCTCTCTCTTCCTTTCTTTCTTCTTTGTTTTACTTTAGTATTTTCTTAGAGAGCTGAGTTAGTGTAGTTTTTGTGTGTTGTTATTTTTGATTATTATAATTGTTATTATAATTGTTATTATTATAATTGTTTGAGGAATTTCAGGATTATAATAATAATAATAATAATAATAATAATAATAATAATTATTATTATTATTAAGTTAATAAGGGAGAGAAAACAATGGTTTTACTTTATTTATTTTTACTTTCTATTATTTGATTTAAATTAGACTGCTGTGCAGTATTTTAATTTGGTATTAGTTATATGTATTAGTATTTTATTATTATACCTTCTAGATACATGTATTGATTTGTAAGCTTTGTAATTATTATTATTATTATTATTAATTATCTTGAAAATTGTGTACTAGTAGTTTCTAAATTATCTTGTATAATGTACTAGGTTTGGCATATATTTTTAAATTTAGTTTTGAAACCCTCAAATATTAGTATATTATAGTTCTTGGTCTATAATAATTAATATAGTATTTTTAGCCATATTTCAAATATAGCATTACCTTTAAATGATTTTTTTCCATATTTTCAAATATTTACCTAAAAGTATTTCTACTAAATTTAGTTTTACCTAGAAAGCTTATTTTGACGAACTTGGAGTTTTTGCCCTAAAAAGGATTTCTAGATTTTTAAGTATTTAATTAAATTATTTTAACTAAATAAAACTCTATTTTTAAAGTATTATAAATCATTTTCTAAATTAGTATATATATCATTCCCTTCGATTATCCTCATGTCCACGACCAATCACATTATTCTTATTCCTTTGCCAATCATGTACTCCTTTATGTCCACCTTAACTAATTTGACCCTTCCGGACCCAATGGAACTGTCCGTGCCACCATCAGAGGTCACCTTGCATGGTCGTTAAGTTGCAGTTCATTCCACCGTGATCATTGCAACACACCAGGCGTACTACCAGGCAATACACCTTGCCTTCACTGTTTAAATTCTTGCTCAATATCATGCATATTTTTTTACTTATTCTAGAAAATATAAATTGTACTTGCAAATTATTATATTTTAGTTGCATATGGCTTAGAGTTAAGGGACCACGTATCATGAGTCACGAGTCTCATATAGATCTCGGACGTACGTATCGACTGGCCATCGGTGCGCACATGCCGTGCGATAGGCAATAACTGCTAAAT
Source organism: Iris pallida (assembly GCA_029216955.1). NCBI lineage: Eukaryota > Viridiplantae > Streptophyta > Magnoliopsida > Asparagales > Iridaceae > Iris > Iris pallida. The sequence continues at coordinate 8,633,544 of JANAVB010021798.1, read as the reverse complement.
AGTTATGGTTGTCTAGAAGACTTAGCGACTTAGCAGTTATTAGGAATGTCGTGATGTGGATTCAACACGAGTAGTGCATGGGGAGGGTGAAGACAGTTATTAGGCGCAGGGGCTTTCACTTATTTACTTTTCTCTAGATGCCATTTGTGACTCAGTCGAGAGACTAGTGGCCGTGCATTTATTTACTTTTCTCTAGATGCCACTAGTGCCTCGGTTGAAACACAAATGTGCCGTGCATTTACTTTCCTCTAGCTGCCGTTAGTGACTCACCCAAGAGCTAGTGGCCGTGCATTTATTTTTCTCTAGACGCCCCTTAGTTCTCGCTCGAGTGCTAATGGGACGTACATTTACTTTTCTCTAGACGCCACTAGTGCCTTGGTTGAAACGCTAACGTGCCGTATTTTTAGCTTCGGGAGCCCTTGTGTGGAACGTTGTCTTCAAATTACATTTTCACATAGAATGGTTAAGGACCTTTAGTTGTGTAGTCACATATACTTTTCTGTTGAGCTAACTTTATTCAGTTTATTGGCATGATATTATGTGTCTTGTTACGTCCCTCTAAGGACCTGGTTATCTCGCCAGGTGTGTGCTATTGTCTTTTCGCAGGTGCTCTAGCTTTTGCCGTGGTCATCGTTATTCTTCGAGGATGATTGCATTTGGATCGTCTTCGATTCGCTCGCCAAAAATCATTTCTTTTCTCATGTATTTTTCTTTTACTTGTTGGTAGTGGATTTGTCTCCGTCTAACATATTGTATCAAGACAATTCTTTCTCATTATATGACATCTTTATTTCATTTATTTTGTGTGGATGAGATTAGTTATGGTTCTACTGCACTTTACAGCTTATGTATTCATACGAGGTTTCCATATATTGGAGTGTACTCGTATTAATACAGCTGGCATGTTTACGTTCCTAGTCCTACGTATTTTGGGACTGGGGCGTTACATGTTTTTGTGGTGGCCCATGCAGGTCAAGATAAATTGTTTGGTTACTTTACCGTACCAAGCAAGCCTGCGTATAGGATTAGAAGTCTAGGATCTCATCCACATACTTGACCTCTTTCCTTGATTTATCTACAGTTTGACTCATCAATTGGATCTTTCTTCCTTCCTTCCATCCCTATTCTTATCTTCCCTTCGTGCTTGCTAGAAATCGACCCTACTAGTTGGTTGTTCCAAAACACCATTAGTTTAATTCTTTAAGTTGGGTAGAATACCTTATGAACTAGCAACCCCTTTGACCTAGTGACCTATATTAGCAAGCTTATTTAGATCCTAGAATCTAGAGGACCTAACCCGTCTAGCCAACCAAGGACTTGGACAAGAAGACTATAGGACGACTGTATGACTTAGAATCATTCTACTTTCTTTAAATCTTAATCTTCCGTACCAATGTATTTACCGTTTGACTAATGATGCTAATGTAGCCAAATTTTTGCAAGCTTATTATTTATCGAGTTTGTTCATGACATATGCTATTGAGCGCTCATTAGCCTATTGTCTAATCAGAACCGGTGCATAATGGTCTGATCAACCAAGTGCACTTTGGTTCGCTTTTGTCTATTACTCTACGTGGATGGGGACATAATTAAACTTGGCCCTTACAATCCCATCCCCGACTGCCTTGACAATTCTTTTGAAATTATTCGATCGTCTTTGAATCACGTATTCGTATTCAATAACGCCTCTTTCGAACTCTATATTATTTTCGCCTTCACCTATTTTAGAAGGACGAATGCGTTATACTAGAACTTTCTCTAGCCATCCTATCGATTACGACCATATCGTATTATTTTCCTATGATCTAGATCGCAATTTCTTACGGCATGATTTTTGTTATTGATTGTTCCCCATCGATACCCCTTGTGTCTTCTCACCCCCTACGAATTCTTAATTTCGAGGACGAAATTCTTTTAAGTTGGGTATGATGTAAAACCCCTAAAATTTCTACTATTTTTTTTTATTAAATTTGGTACTGATTTAAAATTTTGTATTGTATGTCGCGTAGTCGTATTGTACGTCGTGTGCGGAAGTTCATTTTTTTTTCGAATTTGCTCGACGAGTGCGAATATGTGCGAGCGTACATATTTTAGAAAAAATATTTTGTTCTATTTTTATAGTTTCAAATAATATAATAATTAATTTTGCTATCATTTCTAAGCTTCTTATTCTTACGTCATTTCTAAAAGTTATTAAATATAAAATAATATTTTTGTATGCTAGAAAAGCATAATTATGTAAAGAATATTTTTTGCATACATATATTTCATAATTATTTATTGGTCTATTTTAAATAAAAATACAATTTTCGAGATTTATTAATATTAATATTTTATTGTTCAAAAGATATTTAAAAATATTTATTATTTTCGAAATTATTATTATAGGTATTTTGAAAAATATTGTTGGAAGTTATTGTGGCCATTTAAATCTTGATTTAATTTTTGGATTTATTTAAATAGATTAAACTAATATCTATATTTGAAAATGATTTGATTTTAGACCAAAAGAATTTAATTAGATTTAATTGGATTTAGATTTGGATTTGGATTGATTTAAATTAAATTGCAAACTATCTATTTTGGGTTTAAACCAAATCATAATCCTTATCTTATTGGGAATTCCCACATCCTATAAATAGGCAGGTACTCCTCCAATTCATTATTCATCCACACAAATATTTTTTCTACCACAAGTGCAGTGCCTCGTGTCCGTGTTCCACGTCCCAAATTCTTATTCCATCCATTACAAATACATTTATTTCCCGCGTCCGACAAACCCGGACGCCAATCCATCCCGTGTCTCGTAGGACACTTCTTCCAGCCGTTGTGTCGGACACTCCCGACTTAAACCTAACCCTAACCCTAATCCCTAATTTTGCTGTCACCATGTCCTCGTCCCTGTCCAGCATCCGTATACAGGAGAACATCGCCAGAACCGCCTACAAACATCATGCCATGATCACCACCACCCTTTCGGCAACCGCCCCGTTCACAGCCCTGCCCCGGCTACCATTATTTCCGGGCATCACCTTGTTCTCCCCAACACCCGTGTCCTTGAGCCCGACCCTCTCCATCATCACCACACAACCACCCCTCGCCGTGGTCCTCCATCGACCATCACCAACACTGGATGCAACCACCATGGCCAAGACCAGCACAGCCACTAACCCGACGTTCCATTCCGGCCAACCTCCATCAAACCACCGCACGAGAGAGATAGAGAGAGAAAACCTAACCTTCACTCCGGCCACCGCGATTAGCCACCGTCCGCCGCTCCCAGCCCACCGTCGGCGTTCTCCACCAGACGCCGGACCCCATTCGCGCCGCCCTTGCGGCCGAGACCACCGTGCTCCTCTCCGCCGCTCCCACGAGACCACCGCCTTGCCGACCTCAGCCTCCCGCTTCTTCTCCTCCCCTGTCCCGCGACCGCACGGCCGAGACCCGCGCCGAGCCTCCGTGAAACCCTTTCTCTTCCGCCTGCCAAGACCGGCCGAACTCCCACTCCCCGCTTCCTCCTCCGCGAAACCCCAGCCCCGCCACCGCTTGAGGCGAGCTCCCTCTGCCTCTTCCAGCGCGCCACGCCACCAGAGCCGAGGCCGAGCTCCCTCTCGTCTTCCCGCTCCTTTCTCTCTCCCTCTGTCTCTCATTCCCTCCACTTCCCCCAGCCGACGAGACCCCGCTTCCGCCGCCTCTGTCTCCTCCCCCTCTCAGCTTTTCTCTCTCTTCCTTTCTTTCTTCTTTGTTTTACTTTAGTATTTTCTTAGAGAGCTGAGTTAGTATAGTTTTTGTGTGTTGTTATTTTTGATTATTATAATTATTATTATAATTGTTATTATTATAATTGTTTGAGGAATTTCAGGATTATTATTATTATTATTATTATTATTAAGTTAATAAGGGAGAGAAAATAATGGTTTTACTTTATTTATTTTTACTTTCTATTATTTGATTTAAATTAGACTGCTGTGCAGTATTTTAATTTGGTATTAGTTATATGTATTAGTATTTTATTATTATACCTTGTAGATACATGTATTGATTCGTAAGCTTTGTAATTATTATTATTATTAATCATCTTGAAAATTGTGTACTAGTAGTTTCTAAATTATCTTGTATAATGTACTAGGTTTGGCATATATTTTTAAATTTAGTTTTGAAACCCTCAAATATTAGTATATTATAGTTCTTGGTCTATAATAATTAATATAGTATTTTTAGCCATATTTCAAATATAGCATTACCTTTAAATGATTTTTTTTCCATATTTTCAAATATTTACCTAAAAGTATTTCTACTAAATTTAGTTTTACCTAGAAAGCTTATTTTGACGAACTTGGAGTTTTTGCCCTAAAAAGGATTTCTAGATTTTTAAGTATTTAATTAAATTATTTTAACTAAATAAAACTCTATTTTTAAAGTATTATAAATCGTTTTCTAAATTAGTATATATATTATTCCCTTCGATTATCCTCATGTCCACGACCAATCACATTATTCCTATTCCTTTGCCAATCATATACTCCCTTATGTCCACCTTAACTCATTTGACCATTCCGGACCCAATGGAACTGTCCGTGCCACCATCAGAGGTCACCTTGCATGGTTGTTACACCGAAGTTGCAGTTCGTGCCACCGTGATCATTGCAGCACACCAGGCGTACTACCAGGCAAGACACCTTGCCTTCACTGTTTAAATTCTTGCTCAATATCATGCATGTTTTTTACTTATTCTAGAAAATATAAATTGTACTTGCAAATTATTATATTTTAGTTGCATATGGCTTAGAGTTAAGGGACCACCTTTGTTTATGTCGCATTCATTGGCCCGGCGAGCCCATCCTCCACTCGCAGCCCGTTCACCGCCCGCCGCTCGCCTGAGCTCCTTCTCCTCCGCCGTCGCCGCGCAGCCCGGTCGCCGCCCGCCGAAAACCCTCTCTGGCCCAGTCTCCCCCGCCCTCTCCTTTCCTCTTCCCACTTCCTCACTTCTCTCTCTCCCTCTCGCTCTATTCCTTTTACACTCTCTCGCGGTTTTGGGAACACAGCTGTGAGTGTTTTTGTTTGGGTAGATATTTTCCTTTTTCTTTTTTTTATTTTTTTTATTTATCTGATTGTTACCATTATGATTTTATTATTATTATTATTATTATTATTATTATTATCATTATTACTATCAAAATTATTATTATTATTACCATTATTACTGTTATTTTATTATTATTATTATTATTATTATTATTACATCTAGTATTTTATAGTGAATATCCGTATTTTAAATATTTAGATATTTTATTGAGATGTATTTTTTGACAACTGTCTATATGTAAGTATGTGTACTTTTCAACAGTTGTAAATTAGTTATTATACCGTATTTATTAATATAAGTATTACTGAAAATATTTTAGCTATTTTTTTATAAGTAAGTATTAATGTTATTCTTAAATAAATATACTAGTATTTTCTAGACAAAAATATTTTACTAGACTTGCTCTATGTTATTTTTAAAACTGGATTTCGGATGCTAAATATGTATACTAAAAAGTATTTCCAAAAATAGGTTATCCGAAAAATATGGTTTTCTAGAATATTTATCTAAAGTATTTTTATCAAACATCGTTTCTGTCAAAAACAAGAATTTACAAACGTAGTATTTTTTATCCAAAAATGATTTTTTTCTTGACTGTGAGTATTTTTCTTATACTATTTTGACTTATGAAAACTAGTTTCAGGAATTATAAATATTTTCTAAAAACTCGTATATATATAAATATTTATTTATCCATTATTTCTTTGATTTTTCTCCTGTCCGTATCCAAGTCCTATTGTTCCTATTCCTTCGTCCATTTCGAGACTACCTTATGTCCACCCTAACTAATTTGACCGTCCTGGACCCAATGGAACCGTCCGTGCCGACATCAGAGGTCACCATGTATAGATGTTGCACCAAAGTCGCAGTTCGTGCCACCTTGATCAACACAGCACACCAGGCGTCCTACCAGGCAAGACACCTTGCCATTTACAGTTTATTTATTTTAGCTCATATTTCATGCATTAGTATTATTTTTTATGCAAAATAAACTGTGATACATGGCTTAACCTGTTAGAACTTACTGTTCATTTATATTTCCTGCTGTGTATTATTTTTCTTACAAATTAAACCTAGATTTAAGGGACCACCTTGTGGGTTGCATTCATTGGCCTTGACACGTTGTACCAAGAAGTTGTGTGTCACATGTAGAACATGGACGTGCGTGATTGGCTGGCCACCAGTACATACAAGCCGTGCGATAGGAATAACCGCTAATAGAGGTTGCATGCTAGTTTGACTTAGCGGTTATAGAGGTTACTGTTGTGGATACAACAAAGTAGGCATTGGGCGGGAAGGACAATATTCCTTAGCGTATGGGCTTCGATGCACTTTCCTTGTGACCCGGACTCTCCGCTGGAGATACGGGGTTGATGACCCATGATTACTGACGGCCACTGACGATTATGCGGAACGTCATGCTCTTACTGATGGGGCCTCTGGTGCCCAAGGGGGGACTATGCCGATCCTATTCAGCCAGGGTCCATGCATAGGAAGGATTGTTCTTAACTACATTTCACTTAGAACGGTAGGCTACCTTATCCGTTAGGTACGAGTACTTTTGGTTTGGGTACTTGTATCTGACCGTGGCTTGGAACAATAACTTGTCGCGGATTAGTTCGTCACATCTTGTCCTTGTTTGGTTGTAGGTGTGACTTACTACTTCGATGAGAAGGTATTGAACCTTGTTGGGGTCCGAATACCATATTGGATTCATAGCATGGAAAGATACGTCACCGTGAATTAGTTTACCATCTCCTGTCCTTGTTTGGTTGGGGGGATGGTACGCTCGTTCAATAGGTGTGTATTGGACCATGTTATAAATTCAATTGACTTATTTATTTGAGCAATATTTATTCAGTTTATATGGCATGATATTATGTGTCTTGTCACGTCCCTCTGAGGACCTGGTTATCTCTCCAGGTGTGTGCTATTGTCTTTCGTAGGTGTTCTAGCTGTAGCCGCAATTATTGCTATTTTTTCGAGGATGATTGTACTTGGATCGTCTTCGCTTCGCTCGCCAAATTCATTTCTTTACTCATGTATTTTTTTTCTTTACTTGTTGGTAGTGGATTTGTCTCCGCCCAACATATTGTATCAAGACAAATTCATTCTCATTATATGATATCTTTTATTCATTTATTCTGTGTGGATGAGATTAGTTACGGTTCTACTGTATTTTACAGCTTATGTATCCATACGAAGCCTATGTACTTCGTATATATACAGCTGGTATGTCTACGTTCCTAGTCCTATGTATTTTGGGACTGGGACGTTACATGTTTTTGTGGTGGCCCATGCAGGTCAAGATAAATTTTTGGTTACTTTACCGTACCAAGCAAGCCTGCGAATAGGATTATAAGTCTAGGATCTCATCCACATACTTGACCTTTTTCCTCGATTTCCATATTCGACCGACTCATCGATTGTATCTTATTTGATTCCTTTTATCATAGTTCTTATCTTCCCTTCGTGCTTGCTAGAGATTGACCCTACTAGTTAGATGTCCCAAACACCCTTAGTTAATTCTTTTAAGTTGGGTAGAATGCCTTATGACCTAGTAAACCCTTTGTCATTGTGACCTATAATAGTAAGTTTATTTAGATTCTAGAATCTAGAAGACCCTAACCCATCTAGACACCCAAGGACTTGAACGAGAAGACTATAGGATGACTGTATGAAGACCATCACATGACTTATATCCTTTAGAAGTTTGAACCAATTTGTACTTTCTTCCAATCTTAGTCTCCATTGCCTATGTTTTTACTACCTTGACCAATGTTGCTACTATAATCTAGTTTTACAAACTCATCCATTTATCGAGTTTGTTCATGACCTATGCTATTGAGCGCGCTCACTAACATATTGTCTAATCAGAACCGGTGCATGATGGTCTGATCAACCGAGTGCACTTTGGTTCGCCTTTATCTATCTACGTGGTGGAGACATAACTAAACTTACCCTCTAGAGTCCCATCCACGACTGTCTTGACAATTCCTTTGAAATTTTTCGTCGTCCTTAAATCATGTACTCGTATTCGATAAGATCGTCTTTTGAACTCCTTATTGCTTTCGCCTTCACCTATTTTAGAAGGACGAACGCGTTATACTAGGACCTCCTCTAGCCTTTCTATCGATAATGACCATTATCACTCGATGTTGCTACTCGTCCTTTCTCGGCCCTATCATGACCTTCTAATTTACTTAATATAGAAGTGAAATCTAATTCGTTCTCTAAAATCGTGCCCTCAACCCACTCTCAAGAGACCATAAATTTAAGGCCTCTAATTTATTTTGTTTTTCTTGAACCCATACTATTCTTTATTGTGCATTATCTTAACCATTTATCTTCTTAAGTTAATCCATGATTATCTTCGCCATGATTGAAATCGCAACTCTAATGCATGTCTTCATTAAACGTCATTCCTTGTAGCCTCTCACCCCCTACTAATTCTTAATTTCGAGGACGAAATTCTTTTAAGTTGGGTAGGATGTAAAACCCCTAAATTTTCTACTACTTTTTTATTTTTATTAAATTTAGTACTGATTCAAAATTTTGTAATATACGTCGCGTAGTCGTATTATATGTCGCGCATGACCTTTTATTTTTTTTTCGAATTTGCTCGACGAGTGCGATTATGTGCGAGTGTACATAATTTAGAAAAATATTTTTTCTATTTTCAAAATAATATATATAATAATTATTTTTTAATTATCATACTGAAATTTCCAAAGTTTACGATTTTATTTATGAAAGCCTTTTTCGTTTATAGCAGTTACTAATAATAAATATTATTCTTTATAAATATTATTTTAATTATTTATTAGTGCATTTAAATAATAATAGTAATTTTTGAAATTAATATTATTAGTATTTTTGGAAAGCATATTTCGAAATTATTGTGGCAATTTAAATCTTGATTTGAATTCATGGATTTATTTAAATAGTGAAACATTTGAAATTTGATTTATCCCATTAATTTTAAACCAAGAATTTAATTAGATTCAAATTTGATTTGTATTTGGAATTGGATTTTGATTTAAATTGGAATGTATTTAGATTGGATTTGATTTTAAATTAAGTAGAGAATTATCTATTTTGGGTTTAAACTACTCCTAACTCTTATCCAATTGGGAATTCCCACATCCTATAAATAGGCAGGTACTCCTCCAACTTTTTATCATTCTTCCACAAATTTCCACCATCCTCAAAGTGTGTGCATCGTGTCCGTGTTCCACCATCCAAATTCTTATTCCATATTTACAGACACATTAGTTTTGTCGGACAGACCCCGACAACTCATCCTATCCCTAACCCTATTGCTGCCCGATAACCACCTGTGTCCGACACCAATCCCATCGACCAAGACTCCGCCAGTACCAACAGCCACAACCGCCAATAGCCTGGCTGTAACCCGATCACTGTCCCAAACCACCCTCTCCGACCACCATGGTCATCTCGCCACAGACCCAAGACCTAGCAGGCGAGTCCCTACGACCAAACCCAGACCCCCAGCACCTCCTTCCACTACCACCATCACGACTACATGTCCTCGGCCACCCGTCGAAAATTCTGAAACCCGACGATAACATAATGAAAGAAAAACACCAATAAAACACCAACTCCGCCACCGCTTACCTCCACCGGCAGTGCCCTTCGACCGAACCCTCCGTCCGTAGCCGCCGAGTCCAGATCTGGCGCCCCTACGACACCAGGCCTGCACCACCTCGACGCCGTGTCAATGGAAGACACCGACGTCGCGACCAACCACCGGATTGGTCCTCCGCCGACCGTGTCAATCCACGCGACCACCGTCGCTAGCACACGGAGCAGTTTCCCGTGCTTGCCGCGACCATGTCCGTCCCGACCGCACGACCACTGCGCAAAGCAGCTCCTGACTCCCGCCGTCGGTTGCGACCACCCCAAACACCGCGCCCGTTCTTCCTCCCCGCTCTCAGCCCGACCCTCCGTTCGCCGTCCGGCCACTGAACTACTGCCCTAACCTTCCCTCCCTCTTCCATGGCCGCGACCACCGGCGCTTCTCCTCCGCCCGATCTTTCCGTCCGACGATCCATCACCGCCCCCACCGCCTGAAACCCTCCCTCGAGTCCGCCGCTCCACGGAGCGCGCGCATCCGCGCCGCCCGTCGATGTCGGCGAGCCCATCCTCCACTCGCAGCCCGCTCACCGCTCGCCGCTCGCCTGAGCTCCTTCTCCTCCGCCGTCGCCGTGCAGCCCGGTCGCCGCCCATCGAAAACCCTCTCTGGCCCAGTATCCTCCGTCCTCTCCTCTCCTCTTCCCACTTCCTCACTTCTCTCTCTCCCTCTCGCTCTATTCCTCTCACACTCTCTTGCGATTTTGGGAACACTGCTGTGAGTGTTTTTGTTTGGGTAGATATTTTCCTTTTTTTTAATTTATTTATCTGATTGTTACCATTATGATTTTATTATTATTATTATTATTATTATTATCATTATTACTATCAAAATCATTATTATTATTATTATTATTATTATTATTATTATTATTATTACCATTATTACTGTTATTTTATTATTAGTATTATTATTATTATTACATCTAGTATTTTATAGTGAATATCCGTAATTTAAATATTTAGATATTTTATTGAGATGTATTTTTTGACAACTGTCTATATGTAAGTATGTGTACTTTTCAACAGTTGTAAATTAGTTATTATACCGTATTTATTAATATAAGTATTACTGAAAATATTTTAGCTATTGTTTTTATAAGTAAGTATTAATATTATTCTTAAATAAATATACTAGTATTTTCTAGACAAAAATATTTTACTAGACTTGCTCTATGTTATTTTTTAAACTGGATTTCGGATACTAAATATCTATACTAAAAAGTATTGCCGAAAATAGGTTATCCGAAAAATATGGTTTTCTAGAATATTTATCTAAAGTATTTTTATCAAACATCGTTTCTGTCAAAAACAAGAATTTACAAACGTAGTATTTTTATCCAAAAATGATTTTTTTTCTTGACTGTGAGTATTTTTTTATACTATTTTGACTTATGAAAACTAGTTTTAGGAATTATAAATATTTTCTAAAAACTCGTATATATATAAATATTTATTTATCCATTATTTCTTTGATTTTTCTCCAGTCCGTATCCAAGTCCTATTGTTCCTATTCCTTCGCCCATTTCGAGACTACCTTATGTCCACCCTAACTAATTTGCCCGTCATGGACCCAATGGAACCGTCCGTGCCGATATCAGTGGTCACCATGTATAGATGTTATACCAAAGTTGCAGTTCGTGCCACCTTGATCAACGCAGCACACTAGGCGTCCTACCAGGTAAGACACCTTGCTATTTGCTGTTTATTTATTTTAGCTCATATTTCGTGCATTAGTATTATTTTCTTTATGCAAAATAAACTGTGATACATGGCTTAACCTGTTAGAACTTACTGTTCATTTATATTTCCTGCTGTGTATTATTTTTCTTACAAATTAAACCTAGATTTAAGGGACCACCTTGTGGGTTGCATTCATTGGCCTTGACACATTGTACCACGAAGTTGTGTGTTGCATGTAGAATACGGACGTGCGTGATTGGCTGGCCACCAGTACGTACAAGCCGTACGATAGAAATAACCGCTAATAGAGGTTGCATGCTAGTTTGACTTAGCGATTATAGAGGTTACTGTTGTGGATACAACAAAGTAGGCATTGGGCGGGAAGGACAATTCCTTAGCGTATGGGCTTCGATGCACTTCCCTTGTGACCCGGACTCTCCGCTGGAGATACGGGGTTGATGACCCATGATTACTGACGGCCACTGACGATTCTGCGGAACGTCATGCTCTTACTGATGGGGCCTCTGGTGCCCAAGGGGGGACTATGCCGATCCTATTCAGCCAGAGTCCATGCGTAGGAAGGATTGTTCTTAACCACATTTCACTTAGAACGGTAGGCTACCTTATCCGTTTGGTACGAGTACTTTTGGTTTGGGTACTTGTATCTGACCGTGGCTTGGAACAATAACTTGTCGTGGATTAGTTCGTCATATCTTGTCCTTGTTTGGTTGTAGATGTGACTTACTACTTCGATGAGAAGGTATTGAACCTTGTTGGGGTCCGGATACCATATTGGATTCATAGCATGGAAAGATACGTCACCGTGAATTAGTTTACCATCTCCTGTCCTTGTTTGGTTGGAGGGATGGTACGCTCGTTCAATAGGTGTGTATTGGACCATGTTATAAATTCAATTGACTTATTTATTTGAGCAATATTTATTCAGTTTATATGGCATGATATTATGTGTCTTGTTACGTCCCTCTGAGGACCTGGTTATCTCTCCAGGTGTGTGCTATTGTCTTTCGTAGGTGTTCTAGCTCTAGCCACGATCATTGCTATTTCTTCGAGGATGATTGCACTTGGATCGTCTTCGCTTCGCTCGCCAAATTCATTTCTTTACTTATGTATTTTTTTTCTTTACTTGTTGGTAGTGGATTTGTCTCCACCCAACATATTGTATCAAGACAAATTCATTCTCATTATATGATATCTTTTATTCATTTATTCTGTGTGGATGAGATTAGTTACGGTTCTATTGCATTTGAAAGCTTATTTATCCATACGAAGCCTATGTACTTCGTATGTATACAGCTGGCATGTCTACGTTCCTAGTCCTACGTATTTTGGGACTGGGGCGTTACACTTTACCACTGGCGACAAGGTTTTGACCTAATTTATGCCCTAATTTTTATTCAATTTTTTTTGATTTAATTGATTTTAGTGAAACCCTAACTTATGCCCTAATTTCTATCACTGTGTTAGGATTTTTTTATATTTTTAAAATATCATTGAAACCATTGAATGCATGTTTCGCACGGACATGGATACAACATGGACAGACGAAAGCAAGGATCTTGAATAAATATATCATCCACAATTCTAAAGCATTAACCTTATTCTTCTTATCATGGTAAGAAGCATATGCCTTAAAGATCTTTGTGAATGCACATGTGGCTTTTTGTAGCATATCACTTGTTATAGAATTTAAAGGCTTGTTGAGAAGTGGAGAACCACCTCTTGGAACCAGAGAACTAGTTGCTTTTGTCATTTTTCCTTTTTGAAGGAAATTGAACGATTGCTTTACGAAGTTGCATTAAAGGTAAAACTTAAGTCTAAGAGGAAAATGGAATCACATTGCCAATCTAGACAGGCATTGATGGACGACATCTTCGGTATGCCTAGTAATAAATTTGATTTCTTAGTATTAAAAGTGCCTCAATGTTTCTGTTTTGGGCTATAGTATCCCATCTGTTATGTGAACTGCAGAAATTCAGATTCACATGAATGTTGTGCTTAGAACATTTGCCATGTGTATGGGTTCTTCACATATTATTAGTCATGCTAGGTAGTCCTTCAAATGTAGGCCAACTATTCCTTTAGTTTAGTATATAAAATAGTATTTAATGTACAATTACCTATATGTTCACGTCTCATAATTCCTTGCTTAGATTAAGTATTATGATCTAGGTAGACCAGGTTTTGGTTTTATTATTCTCTCATGGAGTTTGGTTATAAATTATAAACAAAGAATAATTTATAAATGTCTTTGTTTTAGCAAACAGACAATTTTCTTATCTGCATAATCTTCAGGGTTATGTTTAAGTTTGTAAGGGATGAGAAATTACTAACACAACACCTCCCCCCTCCCAACCTGCACACCACCACCACCAACAAAAAGTTCTAAATTGGAGCTTCTTCATTCCCAATTGGTTCTCTCAACCACTCAGTCAAGCTTCCTTTCAAGAAAAATATAATAAGGGGACAATCATATGTATAGTCTTATTATTTCTGTATAATCAAAGAGAGAGGCAGAATTTGCTTATTACTATCATTGTTTTTGAACTGTACAGGGGATAAACCAATATTTGCCTTTCTAATTGGAGACATTGAACTGTGTTGTTTTATTATTCCTGTGTAATTTTTTTAGCAGTCCCTAAGCTGCTGCCTCTATATCAGTATCATAGTATCATGCTACCTCTTTGTTGAGTATCAATTGTCTGGGCTATGATGAGTATCACTTTAAGAAATTGTTTGTTCTATGGTAGGAGACAATTGGTCTTATCGCTGGAATTGGCACACGCACTATCTTTTATTTTGTTTTTTGAACACTTTATTTTTTGCAAATGACTGAATGTTTCTAAGCTCTACTACAAAATGGACTGTGGGTCTCTGGCATTCTTCAGGATAAGCGGTATGTTAAAAGCGTATTTTTGCAGTTATTCCTATTTTTGCTTGAAACTTTTATCTTTTAGTTTTTTTTCTCTTGTTTATAATACATTGCTAAGAGAGGACTGTTCTCCTGATAGAAATTTTGGCATTTCAGGGTGTTTAGCATTAATTTTTGACATTTAATTACAGTGTCTGTATCATGTACGATATCTACAGAAATTGACAACCATTTTTGAGTGTATGTGCTTCCTAGCTTACATGCTTGGATATGCTTATCCAACTTTGAGTGCTTCAAGGCCATTGAGATGGGGAGGGTTCATAGGTGTATTCCTTTCCGAAGGGTGATCGAAAATGGGAGGCTAGAGATATATGGATGTGAGAGCTTACTTGTGGCTGGTTGAAAGGTTTTTACTAGTGTCGATATAGATACGAAAATGAGAGGATAGAGATATATGGATGTGAGAGCTTACTTGGTTGCAGGTTAAGGTTTCCTGACTTTAGTGCTCTTGCTAACTTGGTGCTCTTGCATTATCTGGATTGTTTCAGGTTTGCAGTTTGGGTGACAAGATATATACTACATTTGCATTTTGCTCCGTTGCTTTGCTTTGCTTTTTTTTATTTAGTTTGATGCATTTTGTGTAACTTGTTAGCAATAGGTTTGTGCTTGTACCGAAAGGTTTGTTGCTCTATTGTAGTCTTCTTTGCTTTATTTTTGGCAAGTTAGATTTTTAGTATTAAAATTGGTGGGTTGGTACAATTTGGTCATATAATATTGATACTTTTGAAGTTTTCTTGTATTAATATAAATTATATATATATAACTATTATGATTTATGGGCGTTGATGAGATACTTTGGACTTTCGAGGTTCTATGTTGCTTGTAGACTATGATTTATGGGCGTTGATGAGATACTTTTGACTTTTATAGTTTTGCCTTGCCCGTAGGCTATGTTGCCTGTAGGCTTCTTCTTTTAACTATGTTGTTTTGTTTTCATACTTGATACTTTGGAGTTTGGACTTTGGAGACTATGTTGCCTACTTGCCTGGATGTGTTGTCTGTAGGCTTCTTCTCATTTTACGTGTTGCCTACTGGAATATGGAATCTGGATGTCTCTTTACTTGCCTGTAGGCAGTAACTTTCTTTATTATGATGTGGTGACCCATCTCTGATCTCTGAGCCCATTATAGTATATATATTTACTATTTAATTTTGTTTTCATACTTGATACTTTGGATGCTATGTTGCCTACTAGCCTGGATGTGTTGTCTGTAGCCTGTAGGCTTCTTCTCATTTTATGTGGTGCCTACTTTAGTCTGGAATCTGGATGCCTCTTTACTTGCCTGTAGGCAGTAACTTTCTTCATTATGATGTAGTGATCCATCTCTGATCTCTGAGCCCATTATAGTATATATATTTATTATTTACTATTTAATTTTGTTTTCATACTTGATACTTTGGAGGCTGTGTTGCCTACTTGCCTGGATGTGTTGTCTGTAGGTTTCTTCTCATTTTATATGTTGTCTACTTTAGTCTGGAATCTGGAATCTAGATGCCTCTTTACTTTCCTGTAGGCTTCTTCTTATTTTATGTATTGTATGTGAGGACTAGTATGTAGTTATTTCATTATTATAATGTTCTCAAGTCCAAAAAAATCACTATTATTGCCATGATCATAGAGAGTTGATTATGTAATTTATGTTTTTTTTGTTTGTCTTCCTGTTAATTTGATTCATTATGCCTCTATAGACCCCCCCTAATTTTTTTTTCTCATTTCCTTTCCTTGTAATACCTTTTTTTGTAGGGTACAATTTTGACTTTTGAAGGGATATATACAATGTTGGCTTTTGAAGGGATGTCACTATTTGGTGTTGGTGAATGCAATGTTTCAATGTTTTGAGGCCGTCTTCCCTAAAAGGGAAAGATTTTGTGTTGGTGAAATTTTTGAAGGAAAGAAGATGTATATGTTGGGATTTTTTTGGAAATGTACTGAAAAGGGAATTGTTTTTGAAAATATAGTTAAGATGATGATATGTTAAGCAAAGGCTGAAAAAGAGATAGATAATATGTAATTAAGATGGTATTTGGAACTGGAAATTATGAATGAAATTAATGTTTCAGATGTTATAATATTTGTGTGAAAATTATGCATGTTCTGGAAATTCATATTGATCATTACTTTTATAACCCGTTGATTTATAAGTTTTCACAGGTTATATATATATATATATATGTGTGAGAATACCAGAACGAGCTAAAAGCGTTATGTATATATGGCACATACATGACGGTTGAAAATTTGATTGTTATATATAATTCTATTTTTAATGTCGGTTTTTAGAATTTTGTGTCATATATAATAGGACTATTTATATCGATTTCAAAAAAAAATGTCATATATGGTCCATATATTCATAACGGTTATTATAAACATTTATAACACCCGTTTTTATCACGGTTGCCTGTGTCAAAAAAATCGTCATATAATGTCATATATGACGATTTTTATCCGACATAAAATGGTATTTTTCTTGTAGTGAATTTCCTGACATATTTCCCGAAGAGCTTCCAGGCATGCCTCCAGAAAGAGAGATAGAGTTCACTATTGATTTGATTCCAGGAACGGCACCGGTATCAGAAAGAGTCTACAGAATGGCACCATCATAATTGGAGATCCTATACAAAATGATTGAAGAACTCAGAACCAAGGGATTCACTCATACTAGTAGATCACCTTGGGGAGTCCCAATGTTTCTTGTGAAGAAGAAGGATGGTACGTTAAGATTATGTGTTGATTATCGTATCCTGAATTTCGTAACAATTAAGAACATATATCCCTTGCCTAGAATAGATGATTTATTCGATCAACTCAGTGGGGCAGCAGTATTCTCGAAGATTGACTTGCGGTCGTGGTACCATCATATCAGAGTAAGATAGCAAGACATCCCCAAGATGACATTCAGATCAAGTTATGGACATTGAGAGTTTCTCGTTATGCCATTCGGAACGACCAATGCGCCAACATTATTTATGGATCTCATGAATCGCATATTCATGCTCTATTTGAATCAGTTCATGATAGTGTTTATAGACGACATCTTATTCTATAGCAAGAGTGAAGCAGAGCATGAGCGACATCTTCGAATAGTCCTTCAGATTTTCAAAGAGCACCAGTTGTACGCAAAGTTCAGCAAGTGCGTATTTTGGCTTGATCACATTTCATACTTAGATCACATCATCACCAGGGTGGAGTGGAAGTGGATCCCTAGAAGATAGTGGGTATAGAGACATGGCCAGTACCTAGCACCATTGCAGAAGTTCACAGTTTTCTAGGATTGGCGGGCTATTATCGATGATTTATATCAGACTTCGCTCGAATTTCAGCACCCTTGACGCAGTTGACATGCAAGGATGTGCAATTTATTTGGACAGCGGAATGTCAGATTTCATTCAAGAAGTTAAAGCAAGGATTGATGACGATACCCATTCTCACACTTCCAGATAGGACTGGAGGATTTTCAGTTTATTGTGACGCTTCAGGTAAGGGATTATGATGTTACTTAATGTAATATGGCAAGGTAGTAGCTTATGCATCATGTTAGCTTCGTGATCACGAGAAGAATTACTCAACATATGACTTAGAGTTAGCAGAGGTAGTTTTTGCACTCAAGATTTAGAGGCGTTACTTGTATGGAGATTGGATAGAAATTTTTACCAACCACAAGTGAAGTGCCCCGTCCCGTAAAGTCAATCAGAGGAATCGAAATGCTGACGGCGTTCGGACTTAGCCTTGTAACGGCTACTCGAAGGCTCGTTCGGTCGAGGCGACTCCTCGCTCAGGTGGGGTAGTTTCGGTGAACTTGCCTCATCTAAGCCTTCACTTAATAACTCGTATGTTTTCAACTTGCACAAGTAGGCTAATATAAAAGCTACGAACACACATAGCTAAGGGAATAATCCCGACAGGTCAGAATATCTTAGAACATAGAAATGGTCCCACGGTCTGCTTAGAAGTCGGCTCAGCGTGCTTTCAAAATGACACTCGGTCCTTCGTTTCCATGGCTTGGGAGAAGAAAGTTGGCCTAAGTTGCCTCAACACTCGAATTAGCCTAAGTCATAGGCGTCGCCCACGTGAATGCTTGATAAAGCATGCACGGTCCCGTCGTTTTGCCCCAACGCTCGAATTGGCCTAAGTTATAGGCGTCGCCCGCATGAATGCTTAATAAAGCATGCACGGTCCCATCGTCCAAGGCTTGGCATAGCCTTTGCACATCCCATGAGTTAAGTCGTCTTGCACGGCTTTGGCTTAAGTCTAGGCACCCGAGAACTTGGTTGTTCAAGTCGAACGCGGGCACGGCACGTTCCCTCGATACGACGCTTATGTAGCCTTTGCTCGTCAAGTCGTTGTGTGAATAAGTTAGGCAAAGTCATGCCAGTCGGTCTAAGCAATTTCTAGCACTGTCCCACTCCATCTGCGGTTGTCAAGTCGCGTAGTCCCTCGAGAACAAGGCTCGTCGTATAAAGTATATGACTTGAGCGATAGCGTCGCCTAGAGAACCAGGCCTATCTAAGGTACGAGCCACGGTCGGTTTAGTGAAAAGCATGCCACGGTCAAAGGAAGTCCCCGTGACTGGTTGTTGCCGAGATCGGTCCCGCTACTTGGGAGTCTCGATAAGCCTCGTTCACGCGAGATCTGTCCCGCTACTTGGGAGTCTCGCTAAGGCTCGCACACGAGATCAGTCCTGCTACTTGGGAGTCTCGCTAAGTCTCGATAAGGGAGTTCACAAGATCGGTCCCGCTACTTGGGAGTCTCGATAAGTCTGGATAAGCAATCACTCGAGATCGATCCCGCTACTTGGGAGTCTCGATAAGTACGAATAAGCAATCACTCGAGATTGGTTCCGCTACTTGGGAGTCTCGATAAGTCTCGCACTCGAGATCGGTCCCGCTACTTGGGAGTCTCATTAAGTCTCGCACACGAGATCGGTCCCGCTACTTGGGAGTCTCGCTAAGAAGGATGGAAAGCATGGTCATGTTAAGGAAGGACTTGATAGATCGAGTTGTGTCTTGCATGGTCATTGGACAACTTGTCGACAAGGTATAGTCTTCTCGAATGATCGCCGGGGCACCGGGATCATGTCGGCCCGGGAGAAGCGAGGCGGCTCAAAGTAGGATGCTGGATAACCGTATGGGAGATTCAGCACCTCCGGGCTAGCTACCACGGAGGGACGGTCCGATATCCTCGAGCCGAGTCTAAGATCACTTGACATTGCTAGTGACCACTCATGTAGACGGGTCGGTAGAATAGCGGCAAAACTGCGTGTATGCCTTTGGATTGAGTCTAGAACTTGAATGCATGTTTAGTCGGTAACATAAAGTCTAGGCCTGAGATTAGGCTGCAGCATAGGCATCGTACTTGGCACGATACTTGGCGTCGAGATGTCCATAAAGTTAGCACTATATTTCACAAGTCTTGTCTAAGTTAGCAAATGAGTCGAACAGGAGGGCCGCAAAGCGGTAGCATGATAAGTCTTGATAAGTTGTGAGGTGCGGCCTCAATCTTGAAGCACGAACAAGTCTAAGCAAGGTCTTAAGGTACAAATCAAGTCTAGCAGAACGACCAGCACGAGTCGTCCCCTTGCCGTCCTTGGCACTTGAATCGTTGGCACGAGAATTGGTCTAGAGGGACTTGAGTTTAAGTGAAAGTCTTGGTACGGTCGAGTTCCCGTAAGTTGCTCCTCGGCGAAGAACTGTCTCAAATAGTTTGAAGTCACGAATAGAGTATGGCATGACCCTGCCATCCCGAGTTGAAGTTCGGTCAAGTACATAATCAATGAGGCACTGCCTCGATCGAAATACACGTTAGAATTATAGCACGACCATGTCATGGCACCTCGGTTTGGTCGGACGTCCTTGTCCTAAAATTGATCCTAAGGCAAGACTAGCAAGACAATCGAAAGGGATTTAAGCTGCACAAAGTAAATGAACGTATCGATTTTGTATAGGTGGGCGAGGAGCTCACTCCACCAGTACAGTTGAGTACTGACACCCACATAGTCTTCATGTGCAGGCACAGATAGAAGCTCGTGGCGCGGAGCTCGCTTGGATGCGTCGAGGCACGGAGTTCCTTGGTGAGTCGAAGCGTGCGGCCGCGTGAACTCAAGACTTATATGGGACATAATATATGGATATTGCCTTCCGAAGCTTCCGCTGGCTCAATCATTGTATCGAGAGATGAGAGAGAGCAGAGTGACTTGTAAAATAAGAGAAAAGTGAGCTTGAGAGACTTGTAATCATGGACTTGCACCTATTGTAATCTGATTGTTCAATATCAATAAAGAATTCTTTTGAGTAATTTGTGTTTTGTTTTAAATTTTTGCTGCATGTTAAATGTTTCTACTTGGGACTTCTGTGCGACGACCCCGTCGCTGTAATAGGCCATTATGGAATCCGTCTTGCGCGAGTGCAATCTAGGCTCGTGCGGTATCACGCTTTAGCGAGGACGATCGCTCCTACGGGAGCGGGGTGTGACATAATGGTATCAGAGCACGGCTTTACGTCCTTGGACTCAAGTTAAATTTCTCAGTTTTGAAAGCTCGTCATTGTTAAAGAAGTGTGCGCTCTGTAGCTCCCCTTCCCGTAAAATTTGAAATATTTTTATTTTTATATTTTCTTGATTTAAATGGTAATTTTAGAGTTTTATAAACAATTATTTTGTTAATTATTACGGTAGGTGATTTTAATCATGGTTAAGAATTAGAGTACAAGACAACTAAGAATCATGGCACGGATAGTGCAGTGGCGTGTTTCGACTAATATTTAGCCATGGTAGGGGAATGCCAAGCCATATGTGGGTTCCAACTAGGAAAACCAGGCCAAGTTGCGACTTAACCTCTATAGATGTTTAATTATTTATTAATTAATTTATTGACGTATGGAAGACCATGTTGTATGAAATTAGCCAGACTGGACCCGAACTGAGACCAGAGCCCATGTACCCGGGTAGTGTGTCGAAGGACATCTATGTAGATATATGGTTGGTATATGTTTTATTTTATTTTGTGGCCTAGTAGACCGTATTTCAAAATTATGGTTACATTCGAATTTTTTGTTATAATATATAAATATATATATAATGATTTATTGTGAGCACCCTGAATTTCGGGTTGATTTTTTATTTTTATTTTATTTTCTGATTGATTTGGTTTCGATAAATAGTTTATTCTGTTTAATTATCCCTAAGTGTACTTTTTCGTGCCTTTGATAATTGGAGTGTCAGGGATGTTCAACTCTGGAAATTTTCTTCACGAGTTTTGGAGTGGACAGGATTACCTTCATGATGGTATATAGTGTCCCACTCAAACTTGTTCCCTTGTGCTTTTTTTGCTTCGCAGAACTTCGGGTCGAATTAGACCATTTGATCATTAATTAATTTTCCCACTCTTTTTCTTGATTATTATTAGCACGTTACCGTGACTTTTGAATTGGGAGCACCAGACCAGCCATTTCCTTGAAACCAACTCATCATGCATGATCTACTTGAGACGCTCGTCACCCATGACCTTCGTGTCCCACTTAGACATATCATTTTGTGCTCCATTTGCTTCGTACAACTTTTTTGACACGTGACCCGATTTTATTTTACCCCACGGTATCACATTCATTTTCCAACTTGATTTGTGTGTACCCTGTCGACCAAAACCTGTCAGCCCCAATTATGGACATGGCCTACATTGAGCCTACTACCCGCATGCCACTAGTGTCCCATTTATTGGAATCCCTATGTGCTACTTATTTACTCATGATCATCAACACCTATTTTAATTCGATTATTGTGCCATGTCTGATTTTGACCCAATCCGGCTCCACCAAGTCCAGCCCAGCTTCGTGCTACCCTCCATCGTGACACCCTTATATTTTTTTGCCTAAAAATATCAATTACTCCTTCTACCTATTTTTTATATTTAATAGAAATTCTATTGATATTAAATCCCTATTAGAATGACCTATTTTAGCTATGTTTGATCCTAGCCATTTGATTTCCCCTAATTAAATCCTAGCCATTCAAATCCCTACATTCAATTTTCTCCCACAACGGTCGGCCCTAACTTTGAGAGATCACACTTTTCTCTCTCTCTATCTCTTTCTCCTCAATTAATTTCTTTCCTCTCTTTCTATTTTTTCTCCACACAAACAAAACCAACAACAACAACAGCTACCTAGCCGAGCACCCACCTGGCCGAGCTTCTTCCTCCGGCGTGGCCTCGCCGTCGTCCACCACCACCATCGGCCACCCGAGCTCATCTCCTCCTCCTCCTTCTTCTCTATCATCACCACCATCATATCATCTAATCCACCATGGCCATCAACCACCACTTAGTCCAACACCACCTTAGCCGCCACCACCCCTATGTTCACCGTGGCTGCCCAGACCCTCGTCGTGGCCACGCTGGTTGTCGGCCACCGTCGCAGCTGCTGCGCCCGGCCAGTACGCCACCAGCGCACAACAGCAGCAGCTGCACGTGTGCAGGCGCGCACGTGCGCGCGCGCGGGCTGCCGTCGTGCACCGCCTCGCTGCCGTACGGCCGTTGTGGCCCCCCTGGCCGTGTGCCCCACTCCGACGAGCAGCCCCCTGACGGCCACCATCCTCCAGGACGCGCCGTCGAGACGATTCGTGCGTTTTGCACGAAGTTCCGTCGTGACGCGTGCGGGATTGATTCAGAATTTGTGTTCCGTCGCAGCGACTTCGTGCACGTTTTCTCGGGAATCCGACCGTTGGATCGACGATTTCTTCGCTCCGTCGCAGTCGCAATCTCGGTATATCCACCTTCACTCCTGTCAATTTTCGTTCGTTGATTTTATCGTTTGATACATCAAAACCGGCCACCAAGTTGACCGTTTAAATTGTATTAAATTTGGACAATTTTGCGGGGCCAACTTCGTCAGCTTGTATCTTCTCCATCGCAGCTCCATTTGGCATGCTACCAGTTCCTGTGCGAAGCTAGTATAACCCTCTTACTACCCCTCCAGTTTCGTTCCATTGTGAGCTTGTTTGATTGGTCGAATTCGACGCCAAAGTTGGCCGTCCGAATTTGTAATTTCTAACTTGTAAAATTCTATTTTTGAACACGGGACTCCAGATTTCATTTCTGACACCACCATTAGACTCGTGGCGTCGTTCTGGCATGTTTTCATATAAAATTTGTTAGATTTGGAGGACGTGGGCCCTGACATATTTTTCGGTGCAAAGTGGGTCCCACAGTCCGGGTCAACGGAACATTTTGACGCCGGCTCATCGGAATCCAATTCCGGATATACCGTTGAGTTCGTATCATCATTCTGGACTCGTTGACATATAATTTGCTAGGTTTAGGTGGACATTGGATCCGGCACGCATTTCGATACAAGTCGGATACCGATATCCGGGTCAACGGGTCATTTTGAGATCGGCTCATCGGAATCCAATTCCGGATATACCGTTGAGTTCGTATCGTCATTCTGGACTCGTTGACATGTAGTTTGCTGAGTTTTGGGAACTTTGGCTCCGGCACGCATTTCCGTGCAAACCGGAATTCCAAGTTCTGGTCAACGGACCAAATTGAGATCGGGTCAACGGAATCCAATTCTGGAGATACCGTTGGGTTCGTATCGTCATTCTGGTTTCGTGGACATATAATTTGTTATATTTGATAGACTTATTTTCTTGCACATTTTTCGGTGCAAAACGGCTCCGACACGGATACCGTTTTGACCCGAAATTACCTTTTTGCCCTTGTATCCAAATTGGACCGATGGATAGGCTATCCTAGCTAATTTGACCATTCTGGACACGTTGGCGATGTTTCTTTCATCGTCCGACAATATTTGTTGATAATTTCTCTGAGTTTAACCTTTTTATAATTAATTAATAATTAATTCTTATAATGTTCGTATTTCGGGATTAGTACAACGAAACTGAGCTCAGTCAATTCCAGTGATCTCACATCGCTGAAATCGACAAGATGGACACGTGGATCACTATAATAAGATTATCAACTTTATCGTTGATCTTCTTATCTCGATTTGTGTGTCGTAAGTTTCGACGTACAAATAACGAAGTACACTTTATATCTTTAATAATTAGACTAGAATTGACCCTGTTTGACCAGAGTTGACCAGTTGACCCAAAGTCAACTGTAAGTCAACACTTGACCTAGTTTGACTAGATTATTGGCCGGAGTTGACCTAGAGTTGTTTTGACTTAGAAGAACCTAGGATAAAATAGATTGCTTGTAGAGATTTATTATTACAACTTGAACACCTTGTAACATGTGTTGCTTTAAATAGGACTCTGTGGCTTCAGTTGGACCCCCTATACTTATCAGCTGTTCAGGTTATCAGGCGAGTACATTCTCTGATCATTTCATATCCTGCTTAGAATTATTTCCTGCATTAAATTACTTTACTTGTTACTGTCATGTTGGTCACACGGATTGGTACTATATGGATTCCTTCTTGAGATATTATCCTTAGGGAGCATCGGGTACTACATGTTCTGTGCGTTTCACTTACATGACGTATCACTATGCTTCACTGGTTCTTTGATCACTTGTGACATATACTCTTATGGTCACAGAGTCTCATAGAATCTCTTATCCCATTTACTGGGTATCCTAGAATCTCCTAGAATCCCTATTTATGGGACATCCGTGTATCACCCTTCGGGGGCTTTGCATGGAATCATAACATAACCTGGTTGGATCCTTGTGTATTGATTGGGGGTACGGGAGAGTAGAAATAGACATGTGAATACTATCCAAGTAGTGTAGCATCAGAATCTCTTCCATAGTGTAGCATCAGAATCTCCTATGCCATTTACATGTCTATATTGTACTCTGACTCACTAGCCACTGTTAGTCTCTATTTATAGTAGATATTTCTATTACAGCTCTCTCTCTCTCTGTTTACATACAGCATTTCTTTCAGTACATGTATCTTACTTTACTGCATGATTATATTTTCTAACTTGCTATGAACTGTTGAGATGTATTATGCTCGCTCCTGTCCTGACTGGACCTGTTGATAAATTTTACAGATAGCCTGGAGGTTGCCTGCTAGCCTAGAGGAGACACTTTAGAGGTTGTTTAGATAGTTATTCCTATTGTCTGGAGTTGTATTTACTCTAAGGATTACTGTATTTTGAGAATTGAGATGTATTTCTGGGTTTGTTTATTTTAGACACTTAGATTTCTCTCTGCTGTATCTCTTTTGGATTTCATGTTTTATCTATCCTTATCATGCTCTACCTTAGATGTGATTGAGACTGTATCTGCTATGTCACCCCCATTCGGGGAGTATAAACTGCTTAGCATTATATTGTTAGATGTTGTGACCTAGGACAGCGTTCTACCGCCGACACTGCGGCGTAGGCTGGGCGTTGTTACGTTCTCGTACCCTAACATTGGGTGCGGGTCGTGACACGTTTTTAGTGGTAGCCCATGCAGGTCGAGTTTGTGTAGTGGTATTCGAACTAGAGTACCACTACAGCCTGCAGTAGGATTAGGATATATTTTGAAGGTACTCAATCACAGTTAGGATCCCTTGAGAGATTCCTGGGACGACCCTTGAGAATCTTATTTTAACTTCGATTTGAAAACTCTTTTTTCCCTTGATTTGATTATCTTCACTTTCTGTTGTTAAATTTGATTTTGATAGATTATTGTTGAATTTGAGTTTGTATTTATTGATTTTGATGAAAGATTGTTGAATTTTGAATCTTGATGTTAGCTGTAGCATCCGAGTTTGTATTTATATGATTTGAAGGATTAATTTTTGTTCATTTTTGAATCTTGAGGTTCGTTGATAAATTTGATTTTTTGGGTATTCATTGTTGATTTAATTTAATTTTTGTCAAGATAAAATTATATGGGCTAGGTCATCTGAGTCTCGGAATCTAGTCGTCTATAGTCACATTAGCCAGCATGGTGAGGACATATAGTCTGATTTTGGATATATTTCTCGGGTGTGGGAATTTAAGGTTTTCGCAGCCAAGCTAGCGGCACCGCAAAAATGTTAAATACCACGATTCTAGAGGTATGTGCCTAAGTCGAGGACTTTGTGATTATCGTAGCCTTGCTTACTAGTATGACGAGGATTTAGAGTACCATGATTTTGGATAGACGCATATAATCATCAGATTGTACCTTAAATATTTTTGAACATGTTTTCTCTACTTTTTTTTCAGTCTTTCAAAAAAAAGAAAAAAAAAGAAAAAGAAAAAAGAATTATTACTTGTTGTTTTGTTTTGCTTCTCATTACTTAACTTAGGAGTAGCTTTAGCTGTTTTATAGACCTTTGTGTAACTTCTTACGAATTTCTTCTTAATACAATGAATCAATAATTTTGCTAGACCTTATTTTGGATTTGGTATTATAGTTCTGGTTTCAAAATGGGTTCCTCTTTTAAATAGATAAGCAGAACAGATTCTATTATCATTCTTTTCCTGCCAATATTTTATTACCATCATCCCTTGTCTTATATAACTGTCCTGATTATATCAATTCCGTCTCGTATCACATTCTGTCAGCTGTACTTGAACCCCTGAATCTTCATATCATTTTTTCCTGAGGAATGTTGAGGAAGTGACGTGAATCATCTAGGTCAAAAATGACGTAATTGGTTATCATAGGATGATTTTGTAGGAATCAGAATGTTGGATGTCAAATATAAAAATTTGAAATGGAGATGTGGTAAAGGTTTAAAATGAAATCGAGGGATAAATGTTGTTAATTTAGAAACAATCACAGAAAGTTGGTTATGAATAATTTATGGATGTATTTCAAAAACTAATGAGTGTAACAGAGGTCAACCTAGTTTTGAGAACTTAGAACATCTTGGTTATTGATTCTTGGGAACTATTACAAGGCTATGTAGAAATTTAGAGATGGAAAGGAGAATTTAATTATATTCTATGGTTATACGAAGTGAAATAGATATTGTAAGAGGGTGACTAGAGACAGAGAAAACACAATGATTTTAAGTTATGGGAATTATTTTTAGATGATTGGAGAAAATTGTAGAATTCAAAAAGGATAATATTTGAAGGTGAACGTTGAAGAAAATATGAAGGTTGATTTATAAATAAGAATAAATTTTGTGTGACATAGTGGTATTGGAGTTTAGTAAATACGAGACTCGATTTAAATAAGTTCAAGAATTTCATAAAATGGATTTAGAGGTTTCGGATCTAAATTAAAACGAGGTGAAGGAATTTGAAATTTTGATTAAATGAATAAGTGTTGACCCTAAATAAGAGGGGTATGTTTCGTGGAAAATATTTTAGAAGTTAGAAATTTTGTCTATGGTGATCATGGTAAAGGTTTAGATGACTAAAGGTTATACAATTTCGATGATAGTCATATGAAGGTTGATTTTCATATTGGGACTTGTGAGAAAAAAAAATGATCTGGCAAATGATAAACTGATTGTATTAGAGAGAGATGATTTACTGACTACGTATGAGATCTTTTCATGTTTTTCTCTAAAAAGGTTTTTCAATACCATTGAATCATAGTTTCCTTAATCGCGACCAAATCGACTTCGATTATCTTTTCTTATCATATTAATATCTTGGGTTATACTTAATTGAATTAAATTTGATTGTGACTTGAATCTCCATCCTTGTATGCTCGTTCTCAGACATTGTTGAACCTGTCCTCCATATTGCCTAAATCTTGATTTCCCCAATTTGATCAACTTAGATCGTATCAAAACTAGATATTCTTAATATGTATTGTGATTGGAATTTTCCATGAAATTGGCTTTCATTTTTTAACTTCTGATTTTGATTTTTGAATAGTACCCCTTTTTAGATAATTGGTAGTTATCCTTATTTTATTTTTTTTGATGAGTACCAGTTTTTTTTATATAGTATGGTAGACTGCCTTACAGTTTTGTTGATTTGTTATTTTTGTAACTTTTCTAGTTTAGCACCCTAGATTGCTTGTGTGTTTTGATACCCTATGACCGTTTCGGTTAGCATGACTAGTATACCTAGATGATACTTTCACTGCCACCGTATGCCATGACCCTGTATGTCGTCCTTTTGATCACATAATTTGTTTAAATTTGGGACTTGATTGTGGGGGTTTGACCTAGAGGGAGTATGGACATTTTAATTTCGAGGACAAAATTTTTACAAGGTGGGTAGGATGTGAGCACCCTGAATTTTGGGTTGATTTTTTAATTTTTATTTTATTTTCGGATTGATTTGGTTTCGATAAATAGTTTATTCTGTTTAATTATCCCTAAGTGTACTTTTCTGTGCCTTTGATAATTGGAGTGTCAGGCATGTTCAACTCTGGAAATCTTCTTCACGAGTTTTGGAGTGGACATGATTACCTTCATGATGGTATATAGTGTCCCACTCAAACTTGTTCCCTTGTGCTCTTTTTGCTTCGCAGAACTTCGGGTCGAATTAGACCATTTGATCATTAATTAATTTTCCCACTCTTTTCCTTGATCATTATTAGCACGTTACCGTGACTTTTGAATTGGGAGCACCAGACCAGTCATTTCCTTGAAACCAACTCATCATGCATGATCTACTCGAGACGCTCGTCACCCATGACCTTCGTGTCCCACTCAGACACGTCATTTTGTGCTCCATTTGCTTCGCACAACTTTCCTGACACGTGACCCGATTTTATTTTACCCCACGGTGTCACATTCATTTTCCAACTTGATTTGTGTGTACCCTGTCGACCAAAACCTGTCAGCCCCAATTATGGACATGGCCCACATTGAGCCTACTATCCGCATGCCACTTGTGTCCCATTTATTGGAATCCCCATGTGCTAATTATTTACTCATGATCATCAATACCTATTTTAATTCGATTATTGCGCCATGTCTGATTTTGACCCAATCCGGCTCCACAAAGTCCAGCCCAGCTTCGTACTACCCTCCATCGTGACACCCTCATATTTTCTTGCCCAAAAATATCAATTACTCCTTCTACCTATTTTTTATATTTAATAGAAATTCTATTGATATTAAATCCCTATTGGAATGACCTATTTTAGCTATGTTTGATCCTAGCCATTTGATTTCCCCTAATTAAATCCTAGCCATTCAAATCCCTACATTCAATTTTCTCCCACATAGGCCGGCCCTAACTTTGAGAGATCACACTTTTCTCTCTCTCTTTCTCTCTCTCCTCAATTAATTTCTTCCCTCTCTTTCTATTTTTTTCTCCACACAAACAAAACCAACAACAACAGCATCTACCTAGCCGAGCACCCACCTGGTCGAGCTCCTTCCTCCGGCGTGGCCTCGCCGTCGTCCACCACCACCATCGGCAACCCGAGCTCATCTCCTCCTCCTCCTTCTTCACTATCATCACCACCATCATATCATCTAATCCTCCATGGCCATCAACCACCACTTCGTCCAACACCACCTTAGCCGCCACCACCCCCACGTTCGCCGTGGCCGCCCAGACCCTCGTCGTGGCTACGCTGGTCACCGACTGCTGCCGTAGCTGCCGCGCCCGGCCAGCGTGCCACCAGCGCACAGCAGCAGCAGCTGCACGAGTGCAGGTGCGCACGTGCGCGCGCGCGGGCCGTTGTCGTGTGCCGCTGCACCGCCGCATGGCCGCCGTGGCCCCCCTGGCCGTGCGCCCCACTCCGACGAATAGCCCCCTGACGGCCACCGTCCTCCGGGACGCGCCGTCGAGACGATTCGTTCGTTTCGTACGAAGTTCTGTCGTGACGCGCGCGGGATTGATTCAGAATTTGCGTTCCGTCGTAGCGACTTCGCACGCATTTTCCCGGGAATTCGACTGTTGGATTGGCGATTTCTTCGCTCCATCGCAATCTCGGTATATCCACCTTCACTCTTGTCAATTTTCGTCCGTTGATTTTATCGTTTGATACATCAAAACCGGCCACCAAGTTGACCGTTTAAATTGTATTAAATTTGGACAGTTTCGCGGGGCCAACTTCGTCAGCTTGTATCTCCTCCACCGTAGCTCCATTTGGCATGCTACCAGTTCCTGTGCGAAGCTGGTATAATCCTCTTACTACCCCTCCAGTTTCGTTCCATTGTGAGCTTGTTTGATTGGTTGAATTCGACGCCAAAGTTGGCTGTCCGAATTCGTAATTTCCAACTTGTAAAATTCTATTTTTGAACACGGGACTCCAGATTTCATTTCTGACATCACCATTAGACTCGTGGCATCGTTCTGGCATGTTTTCATATAAAATTTGTTAGATTTGGAGGACGTGGGCCCTGGCACGTTTTTCGGTGCAAAGTGGGTCCCACAGTCCGGGTCAACGGAACTTTTTGACGCCGGCTCATCGGAATCCAATTCCGGATATACCGTTGAGTTCGTATCGTCATTCTGGACTCGTTGACATATAATTTGCTAGGTTTAGGTGGACATTGGATGCGGCACGCATTTCGGTGCAAGTCGGATACCGATATCCGGGTCAACGGGTCATTTTGAGATCGGCTCATCGGAATCCAATTCCGGATATACCGTTGAGTTCGTATCGTCATTCTGGACTCGTTGACATGTAGTTTGCTGAGTTTTGGGAACTTTGGCTCTGGCACGCATTTCCGTGCAAACCGAAATTCCAAGTTCTGGTCAACGGACCAAATTGAGATCGGGTCAACGGAATCCAATTCTGGAGATACCGTTGGGTTCGTATCGTCATTCTGGTTTCATGAACATATAATTTGTTATATTTTATAGACTTATTTTCTTGCACGTTTTTTGGTGCAAAACGGCTCCGACACGGACACCGTTTTGATCCGAAATTACCTTTTTGCCCTTGTGTCCAAATTGGACCGAGGGGTAGGCTATCCTAGCTAATTTGACCATTCTGGACACGTTGGTGATGTTTATTTCATCGTCCGACAATGTTTGTTGATAATTTCTCTGAGTTTAACCTTTTTATAATTAATTAATAATTAATTCTTATAATGTTCGTATTTCGGGATTAGTACAACGAAACTGAGCTCAGTCAATTCCAGTGATCTCACATCGTTGAAATTGACAAGATGGACACGTAGATCACTATAATAAGATTATCAACTTTACCGTTGATCTTCTTATCTCGATTTGCGTGTCGTAAGTTTCGACGTACAAATAACGAAGTACACTTTATATCTTTAATAATTAGACTAGAATTGACCCTGTTTGACCAGAGTTGACCAGTTGACCCAAAGTCAACTGTAAGTCAACACTTGACCTAGTTTGACTAGATTATTGGCCGGAGTTGACCTAGAGTTGTTTTGACTTAGAAGAACCTAGGATAAAATAGATTGCTTGTAGAGATTTATTATTACAACTTGAACACCTTGTAACCTGTGTTGCTTTAAATAGGACTCTGTGGCTTCAGTTGGACCCCCTATACTTATCAGTTGTTCAGGTTATCAGGCGAGTACATTCTCTGATCATTTCATATCCTGCTTAGAATTATTTCCTGCATTAAATTACTTTACTTGTTACTGTCACGTTGGTCACACGGAATGGTACTATATGGATCCCTTCTTGAGATGTTATCCTTAGGGAGCATCGGGTACTACATGTTCTGTGCGTTTTACTTACATGGCGTATCACTATGCTTCACTGATTCTTTGATCACTTGTGACATATACTCTTATGATCACAGAGTCTC
This sequence comes from Iris pallida, assembly GCA_029216955.1. NCBI lineage: Eukaryota > Viridiplantae > Streptophyta > Magnoliopsida > Asparagales > Iridaceae > Iris > Iris pallida. The sequence goes on along the minus strand of JANAVB010021798.1, from coordinate 8,601,569 downwards.
CTAGAATCTCTTATCCCATTTACTGGGTATCCTAGAATCTTCTAGAATCCCCATTTATGGGACATCCATGTATCACCCTTCGGAGGCTTTGCATGGAATCATAACATAACCTGGTTGGATCCTTGTGTATTGATTGGGGGTACGGGGGAGTAGAAATAGACATGTGAATACTATCCAAGTAGTGTAGCATCAGAATCTCTTCCATAGTGTAGCATCAGAATCTTCTATGCCATTTATATGTCTATATTGTACTCTGACTCACTAGCCACTGTTAGTCTCTATTTATAGTAGATATTTCTATTACAGCTCTCTCTTTGTTTACATACAGCATTTCTTTCAGTACATGTATCTTACTTTACTGCATGATTATATTTTCTAACCTGCTATGAACTGTTGAGATGTATTGTGCTCGCTCCTGTCCTGACTGGACCTGTTGATAAATTTTACAGATAGCCTGGAGGTTGCCTGCTAGCCTAGAGGAGACACTTTAGAGGTTGTTTAGATAGTTATTCCTATTGTCTGGAGTTGTATTTACTCTAAGGATTACTGTATTTTGAGATTTGAGACGTATTTCTGGGTTTGTGTATTTTAGACACTTAGATTTCTCTCTGCTGTATCTCGTTTGGATTTCATGTTTTATCTATCCTTATCATGCTCTACCTTAGATGTGATTGAGACTGTATCTGCTATGTCACCCCCATTCGGGGAGTATAAACTGCTTAGCATTATATTGTTAGATGTTGTGACCTAGGACATCGTTCTACCGCCGACACTGTGGCGTAGGCTGGGCGTTGTTACGTTCTCGTACCCTAACAGTGGGTGCGGGTCGTGACACTTATTAACAATATAGTAGGAAATTCCCTAAATAAATATGATTGGATTTTGGGATTTATCTAGATTGTATATATACATGTGTTTATATATAGATGTACGGATGCCTATTACATAATTGTAAAATATATACGTTCATTATCAATTATAAAATTTAGTAAATATAGTTTTGTGTTATGTAAAGTAATATATTAATTTATTGATAATTATAATAATATTTTATTGGATATGGAGAATAGTTGCAAGGAATATGTTTAGACTTTTGGACCTATTTATACATATAGGAACTATATATAAAGATAGATATATCCATATAGGTTACTATATATAAAAGATACAGAAATAGAAAAAGAAAAAGGAAAAGAATAGGAAAGCAAACCAAAGCCCCTAATCCCCTGCTAAATCCCAACCCATGCAAACCCAGCTCGGCATCGTAAACCAAAGCCCCTAATCCCCTGCTAAATCCCAACCCATGCAAACCCAGCTCGGCATAGTAAACCGAGCCCAGGCCCACAAAACGCATCCCAGCCCTTCCAATGGGCTGAGCCCAAGCTCAGCCGAGCAAGCCATGGGAAACCAACAGGGCCCCGAGCCCTTAGAAGTTCACAGCCGAACATATATATTCATATATGTAATGGAGTGCAGCAACTCAAGACCTAAAACCTAGCCGCCGCTTCCTCAAAGCACCCTTCTTCCTCGTCTAAGAAAGCCACCTGCAACGTCGATTGGAGGTCGGAGATCGTCTCGTCATCATGACTAATCACCTTTCACTCCTTTCAAACCCCAAACTCAGCGCGACCACGATCAGCACACTAGTCTTCCATGTCCTGGCCACCTCGGTCATCTTCTTCGTCTGCCCACCGGTGGTTGACCTGGCCGTGAGTAACGGCATCCGAGTGCGACGACCGTCCCCATCTTGTGGACGCTCCTTCGAAATCGTCTGTTACCTGTACCGAGCAAGCAACCGCCCAGACGTGCGTTTCCGGACGCCTCGAGCCGAGCAACTGTCCCTCCTTCCGTCGAGATGAAGGCTGAGTCGAGGAAGGAAGCTTGTCTGTTCTCAGCACTTTCCTTCGACTTCTCCGCAGACCCTCACGACCCTGCCGCGAGCACAGTGCCATACAACCAGTGTCGACCTCGACCAAGCCGTGCTTCCAGCGGACGTGTGCTAATGCCGCAGTTCATAGGAGAAGAACTGTAGCTTTTCTTAGGAAATAGGTAATTATATCTCTACCCCTCATTAAGTTAAAGAGTACTTGGCATTATATTACCTGTGTTTCGAAGCAGCAGTAAATAGGTCATTTCATTTATAAATTTCATACATATAACCATGTTATTGTATGTTATAAAAGAATGAAATCATTCACTATAATGATTAACTATATATAGGTTAGATTGCTTATAACATATATCATATAGTTTCTGTTATATAAACAGGTTATATATTTTGTAGATATTAGGTATATTATATATAGATATACATATATTTCGCCTTGCATAATCACTGTATATATATGTATATTATTATTAAGAAATATGTTATATTATGTAAATATCTGTTAAGTATTTTGTTTCATTGTATATTAGGAAGAAGTTGTATATATAAAATATAATTATTATGTACATGGATATCTTTGATAAGGACTACAATAAATATCCTACAAATATAAAGAACAATTATTGGGTTACAAGAAGTTTTCTAGTTACCTTGTGCATGCTCGTCGAATCGAGACGAAACTTGCGCCAACAGGACGGTATCATTTTTTTGGTCCTGCATGCCAAGTTTGGTCCGATTCTGAGACAGTTGATAAAATCACCGTTTTGCGGGCCCTACGGTTCCACTCAACGGACAATTTTGTGCACAGCCCGCCGGAATCCAACTATGGACATATGGATGGATTCGTATCGGAAAACCGGATCTGTAGACATGTAGTTTGATGACTTTAGAGACCGTTGACTCTGGCACGCTTTTCGGTACAAAGCGGGTCCAACGGCGGACACCGTTTTTGCCCGAAATTATCGTTTTGCCCCTGTATCCAGAATTGGACTTAAGGACAGGCAATCCTAGCTAATTTGACTATTCTGAGAACGTTGGTACTGTTTATTTCAGCATATGGAGACTTCTGTATGTGTTGACTGATTGTGGCTCATTGAGTGGTATAGTATTATTGGTTTCTCCAGCTCAGGCAAGTGCACTTTCTGATTGCTTTTCGATTCATAGTAGTCTTTTCATTTCATGTTTATACATATATCTTGCTGCTTGTTGACACGTTCGTCAGACGGAGTAGTCGGGAGGAGAAATATCTTAGTATACATGTGGACTATCCAGAAATATCCCAATATGTCTAATCTTGCATGATAGCAGCTGCACACGACACGTGCAGTGAGCCGTATTTACCCCCTAGCCGTTCACATGTTGAAAATGATATTTCACACCACATAGGTAGATGCCTTTTATTTTTCTTTTACTTCTCTATCGTGCTATGTCATCAGTTATCTTCCAGTTTTTATCTCTCATATGTCATTTTCATGTCTTGTTAATTCTATTGTGTTTTGCATTGTTGTCGGTTTGTGTACCTGTTCCATTCCTGACTGGAAACCAACATTTTTCAGGTTTAGCCGCGATCACTCTTAGCATTGGGAAGGCTTGGGTATGCTGAGGTCAACCTAGAAATAGAAAATAGTTGTACCATTTTCATTAATTGTAAAATCTTGTATTTCTTTTAATTTTAAATGATGTAAATGTTGTAATAAATTTAGAAATGTGAATGAGCAGCAAATGTTATTTACTTTGAGCATTTATTTCTTGCGGGCTTGACAGCGTTCTACCGCCGACTCTGCGGCGTAGGCTGGCTTGGACACGTCTCGTATCCGAAAAGCGGGTGCGGGTCGTGACAAGTTTTTGTGGTGGCCCATGCAGGTCAGTTTTTACAAAAGATTATGAACTCGTGATGGTACATTAGTCGTACTATTGCGAGCCTGCGATTAGGAAATGCTCATTCACAATAGGATTACAATAATTCAGGAGAATAACTAGGACTAGGAGTCCCTTGTTCAAATTGACCATTGGGTAGTTAAGGTTATTAGATAGGCCATGCAATTCAGATAGCTTGCTAGATCCCTATAGGTACACTGTTACTTTTAATATGATCATGTGATCCAATGAGGATCCACTATTCGCTTGGTATGTTAGACTTGCCTAGAATTAAGGAGTTAATTTTGATCTTGATAACCCGTTCAGTTTTCTTTTGCTCTATTTAGATATAAATTCCATATCATGAGTTAGAATTGTCTATTTTAAATTCTCTTTTGCTGTAAGGATTTAGTTTATAATTTCTGATTCTGCAATTCGTGTGCGAATCTCGAAGTAGATTTATTTGAGATTTTCCCTCAACCATAGAAATGCATATGAAATAGATACTAGAATGTTTGTATTTCTTTCGTCTTTAATTATTTCCTACATGTTAAGTCTGTTATTTTAAATGTAGTGACTGATAAGACAAATACCTACGCTTTTATTTTTGTCAACCTGTTTGAATCTCTAGGGGCTCATGAATTTTTACGGTTAAAGAAATATTAGTTAACACATAAAGTCTAGACAGCAGCGCACTGTCGCCAATTGTTTGAGAATGGATGGTGCGAGTTCACTGCAGCCAGCAGTGCACTGGTGAGGCATAACCCAAAAAAAATCGAAATCATCCCGAGGAATCATAGTCTATGGAGCATGTCTAGAACTATGTTCTCGTTGACCTCTTTAGATCTTAGATACCCTTGTGCCAATATAGAATAGAGTACCTTATAGCATATCACATCTGAATAACGGAACCAAAGATTTACCTAGAATATAGAATTTAGAGTTCCCTAACTCATTAGTCGACCAAGGCCTTAGGGATAGGAAGAATGTATAAGCAAGAACACCAGGTAAGGTTTTGATTCTCTCAAAACTCGAACCAATTGTGCTTCATTTCAAAAATCTCGCGTACTTGTATTTTGACTATATTGACCAACGCTGCTATTACAGCCTAGTTTTACAAGCTTACTCTTTTACCGAGCTTGATTCAAGACATATGTTTATTGGGGACGCCCGCTAACATATTGTCTAATCAGAATCATTGTATTACGGTCTGATCAACCATGATGCATATGGTTCGCTTTTCAACTAATTTTCTTACGTGGATTGAGATGTAGATGTCTCTAGGATCTCATTCGCGACTGCCTTGACAATTCCTCTTGAATTATACATTCGCCTTTTGAATCACGTAATTGTATTCAGTGACACATCTATTGAACTCTTTATTGTTTTTGTCTTTCACTGATTGGAAAGACGAAAGTTTGTAATTGACAGATAGATACATAGTATCCCCCTGGCTTTGATAGTTGTATACGCAAGCATAGCTATCCACGACCAGCCAGTGACTGGAGCCTTGCCTTGAGTTACTCGTCCTTTATTCGACAATAAACCTACTATTTTGATCTTCTAGTCATTAGAGTCCGAGAATGATTAGGATCTTTCTCCTTGACCAAATGCCAGCCTAGGAGACTACCTATTTCTCCAGGGACCGAATGTTGCGAGCCTCTAATCATTGATTGAAGCTTGCTTCAACTAGAACTCTTGTGACAATAGTCTAGCAGGTTTGACACAAATAGAAAAGCATGACTCAGTTATTAGAAATCTTCTCATATGATGTGCCTTAGAGTTGGTTACCCCGTCGACAACTCATGTATATTGTGGACAAGTAGGTCATTCTATTTTATCGACCATGTGTCATTGCACACGCAATCGTTTTCCAACTATTGAGGAACGACCCTTGACTTGACTTATACCTACCGTATCCATTACGTCATGCCTTATTCTCCATTAATAAGAGTCGAGGTACAATATCTGGACTTAGGAATCCTCTTAACCTCTTTATTCCTAAAACCATGTCCTAGCTCCTAAGGTGGGTAGACCATAAGCCTTCTAAAGATTTTTAGGATATACCAGGATTACCGAGTGATTAGAACAACTTCCACTAGGATGATGATTAATGCCCTTGGACTCCCACTTTTTATTTAGATCATTCTGTGTCCCCGGCCGTGTCATTAATATTCGGAGCACGAGACCAGCTGTTACCTTCCAATAAACTTCATATGCAAGATCTAAACGAGTCCACCTTCATCTAGGTATATCATGTCCTACTCAAACCCGTCCCCTTGTACTCTATTTTTATGGTACGACTTTCAGGTAAAAAGGACTAGTTATATCCCTTACCATAATACCGGTATATTTCCCGACTTTTACTAGAGCCTCAACCTTGACTCAATTCCTTCGACCCAATGTGTGGTGGTGATCTACTCGAAGCCCACTACGCCCATGCCACTAGTGTGCCACTCGATAGAATCCTCTTGTGCTACTTAAACACAAAAGTCACCGAAGGAGCATTTTGGACTTCATGAACCTAGCTAACCAACCTGACGGGCAACTAGCTCAACCCTCGGGTAGAAACCTATTCTAGGATACCCTAATCTAGTAAGAGTAGTTTATCATTGAGATCTTATCTAGTCCATATAGAATGAAACCCAATGTTCATCCAACCAACGACTGATGCCCAAATAGAGAACCCATTAAGGTCATAATCTTGATACCTCAAATTCCGTTCCATTATGAAATCTTGTTCCGATAAAATTTTGAGAACGAAATTTATGTATCGCATGGATCACAAGCCCTCTAGGAACAAAGAGTTCTTCGATGTAGCAGGTGACTGGACTAGAGTAGCTCAGCTAGCAGATAGTCAATGGTTCATAAACTCTCTTTCTAATCTGTATCATTGGATACGCTCTACCGCTCTGAAACTTCATAATTGCCTTCGATTATTCATCCTTATCATCCTGTCCTTCCTATTGCAGAGTGACGAACGATCATGCTATATAGGATTCATTAGAAATCCTTAAATTATAGTATATATTGTTTGACTATTGAATATTGGCTGTTTATATATATGAGGGATTATAGGTACCATATGTCCTAGATAGTTTTGGTAGAATTTTTAGTCACTTGTTAGAAGACTATATGATTTTAGTAACCTGTGTTTCAAGGGAGTAGTGTGACCAAAGGTGGGTAGAAGTCCTCAAGATTTCGTAAATACCAACGACTAGAGAAGGTCATAGAAATATTTTGAGAAATTAAATTTAAGGAGATTAAAGTAATAGTAGACTTTGGTTTTAAGGAATAGTTATGAATTAGAATTTCGAAGACAAAATTATTTTTAAGGTGGGTAGATTTGTAGCTCCCCTTCCCGTAAAATTTGAAATATTTTTATTTTTATATTTTCTTGATTTAAATGATAATTTTAGAGTTTTATAAATAATTATTTTGTTAATTATTACGGTAGGCATGGTTGAGAATTAGAGTACAAGACAACTAAGAATCATGGCACGGATAGTGCAGTGGCGTATTTTGACTAATGTTTAGCCATGGTAGGGGAATGCCAAGCCATATGTGGGTCCCAACTAGGAAAATCAGGCCAAGTTGCGACTTAACCTCTATAGATGTTTAATTATTAATTAATTAATTTATTGACGTATGGAAGACTAGGTTGTACCAAATTAGCCAGACTGGACCCGAACTGAGACCAGAGCCCATGTACCCGGGTAGTGTATCGAAGGACATCTATGTAGATGTATGGTTGGTATCTGTTTTATTTTATTTTGTGGCCTAGTAGGCCGTATTTCAAAATTATGGTTACATTCGAATTTCTTGTTATAATATATAAATATATATAATGATTTATTGACAATATACTAGGAAATTCCCTTAACAAATATTATTGGATTTTGGGATTTATCTAGATTGTATATATACATGTGTTTATATATAGATGTACGGATGCCTATTACATAATTGTAAAATATATACGTTCATTATCAATTATAAAATTTAGTTAATATAGTTTTGTGTTATGTAAAGTAATATATTAATTTATTGATAATTATAATAATATTTTATTGGATATGGAGAATAGTTGCAAAGAATATGTTTAGACTTTTGGACCTATTTATACATGTAGGAACTATATATATAAAGATAGATATATCCATATAGGTTACTATATATAAAAGATACAGAAATAGAAAAAGAAAAAGGAAAAGAATAGGAAAGCAAACCAAAGCCCCTAATCCCCTACTAAATCCCAACCCATGCAAACCCAGCTCGGCATAGTAAACCAAAGCCCCAAATCCCCTGCTAAATCCCAACCCATGCAAACCCAGCTCGACATAGTAAACCGAGCCCAGGCCCACAAAACGCATCCCAGCCCTTCCAATGGGCTGAGCCCAAGCTCAGCCGAGCAAGCCATGGGAAACCAACAGGGCCCCGAGCCCTTAGAAGTTCACAGTCGAACATATATATTCATATATGTAATGGAGTACAGCAACTCAAGACCTAAAACCTAGCCGCCTCTTCCTCAAAGCACCCTTCTTCCTCGTCTAAGAAAGCCACCTGCAACGTCGATTGGAGGTCGGAGATCGTCTCGTCATCATGACTAATCACCTTTCACTCCTTCCAAACCCCAAACTCAGCGCGACCACGATCAGCACACTAGTCTTCCATGTCCTGGCCACCTCGGTCATCTTCTTCGTCCCCATCTTGTGGACGCTCCTTCGAAATCGTCTGTTACCTGCACCGAGCAAGCAACCGCCCAGGCGTGCATTTCCGGACGCCTCGAGCCGAGCAACTGTCCCTCCTTTCGTCGAGACGAAGGCTGAGTCGAGGAAGGAAGCTTGCCTGTTCTCAGCACTTTCCTTCGACTTCTCCGCAGACCCTCACGACCCTGCCGCGAGCACAGTGCCATGCAACCAGTGTTGACCTCGACCAAGCCGTGCTTCCAGCAGACGTGTGCTAATGCCGCTGTTCATAGGAGAAGAACTGTAGCTTTTCTTAGGAAATGGGTAATTACATCTCTACCCTCATTAAGTTAAAGAGTACTTGGCATTATATTACCCGTGTTTCGAAGCAGCAGTAAATAGGTCATTTCATTTATAAATTTCATACATATAACCATGTTAATGTATGTTATAAAAGAATGAAATCATTCACTATAATGATTAACTATATATGGGTTAGATTGCTTATAACATATATGATATAGTTTCTGTTATATAAACAGGCTATATATTTTGTAGATATTAGGTATATTATATATAGATATACATATATTTCGTTGCATAATCACTGTATATATATGTATATTATTATTAAGAAATATGTTATATTATGTAAATATCTGTTAAGTATTTTGTTTCATTGTATATTAGGAAGAAGTTGTATATATAAAATATAATTATTATGTACATGGATATCTTTGATAAAGACTACAATAAATATCCTATAAATATAAAGAACAATTATTGGGTTACAAGAAGTTTTCCAATTACCTTGTGCACGCTCGTCGAATCGAGACGAAACTTGCGCCAACAGGACCGTATCATTTTTCTGGTCCTGCATGCCAAGTTTGGTCCGATTCTGAGACAGTTGATAAAATCACCGTTTTGCGGGCCCCACGGTTCCACTCAACGGGCAATTTTGTGCACGGCCCGCCGGAATCCAACTCTAGACATACGGATGGATTCGTATCGAAAAACCGGATCTGTAGACATATAGTTTGACGACTTTAGAGACCGTTGACTCTGGCACGCTTTTCGGTGCAAACGGGTCCAACGGCGGACACCATTTTTGCTCAAAATTACCGTTTTGCCTCTGTGTCCAGAATTGGACTTAAGGACAGGCAATCCTAGCTAATTTGACTATTCTGAGAACGTTGGTACTGTTTATTTCAGCATCTGGAGACTTCTGCATGTGTTGACTATGTCCATTTTAGGATTGCTATTAGATAATTATTATTTTTTGTTTTGTAAACCATTTTTGTTTATAGTTGTCTTTCTTTCTTATTTTGGGAGTTCAATTTTATACTTAATTTTGCTTGTTTTGACTTGCAACAAATACTGATGATGGAAAGTCGTAGGAAGTCATCTAAACTTTTAAAGGGGTTGATCTATAAATCAATTCATTTAATCACCTTTTGATTCGATCTATAATCGAATTATTATTTTTTGTCTTTAATAATTATTAGCCAAAATAAATTATAGAAATAAACTAATTATTAGTTGTTAACAAATTAAGATAAAATTAATGATTCTTAAGATAAGGGTTAAGGGTAGACCGATATAGTTTAGCATTTATCTAGATTTGGAACCTAAATCGTACCCTCTTTTGAATACAGTGAGAGGACTCGGGGCATTATCTCTTCTTAGCTCTGTACCCTATCTTGGAGAAGACAAGTACACTACCACTTTACGTTTTGTTCATGATTTCTAGTTGCATATTAGACTTTCATTACATGTTTTTTTTTACTTTTCCTACAAGTTGTTCTTTACAAGTTTCTCAAGTTGTATTTAGTATTCCTTAAGTTGTAGTTCTTACATGTTTCCAAGTTGTATTTTTCTCACACTTGCATGGGTTGGCAAAAAGTCTAGTTAACATGTAATCAAAGCCCGTAGTGTAGTACATGTATCCGAGCTTGACTGCACCTCTTGCACGTGTAGTCAATATCGTACCCCCAAGTTGTCTTTTTTTTTTATATGTTACATGTTCTCCTATTATAGCCGATCACATGTCTACTAGCTTTTCAAATCACTTTACATGTTTCATAACACTTGACATATTTTAACTTCTATTTTTTGTTGCAACTATATTTCTCTTGTAGTCTTTTCCTTATTTTCCATGTCTTCCATAATGTCAATTTCGTGTTGCAGTAACTATAAGTTGTAGGATTGTACTTTGCGCCTTTCTTGATTGGATCATTGCAGGTGAGTTGACCGAGGAGGAACTTATGTTCACATCTTACTATGGTCACACTGTGGATTTAGCTCACATCCCAGAGGATGATCCTGTTTGGGAATACCCTATAGCTTAGCTTACATTTCTTATTTGAACTTGGTTTGTAATAATTAGTTAACATTCTTTTGGACTAGATTTGTCACCAGTCTACGTTACCTTTGGGGATGTAACTAAATGGCATCTTTGGGACATATTCTCGTTTATCTCGATATATATGTTGTGTTTAAACTGATTCAATATAAATATCATTTTGAAGATAATTAGAGGTTTAGAACAGCTGACTAAGCTGTGTCTTACAGCGTAGGCTAGATGTGTCTGACTCATATCCGAATATTCAGGAGCGGATCGTGACACTAGAAGAATTAATATCGAAAGATTATATGAGGCTATTAGGTGGCCTAAGAATATTGGATAGGGTAGGAAAATTTGAGTTAGACTAACCTTGAAATAACCTCTAGAAGGCCAGGACTAAAAGGTTGACCAACATGTTTATGCATTTGACTAGCTCAGCCTCAACCTTTATCCAGCATGTAGGTAAAAAAAATGTTAGGGCATTGGTAAGATTATTATCGATTGCTAAGAGGATGTATATGACTTATATGAGTATAATAAAGAGCTTAGAGGACTAATAGGGATCATGCATTAACTGTGAATTTTTCTATCTATATGGTTAGTCATATATAAAAACTCAAGAGCCAAGTTAGAAGCCTTACATCTAAATTAGTAAAATATTGACATTATATGTAGTATTGGAGAAGTAGCATATCGTCCTGCATTGTCCCATCTCTAGAACGAGTGCATGATGTATTCAATGACTCGCAGTAGAGAAGGTATGTGACTGATCTCAGTCACGCGGTTGACAATTTCAAGATCACAGTGAGACCGAGTCTTTCATGTGAGAAGCAGTCAGTCTGGATACTGGATACCAGTGAGAACATATTGAGAGGGAAGGCTATCATATTAGTCCGGTAGCATGGAAGCATCACTCCCTAAGAAAATCTACTTGGAAGCATGAAGATTCCATACGAGAATGTTATCCGCATTTATTTGAGGAATCCGGTAAGATTCTAAAACTAACTTTTGTGCCATAATTTTGTAAGTTTTAGTTCTAGTTATAATATTAATTTCGATGATAAATTTTTTTAAGGTGGGTAGAATGTAAACCCCCTGATTTTCGACTAAGGACATTTGGGTTATTTTATTTTATTTTATTTTATAATTCATAAATAGGATGGTGAATATAACACTACATTTTTTATAGTTGACATTATTTAATAATAATGTGCATTTAATGTTATGACCCAAATTTATTTTTATAGTTCTTTTTAGCATCCACAAATGTTTGGAATAATATTTAAAATTGTTTGTTTATTGTTTCTAAAGTTTTTTTTTTCATTTTTTTAGTTACTAAAGCTATAATAAAAATTGCTATTACTAAACAACAACAAAGTTTTCCTCTCACTTAAATACAACAACACCTCCAACACCACCTACAACACCTACCGGTCCTTAATCCTATTTCACTCAAACCCAAACACACAATATCCAACCCAACAAATCAAAACCCAACTCTATTACCATGGGTCCCACCTTTACTAATTTTTCATGCATGAAAGCTTAGGAACAAAAAGCAACATCCGCGGCTAGAAATCGAAACCCCCATCTCTTTCCATTTAGCAACAGCCGACCCCTTCCTTTCCCCTCCCAATAACTTTCTGAAACCGTCGATCCTTTAATCCCCTCCATCTTGTAACTCCCATGACCCCTTCTTTCACCTTTATAACCCCTATTTATACTATATATTATTTATACTATATATATATATATATATATATATATATATATATATAGTATAAATAATATATAGTATAAATAGGGGTTATAAAGGTGAAAGAAGGGGTCATGGGAGTTACAAGATGGGAGTTACATATATATATATGTCGAACTTACTTAAGCCATCCAAGCCCTCGACTCCCAACCAACGGTAGCCTCGACGCCGTCAACCTCGCCGCACGTCGTCCGACATGATCCGACCGACCACAATATTCGTCTTCGACAAACTGCCGCTGCATGTCACCCCTGTGCACCACATGCCGACGACGACGTCCACAACCACTGCTCCCACATCGACTTTCTCATGCTCGAGCCCAAGTTTAAACAACAGCTTCACATAGGTGAGCTTTTGTTGTTTCTCCTGTATATTTTTGTTCAACTAAATTCCTAATAGGAAGATTAAGTAGCTATGCTGCCAATCACTGGAAGAAGATGGAAATAATATATAATAGCACACTATATATTATTTTTGTAAGATTCATAACAGAGAATGGTAGTTGGGTAATAGTTTTTACAAACTTTATTAAGAACAATCGGTTAAAGGGAGGTATGGATAGCAGTAGGCTATCTCACTATAGAAGAAGAGTTAGAAGAGGAGAACAATAGAAGTTTACTAATATGAAGGATGCAACAGCTTCACATATAGGAATTTCTTTTAGAGTTAAAGAAGAAGCAAATGAACAATAGTAGCATGCATAGTTTATGTTGATGAGCACATAAAAGAGCATTGGGATTCGAGCTTAGCAATTAGAAGGAAATTTTTTATTTATAGCATTCATTAAGTAGTTAATGTATACTTCATTCAATATTAATAGCCTTATCTATTGTGTGCATTGCGTGCATTGAATTCTACATTAGTTAATAATATCCATTTTATAAATAAACCCCTCCCCTTTAATCAATTACCAACCAAACCCTTTCCATCTCTCTTTATTTTTTAAGTATGATATTTTCAATAATCTCATTTTCTTTTGTAATGGTTGCAAAACTAGTCATATATAGAAATACCAGCTTATATAAGGCTACAATACACTTTGGGAAGTATTAATTCTATGGTATACTTATCATAGATCTAGAGTGAGAAGCCATAAGCCTAGGTTGTAATGTGTAAGTATTAAGTTTTATAGATAGCTAGCAATCAAGTACATATATGATCAATTAATATATTAGATTTTTGGTTATTTTTAGGACTTGAATCTGACTTCGGACACAAGCCCTCAGCATTTTCGGACAAATCCCCGAGCAAGTGTACCTTGCCATTGTTAGTTCTTGTTGTACTTTATTGTAGTTACTTTTCTTGCTTCATATTTAGCTTAGTTTATAGTTATTGTTATGTAGGATTTTCTTGATACTTTACATCTGAGCATATTCGGGTGTCAATGTTCGTATGAGGACATTAGGTATTGACCTTAGATATAGGGTTGCGTTGATTATCGTCTTACTTGAGACACAGTAGACCTAGGACACTGACACGATCATGAGACAGAATCCTAGACATGAAAGATTCATGGTTTTGACACTGTGATAGGTTACAAGATTATTTAGTTGACATTGTTAGTATTATCTGACATGACTTGATAGAATAGAACATGGGGTGGATGTCACGACCCGCACCCGAATATACGGGTACGAATACGTGGGCCACGCCCAGTCTATGCCGCAGTATCGACGGTAGAGCGCTGTCAAGTATACTATACTACAACATCTAAAGATCCATAACTAGAAATGTACTCATGTCACATCACGAAAACTAAGGAAGATAAGAC
>JANAVB010021798.1:8564765-8582265 GCA_029216955.1 Iris pallida | reverse complement strand
CGGAAGTCAATGCACGAGAGTTAATAGCATTAAAATCCAACCACGATAAAGAAATTTGTTTCAATACGATCTAAGTTGATCAACCTTCGAGTAAATTAGAATTTGGGCAAGATGGAGAATAAGATCAACGAAGGCTGGGCACGAGAATCCAAGGATGAAAATCCAAGACACAAAGGAATTTGAGGTCATCTAGAGTCTAGTCAGCAACCAAGACTCTTTGGCACGATAAACAAGACGACCAAAATTGATTGGTCATGGACAGAAGGGAATCAAAATCTTAACAGTATCGAAATTTAAGAAACAATTGAGTTATAAAAATTTCAAAAATTTTAGAGTTTTTAAGTGTAGATGACAGATGTAGATATGAGATAGTTGATTGGTGATCAAGACATAGCTAAACAAGCAAAGGAAATGACGGTAAGATGAGAAAATCATCATGCGATGGGGGAAAAAATAATGATAAACAAGAAATAATGGTAGAAATTATCTTGCTCAATTGGTAAAAGAAGTGAATCAACTTAAGATATGACCTGATAACCATACACGTCTATACAAAATCATGTTGCCAGAATTTACGCCACGCCAGTAAACATAGCTGTAATAAACGATAGAGTCCATAACTAAGGTATATACCCTATAATCATGTCATCTAGATTCCTTACCACGCCATCCGATATGGCTGCAAGAGAATCTAAATGCCATAACTAGGATAGTATATCCAAAATCAGGCTCCATGTCCTTATCAGGCTAGCTAATATGACTGCGATAATTTCTAAACTCCATAAATAAAGTAGACATTTGCCGTTCCTGTCGTCTCCATCAAATATGTTTATAAGGATATCTTAACTCAATCCTTAAAAACTTATCTTCAAATAGAATCAAAATCGAAGTCAACAATGAACGAACATCAAGATTTAAAATTCAACAACGAATCAAAGATAAGTAAATGGAAACTAGCGAAAATAGATTTCGAGATAGGATTCAGAAAAAAATTCTCAGGAGATGTCCAAAGGTACTATCTTGGTCAAGATAAAAAGAAATCATTGGAATATAATCTAAAACAATCCCAACCTGATATGAGACTAGCAAATCATATTCACGTCTCAACCTAGAAGATATAAGTCCAACTTATACCTTCTCTCTGGGGTCCACAAACTCATTCCAAGAAAGAATAAAGCTGATAACGGACAGATGTTTCAGAAATCAGGACAGACAAAAACAAATGAGAAAAGTTTCGAAAAGTTTGAAATAAGATTCTCAGGGGTCATCCCTGGAATCTACCAAGAGTTTCCTAATATGTGACTGAGTACCAAATTCCTAAAATATTCCATGACTCAACCTTAATACTAGGGCAGGCTCGCAGTAGTACAGAAAAGCTTAAGTACTACCACGACTTCGCATTAATTGCAAAGACTGACCTGTATGGACTACCACTAAAAATGTGTCACGACCCGCACCCGAATATACGGGTACGAATACGTAGGCCACGCCCAGTCTACGCCGCAGTATCGGCGGTAGAGCGCTGTCAAGTATACTATACTACAACATCTAAAGATCCATAACTAGAAATATACTCATGTCACATCACGAAAACTAAGGAAGATAAGACAAGAAATAATAACAATATCACTAGAACAACTAGAATCTACAATGATCATAATACAGGAAAATAGAGAAGGAACAACAAAACTAACTAAGGATAACTACCAGGCAACTCACATAGAAGAATAGTGAGATCCACCTCAGCTAGCAACATCATGAAGTCCAATACTGAGGGCATAACTACTCCTAAAATTTTGTCAACATATCCAGTCAGGATGGAACGAGTACATAAATCTCATAATAGATCTCAAGATAGGATAAAAGCCATAAGACTGTAAATAGAGCATATACAATAAAATCATGGAGTGTACATATATGTATCATGGCATGGTAAGCTGTAGAGCTAGAGCTAGAACAGGAAGTAGAACTGATCATGGTATGTACATAAATCAGGGTAAGCCATATATCCAATGTGTGTGAGTAGTAGTTTCAACTTGTGATCGGCTTGGGCACCTGTAAGTAACTGGCCTGGCTAGTCATAAGTGCGGTATATGACTAACACTGTTCGGGAATGCAAGATGGATTTGATCACAAGCATACGCTACTAATCCCCCACCCCCAACTTGTATAATGGATCCAAACAGGACACGTCTCTACACGGGATTCTATGAGAAGGGAGCAAGTCTTCTCTAGAATCGGTGACCATATATTGCACAAGAGCTACAAGGGAGCTTGCACAATACATCCCAAGCTAACAAGGAGTAACATCTCTCATCGAGATCCAGGAATACCAATCCGTGAGAACCATGTGTCAAGAATAAGTATATCTACACTAAGTACATGAATCATAACAGTTATCATAAATTGGGAAGAAGTTATCTGTCACGACCCGCACCCACTGTAAGGGTACGAGTACGTAACAGCGCCCAGCCTACGCCGCAGTGTCGGCGGTAGAACGCTGTTCTAAGTCTCTAACTAACCATCAACTCATGCAGTATATAATGTACTCATCATGATCAACTCCGAACGGAGGACAAGTATAAGATATGGTGTAACTCAATCACAGTCTAAGCACGATAAGATAACACAAAAATGTAACTAAGAATTTGAAGACAACAAAACTACTAATAAAAATAACAACAAACTCAAACAATCTCAAATACATCTCAAGTCCCAAATCTCTATATACAACTCCAGATCTAAACAGGAAAACTAAAACAAGACAGACTAACTAAACTTTCGATCACTCCTGAGTGTCGGGGCCATAGGTAGCTAAGCCATCTCCTCAGTAAAATGTAGGGCATGTGTCCTCAGGGCAATCATCTGTAAAATTTTCAACAGGTCCAGTCAGGACAGGAACGAGCACATCTCATCTAGAAAACCTAAGTAAATGACAGAGAATTATAAAGCAGTTATAGACAGTTGTATTGATGAAAATGGCAGTTTATATTCAGGTGATGGTAAGAAAGACAGATAAAGTGCAAGAAAAGAAAATAACTAAACAAGAGAAGAATCATAGCAATAAAGACTGTAAAAATAGAACTAGCTGAACCAGGGTAATATGATATAAAATCCAGACAACAATGTAGACCAGTGTAACTCCAATGTAAGTCCAGTACAGGATGAATCTTATACAAGATGAATCCAGTAAGGAACGATTCCAGTTATAGTGATCAATAATTCCAGGGTGAGTCCAGCCTATACTCTAGCAGTGTGTTTTAAAATATCGAGATCGACATGTAAACGGCTATAAGTAATCCGGCACATCACACACCTGGCCGGGTGTGAGATGGCTATCATTCCAGTATGATTCCAGCAAAAGGGTGATTCCAGAAATAGGGTATGTCTATATGTCTTACTCTAGTATTTCCTCTCCCAGCAAGTGAATCCAGAATTACGACACAATGATTCAAGATGAGTCCAGCCAATAATATGAAGATACCAGTAAATGATTCCAGCAGGTGATTCCAGTAATAGAAGCCATGATGATACCAGTAATAGAGGCCAGAAAATAAATGTGTGTCATATACATGAATCCAGAAATATCCACACGTGTTGTAACAGAGAATCGCATACAACTAACTAGAACTGAAGTACAGTAATTGACAAGTAAATGAGAGAACTATCAGAGAATGCACTTGCCTGACACTCTGAAAAGAGTAGTGTAAAGTCAGATGTCTGCACCGGAGTCACAATGTCCTAAATAGAGCAGTACAAGTTATAATGTGTTTAAAATAAGATAATGATATTTATGATACAATCTACATGATTTCTAGACCGATCTAGGTCAAAGTCAACTCTAAGTCAACCCTGGTCAATTGTCTAGGTCAAACTAGGTCAACCTACAAGGCTAACTAGGTCAACTGTCTAGGGCTTGGTCAAACTTTAGTCAACACATTCTTATAGGCTTATTTGGTCAAATCTAGGTCAATCCAAGATACACTAACTCATTCTAACCCATAGACTAGTGTAACTTAGATACCATATATACAATTATCATATATTTATAAATAGACCCAACTAATATTTAACTAAGCCCTTAGTCTAAACATGGATTTCCTCTAAGGTAACCCACATACACACAAACTCACATGTAAAGGTCAAGTGGCCAAAACACATATAGGCCAATGAAATATCTATTTCATAAAACACTATCACACTATACATGTCACACATATATATATTACATTACACATTGGTTATATATATATATATATATATATATATATATATATATATATATATATATATATATATATATACATACACATACATAGAGATTGATATGTAAGTAAGGCAATGTGTGTGTGTGTGAAAATGGCGTCACAAGATATGTGTGTGACTGATTGTTAACAGGAACTGTGGTGTCAAAGTGTGGATTGGTGTGAGAGTGTGTGTTACCTGTGCTCATGAGGTTCCTGAAAAATAGTAGAATACATAGGAAAAATCAGTGGAATACATATGTGCTCATGTGTGTGTGTGTTAGGCAGCACTGGACAGTGTATGTGTAGCATGAGTGAGCCAATGTGTGGGTGTTTCAGGAATAGGAATCAATGGAAAAAACAGTGTCAAGATTTCCCAGGTTATCAATGAGGGAAAACAGGGAATGGGGGTTTCCATTTCAGTTCACAGGTTATAATGTGGGAAAAACAGAAAATCTAAACTCAGTTCAGACATTTCCTACATCTCAGTTCAATTTTTGTGTGCGTTTGTGTTTATAGGAGAACACCATATTCTCAGCTTTGGAGACATGTGTGTGTGTTAAGCATGAGAGAAAGTAGAGTGTTAGGAATCAGCTAAACACATGAATGGTCCATTCCATTCCAGTTTACAGTGCTCTAATAACCATTAAAAGTCTGGAAATTAATCTCAGGTTCTATAGTATTGCAATGAATGGGATATGCAATACACTCTCAGGTTTATCCCTTCTTGGTACAACATATTATCAAGACAACTAATACCAGGTGGGATACATAAGTCCAAAGCTCACCAAGACACTAGTGCTCAACACCTGATATTACTCAAGTATTCCAACCTTCACATCACTCTAATATGCAGGCAGAGGTTTAATAGATTGCAGGAAGTTCTGGAATGTAGGTGCAAGGAATTCATGTGTAGGCAATATACCATGCATATGTAGGGCAAGATGAGGATGCAGTGAACCAAGGTAATGTAAGGAAGGGCAATGTTCAATACAGGACATGGCAACCTGCCTGTACACCCTCTAAAAGAGGCAGGACATAGTGAATAGGTGATGCAATAGGTCTGAACTCCTTATACAGTGAACAAATGCCAGTAAACTATCATTGGAAATCAATTGAATATTCAAAATTCAGTTAAGAAAATCATTTCTCAGGAAATCTAACAGTTCAAAATCAGTCCAAAACCCCAATTGACAGTTCATTCAGTTTCTGGAAATGAATTCGAAGGCAAACTCCAATCTTAACCAACAACAACTTGATACCAAAACTTAGATATATACAACATGTAATCCTAACAATATGCATATCAAATTCAACCCTACACATGAAATTCGGTTAACACATTAATCAGTGAAACAAAGCTCCTATCCTGAATTCCCATCTAACTGACAGTTCTCAGGAATGTGTCTCAAAATGTAACAGTGTGTAATAGGAATTTGAAGAGTGTCATGTATGTGTGTGCATATGTGCAATCAGGTTTCTTGTGTGTACATGAGTGAATAGGAATCATCACAGGTTCCAAGTCTCAGTTTTGCACAACAGTTGTATTCTCAGAGTACACAAAATAGTGCATTCAAGTAGGTAATTTCATATGCATATGGTGAACAACAACACAAGGTAATCAGTAAAAAGAAACAGTTAACTCCTACATTAATCTCAGGAAAAATCAGCAGCCAGTTTATCATCAGGACATGCATTCAAAATCCATATTCAGCCCAAAACATGCATTCCAATAGCCCAATTATGTGAAATGTGTCTCAGTCATTGCAACATATAATTTATCATGAATCTACACTAATTATAAATTCAAGAATCAAATAAACTCTGAATAAAAACGACAGAACACTTCGTATCAGGGAAGAATATAAGGAACCCTAAAATTGGGATTCAAATTATAGCAAACAGCAAATTAATGAACAAGGAAGTGTCGTGCACATGTTAGGGTGTTGTACAGGTCATTTCGTGTCCACATAAGTCGACACAAAGTGTCTAAATAGTAAAAATCATGTTTCAGGAAAAATCCGTATCAGCAGCCTCGTGCAGGCGGTACTCGACCCCGTGGACACGACACAGGGTGCCATTGGCCACGTGCTCGTGTCCACGCGTTCGCCAAGTATAGGGGGACATGCTCATGTGTCTGCAACGTGTCCACGACACACGCGTCGCGTGTATGAGACACGTATCAGTCGTATTTTCTGCGCGCGTGTGCGGGTGTGGAATTTCAGTGTGGGTTGAAAATCTCTCGAACCACTCAATCAAATCCTCTAAAATTTTACGTGCATGGTGTCAGTCACTAGGCCTCTGTGTCCACCAATTTTCAGGGCCTGAGTCACCGTGTCGTGTCCTGTGTCAACCCCAATCAGCAGGGCACTGAACCGAGCCAGTGCGCAGCGTGTCCAATACAGATTTGGATACGACAAGGAAACTGATTCGTGCTCAGTCAACCACGAAATCAATATGTATATATAATACAACAAATCTATTTAAACACTTTTCAAAAATACAAATTTTAAACCCTTTGTGGCATTTAATCAAACACACAGCAGTACAACTGATACGTGTCCGATACGGACACGAAATGAATCCACCTTGACACGAAACCAAGTCCTACAGTTTGGGGACACCTAGGGCTTCCTAAATATGCAATTAGATCTAGAAATTACTGAGTTTAGGGTTCAATTACCTATTGGTGAAATTCCCAAGAAAAGCTTCAAAAGAGGGAAATCTCCTTGCTAGCCAATATCCCCAAATTGATTCAAACCTGAGATTTCTCTCCATGAACATAAAGTAGGGATCAATTAGAAACCAATGCAAAAGATTTGAGCCAAAAAGGAGTTGAAATGAGGAAGTTATGGATTGGGGAAGAAGGCTCTTACCTCTTTCTTCAAACTTGTAAAAATTTAATAAAAGAGGCAAGAACATGGAGGAGAATATTTATAGGGAAGGGGGAGCCCTAGTGGCTGGTCATAAGTGTAAAAATTTAGGGTTAGGGTTTCCTAAATTGGCCCATGGGCTTAAGTTATGGTTAATCAAGTCATGAAGTCATAAGCCATTTCATGAAATCATAAACCATGACTTAAATGCACTAAACCAAATCCCCTCATTCTAAAATTAGTTTCTAATGACTAAATGTAGGTTAACCTAAGTTAGACTAGGGTCACTATGGCTAGGGTTAGCTTCTAGGCTAGTTCACTAGGTCTCAACAAGTCAAGGTCAAACTAGAACTCACCAATCCAACAAATCACCAAACAATTCAAATAAGTCAAAATGACCAAATTAACCCTAGGCCAAAAATGATAATTAAGTCATCCTAATAACATGGTTAGGCTCTAGGTCATGCAGTCTCTCAGGTTTCACTAGCAGCACATCAAAATCACAAGTCATGACTTAAACCAGTTTTTAAATAGTTTAAAAATAATTAAAAATCACCAAAAATCACCATGTGAAATAAATATCAATAAATAATAATTATAATTACAAAATTTCAAAAATACCCTCATCTGGAAAACTGGGTGTTACATTATCAGAGAATGTACTCGCCGGTGATATGATATAATATGTCAACTGGATCCAATGCAGCGCCTCGAGGACCTATAGATGGAATACTGTATCAATATAAGGGTTTGGAAGTAAAACCAAGTCATACTAAGTCAAACTAGATCAAGGCAAGTCAAAGCAAGTCAAACTAGGTCAATCTAAGTCAAGGGTTGACTTACAGTTGACTTTTGGTCAACTGGTCAACTCTGGTCAACCCTAGGTCAACTCTAGGTCAAACTTGACTAACGTTGACTAACAGTTGACTTTGGGTCAACTGGTCAACTGTCACGCCCCAGAACCAAAATACTGGAGAGCGGGGGCAGACATAGCCAGCTACATATATGAAATGGAATCCATCTCGCTATACGGTCACGGCTGTCTAGATTAATTATACAGGTCATGTCATGTCAGGTAGCCGTCGCAACAGCTATTCGAGATAATCATGTCAGGTTATCATGCCAAGTGTACTTGTCAGGAGTGCGCCACGATGGGCCACTATCAGGTCATGTCAGGTTATTATGTCAGGAGTGCACCACTACGGGTCACTATCACGTCATGCTCAATAATCGATTCCAAACATATCAAGTAAATTCGTGATTATCAAGTTCAGGACAAAAGGCGTAAGGATATAAAATGGACGTTAAATATCTAATAAAATATCAATATACAGGGCTATAGAAGATCCAGGATAAGTAGGGTCAGGTCCAGTTGCGCCTAAACATCAGGTTGCGCCTGAGTCAGACTGCGCTCAAGTCAGGCTACGCTCAAGTCAGGCTTCGCTCAAGTCAGGCTATGCTCAAGTCAGGCTACGCTCAAGTCAGGCTACGCTCAAGTCAGCGTATGCAAGACATACGCTTCCAAAAGGCAGCGTATGGACTCCATACGACTCCTTATCATGGCAGCGTATGAGGTCCATACGACTCCTCATCAAGGCAGCGTATGTACTCCATACGACTCCTTATCAAGGCAGCGTATGTACTCCACACGACTCCTTATCAAGGCAGCGTATGAGGTCCATACGACTCCTCATCAAGGCAGCGTATGAGGTCCATACTACTCCTTGTCAAGGCAGCGTATGAGGTCCATACGACTCCTCATCAAGGCAGCGTATAAGGCAGATTACGCTGCGCTAAAGAGCGCGTGCAGCTCAGTGACGCAAGCTAAAAAGCTCGCGCACTGCTCACTGTCTTCTCCAAATCAGCAAGAACTCCATGGTTTGAACCCAAAGCTTCAAAAGTCCATAACTTGGTCAAAATAAGTCCAAATCCAACTTTTCAAGGGTCAAAATTGGGTAGAATAAAATTCTCTACAACATGGAACCATCAAAACTTGAAAACAAAGAAGTTTGATAGATCAAAACCACCAAAATTCGAAAATAACTAATTTCTAGATCTACAAAAATTAAAGCCTCAAAATGGAAAATGACAAGTTCTAATGTGTCTTAGAAACATGAGGAGATGCTAATGGAACAATAAAAATGGGCTCTCTTGTGGAAGCAAGTTGCACTTGCCTAGACCTCTCTCTCCCTCTTTTTGGTAGGTAAGGATGTAATGGTGGAGAAGATGATAAATGAAGAGAGAGAAAGGAGAAGGGTTAATAAATGGTAGTGGTGGTGGTAGGTAGGTAGGGGATTCACCCCTTGGTTCATGATGAACCAAGAGCAATCCCAAACCGAACCAAGCCAACCCAAACCAAGAATAAAACAAGCCCATGGAGGAAATTAAGCAAGGAAATCATGCAATACAAGAATAAATACGTATACGTATTCCAGAAATACGTAATACGAACCATAGGCATTACAACTCTACCCACCTTAAAAGAATTCCGTCCTCAGAATTTAATCAAGAGGCTAGAGGAGCAATGACAAGCTACATTAATCACATGCAAGCTATAACTAGGCAGACAATCACTCATTCAAGCAAGGAATCGAAGGCATGAGGCATAAGAAGACATTATACCTCACGAGTCAAACAAGTCGGGATATCGCGATCGGATATCATCCTCACGCTCCCACGTTGACTCCCCCAAAGAGTGATGACCCCAAGCAACTCGGACTAACTTGATAGTCTTGTTCTTGAGGATCTTCTCTCTTCGGTCCAATACAGACACGGGCCTCTCCTCATACGAAAGGTTGGTACCAACAACCAATTCCGAATGATCCAGGATGTGGCTCGGGTCCGGGATATACCGTCGTAATTGGGATACATGGAACACGTTATGTACCTCGCTTAGCGACGGTAGAAGAGCGAGACGATAGGATACATCTCCTACTCGCTCCAGAATGTCAAACGATCCTATATACCTAGGACTAAGCTTGCCCCGTACGCCGAAACGAATAACGCCACGGTTAAGCGAAATCCTCAGGAATACATGATCGCCGACCGAAAACTCGAGAGGGCGCCGATAAGAATCGGCCCAATGGCGCTGGCGATCTTGGGCAACTCGAAGATGATCTCTGACTCGCCTGACCACTTCAACTGTCTGGGCAATCATTTCTGGACCGAGCATCTGTCTCTCTCCAACATCATCCCAGGCTAGCGGGGATCTGTACTTCCTACCATACAGTACCTCGAACGGTGCCATCTGGATACTGGCCTGAAAACTGTTGTTGTACAAGAATTCCACCAGGTGCAAGTGATCTTCCCATGAACCACTGAAGTCAAGTGTGCAAGACCGCAACATGTCTTCAAAAGTCTGGATCGTGCGCTCCGACTGGCCATCTGTCTGCGGGTGATATGCTAAACTGAACTGGAGATGAGTTCCCAAACTCTCTTGCAAGCTACGCCAAAAGTGCAACGTAAATCTTGAATCTCGGTCCGAGGTGATACTGACTGGCACACCGTACAATCTGGCAATCTGCCTGAGGTACATCTCTGCTAACTGAGCCGTCGACTGACCAACTCTGAATGAAAGAAACTGAGCCACTTTCGTGAGCCTGTCAACTATAACCCAGATAGCATCTCTACCAGCTGGGGATCTAGGCAGTCCAGTCACAAAATCCATGGTCACATGCTCCCACTTCCATTCTGGAATCGGTAAGGGCTAAAGAAGTCCAGCCGGTCTCTGATGTTCGGCTTTAACTTGTTGGCAAACCAAACACCGAGAGACAAACCGAGCTATCTCCCGCTTTATGCCATTCCACCAGAAATGCTGCCGGATATCACGGTACATCTTCGTACTGCCGGGATGGATGGAATACTGCGAACTGTGCGCTTCTGACATGATCTCCTGCCGGATATCTCCGCTGGGTACACAAAGACGCTTACTATGTCGAAGTGTACCATCCTCATAAATATATAACTCTGGTCTTCGTCCTGTCTCACACTCTGTTCTGAGTCGCTGAAGCTTAAAATCTGCCGACTGCGCCATCCGGATCCTCTCGACTATAGTGGACTGAACTTGCATACTGGCCATCAAGGCCACACTGGAAGGGAGAACAACTTTAATACCCATATTCTGAAGATCTGCTAACAGCTCTGGTTGCGCTGTTAGAAAATAAACTCCCGCTCTCCTGCTCAATGCATCCGCAACAACATTGGCCTTCCCAGGATGATACTGTAGGTTGACATCATAATCCACAAGAAGCTCCAGCCACCTTCTCTGACGCATGTTAAGATCCTTCTGGGTGAAAACATACTTCAGGCTCTTGTGGTCAGTAAAAATCTCTATCCTGTCTCCATACAAGTAGTGCCTCCACAACTTAAGTGCAAACACCACTGCTGCCAGCTCTAAGTCATGGGTTGGGTAATTCCTCTCATGATCACGAAGTTGTCGTGACGCATAAGCTATTACCTTCCCATGCTGCATCAGAACACATCCTAAACCTCTGCCTGAAGCATCACAGTACACTGAGAATTCTTCGGTCCCATCTGGAAGCGTAAGAATAGGAGCTGTTATCAGGCCTCGCTTCAACTGCTCAAAAGAACTCTGACACTCTGCTGTCCAAGCAAACTACGTATCCTTGCGGGTCAACTGCGTCAATGGCGCTAAAATTCGAGCAAAATCTGAAACAAACCGCCGGTAGTAGCCGGCCAATCCAAGAAAACTACGAACCTCTGCAACTGTGCTGGGCACTGGCCATGACTCAATAGCCATAATCTTCTGGGGATCCACTTCAACTCCTCCTCGAGTGATGATATGACCCAAGTACGAAATACGATCGAGCCAGAACTCGTATTTACTGAACTTGGCATATAACTGGTGCTCTCTGAGGATCTGAAGAACTATACGGAGATGCTGCTCATGCTCCGCCTCACTCTTGCTGTAGACCAAAATGTCATCCAAGAACACAATCACAAACTGATCCAAGTAAGGCATGAAGATGCGATTCATGAGGTCCATGAATACTGCCGGCGCATTGGTTGCTCCAAAAGGCATAACAAGGAATTCCCAATTCCCATATCTCGATCTAAAAGCTGTCTTCGGGATGTCCTGCTCTCTGACTCTGATCTGATGATAACCTGAGCGCAAATCAATCTTCGAGAATACTGAAGCCCCCTTGAGTTGATCAAACAAGTCATCTATCCTCGGAAGAGGGTATCTGTTCTTGATTGTCACTGAGTTCAAGGTACGATAATCAACACATAACCTAGACGTACCATCCTTTTTTTTACAAGAAGCATCGGGGCTCCCCAAGGCGATCCACTAGCACGAATGAATCCCTTGGTTCTGAGTTCTTCAATCATCTTGTACAATATCTCCAACTCTGACGGCGCCATCCTGTAGACTCTCTCTGACACTGGGGCTCTCCGGGAATCAAGTCTATAGTGAACTCGATCTCCCGCTCCGGAGGCATACCTGGAAGTTCTTCTGGGAAAACATCTGGAAACTTCTCGACTATCCTGGGCAACTGAACTGCTGCTATTGCCATCCGTAATACTGGAGGAGATGACTCAACTTCGCCTCGGGAGAAAGAAAACTCCGGCTCGCCTGGAATGCTAAAAACAACCCTGCCAATGTGGCAGTCTATCCTAGTATACTGGTTCCTCAACCAATCCATCCCTAGGACCACATCATAATCGGCCATCGGGAACTCTATCAATCTAGCGAGGAATTCTCTACCGCTAACTACGATCCGACACGAGGAAAACACTCTATCTACTCCCACAAGTCCGTTACCAGTAAGTATATTAAGCCTTACTGATAATGACTCGGGCTCCAATCCTACCCGTGTTGCGAATCGTGCAGACATAAATGAATGCGATGCACCAGAATCAAATAAAGCTGAAGCTGGAAAGGAGTTGACGAGAATAGTACCTGCCACTACCTCTCCTGTTGCCAATCCTTCCTCCACGGTCATCACCATAGCCTGACCGTGCCCTCGGAGTGCTGGTCCCCTCTACTGAAATCCTCGCTGCCTGCTCTGACTCTGGGCTTGGACTTATGCATACTGCTGGGGGTTCTGCTGCTGGAACACTTGGGTCTGAGGCGGCAAGGGCCTCGACAATGGATACTGCTGCTGCTGGACCGGAGCTGGTCCTCTCACCGAAGAGCTAAAAGGTTGGACGATGATGAACCACCCCTATTCGGGCAGGATCCAACCCTATGGTATGGTGCTCCACAAGCCAGACACAATCCCTGTACCCTGCGATATTCTGCCACCACATGGCCTGGCTTTCCACAATGAGAACAACCCACTGCGGAAGATTGCTTCTGCTTCTGCTGCTGAGGGTGCGTCGGAGTTGAATGCTGAACCGACGTTACTGAGGCCGCTCGCCTCGGAGCTCCAATAGTCAAAGCCCTGGCTGCCGGGGCCGATGCTGAAGACTGATTCATCTGGCCGTGAGATCTCTTCCGACCTCCGGCCCTATCCACAATCCTCTAGGAGGTAAACTCATGCCTCCGGGCTGCTCTCAAGACTGCATCAAAAGTCTGATGCTCAAACTGCTCAACTGCCAACAAGATCTCCAGGTGAAGTCCCTGCTGGAACCGCTGGGCTCTATCATACTCGGTTGCCACCAAAGTAGGAGCAAACCGACTGAGTCTGGAAAACTCGGCCGCATATCCGTCGATCATCCTGCCTCCTTGCTTCAGATTGGTAAACCTCGTCTGCAGATCATACCGAGCCACGACATCGAAATACTTGGTCTGGAATCTCTCTCTGAATACTGCCCAAGCAATGGGTGCTGCTAATCCAACGGCCTGTGCTGCCCACCAGCTGCGGGCAAGATCTAACAACTGCAGGCGCACAACGGCCACCTTCTCGTTCTCTGGGGTCCTGGCTGCTTCTAGAATCACCTCTGTGTCCTGAAGCCATGCATCTGCTGCGATACCATCTTCACTACCGTCGAAGAATGGAGGGTTCAAGCGCTTGAAGCTGTTGGCCGCGCTGTTACCCTGATGACCACCCCGGGTTAAAGCATCCGTCACTGCCTGGTGCAAGGCATCTCCACGCCGGTCTTGGGAAGCTATCAAGGTCCTGACGAGTCCTACCAAAGTGCCGTCATCATGTTCTACAGGTTGAACTGGCTGGACTGGTGGCTCTCCGCCAGAAGGCACGACTCTGGAGGCTACTCCGGAATGTTGGGCTTGATCTCCAGGTTGCTGCTGGTCCGCGGGAGGTGCTCCGCTTTGCTGGTCGGTAGGACCTCGAACAATGTCGCTGAAGAAGACGACATAGGGAACAATAAGGAAGGGCCAGGACAGATCAACGATACAAGCATATGATCAGGACAAGAATCCAGGGATTCAGAAGATACGAGCAGAGATCAAGGATGAATACTGATTGACACATCTATTCGGTAAACCCTCACATATCTTGATTTACAAGCCCTGCATGGGCCACCACTTAAACCATGTCACGCCCCAGAACCAAAAAACTGGAGAGCGAGGGCAGACATAGCCAGCTACATATATGAAATGGAATCCATCTCGCTATACGGTCACGACTGTCTAGATTAATTATACAGGTCATGTCACGTCAGGTAGCCGTCGCAACAACTATTCGAGATAATTATGTCAGGTTATCATGCCAAGTGTACTTGTCAGAAGTGCGCCACGATGGGCCACTATCAGGTCATGTCAGGTTATTATGTCAGGAGTGCACCACTACGGGTCACTATCACGTCATGCTCAATAATCGATTCCAAACATATCAAGTAAATTCGTGATTATCAAGTTCAGGACAAAAGGCGTAAGGATATAAAATGGACGTTAAATATCTAATAAAATATTAATATACATGGCTATAGAAGATCCAGGGTAAGTAGGGTCAGGTCCAGTTGCGCCTAAACATCAGGTTGCGCCTGAGTCAGACTGCGCTCAAGTCAGGCTACGCTCAAGTCAGGCTACGCTCAAGTCAGGCTACGCTCAAGTCAGCGTATGCAAGACATACGCTTCCAAAAGGCAGCGTATGGACTCCATACGACTCCTTATCATGACAGCGTATGAGGTCCATACGACTCCTCATCAAGGCAGCGTATGTACTCCATACGACTCCTTATCAAGGCAGCGTATGTACTCCATACGACTCCTTATCAAGGCAGCATATGAGGTCCATACGACTCCTCATTAAGGCAGCATATGAGGTCCATACGACTCCTTGTCAAGGCAGCGTATGAGGTCCATACGACTCCTCATCAAGGCAGCGTATGAGGCAGATTACGCTGTGCTAAAGAGCGCGCGCAGCTCAGTGACGCAAGCTAAAAAACTCGTGCACTGCTCACTGTCTTCTCCAAATCAGTAAGAACTCGATGGTTTGAACCCAAAGCTTCAAAAGTCCATAACTTGGTCAAAATAAGTCTAAATCCAACTTTTCAAGGGTCAAAATTGGGTAGAATAAAATTCTCTACAACATAGAACCATCAAACTTGAAAACAAAGAAGTTTTATAGATCAAAACCACCAAAATCCGAAAATAACTAATTTCTAGATCTACAAAAATTAAAGCCTCAAAATAGAAAATGACAAGTTCTAATGTGTCTTAGAAACATGAGGAGAAGCTAATGGAACAATAAAATGGGCTCTCTTGTGGAAGCAAGTTGCACTTGCCTAGACCTCTCTCTCCCTCTCTTTGGTAGGTAAGGAAGTAATGGTGGAGAAGATGATAAATGAAGAGAGAGAAAGGAGAAGGGTTAATAAATGGTAGTGGTGGTGGTAGGTAGGTAGGGGGTTCACCCCTTGGTTCATAATGAACCAAGAGCAATACCAAACCGAACCAAGCCAACCCAAACCAAGCCAACCCAAACCAAGAATAAACCAAGCCCAGGGAGGAAATTAAGCAAGGAAATTATGCAATACAAGAATAAATACGTATACGTATTCTAGAAATATGTAATACGAACCACAGGCATTACATCAACTTTGGTCCAGTTCTAGTCAATTTAGGCTACGGTTGACTTTCGGTTGACTTTTGGTCAAAATAGTCAAGTGTGGTCAACCAAGGTCAAAACTAGTCTAACCTAGGTCAATGTTGACTCTACTTCGACGTTCAGTCAAAGCAGTCAACTATGGTCAAATAGGGTCAAAGCTAGTCTCTATAAACATGTACAGGGTCAACACATTTAATTTTAGTGGTTGTGAAATCACTGAATCGATGGATCTCAAAATACCACAAAAGGAGAAAGATTATAATAATATGGTAAAAACTTACAGATGTTGTCGGATGGTGAAACAACCATTACCAACATGTCTAGAATGGTCGAAATAGCTAGAATAGCCTGTCCATAAGTCCAATTTGGACACAGGGGCAAAAAGGTAATTTCGGATCAAAATGGTATCCGTGTCGGACCCATTTTACATCAAAAAATGTGCTGGAATAAAAGTGCACTAAACCTAACAAATTATACGTCCACGAATCCAGAATGACGATACGAAACCAACGGTATATCCAGAATTGGATTCCGTTGACCTGATCTCAAATTGGTCCGTTGACCGGGACATTGAAATCCGATTACACGAAAATGTGTGTCAGAGCCAATGTCCTCAAAACTCAGCAAATTATATGTCAACGAGACCAGAATGACGATACGAACCCAATGGTATATCCAGAATTGGATTTCGATGAGCCGATCTCAAAATGACCCGTTGACCCGGATATTGGTATCCGACTTGCACCGAAATGCGTGTCGGAACCAATGTCCACTAAAACCTAGCAAATTATATGTCAATGAGTCCAGAATGACGATACAAACTCAACGATATATCCGAAATTGGATTTCGATGAGCCGGCATCAAAAAGCCCCGTTGACCCGGACTACGGGGCCCACTTTGCACCGAAATACCGCCATGGCCCACGTCCTCCAAATCTAACCCAACTTATATGAAAATATGCCAAAACGACGCCATGAGTCTACTGATGGCGTCAGAATTGAATCTGGAGTCCCATGTTCAAAATAGAATTTTACAAGTTAGAAATTAGAATTTGGACGGCCAACTTTGGCGTCGAATTCAACCAATCAAACAAGCTCACAATAAAACAAACTGGAGGGGTAGGAAGAGGGTTATACCAGCTTCGCACAGGAACTGGTAGCGCACCAACTGGGCTGGCGACGAGAGAGTTACGAGCTGACAAATTCGGTTCCACGAAACTGTCCAAAAATAGTTCAAATTAAAACGTCAACTTGGTGGCGGTTTTGATCTATCAAACGATGAAATTAACGGATGAAATTTCAGGGGAGTGAAGAGCTATAACCGAGATTGTGACAGAGCAAAGAGTTCGCCGATCCAACGGTAGGAGTTCTCAAAAAAATATGTGCGAAGTCGTTGCGACGGAACGCCATT
>JANAVB010021798.1:8445730-8536871 GCA_029216955.1 Iris pallida | reverse complement strand
AAAAAACTTGTCACGACCTGCACCCGATTTTCAGATGCAAGCTCGTGAGCAAGCCAGCTACGTATCAAATGGACTCCAGCCCAACTCGAATACGTAAACGCTGTCAAGGCTATGGTATACTGCCAAATTATGGCAAACAAATCTATATATCAATCCACAATATGAAACATGAATGAACACTATGGGTCGTGGTCTGCAACCCACTAGCATATATGTTCGATAAGACTCTAAAGAAAGTAACAAGAGTCTAAACTGAATCAGGAAACATGATAAAGTAAGAAAGCACGAAAAGATAACAACGTAATAATGATACGTAAATCCCACAAGCATCGTAAATCCTCCGCCATCCAGGACTACTAGCTAACTCCATGCAATCGCTAAACCTGAAGAGATTATCAGTTCCTCAGAGGACATAGCAAGATACATAATATACATGCCTATCTAACAGTTTTATCATGCACAAGAAAATAAACAAGAAAATAGGAACATGACAAATGACTACGAACATGAACACGAACACTAACACTAGAACAACTACGTATAAATGAACTGCCGGATAAACGAATACACGAGATCAATGGAAGAACCAAACCCTCATCCTGAGTGTGGACTCACGGGTTTGAACTAAGCACTAACCCTCGTCCCGAGTGTGGACTCTCTGGTTAGCTCACGACAAGATACCCTCGTCCCATGTGTGGACTCTCTGGTGTAATTGGTCAACCCTCGTCCCGAGTGTGGACTCTCTGGTGCCATTGATCACGACAAACACCCTCGTCCCGTGTGTGGACTCTCTAATGCACCAAACAACCCTCGTTCCGAGTGTGGACTCTCTGGTTTTATAAAATGATAATCAAGGCTATGGTAGTTCACTATACGTACTCGTTCTATGACACGACTCAAGCAGGTACTGACGAGAAACTCCAAGTGTGAACCACAAGACCAAACATGAACACGGCTATATGCAATGTAACAACTCAAAAGAATAAAATACGAAAAGCACATGCCCATAAACAATCAAAACTGGAAATGAAATACAATGCATGTAAATAAAACTGTAAAGGAAGGCAAGGTATACTTGCCTGGAGTTTGCACGCAGATCCAACAAAATATAGTCAACTGGTGAGCCGTAAAGTCCAAATCACCATAACTGTCTCCGAAAGCTGAAACAGACATTGTCAACATTCTCAGAATAGTCAAATTAGCTAGGATTGTCTTTCCTTAAGTCCAATTCTGGACACAGTGGCAAAACGGTAATTTCGGGCCAAAATGGTGTCCGCCATTGGACCCGCTTGGCACCGAAAAGCGTACCAGAGTCAATGGTTTCTAAAGTCATCAAACTATATGTCTATAGATTTGTTTTGATGATACGAACCCAACGGTATGTCCCATTGTGGATTCCGGTGGGCCGTGCACAAAATCGTCAGTTGAATCGGATCGTGGGGCCCGCAAAACGGTGATCCAATCAACTGTCTCAGAATCGGACCAAACTTGGCATACAGGACCAAAAAAATGATACGGTCCTGCTGGCATAAGTTTCGTCTTGATCTGACGAATGTGCACGAAATAATTGAGAAATTTGCACAGAGGTCGATACGGTGAATTTCGACGGATACGCATCAAATTCGTCACGCACACGCGACCAATTTGAATTCCGCAAAAGCCCACACGTCCACGAAGCCGTTATACACCTTTCGATGCCTTCGGTTCGCGACCACGTCGCCCGGATTGGCGGGACGCACGTCGTATCGAAGGTTTTTCTAGTTTTGAAAACAGATTTTTAGAAAACTTTGGGATCAAATAACTTCCTACATGCTTTACGAATTTAGAGTCTATAAAAGGTGTTGTAATCCTGTATATGTTGTCTAAAAAAGTTGTTCAAATAGATTTCTGAATAGGTCAATGGATTGGTAGGAATTTTTCTTCCAAGTTGGAAGTTTGGACTGCTACATGTCCTGTTTTTGGACAGGTTTTCGCCAATCTTTGATTCGATGTTACGAGCGATCGAAGGCATCTATGTAAGAAGTAAAAGAACAGGCTTGGAGGGGGTTATGTCAGGATTATATCTGAAGAATTGGTTCGTCAAGAGGATGAGCGTGTACGACGCAACCTCGGCACGTAGTGGGGTGTTCGATCACCGCTACTGCTGCTTGCTTGTTCTGTCCCGCGCATGTGCACTACTGTGTCGGCTTAGCCGGCCGACTCCGGCGCTCGTGACGGCTGCGTACGGCCAGTGAGGAAGCGCACCCACTGGTGGCTGGGGGTCGTCTAGGATAGGGGTGGCGCTTGGTTTGTTTAGGGTTTAGGTGTTATCAAGAAAATCTCTCTGGTTATATACTAAATACGCTCGGTAGCAGAGAACGCGGGGGTGTGCTCTGTTAGCCTGGGCTCGGGTTCCACTTGGTTCAGGTTGTAGGGGTAGGTGGGCCTGCTGTTCTCGGGTTCGAGCCTAGCTGGGTTGCTTGCTGGGCATGGGCTCAGCTGATTGCTGCTGCTTTTGCAGGTTCTCATTGGTTTTCATGCTAGGATCAAAGTAGTCCTTTCTCAACCATATACCAAATATTATGGTTGATAAGTATGAGATACATAACACCCGATCCAATAAGCACTAGTGACCCGTTGAAAAGGAAGGTGAGTCTGAACCATAATTACTTGGGTGGTGTACAGGTAAGGTGTATGAATATACATATATTTGTGACTACCAAGGAACTTGTACTAAATTCTACCACCACTGACTCTTGTATGCTCCATTTTGACAATTAATTGACTTTATTGTCTTTAGACTCTTTTCTATTACTTTGATTGATATCTATGAACTTTATCTTGTGAGGTCCATATTGCCACTTTTGACTATCGGTATGGAGATCCGCCGGATCTAAAGTCACGAGATCGTGAACATAGTTCCTAACGGGTAAACTATGGGTTGCCTATTTACTCAAGGTTATTAAGCCAAAATACCGGAGCACTATAGAGTTGTGCAACTCTTTATGGCAACCTAATTATTTTTTTTATAAATATTACTACACAATGAATGCCCAATCGAATAATCAAATATATAAAAGCTATATTTATAATCCTTACCCGTGCCCGTGTGTACTTATCTAGGACACAACGACATAGACACATGTTTAGGGTTGACAAAGAGCACACTAAATTTGTACTGACCTAGATAAATACTACAATGACACAGTAAGCTATCCGTATAGGAATCCGTCGGATATTGGGTCATGGGATTGGGAACGCGATTCCTAGGGAGTAACTATGGGTTACCCTAAAACTCAATAATATAATTAAATAATAAATAGAATCTTCGGTAAGGGTTAAGTCGCAACTTGGCCTGTTTTGCTAGTTAGGATGTCACTATGGCTCGGCATTCCCCTACCATGGCTAAACACTAGTCAAAGCACGCCACTGCACTATCCGTGCCACGATTTCTAATCTCCTTGTACTTCAAAACTCAATAATGGCTAAACTCATTTACCGTAATAATAAATAAATAATTATTTATAAAAATCTACAAGTCACCATTTAAATTAAATAAAAAAAATATTTCAAAATATTTTGGGAATGGAGGCTAGAAATAGAGCTGATGAGATACTCTATATGCGGCTGCTTCCTCGACATCCAGTTTGGACTTGACAGAAAAATCCATGACCATCTAAGACTAAGTTTGATGTTTATATAGGAATGAAGAATACGATGTTGTTTATATAGGAATAAAGAATACTCTATATGTTTATATCATATGTTTCCCTTGTATGACCAACCAATGAACTCAAATTTTGCCAATAAAGTGCTAGCAACTGAGTACACAAATTTAGTCCCACATCGTCTGTAGCATAAAAAGTTGGCTTAGAGGAGGTTATAAAAAGGACCATGTCTGCACTTCAAAGCAAATATATCTTTTGGCCTTTTGGCTAAAGATAAGGTATAATGGTCCATGTGCTCACAATAATCGATATTAAAATAATTTTTTAAGTAGAAGCGATCTGTAGTAGCTACTGTGCTATTGTGGATGAACATTAAAAGGCTAATAAGCCTAATTTTGGACTCTGGCCCATTGACAAAAAAGACCAATAGAAAAATTCACATAAACTGAACCGAATAGTTCGGTTTTGGTTTACTTTCGGTTTTTG
This sequence comes from Iris pallida, assembly GCA_029216955.1. NCBI lineage: Eukaryota > Viridiplantae > Streptophyta > Magnoliopsida > Asparagales > Iridaceae > Iris > Iris pallida. The sequence goes on along the minus strand of JANAVB010021798.1, from coordinate 8,532,738 downwards.
CCGATTTCGGTTTTAAATTTTATAAATTTCATTTATTCGGTTTTAGATAATTTGGCTCGGTTAGAACCGAATAAACCGAATGCTCACCCCTAGCTGGAGCTCCCCAAGGCGATCCACTAGGACGAATGAATCCCTTGGTCCTAAGCTCCTCAATAGACTGATACAGTACCAACAACTCTAAAGGGGACATCATAAAGACTCTTGCTGACACTGGCTCTGCTCCCGGAACCAAATCAATATAATACTCAATCTTCCGAACTGGAGGCATACAGGGAGCTCTTCGAAAAATACATCGAGAAACTCACAAACTACTCTGCGCAACTACACCTCCTCGGCTACATCCATCCACATGACCACCGGTGAAGACTCCACCTCGCCTCTAGAGAATGAGAACTCCTCCTTATTCGAAATACGAAAGATAACCTTGCCAGCATGGCAATCTATCGTAGCGTGTCGAGCACAACCAATCCATACCTAGGACGACATCATAATCGCCTATAGAAAACTCAACCAGCCTAGCGAAAAACTCCCTCATACATAATATGGCTCTATATGAGGCATAAACTCGATCTACTCCCATGAGACGGTTACCAATAAGTATATTCAACCTTACAGACAATGTCTCAGGCTTCCATCTAACTCGTGTTACAAATCGTCTAGATATAAATGAATACAAAACATCAGAATTAAATACTAAAATTGAATGAGAGGGAATTAGAATGGTATCAGTAACCAACTCCCCTGCTGCTAATGCCTCCTCAAAGAAAATTATGTAACCTCGGATATGACCTCTGGACATTGGATCCCTCTGGTGTCGACCTCTCCATCTCCGAACCTGAGCCTGAACATACTGTTGAGGCCTCTGCTGCTGGAACTGCTGAGACTGCATTGGTAATGGTCTCTAAGCCTGCTGCTGCTGAACCGGTACTGGCACCCCGAATTGCTGAACTGCTGGCTGAAAGGATGTTGAACCAACCGAACTCCTCCGATGACAAGTCCTTATCGTATGGTCTAATGCTCCAGAATCTAGGCACAAGCCCTGAGCCCTACAGCACTCTGATAATATATGTTCTGTCTTCCCACAATAAGAACATCCAACTGAAGTAGACTGCCTCTGCTGCTGAAGACGCAGTTAAGATGACTGCTGGAGGGAAGCCGCCGGAGCCTGTCCCCTCGGAGATCCAATCGTCAAATCTCGAACTTTTGGAGCTGGTATCGACGACTGGAAAGATGATCCCCTCTGAATGCGAGGCTTCTTCTGGCCCTCAACTCTATCCCTAATCCTCTGGGGTGCATACTCATGCCTTCTAGCCGCTCTTATTACGGCATCAAAAGTCTGCAACTCATGCTGCTCCACTCCCAATGTAACACCCAGTTTTCCAGATGAGGGTAATTTTGAGATTTTATAATTATAATTATTATTTATTGATATTTATTTCATATTATGATTTTTAGTGATTTTTAATAATTTTTAAACTATTTAAAATCTGGTTTAAGTCATGACTTGTGATTTTGACGTGCTGCCAGTGAAACCCTAGAGACTGCATGACCTAGAGCCTAACCATGTCATTAGGATGATTTGATTATCATTTCTAGCCTAGGGGTAATTTGGTCATTTTGACTTATTTAAATTATTTGATGATTTGTTGAATTGGTGAATTCTAGTTGACCTTGACTTGTTGAGACCTAGTGAACTAGCCTAGAAGCTAACCCTAGCCATGGTGACCCTAGTCTAACTTAGGTTAACCTACTTTTATTTATTAGAAACTAATTTTGGATTAGGAGGATTAGTTAAGTAAATTTAAGTCATGGCTTGTGGTTTCATGAAATGACTTATGGCTTAATGATTTGATTGATCATGACTTAAGCCCATCGGCCATTTAGTAAACCTTAACCTAAATTATTGAGCTTATGACCAGCCATAGGGATCCCCACCCTATTTAAACACTTATTCATTAGGGCTTGCCTCTTTTATTTCATTCCAACACTTGGAGAAAGAAAGGTATTTTTCCCCTTTCCAAAAATTCCCATTTTATTCATTTGATCTCATTTTTCATCCTAGTCTTTTGCATTAGGTTCTAAATTCTGCGTATTTATTATTTCTGGAGGTAAATCTCAGCTTTGGGTTCATTTGGAGAATTTGGCCATCAAGAGGAACACCCCCCATTTGAAACATTTTCTTGCAAATTGCACCTATAGGTAAAACCCTTTAAATTGCATTATTATTTTGATTTCTTTGCATATTAGGCTAGGTTTAGGTGTCCCCTAGCTGTACCTCGAATTTGGGTGGATTTCGTGTCCGTTGGTGTCCGTATCGGACACGTGTCATAGGGTCTGTTAGGTGTTCGACGAAATGCCTCTAAGGACTTTATTTTCGATTTTTGCTAAACTAATTACATGGTTTTGAAGCTTTTAATATGTAGATTAATTGTGTTGAACACTGAGCACATTTTTGTGGAGAATTCGTGTCCAAATCGGACACGCATCGCCGTACGATACTGCGCACTGGCCTCGTACGGCTGCCCTGCTGCTCGGGTGCCATTGCGGACACGACACGGCGACTCAGGTCACCAAATTTTGTGGACACGTTTCCCTAGTGACTGATACGACACTTATAAATTTTCACGGGTTCTCGATGTGTGTGCACGAAGAAATTTGACCTGCACTGATTTTGTACAATGCTGTGCATACTAGTTTCGACCCACTGATACGCTGTTCGACACGACACCACAGTCCACGTGGACACATATCAGGCACCTAGACACCTAACCCTATACCTGGCGAACCCTTAGACACGACCACGAGACTCTAGGACACTTGTGTCGTGTCCTATACATGTTTGAACGCGTGCACGAGGCTGCTGATACTGAGTTTCTCTGATGCTATAGTTTCTTCGTTTGGACACTTCGTGTCCTAATTTTTGGACACTTTTAGACTCCTTTGGACACGTACTTATAAGGAGAACACCTAGACCATACTGAATTTGGGTTTTAAATGGGGTTTTTGATTGGTTTCGAATGAACATGTCTATGGTTTGATTTTATTCCAGTTTTGACAGTTTCGAGTGAGGAATTCAAATGTGTTAACACATTTTGATTGTTTAGGGTGTGCTGTTGGATCAAAATTACATGACTGAGAATAACCTACCATACTAGGGTCATACTAGCAAGGGATTTTGGTTTTCGAACTTATTTTTGGGTTGATAACTGAACTGTTTTTGAATACTCTTAAAACTGAGACTGATATTGTTATGTGGTTACTGATTTGGTTAAGTAGGTTCTTGGATGCCTAAATAGATGATTTTTAATGATAGTGTAACTGTGTCTATATGTAACATGAGATTGTTTGGGTTGTTTTCGAGTTTGGCAGTAGTATTGTGATTTCGAGATGTTGTTTGAATTCGAAATCAGGTTTCTCCCAATGTCCTAATATGAACTGTCACTTGAAATTTCAAAAACCTGAGATTAGTGAGGTAGTGTTACTTCTCAGTTTTTTTTGTTTTTTTTGATGATTCATTTAGTTCAGGTTGATTGGAATATAGATGAATTGAGTTGAATTTTGCATTTTAGGATATCGAAATTGGTATGGGGACTTCATGTAAACTGTTATTGATACACTGTTAAAACAGTTTACCTTCATGACAATTTCTGATTTCCTGAGATTGATTTCATTTCAAAACTGTTTTAAATGGTGTTTTAATTCATCATATTTGATTCCTACATAGGTAATAGTTATTGCTAGGCTAGGTTTTCATGTTAGAATAGGATTGCACTTAAGAATATGGTTTTTCGAATATAGGGTGATAGGTTAATATGGACTGAAACTTTCATTCCTGTTTAGAAACTGATTTTGAATATTAGCCATGTTTAATCCATTACCTTGTGTTAGTATCACTGTTAACTGAAACCACATGGATACACACATTGCACACACTCTTGTATTGACACACCCTCTACTTGATTCTCTTTCACTCTATACACACACATTATTGTATTACACTGTTTCTAACACACAACTTCCCCTAACTCCCAAACAGTCACAGACACTCACACACACATAACTTCTCACATGTACACTCACATACCCCCCTTCCAAACTCTCAACATACACATGGCTCTCACACTTGGCCATGTATCCCACACACATGGTAGTTGTAACACACATACACATCCAACCTACATATTGTATCACATGTATCACACTCATGTAGTTCACACACATGCCACTATGTTAATACTACACACACATGTATTCCTCTCCCTTTTAACCCATGTATATATTTACATATGTATATGTATATACATACATATATATATATATCTATATATGTGAGATATTTTATCATGTAGCCTATAGATGTATATGTGATTAACTATATTAATTAGATATATAATTAATGTGTGTTTAGCCTATGTACAGGGCACATAGCCTATGGCTCATTGCCTATGTATATGGCATGAATGCCAGTGAACATGTGTTGTTGGCTTGTATAGCCTAGATAGTGTGTGTGCTTGCTAGAATAAGCTGGTTAGGCCTAGTAAGTCTTGTTTGGCTTAGTCTTGACCTAGTTGACTTAGTTTGACTAGTCTAGTTTGACGGAAGTTGACTAAAAGTCAACATTTAGTCTGGATGTGACCAATTGACCTAGTTGACTAGAGTATTGACTTGGGTTGACCCAGAGTTGACCAAGTTTGACTTGGACCTAGTTTGACCTAGACAGTTGACCAGGTTTGACTTAGAGTTGACTTTGACCTAGATTGGCCTAGAAATCATGTAGATGCATCATAACAATTATCTGTCTTATTTTTAAAACACATTATAACCTGTACTGCTCTATTTAGGATATTGTGACTCTAGTACAGACATCTGACATTACACTACTCTTTTCAGAGTATCAGGCGAGTACATTCTCTGATAGTTCTCTCATTTAATTGTCAATTACTGTACTTCAGTTATAGTTAGTTTTATGTGATTCTCTGTTACAACACGTATGGATATTTTTGGATTCATGTATGCGACACACATACCTTACTTATCTGGCCTCTATTACTGGAATCACTGGAATTATTCCGAAATCTATTTTTGGAATCATCATATTTTGGCTGGACTCATCTCGATTCTCGTATCGAATTCTGGATTCATTTGTATTGCGGGGCAGGGAAATATTGAGTAAGACATGTAGATATATCCCAAATCTGGAATCTTCCAACTGGAATCTATTGGAAGCATAGCCATCTCTCGCCTGATCAGCGAAAGATGTGCCTAATTACCTACAGCCGTTTACATGTCGATCTCAGTATTTTAAAACACACTATTAGAGTATAGCTGGTCTCACCTGGACTCTTGATCACTACCTAGAATCATCTTGTACTGGATTCATCTTGTATTAGATTCATCTCGTACTGGATTTATAGTAGTTTTACACTTGTTTTGCATTTACTGCCTGGACTATTATGTTACTTTAGTTCAGCTAGATTTATTTTACAGTCTTCATTGCCATCATTCTTCTCTTGTTTTAGTTACTTTACTTTCCTTGTATCTTACTGCTTCTCTATACTATCACCTAAATATAAACTGCCATATTCATCAATAAAACTGTCTATAAGTGCTTTATAGTTCTCTGTCATTTACTTGGGTTTTCTAGATGAGATTGTACTCGTTCCTGTCCTGACTGGACATGTTGAAAATTTTACAGATGATTGTCCTGAGGACACGTGCCCTACATATTATGGATCAGGAGATGGCTTAGCTACCTATGGTCCCGACACTCAGGAGTGATCGGGAGTTTAGCTAGTTGTCCTGTTTTAGCTTTCATGTTTTAGAACTGGAGTTGTATATAAGTTGAGATTTGTAGTTGAGATGGTTTGAGATTATATTATTTTGTTATTGGTTTTATTTATGTTATTTAGTCTTAGTTATAATCTTCGGTGCTATCATATCGTGCTTAGACTGTGATTGAGATTACATTATATCTATACTTGTCCTCCGTTCGGAGTTGATATATTGACAAGTACATTATATAATTGTGTGATTGGTTGGTTAGATAGTGACCTAGAACAGCGTTCTACCGCCGATACTGCGGCGTAGGCTGGGCGTTGTTACGTGCTCGTACCCTCACAGTGGGTGCGATTCGTGACACCCAAGATGATCTCTGGATGAAGTCCCTGCTGGAACCTCCTCGCCCGATCCAACTCGGTCGCTATCATAGAAGGGACAAACCGACTAAACCTGCTAAACTCTCCCGCATAACCATCGACGGTCCTACTCATCTGCCGCAAGCCAATGAACCTCTATTGCAGATCATAACGCGACACCGCGTCAAAGTAGCGAGTCTAAAACCTCTTGCTAAAATCTTTCCAAGCTATCGGCACCGCTAGAGACACCTCATGAGCCGCCCACCAGTCACGGGCCAAATCCAAGAGCTGTAACCTAACAACTGCCACACGCTCCCTAGCCGAAATCCCTGCCGCCTCCATAATGGCCTCAGTATCCTGAAGCCACGCATCAGATGAAATTGCATCCTCTGTATCTTAGAAGTACGGGGGATGAAGACGCCTGAAGCTGCTCGCAGAAATGTAGACCTGAGCACCACCCCTCTCCAAAGCCGTCTGGACAGAATGGTTGAGAACATTGCCCTGACACTGCTGTGATGCCAAAAAATCTCTCAAAATATCCACCAGTGCTCGAACAACACCTCAGGCTGCTCTGGCTGAACTGGTACTTTTGGCTGAACAAGCAGAACTGGCACTCTGCTTTTCGGTCTACTCTAGACTTTGCCCCTAAATGCTAAGGCTGAGCCTCCCGAACTAGTGGAACTGGCGAAAGCTGACCCATCATTGCTAGAATCTGAACAAGCTGATCGGAAGGACCAGGAACAGTACCCTTGAAAGTTTAAGGACACAAGGATCAGGGTTAAGGAACATGAAGGATCAACGATCAAAGCAGATATCATCAAAGATCAGAGGTAAAGAGTAATACGAAGGATATCCATGAGAAAGAATTTGTGATTGAGATAACTACCAGCAACCCCCACATATCTGATAAATCAGACCTGTATGGGCCACCACTAAAACCTATGTCACACACCAAAACCAGAATACTGGCAAGTAGGGACAGACCAGGCCAGCTACATATACCAAAGTACTCCAGTACACCGAAATAACGTATAAGCTGTAAAGATGGGGGTCTCTACTACAATCCAACAGGCATTCCTAGGTCAAGAATCCTAGATATCTCAATCACAGGCAATAAATAATATACAAGAAGTATGATCATCTGGAATATAAAATAGTAAAGCGTCCCAAACTATCGTATATCAATGATCATTAAGCTAGTAATACATAATGAAGAACTAGCAAGAATAATAGTCATACATGATAAGCTCTAGCTATAGTCTAGAATATGCATATCATGTCTAAGCCCATAGGTTAAATGTCAAGTCCAAAATGAGCTAAACAAGTGCTCGATGGCAAAAAGCCTAAAAAAGAATAATATACATAACAAGTAGGCAAAAAGAAGGAACCCACTCAGGTACTCTGGTGCTCTGGGTAATCACCAACGAGTGAAACGTACGAATGATCCTCGGGCATCTCTACCATATCTGGCCAAAGAAAACCAATGGAGTCAGACCCCCACTAGCAAGTACCACAAAGGAAGCCAAACTATGAAAAAAAACCAGCATGCAAATCATAGCAACTCTAAAGTAAATCAGTAAACGCAGCACAAGAATAATATAAAGGTACCACAGGAATATAAAAGAAAACTAGAAATATATAAAGAAACAACATGTGAATATACAGGATATGTAGCATGTGACGAAACTGAGCATGTGGGACAAGTGGTAAGGATAAGCATGCGAGACATGTAGTGAAACTAAGACTATAGCAGAAATGATAGCATGTGAGAAAATAGCCGGAAGCTAGGTACTGAAAGAAGATAAACTGGAACAAGACTAAACTAAACAGGAATAGACTCCATCCATCAATCACGGCCAAATAATGAGTACGGTATGATACTTTAGCTAACTAGGGTTGTCACAATCCTAATTACTAACATATACAAGTTTGAGAAATCTGATTCCAATTACCTGTCCTGCAGACTACCTGAATAATCCAAGCCAAAAGAAAAACAAGTATAGCAGACACACTACAGTAAGATAAATGTGTTCTAAGTAAGTACCCCACTCGACGGTGTGCTGAAAGAGTGCTTATCAAGACAGATAGCTCCAAATCCCTAGTAAATATATATATATAAGATCAGAAAACAATGGTGCAGGTAGCCGAGAAAGTCTCACCTCCCAATGATCTAGATAATCAAGCTAGCTGTATAGTTCCTAACATTTTCATTTAGGATTCCGGGTGTAGCCTTCAGCAGAATCCATCCTAGACATGAGACATGCGAGACTAGACAAGACAAGCAAGAACGTGCACTATAAAAAGCCACAATAAGACATGGCAATATCAAGACAAGCATCAAGACTGTTATGCCCTACGACAAGACACTAAGGTAACTAGACATGTACTAGAATCAAGAGTGCACCATGACAGGTTACTATCTAGTGAGCTTGGAAAGGACATGTATAATAGTACACCACGACGGGTCACTATCAAGTAAGTATTGAACATGGCATAGACTGTAAAGTATAATAAATCTGGAAGGGCATAAAAATACATAGTGAGTATAGAAAACATATGAACATAAGCTAGTGCCAAGTGTATATAGGGTGTACAATCATTCTCTAAGTATACAAGGTCATATAATCATGTTAAGAATTCATTACAGTCGAAGAAAATATCAAAAATGGACAAAAACGGGCAGAAACAGACAAAAACAGACAAAAGCAACCTAACCGGATCATCCGACGAATCATCGGCAGATCTTTCGAAGTGTCACATCAAATTTAGTGGTGCAAATTCGGATTTTCTGATGGATTTTCGCAGATTTTCGACAAATTTTCTGAACCGTCACAAAAAAATTGATTTTTGAAAACTCAAAACTTATTTCAGCCATAAAAACTTTATTTTAAATCGAATTTTGGATTTAAGTGAAAATCGCATAAAATTTAATTCCCTACAACATGGGAGTATTAATTTTCACAAATTCAAAGATTTGATAGATCCATACCTCAAAATACTCAAAAAATAGGTTTTCAGGAAACTGAAACAGGTTCCGAGTTTTCTACTAAGTCAATATTGGATATCAACAGAAAATCAAAACCTAGTTCTAACCAAATTTAGAAAAATGCATATAGACGAGAATCACAAGGAAAACATATTTAACAAAATAAGTTTGGGACAATTCTAAGCATTTAATACCAAGGAAAACAAAAATGACAACAAAATAATATTGTTCAAGAATTTGGCAAGATGTACTTGCCTAGGTTAAGCTTCAAGCCTAATCTTCTACTCCACCACCAAAAGGGGTACGAAACCACACTCTAGCCTCAAGGCCAAGCTCTTGGAAGCTCCAAAGGGGAGAGAAGAGAATAAGAAATGAAGAGAGAGTGAAAGAATGAAAAAAGAGAGGAAAAAGAAAGTGAAAGAGTATATATAGAAGGGGGAATTAATTTTGAACATTGGATGGTGATCCATGTCAAAATCTAAGTCAATCATGGTCATTCAAACAAAACCAAATATCCATTGGGTAAAAGGATGCATCTGCATTATTCACAAAAATATCTAAACACTATTCATCAAAATATCTAAAATACTATTCATGAAAATATCGGAAACACTATTCATAAAAATATCTAAAATTGAAATTATCTAAAATATGGAATATCTGCCCGGGGGATATGCCGTCGGTATACACCGGTATACTGGTGGTATGACGGTCAAGGAGAAAATCTATAAGTTGAGAAAAATTTAAAGTGTTCTGAAAACCATGAAAATACGAAATACACTACAAAATATATATCCGTATATAAATATCGATACTGTGAGACGAGTCTCACATATATATATCAAAAAACTATCGCGAAAGCTCTCTTCTCCATCGACAGATCTTCTGCCGCCAGTGCCGCCCTGAACCTTACCAGAACGTTGTTAAAATTTTGCCTGAAAGTTGAGACTGAATTCTTGAAACAGAAAGCTAGACTAACCTGGGACAATAAGGGAGACAAAAATACTAGCTATTTTTACTCCTGTGTCAAGGGGCGCAGACAGAAGCTCAACCTCCACCAGATTGCAGATGAGAACGAGGACATTATCAGAGATCAACGGGGTATACAATTGGCTGCTACGAGTTTTTATTCCCAGTTGTTCACAAAAGAGGGCATTATCGGGACGTAGATTTCCAAGCGGTGATCCCCCGCCTGATTGATGAAAGAGACAATACCCAGCTGGTGCTCCTCCCTTCAGAATTAGAAGTCAAAGATGCAGTTTGGGCCTTGGATGAGCACGGTGCCCCTGGACCTGACGGATTCACTGACGTGTTCTTCAGATCGTGCTGGGACATCATGTCAGATGACCACTAGGCAATCATCGCCTTTTTCGAAGGAGCCAGGTATCTTAGATCTATTTCTTGCTCTAATCTGATTCTTATTGCCAAACAGGATAACCCAAAGACCTTCAAAGACTTTCGCCCTATAATCTTGTGCAACTTTACTAACAAAATCATTTCCAAGATTATTACCAATTGTATGACTGAGATCTTCCCCAAAATTATTTTTGAAGAGCAGAGTGGATTTGTTCATGGTCAGAACATATTAGACAACATACTGATGGCCTAGGAAATGATCACATGCATAAAATTTCTAGCTAGGGTGGGAACATTGCTATCAAACTGGACATGGAGAAGGCATACAACAGGCTGGACTAGCAATTCATGATTTGGGTTTTCAAGGCCTTCGAGTTTTCGAAAACCTGGACCAATCGTGTGGAGATCTATCAGCAATTCGTGGTTCTCCACAGTCATTAACGGCCAAACTGAAGGCTTCTTTAAATCTAATCGCGGTGTCAGACAAGGCGACCTTTTATCTTTCACCATCTTCATCATCGCTGCGGAAGCTCTGAGCAAAAATCTAAAGAAAATGGTGGGCTCCCTGAATTTCTAGCATTTTATACCTCTAGCGGTTGTTCGATCATCACCGACCTAGCATATGCTGACGATATCCTCATATTTTCCTCTGGAGACGTCGGGTCTGTGGAGGTGGTTTACACCACGCTGCAGAGATACGCCAAATGCTCTGGTCAGCGCGTCAATCCCAGCAAGAGTGTCATCTACGTCCACCATAAGACCAACAGAGAATACTCCTCCACTCTTACAAATATCACTTCCTTCGCTATTGTGTACCCACCTTTCTACTACTTAGGGTGCCCGTTGGTGTACGAAAGATCCAACGCAGGCATCTTTGAAGGACTGGTGGGCAAGATTAGTAAAAAACTTGAAGGGTGGCACAACGCTACATTATCTCCTAGCGAAAAGATGATTCTAATTCAACATGTGCTCTCCTCTATCCCCATATACATTAGATGCTTGCTCTTCCCTAAGAATGTGCTCACTTCCATTAAAAATCTCTTTGCCAACTTCTTATGGGGTCACTGCAACGATAAGGACAAGCATCATTAGGCAAGTTGGGATACCATGGCTAGACCTACCGATGAGGGAAGCCTTGGATTTGACAAGCTCTCACATGTCGTTGATGTTTTCTCGATGAAGCTATGGTGGAAGCTTCGAGTGAGCTGAAATCTCTGGATGCGGTTCATGAAGGCCAGATATTTCAAGCACATTCATCCGTCCGACACTAATTTCAACTGCAGATCCTCAGCATTATGGCGGCACGTCCTTCATGGAAGGAGCCTCGCTGAGCCTCTAATCTATCTTCAGCTGGGATAGGGCGAATCATCTTTATTCTTTGAACGTTGGTCCGGGGATTATCTCTTTCCCCAGTTACCGGCTGTCCCTACCCACAGTACGATCAGAGATATGTGGGATTCCTCGGGTGACTAAAACTGGAAGAGGGTTCGAGAATGGAGTGGAGAAGAGGCCGCAGCCTTGATCCTCGATGCTAGAATAAAGATCAGAACGGAACCTCGCATTCTGCAGTGGTCTATTGCAGCCAACGGATCCTTCTCGGTTGCATCGGCCAGAAGTGTTGCTCGTGGCATTGGGGTACCTTCTCCAACTATTGGATCTTTCTGGCAATCTTGTATTACCAAAAAATGGTCATTTTGATGTGGAGAGCATTTCGTAAGAAGCTCCCACTGACAACGCTCTTAATACCAGCTTTAGTTTAGCATCTGCGTATCATTGCTACATGGCGAGATAGTCTGAAATAGTTGACCACATTTTGTACTCAGAGACTTGCCTGCAAGGGTTTGGACCGCTCAATCTGACCATTACAGATAGGACCAGGTCGGTGGAAGCTTCAACGATCTTCTGGCCACTTGGAGTAGCACCTCCCACGGTCGCCAGATCGTTGCATCTGCCATCATGTGGGCCATTTAGAAAAACTGCAAGAAATTCAGATACGAGGGCCACCAATATTCGTCCAACCAACTTATTCAGGAGGTTTTCCATCAGACTCACAAAGTCAGCAGACACTGCAAGCACGGTCAAGAGGACTTCTGTCAGTCCTTGCTCTTCTGACATTTTGATCGAGGAGTAGGAGGCTGCCTTCTTTCTTATCCTTTTTTGTCTTATTTTTTGTGCTTATTTGTAAAGGCTTCGACATTTTGCGCCTTCATATGAATAAAGTGGAGGAGTTTTGATATATATATATATATATATATATATATATATATATAATTGAAAGGAAAAAATATAATTGAAAGGAATAATCTTCTTCTCCGTAGGATCGAACATTAAGATGTGTAATGGACCGGGTGGCTCAGAATCCCCTGGGCCCGACACGGTCAAACCCAGGCTAGGCCGGCCCTGCCCATATAGAACCCGAGTTCGAGCTGGGTTAACGTTTGCAGCTTGTAGGCTCGGTCCAGACTGGCCAACCAAAAATTTGGGCCGAAGCGAGTTTGCCTCCCCCACCCGGTGGACCCATCCCGGACCAGCCTGGTCACATGCCTGTTTCGAGGCCCAGTCAACCTGGAACATACCCCTTTTGGGTCCACATGTTTAATAATTTGGGATGAATTTACCCCTTTATTATCGTTATTATAGCTTTTGAAGGGGGTATTTTGGTTTAAAAAAATCTTCCAACAACCATTTCAATATAAACGAGGTCATTTTTATAAAATATCCCAAAATTCTAGCCGTTTTGAACGTTAATAAGGCATTTTGGTCATTTTATTTAAAAATGACCAAAATATTCCTATAACAACTATATTCTTATTATGATATTAGTGGTCATTTGGACACGATATTTTTATAAATAGAACTTAATTCTTCCAAATTAATTACAACAAATCTTCTTTCCTCTTTTCTAATACTTACAAGAAATCTAGTAATATTTGGTAAAAAAGCTACTTTTTCGCTACCATGAAAAATGAACCACTACACCAAATTGAAAGATCAACAAACTCAACCCATGGCACAACCTCAAGGAGTACAAGGGCCTCAACACGCACTACAACCTTAGGGGATACAAGGACCCCAACCTGCACAACCTCAGTTGGCATTAAGTTACGAAAAATGAATGAATCATAATCCGATGAGATTAGAATTTGACAATACTTTAGAGGAGTTTATAATGAGCATGATACCGAAAGAATAATCTCGCATGGGATTCGTGTTGAATGCATCCATAATGGAAACAACTCTAATGAAAACCTAATTGGGACATAGAAAATCTATATAGGCCTCTAAACAAGTGTATCTAGTATCTTTCATCTTCTTGAAAAAAATCTATCATTTTTTATTGTGTTATTATTGTTAGATATGTAATCTTTTATGCGACATGTTTGAATTTTTGCTTGTAACCTCTCTATAAATTTTCTTTGTGGTATTACAAAATTTTTTTTTGAAGATAGGTCGAAAACAAAAACCAAACATAAGTTGTATCAATTGGCTTATGCAACAAGAAAAATATTCTAAAATTTTATTAATTAATTAAATTTCTTTATACCACTTATATATTATATATATATTTTTTTACCACTTACATATATATATATATTATATATATATAATATATATATATATATATATATATATATATATATATAATATATATATAATATATATATAAAATATATATATATATATATATATATATATATTTTATATATATATATAAAAAATATATATATAAAAAAAAAAAAATATATATATATATATATATATATATATATATATATATATATATATATATATATATATATACATATATATACATATATATATATATATATATATATATATATATATAGATATATATATATATATATTATATACCTCTCTACAAACTTTCTTTGTGGTATTACAAAAAAGTTTTATATATATTTTATATATATATATATATATAAAATATATATTATATATATATATATATATATTATATTAATATATATATATATATACATATATATATATATAGATAGATATATAATAATATAATATATATAGATATATATATATATATATATATATATATAATAAAAAAACTCTCCCCATGGTCATCCCCCCTTCCCCAAGCGACCTGCGTTCCCCCCGCGTCCGGCCTAGGCCGGCCGCCCTTCCATCCCATCGCTCCTCCGGCCCGGGCGCGGCTCTCCACAGTTCTCCTCCGTCCCCTCCCCGATGTCTCCCCCTGGCCTCCGGAGGTGCTGGCATGGCGCCGCCAGCTTCACCTTCTCTACCAATCCCTCCCCTCCCTAGTTCACCCGCCCCGCCAGTTCCCACTTCCTCTCGCCGCCTGACCCTCTTCCCGTGCAGGATCATCGGAGCTGCCCCCCCTCTCCTCTGGTTTCGTCAGCAGAGCTCCAGCCCCCTGCCGCCCGGGCGCCCGGACCTGCCGCGCCGGCGTCGCCGGCCTCCCTTCGGAGCCCCCTCCCGTTCCCGCTTCCTCCTGGATTTCGAATCCACCCTTCCCCCTCGGGTTCCGTAACCCACATCTGCTCTGGCCTCGGGCCCCCCGCCCCTGGGCTTCTCGAGTCCCCCCTGGGCGCACTCCACGAGGAGCCCCCTTGCGTGGAGCCTTCTCATTGCGTGGCGCCAGCAGACCTTTCTGTCACTCTTGCGCATCTGCAGGCGCTTGTGGCCTCCCTCTCCTTTGCGCAGGATCACCTCGTGGAGCAACAAGCTGGATTAGCTCGAGTCATTCAGGACTACCTCCCCTTTGCGCAGGCACCGAGCGCAAACCATTCCCCTCCCTCCTTTGCGCAGGCCCCGAGCGCAATCCAACCCCCTTCCTCCTTTGCGCAGGCCCCGAGCGCTATCCACCCCCCTCCTCCTTTGCGCAGACCCCTCGCGCGCTCCATTCAACCTCTTTCCACCTTCCCTTGCGCACCCCCTGGCTCCGCTGCGCGATCCCCCATCTCCCCTCTGCTTCCACCCAGCCTCCCTAGCGCCCGCCCACTCCCCTGGTATCCCCGTCCGCCTTGGCTCATCTCCGTCGCCCTTCACTCCCCCTGCATCCGCGTCCGCCTTAGCCCCCTCTCCCCCGCTCAATGGCGATCTGCCCATGTTTCCCCTGAGCGTACCCCCAACCCCCCCGTTCCCGTCCTCTCCGGGTCCCATCCTCCTCCCAAGGCCCCCCAGGGCTCCTCCCCTGGGCCGGTGGTGTCCCCTTCCCCCTCCTCCTCGCCAGGGCAGCAGGCCCACTCCTTCTCCATCCCCTCCCAGCCTCCGGGCATGCGCCTCCCCCGAGCGGCCTCCGCCCTCCCATGTCGGCTCGTCGGGCTCCGCTCCCCCCGGTCCCCCCCTCCCTCCTATGCCTCCATGCTTCGCCCGGACCTCCCCCCCGAAGGGCACTATCTTCCTGACGTTCAACTGTCAGACATTGAGTACTCTCTCGAGAACTCCACCCCCGTCATCCCATTCTCGGATTTGGAACTATCGTCGCTGTCGGCGGCCTTTCCCCACACTTTCATTCTCAAATTTTCCACCGGGTGTCCCAAACTTCCTAGGGTACAGGAAGCGATCGCCAAATGGAATCTCTCGTCGGATTATCGAGTTGCCCCCCTCGATCCAAAACACATTCTCCTTCACCTATCCTCCGACCGTGATCATAGGACCGTGTGGTCCAAGGGTACCTGCAAGATCGACACCCACCAGATGAAGATTATTAAGTGGTCTCCTGATTTCAACACCAAAGAAGACTCAGCGACGGTGGCAGTCTGGGTTACCCTACCCAATCTTCCTCTCATCTGCTTGTCCCGGCGGCGCTTCAACGCATAGCCAACTCATTCGGGACGTACGTGGCTTCGGCGCCCGAGACCAGTAACCTCACCAAAGCCCACTACGCCAAAATCTGCGTCGAACTGGATCTCTCTGCAGAACTTCCCAATTTCATCTCCATCGAGCTAGGCAACCACACCCACACCCAACAGATCCTCTACGACAACCACATATTGTACTGCAACCACTGCCACCTAAGAGGTCACCTCCC
The DNA here is from genome assembly GCA_029216955.1 of Iris pallida. Lineage (NCBI taxonomy): Eukaryota > Viridiplantae > Streptophyta > Magnoliopsida > Asparagales > Iridaceae > Iris > Iris pallida. The sequence continues at coordinate 8,516,234 of JANAVB010021798.1, read as the reverse complement.
AAGCACTGTCACCGCCTGCATCCGGAGCTTAAAAGGAAGCCCTCCAGAAAAGACAGCGACCTCTCGGAGGAGAAGCATCCGGAGTCGCCCATCCTTCCCCTTCCAAATTCTCACATCAGATTCGACTCCAGCCACGGTGAGCCAGTCTCCAACGAACCACCGAGCAGGGCCCTTATCCCCTTTATACCCCAACACATAGAGATCTCCAATCAATTCGCCATTCTCGACTCAGAAGACCGGGAGACCGGTAACCTTCAAGAAAAATCCTGCTCCCCCGAGCCCCCGTCCCTCCCCCTCCTCTCCTCGTGCGCGGAGGACGGACCCGATTCAGGCACAGCAGACCACCGAATTCTCACCTCCACAAGGGAAGCGAACCCCCAGTCCATCCCCTCTCCCACGAAACTCATCAGTCCTCTAGCTCCATCCCAGTCGAAGACGCCCTCGCTATTCTCGGTCCCGACCAAGTGAGGAGAGGTCTTCAAGTCTTAGCCGCAGGAGCTCCCCTCCAGCACCTGCTGATTGAGAATACGCCACGACTCCCTTATCATTCCCTCGGAGGACACGGCAGTCGACTCAGCTGGCAATTTGATTGGCCCCCCATCCTTGGAGAGACCCACAAGTCCTTGCCGCAGGAAGCCCCCTGGCTCCGGACAACCACCAACAGGAAATCAGGCACCGACAAAACCGTCACCATACTAACCAGATCCGCCGCAAGGCGGAACAAAAAACACCCCCACATCCCCCAAATGCTTAACATCATATCTTGGAACGTTCGAGGTCTGGCTAATAAACCGACATTACGGAGAATTTCCAGTCTTCGAAAATTCACAAGATCGACATCTTCATCATCATTGAACCTAAAATCCCCCCAAACGTCTTAAATCCACCCAGCTGGCTCTGGGCCTACCAACGGCTATTGCCGGCAGGCACGACATCTGGATTCTTGGGTCGAAGGACGTTAAACTCGACGTCCTCCAGGACACCAATCAAGTTCTCTCCTGCTGGATCGCCCACCCCTCCCTGCCGGAGCGGGCATCATTTCGGCGGTCCACGGTAGCTGTGTCATCGCAGAGCGAAAATTCCTCTGGAATGACCTTCTCGACACCTATATCCACAACACCAACACCCCATGGCTTTGTATCGGCGACTTTAACGCCATCACCCGCAGAGAAGAGAAGATCGGAGGCCGACCCCCGCCACTAGCAGCTATGCAAGACTTCAACAACTTCATCTTCAATGCCCACCTAACCCCCCTCCAGTTCAAAGGCAGTGAATTTACTTGGTGCAACATGCAGGATGGGCACCGTCGTCAATACTCCAGATTGGACAGAGCCCTCACCAACGCCAGCTGGCACAGCATGAGGATCTCCTCCACCCTGTCCCACCTCAACTCCACAGAATCTGACCACGCCCCCATCCTGATGGAAATCAAAACAAATCCAATCCATCCAAAAAGACTTCCAAATCCTTGACTTTTGGATCGACCACCCTAATTTCGACCATCTCGTGGCCGAAGCGTGGAACACCAGGATTCCCCTAATCCCCTCACTCGGGTAAGCAACAAGCTCAAAGCCCCAGGAAAGCTCTTCCAATTAGAGCAAACACGCTTTTGGGGACATTTTCTAAGCTATTCGCATCGCAGAGGACGACGTACCCAGCCGAGCTTTATTCCTTTCCGACCGTTCTCCTGCGGCCAGAAGGCTTTGAATCTCACCAAAGCCATTCTCAAATTCAGGCTCAAAGTCGAGACGAATTTTGGAAGCAGAAAGCTAGACTGAAATGGGACAGCGACGGGACAAAACTCCAAATATTTCCACGCCTGCGTCAACGGCAAAGAAATAAGCTTTCGATTTACCATATCGTAGACGAGCACGGAATCACCAGATCCGACCATAAAGGGATCCAAGAGGCGGCCACGGAATTCTACACTAAACTATTCTCCAAGGAGACGGTCCACAAAGACATTTCTTTCCTTGACCAAATCCCCACCATCATCAACGACTCCGACAATGCGCTGCTGGAGCGACCCCTGTCCGAACAAGAAGTTAAAGACGCGGTATGGGCCTTGAACGCACACAGTGCCCCCGGTCCAGACGGCTTTTCAGGCACCTTCTTTCGCACTTGCTGGAATATCATCAAGCAGGACATCACTGACGCGTCCATCGCCTTTCTGGAAGGAGCTCATTACCCCAAAGCCATCTCCAGCGCCAATCTCCTCATTCCAAAATAGATAACCCCAATTCCTTTCGTGATTTTCGGCCTATCAGTCTTTGCACATTTACCAACAAAATTATCTCCAAGATCATCGCGTCGAGAATGACTGATACTCTCCCCAAAATCATTTCGGAAGAGCAAAGCGGATTCATCAGCGGTCGAAACATCCAAGACAACATCATGCTGGCCCAAAAACTTATCACCTGCATGAAATTTCCAGCCAGAGGGGGCACATTGCCATCAAGATCGACATGGAAAAAGCTTACGACAGACTTGATTGGCAATTCATGATATGGGTCTTCAGGGCCTTCGGATTCTCCGAGAACTGGACCAACATCGTATGGAGATCCATCAGCAACTCTTGGTTCTCCACAGTTATCAACGGCCAGCCGATGGATTCTTCAAATCTAGCCGCGGAGTCAGACAGGGCGACCCTCTTTCGTCTACTGTTTTCATCATCGTTGTCGACGCTCTGAGCAGAAAACCTCAAACATGGTCAATACCCCCAACTTCCAGCATTATCACACTGCCACGGATGCCTCATCACCCACCTGGCCTTTGCCGACGATTTACTCATCTTCTCCTCCGGGGACATCGGTTCGTTGGAGGATGTTCACAACCCTGAAGCGGTACTCCAGATGCTCTGGCCAGAAGATCAACCTCTCCAAGAGTACTATTTACGCCCACCACAGCATCAATCTCGAGAATGCGACCAGACTCACCAACCTAACTACTATAGCGGTGGCTCACCCTCCTTTCAACTATCTCGGCTGCCCTCTACGGACGGAGATCCACGCCAGCATCTTCGAGAACATGATCTCCAAAATCAGAACCAAAATCGAAGGATGGCATAACGCCACCCTATCCCCAGGAGGGAAAATTATCCTCATTAAGCATGTTCTCAATTCCATCCCCATCCACACCCTGGCGGCCCGCTCTCCGCCAAGGAACGTTACCGCGTCGATTGAGAAGATCTTCTGCAACTTCTTTTGGGGGCACAACAAGGGTCAAGACAAACACCACTGGGCCAGCTGGGATTCCATGGCCATCCCTACCGAGTCCGGTGGGCTTGGTTTCTCCAAACTCGATCACATCGTCAAAGCTTTCTCTATGAAACTGTGATAGAAATTATGCACCAGCCAAAACCTGTGGACCATGTTCATGAAGGCCAGGTACTTCAAATTCATCTATCCTGTGTCGGCCTCTGCGAACTGCAGATCCTCTACGGCTTGGCGTCGCATTCTTTATGGCCGCGATTTGGCCGAACCAGCGATCAGACTCCAGCTAGGCTCTAGCGAGGCCAACCCCTTCCTGGAAAGGTGGACAGGTGACTGCCTTATCCCGAACATTACTGAACCCCCCAGAAACAGCAAGATCAAAGACCTTTGGAACCCCACCAACAATATTTGGAATTGGGACAGGACTCGAGAGTGGTCAGGCAACGAAACTGTGGACAGCAGTCGTCAGCTAGGTCTTATCATTGGGACCGACGCAGACAATCTGAGGTGGTCGCCGGATGCCTCAGGGGCATTTTCCGTGCAATCGGCTAGATCTTTGATCCTTGAGACCGGGCCGGATCTATTTATCGCGCGTTATTGGCATTCTTGTATCCCTAAGAAATGGTCCTTCCTTCTGTGGAGAGTCATGAAAAAGAAACTGCCCACCGACGAAAACCTTCACTCTATCGGCTTCAGCTTGGCGTCCGCTTGCAATTGCTGCACCGAGCGTCAGACAGAAACTATTGACCACATCTTCCAGGAGGGGCGCCTTCCTGACCAAATCTGGAGCACCCTTAACCGCACCTACAATACCTCTCCAGGAGACGGGCGCTTTATCGATCTTCTGGCCCACTGGGGATCCGCCTCCTACGGCCACCAGATTGTTGCAGCGGCTGCCACCTGGGCAATCTGGAAAAATTGCAACAAAGCGAGGTACGAGGGTCACCAATACTCTGCCGATCAGCTTATCCGGGAAATTCACCGGCAATGCCGTAAAAGGAGTTCTCTCTGCTCCCACACATCTCCGGCATTTTGGCAACAGCTCCCCCCCTAGTGGCGACGGCTGCATCCGTCTCTCCCCCCCTGTCTTTCTATTTGGTATACTTTTCTCTGTATACGTGTCAGGCTTCTTTTTGTGCCTTGATCAATAAATAGAGGGGTTTTGGTTTAAAAATATATATATATATATATATATTATATATATATATATAAGTGGTAGAAAGAAAATTTAATTAATTAATTAAATTTTAGAATATATTTTTCTTGTTACATAAGCCAATTGATACAACTTATGTTTGGGTTTCTGTTATTGACAATCCTAAAATGTCATCCAACACTCCTCTTTAATTTTTTGTTATTGTAATTCTAAATACACCCATACATTAAATATGACATTAATTTGTGCATGCATGGAGAGAGGAGTGCAGGATGACATTTTAGGAGTGGCAATAGTGTTAATGTCACTCCCCGTTCCCGGAATACTTTTTTTTTGCATTTTTCATGTATATGGTATCTGGTATCTGTATATGTGCTTCTTATGATCCTGTATTTGCACCTGGTCATGTCATAGAATAGTATCTCGTACTGTGTCATATCTTGTCCTTGTTTGGTTGTAGGTTGTGGTTCACATCTTCGATGATACAATTTCTAAACCGTGTTGTGGTTAGAATTTTATTTAATCAATTAATTTAATTAGTTGTATCATGTAGCATTTAACATGTCATTAGTCATATGGTTAGAGCATGCTTAGGATTATGGTTTAGTTGAGCCAACCCATTCCACTATATATAATCTCTTCATTTCTCCCTCTCTCTCTCTCTCTCTCTCTCTCTCTCTCTCTCTCTCTCTCTCCCCTCATTCATTCTCATTTTTATTTTTCCACAAAGCTATCATCTTGCTCATTTTACATTCTTTGATGTCATTTTGATATTTTTTTAGTTCATATTATAGATCTCTACATTCTCTACATGTTTAGTACTTGGTATTTTTAATTTTAGTAACTTGTTTTGTGTAGATCTAAGTTTCTAAAACTAGGGTTTTCATGATTTTAATCTATCAAAATTGGTTGTTTTCAAAAACTTGTTGTTCAATGTTGTAGAGAATATGATTTCATTTAGTTTTGGCTTTTATTTTGTCGGATTTCGAGTCTCGGGGAGGAAGTTATGGTTATGGCAAGTATTGAGAAATTTTTATGGCCGAACTTGCAGATTCTTGGACGATGACCCTCCTGCGCGCAGGAAACCACGCGCGCCGAGCACCCCTTCCCCGCATGTTGTAGGCCAGTTGTCCCCGCGCTCCTTCACTCGTGCCCCGTGTGCACGTGGCTCGCGTGCCCGCACCCCGCGCCTCATGTACCCGTTCCCCGTGCGTCGTGGGCAGGTTGTCCCTGCACGCCATCCACCCGCGCCCGCATGCCCACGCCTCCCGTGCCCGCGTCCCGTACACCCGTTGCTCGCGTACCGTGGGCCAGTTTGTCTCTGCGTGTCGTGCACTCGCACCCCCTGCCGGGCACCCGTTCTCCGTGCGACGTAGGCCTGTTTTGTCCCCGTGCGCCGTGCAGCCACTCCTCGCACGTCGTGGTCCCGTGCCATGCGTACCGTATACTAGATTGTCTCGACCCATGGTTTCTATGTGCCTATGTGCCTTCTTTGTTTAGCCTGACTCGCTGTGCCTATGGCACATGAGACCACGTGACCTATGCGCCTATTTTTTCTTATGTGCCCACTTTTTCTTCTAGGTCCTTGCTGCCTTATGCTTCTGATATTTCATGCGCTTGTTTTATTGATTCTTGGTAGTTGTTTAGTTTTAATGTTTTGATTTGATTTCCTGTCTCGTCCTAGTTTATGTAGGAGAGCACCTGACTTAAAAGACTTGTGTGTCCTATGTGACCTCTGTGCCACGAGGGTTCTATATGATCGCCTGACTTGACCATGTCCCTAACTTGATTACCTGTATATGTGTTGGTACCTTTCCTAAGTGTGTACTGAGGTACAATCTAAGTGTGCACTAAGGTGTTATTATATGAGTGTACTGAGGTGCAACTCTTCATGATACATAATCCTGTATGTTATATTTCAGTACATTCATGTTGCCCAGCACAGATATGGTAAATGGTTAGTAACATTGGCGTGGTATGATAATTGTTTGATTGATGCATTACACTAAGGATGGATCCATATTTGGGATTCTATGAGCAGATGTTGATTCGTACTTATGGTACACGTACTGAGGTACAACATTTAGGAGGATGACCATGCGACCACGGTATGCGATTCCAAATAAACATAGGGTTAACGTAGGCAACTCAACTGGATAGAGGCATTGAGAGGGAATGAAATCTCGAGATCTTGAGTTACCAGCCGTTTTAAGACAATGTTCGGGAGTGCAAGGTTGGCCACCACGAATACTATATCTTCATTCGCAATAGTGGAGTACTGTATCTGATTAGTGTATTCAGAGCCAGTTTCTTCCTAAAGGAGAACTGGAACCGTTACTGATTATCTTAGCACGGTGGTCTTATAAAGGACCGGTGCATTTAGTGAGTGCTTGCTTTATTGGTTCATCTAGCCTGCTTGGATACGTCACAATCTGAGGATTCCTATATATATACATTACTGGGATAACCCAGATAAATTATAGAAAGCTGTATGATTGATTGGCCGCTTGTAAATCGACTTACTTGTGATAGTTTTTTTTGTTAGTAGCTGAGGGACATGGACTGTCATAGTTCCTGGTCCAATCCATGTCCTTGTTTGGTTGTTGGATTGGGTTATTGTGCTATAACAGGCTATGGACGGAAGTTGTGATCAGAAGCCCTTAACTTGACCAATGTTATAAGTTGTATCTTATTTCGACATGATATTAGCACCGTTTGTCCTTGTTTGATTGTAAGGGTGCCATATTGTCTCGATGATATAGTATACGCCTATAACTCATATCCCAGGTCCTTATTTATTGCTTGGGTTGTCTCATTCATTATGTGCTCCCTTGTGGTACTTGCTATTCAAGGCCTGACCCCGTTGGTTTTGTTTGGCTAGATTTTGAAGCAGAGCTTGAGGATCCAGTCTTCTACCCGAACAATGGCGCACAGCAAGAGCTTGAGCGATAGGGACCATGAGTGGGTTTTTTATTCACCGTTCTAATATCTTCGATTTTGCACTTGGCATTTAGCCACCGGCATCTGTTAGCAGGATGTTCTGGATATTTAGTTTCCTCACATAATTATAATTAAATCAGACTGCAGCTGACTACGGTTATGTATTATTGACTCTCAGCACTAGCTCGTCATTTTGTATAGCTAGTCTCATGAATCATTTTGATGAAGCATCGGAGACGTCTTACTGCTTTGTCTTATATGATCATTATTATTGCTTCTTGATTGATTAATTAAGACATAGATGCCCTATGAGACCATAGGATACTTGATTGTAGCATGCACCCCCTAGTCTCTTGACAGCCGTAATCACCGTATGACGTCTTCGTACCTCATAGGGGTAGCTGGCCTAGTCCGTCTCCGTATTTTGGTATTAGGGCATGACAGTTAGTACAGGACAAATTTAAAATTTAAATGTTAAAAATTTAAAGAGGAGTGCAGGATAACATTTTAGGAGTGCCAATAACGACATCATATATATATATATATATATATATATATATATATATATATATATATATATATATATATATATATATATATATTTAACAAAAGAATATTTTATTGAAAGCAGAAAGGAGCTCATGAAGAGCATTACAGAAGGGTACTGGGCCTAAGACAAAAGGGCCCTGAGCATCAGGAACAAAAGAAAACAGCAAATTACAAACATTACGAAATATCGCAAAATGAAAGTTCAACCAAATGCTAACGGGTTAACAGTCGAGATAGTGTGGGCACGATGCCCTGGGGAATTTTTTTTTTGTTTTTTTGTTTTTTTGTTTTTTTTAGAGGGTTCAAAATTCCGAAATATCGAAAACCCTAAATTTCGAAAAGACTGCAAGTAAAATTTTGAAATTTCAAACCAAATTCAAAATTCGAAATTTCAATCCAGCATCCGAATGTTAGGGGGGGTTTGGGTTGGGCACAGAGCCCTAGGGGGACCACGTGGGGGCTCTAGCCACGAGGTGGCTGTTCCCGAGGGGGGGCACGGCCCGAGGGGGGCACACGGCTCGAGGAGCCTCGCCCCCCCATGCGCGCTGTTCCAGACGGGGCGGCTCGACTACCCGGACGTCGGCAGGAGGAAGCGGAGCCGGCTAGGGAGCATGGGGGGGAGGCTCCACCACCACCGGGAGAGGCCAGGAGAGTGGAGCCAAGAGGCCGGGAGCGGAGCGGGGAATCGTGGACCGACGAGGGCTCCGGTCCGAAAGAGGAGAGAAGGTGGAAGGGAAGCCGGTGCCGGAGCGGCGTCCGGCAGCGGGCAGGCTGAGAGAGGGACCAGCGCCTGGTGGGGGCGCCCGACACGGCGATCAAAGACGGAAGCTACGACGGAGCGAGTCCCGGCGAGGGAGGCACATCCGGATGGAAGGGTGAGGCGGGTGCTCGACCTCCGGGGGAAGGGGAAAGGCGGACGGCAGCCGGGCGAAGAGGAGGGAACGGAGACGCGGCCGGGGAGGGAGGGAGGGGGGAGCTCGCGCGAGAGGGGAGCGGCGCCTCCGGCAAGGAGGGGAGGGGAAGTAAGGGGGAGGGGGGGGACGCTGGCTGAGCTCCTAGCGGACGGCCGGCGGGCGGCTACTGGAGCTCCTGAGCTCGTACCGGGAGGCGGTCGACGGTGGCGGCGCCACCGCCGAAGAAGGACCGTCGAGCGACGTCTGGGGTGCCTGAGCGGTGGCAGAGCTCACCGACGTCCACCTCGCGGGGGTCGGAGAGGGTGTGGAGGCAGGAGGCTGCGCTGCCACCGTGGCCCACGGGGTGTGGACCACCGACGCCGGAGAGAGCGTCGACGAGGAAGAAGCGTAGGCGTTGGCCTGACCGAAGGGTGCTGGGATCGAGGCCACCATGGCCCACGGGTTGGGGGCCGTCGACGCCGGAGAAGCTGAGGTTGGTGCCGAGCCGGGGTGGCTGAGGGCCGGGGAACTAGCCGGAGACGGCCACGAGAGGGAGAGGAAGGCGTTATGCGCCGCCGCGATGGAGGGAGCCAGCCACAAAAGGGGGGCGGCGGGAGGAGGAGACCCTGAGTAGGGGGGCGCCGGCGACGCAAAGGAGGCAGCCAGGGGAGGAAACGCCGGAGGCGCTTCAGGCCTGGGACCGCCGGGGGGGCGGAAACCGGCGCGCGCGCGGGAGGCCACTGGAGGGATGGTGCTGCCAAGGAGGAAGGCGGCGGAGCAGCGCTGGGGACGACGGTGGGCGCCGGCGGAGCAGAGAGGCGAGCGGGGGACCGCGCCTGGCCCGGGAACGCCTGCGTCGCCGAGGACGACGAAGGGGCTGGGAGGTGGGTGGGGGATGAAGGGATCCCCTCGGCGGAAAGCCGACGGAGGGGTGGGATCCCCACGACGGGGAGAGCCTGTCCTGGATCGGCCAAGCAGGGGTGGGGGGAGGACCGCCGAGGGGTACGAAGTGGTGGAAGGGCGCCGTCGTCCCCGGCAGGCCGACCCACAAAATTTCGGCGGGCGGAGAGGCTAGAAGAGGGGAGCCATCCCGCTGCCTTATCCCGAATATATCTTTATATATATATATATATATATATATATATAGGAAGAAGAGACTTTTATTAATATATAAGGCACAAAATGCTGAAGCCTATACATGTATACGTGCCACGCGAGAAAGACGACAAAAAACAAAAAAAGCAGTAATCACAAAAGGGGGCCAAAAACGGCACCTAGCCCAAGTGTCGAAAGGCCTAGACGCCGGTGAAAGCCAGTGCCTCCCAAAAGCTAGGCGGAGAGTGATGGCAGCGCCATGCGGCTTTACGCACCTGTCTGGTAGCCTCTCTGATCAGTTGGTCGGGGTTATATTGGCAGTCTTCATATCTCCATTTGTTCCAATTTTTCCACAGGACCCAAATACCGGCATCCGTAACGATCTGATGCCCATGAGATATGCTCCAGTGACCAGAAGATCGTTAAGGCCGCCCGACTGATGATCCTGACGGCATTTGGATGAAAGATTCTTCTACAACTGTTGCGAGGTCGCCGGAGAGAAGGATGTGCTCCATAGTTTCAGTTTGATGGGATGAGTGTTTTCCATAAATAAATTCACTTTATTTATTTTGTATCTGAGAAAATTACAACTGTAGGAATCTAATCTAGAAGACGATTACTTTATCCCTTGGACGATGCGATGAAGAAAACTCGAACTTCGAAGAACTTGGACAGCAACTGGGCAATCTCTCTGTTCTCTCTGAAAATGACCTGTAGTCTCTGATGAAGATGAAGAAACTCTTTTTTATAGAGTTCAGGATAACTGTCCTTAAGCATACGCTCAGGTAGTTACTTGACGTGTACATAACTGCAGGGACGCATGGCAAATTTTGGTGGAGACACGTTGGAGTACGGTTGAGAGTAATAGGGTATATCCAGGAGAGATTGATGGCATAAATGCCACGTTGCATAACTTCTGAATGAGTGGGTAACCGAGTACAGGACACGTGAGAACGTGTGTTGACTGTACATTTGAAGTCATTCTGAATGCATTTACTTTGATACGCTGTCTTCTGGAGAAGTATGACTAGCATACGCTGTCTTGTTGAAGAGGAGTCGTATGGAGTCCATACGCTGCCTTTTGGAGACGTATGTCTTGCATACACTGACTTGGATAGCAAGGAGTCATATGGAGTCTATACGCTCACTTGGGTGACAAGGAGTCGTATGGACCTCATACGCTGTCTTGATGAGGAGTCGTATGGAGTACATACGCTGCCTTGATGAGGAGTCGTATGGAGTCCATACGCTGTCTCACAAAATAAAGAGAAGTCGTATAGCTTTTGAATGAGCGTATAGCTTTTGAATGAGTGTATGGCTTTTGAATGAGCGTATAGCTTTTGAATGAGCGTATAGCTTTTGAATGAGTGTATGGCCATAGATGCACTGAGCATATATGCATTTTTGACTTGGTCTTATGTCAGCGTGTCAGAATTTTTTTACACCCTACAAGACCCCCTTCAAAGTTTTCGAACTTTATGATTTTCGAAAGTTCGAAATTACTTTGAACTCAAAGTGGGAATAAGTCTTGACACGCTGGCACGAGTTTGTGTATGATGTTTTTGTAAAAAATATATTCAGAGGTAAATAATACATGACATATTCAATAGAATAAAATATACAAATGAATTTTGTAATTTCATCAGATGATATTAAACCAAAAAGTTTAGTTTAATACTGATTAGAGAAAACAGAATTCAGATATAAAGATATCTTTGAACTCAATTTTCCATGATCTTTGGACTCGGAAATCAAAAGACTAGATATCATTTTCATAGAATAGAAAATATGATACTGAGATAGAAAATTCAGAGGTAATATGGACATGATTTTCTATATGAGATCTTTATTAAATCCATTGGGGATCTAATAAGACAGAATATCAAATTCTCTGGGAAGATGATATGTGGTAGAATATCAATTTCCGCTGGGGATAACGATATCGAGACGACTTTTTGTGGGGAAGAATAAACTCTGATTTTATATTTGCTGGAGAGTAATGAAAATATTATTTATACATAATATTTCTTTAAGAATTTGCCATTGATAGGCATCATCGTGACTTTCCCATCCATAGAGGCAAGCTGATATGCTCCATTAGAGAAGACTTTGTTTACTACGAATGGGCCTTCCCATTTCGCGTCAAATTTGCCTTTGCTCATATGTGTCATGGTCATCGGACGTCTGACAGTAAGGACCAATTCTCCCTTTTGATATGTTCTGACTTTGACTTTCCGATTAAAAGCTTTTGAGATTCGGGCTTGATATAGCTCGATATTTTATTGCGCATACAATCGTTTTTCATCTAGAGCTTCCAACTCTTGAAGTCGAAGTCGATCATTATTCTCTGTTGTAAATTCATTGGAGATTACAACTCTCAAAGAAGGAATTTGTATCTCGAGGGGAAGAACAGCTTCACACCCATATACCAAAGAGAAAGGTGTACATCCGGTCGCATTGCGAACTGTGGTACGATAAGCCCATAAATATTCACCAAGCTTCTCACTCCAGTTACGTTTATTGGAAGAAACGAACTTTTTCAAGAGTTTGATGATTGTTTTGTTGAAAGCCTCTGCTAGTCCATTGGCTGCTGGATTATATGCTGTAGAAGCCAGATTATTAATCCGATGATCATCACAGAATCGAGTAAATTTCTGGCTGACGAACTGTGGTCCATTATCATGGATAATGCGCCGAGGAACACCAAATCGATAGATGATATGATGTTTGACAAAGTTGATAACATTAGAAGTCTTGACTTCAGATAACGGGATTGCTTCAGCCCATTTAGAAAAGTAATCAGTTATTGCTAGAATAAACCGATGTCCTTTTGATGATGGTGGATTGATAGGACCGATGACGTCCATGCCCCAAGCTTCAAAGGGCCATGATGCCGCTATTGGGTGTAAGAACTCCGATGGTTGATGGATAAAGTCTGCATGAATTTCACAGGCATTACATTTCCGAGCATATTGAATAGTATCAGCTACCATCGTGGGCCAATAATAACCCATACGTCGGATACGATCTTGAAGTTTTGGACCTGGCTGGTGAGCTCCGCAGACGCCATCATGTGCTTCACGGATTATCTGTTGTGCTTCTTCACCAGCGATGCATCGAAGGAGAAGGCCATCATAGGCTCGACGATATAGTGTCTTCGTAGTATGATTATAATAGAATCTGAGAGACCGGCATCGGATAGATGCTGCTTCACTCGGGTTATCAGGAAGTATGTCATACAACACAAAGTCCAGAAACGAATGTCTCCAGTCTTCAGTTACGGTGTCTATTTTGTTAGAAAAGACATATTCCATAGTAGAATCGGAAGAAGACAAGGACACTTTGTCAAATTTTAATTCAGCATCAAAGTTGAGAGAATCTTCGTCTGGATTATGGGGAAAAGCCAAAGCTAGATTATTTTCAACGCAGAATAGTTCTCGGTTATAAACCACTATCACTTGCTGACGTCTGATTGGTATGGCTAATACAGCAGCAAGATTAGCCAAAGCATCAGCTTCTGCATTATAGGCTCGTCGAACATGTTCGATAAAGAAACCTTCAAAGGAGGAGGCCATAGAGAGTGCTATTCGATGATAAGGTATCAAATCTTGATGACGAACTTCATACGTTCCTCTGATCTGATTGATGATAAGCTTAGAGTCTCCATAAACTTCTAAATATTGAACATCCAGATGTTTAGCGAGTTGAAGACCAATGAGCAACGCATTGTATTCTGCAACATTATTTGAACATGATTGATCCAGAGAATAAGCCCTCTGAATAGTTAATCCCTCTGGGGATACAAGAACAATTCCAACTCCGGCGACAATATCGCCGTTAGGACCTATTCTAGATGCTCCATCAAAGAATAGACGCCAGGTAGGAACTTCTTCAGAAACCAGATTTGAATCCAGAACTTCATCGGGAATCTCATCATATAATTTAGAATCTTCTGGGACTGCATGAGCTGCTAGAAAATCAGCAAGAGCTTGTCCTTTAACCGACTTCTGAGGAATATAATGCATGTCATATTGGGCTAACAAGATTCCCCAATTAGCTAGTCTGGAGTTGAGAATACCAGGTTTTTTCATCATAATCCTGATGGGATTCACTCTGGAAATGACATGAATCGTTTGACCGATAATATAATGTCGCGTTTTCTGAACAGCAAACATTAATGCTAGGCATTCTTTCTCGATTGGAGAATAACGCGGTTCAGCGCCTGTCATTGTGCGACTGAGATAATAAATGGCCTGTTCATGACCATCTTTATTTTTCTGGGCGAGTAATGCACCAAGAGAATGATCCATAGCTCGAACATATAGAAGAAATGGTATTCCCGAGACGGGAGGTACCAAAACTGGAGGGTTCATGAGGTACTGTTTGATGTCATCAAATGCTTTTTGACATTCTTCGTTCCAGATGAAAGATACACCTTTCTTCAGAAGTTTGTGGAATGGTCTGCAGCGTCCTGATAAGTTGGAAATGAATCTCCTGATATAAGCAATTCTTCCTTGAAATCCTCGTAGCTCTTTTAAGGTGCGTGGAGGACGCATCTCTTGGATGGCTTTGATCTTCTCGGGATCCACGTGTATACCTTTAGCGGTAATGACGAAGCCGAGAAATTTACCACTAGAGACGCCCAGGAAGGACTTAGTAGGGTTCATTTTAAGTTGATGCTGACGCATTAAATCAAAGATAGTCTTCAAATCTTGGATATGATCCTCCTTTCGTCGACTTTTGACTGCAATATCATCAACATAGCATTCGACTATTTTTCGGAGATGTTCGCGAAATATAGTGCTCATTGCTCGCTGATATGTTGCTCCTGCATTCTTGAGACCAAACGGCATCACTGTATAACAGTATGTACCGATCGGCGTTCTGAAGGAAGTGTGTTTTTCATCATCTGGAAATATTTTGATCTGGTTGTATCCCGAATACCCATCCATAAATAACATTCGTTCGAAACCACATGTATTGTCGATCATGACATCAGTAATTGGAAGAGGAAACTCGTTTTTAGGACAAGCTGTATTGAGATCGCGAAAGTCTATACAGACTCGGATCTTGCCAGTCTTTTTAAGGATAGGAACGATGTTAGCCACCCATTCAGGATGTTGTTCCTCTCGAATAAATCCAAAAGCCATAAGCTTGTTGACTTCAGCTTCAATTGCATCCATAATGTCTGGACGAAATCGTCGCTGTTGTTGTTTGACCGGTTTAGCATTTGGCATGATATTGAGTTTGTGCATTGCGATCTTCGGATCTAGTCCTGGCATATCCTCGTAGCTCCAGGCGAAGACATCGATATAATCACGAATAAGCTTGATCATGTCTTGCTTATCTATTTCTGAAAGACTCTCACTGATGAATATTGGTTTAGGGGAACCTTCTTCACCAATATCAATTTGGATCAGTTTATCTTCAGTAGGAGGTTCCCTCTGTTCGAACCTGAATTCCCATTGATTATCTAATCTTTGAGCCCATTGTTCTGATTCGGGTGATATTTCAAAATCATCCTCATCTTCATCATTTTCTTGTGGGCCATCAACAGAGACCATATTGATGGATAGAATAGAGCGATGAAGATCGCCAACACTCGTGTCAGAATCCCAAGAGAGAGAATCAGAAGACTCGGATCGTTCATCTTCATCGGACTTTGAATCTTCATGGACTATGTTGATAAAAGGGGTAGGAGCAATATAACCTAAACCACATTTTGTCCTTCCGTATTTTAATGGAGGAATTCGAACAGGCATTCTTCTTCCTTTTCCATTAAGACTGGTTCTGAAATCATAACCCATATTCTTGATGATATTTTTGGATTGCTGACTGTAGCGACGTAGCTGTAATCTTCCAGTATCGTCATTTATATCATCCTTCTCCAGATTAGGAGGATTCTGAGGTCCTTTATAGAAAAATATTGGATTTTCTCCCTTCTTTCGACTGGGGACCACAAAGTATGATAGTATGATTTCTGTATAGAGTCTAATGACACGTCTGTATGAAGAGCTTGAACAACCCCTATAGTTAGTGGCTCTAAGCTATCTAGCAATTGTAAATAACTTTGTACATAACTACAAACATCAATATACTGCAAAGGAGATGCTTCATTAATACTAGATACTGTATTTACAACAGAAGGCTGAGCCTTATCAGACTTAGTCAGATTAATGACAAAGGGGGAGGAAGAAGAACAGTTAGAATTTTTGTTTCGATTAAGATCGATAACAAAAGGCTCAGAAGAGGTGAGCTCCCTTGAAGAAGACCGTGGATAAGTAATGCGTCCACTGACTGGAATGACTAGAGTATCTGATCTAGTCTGAGAAGATGGAGGGGGAGTGATGCGTCCATTGACAGGAATGATCAGCGAACTTTGTGAAGCTTGGGAAGATGGTATAGTAGTACGTCCACTGACAGAAATTATCAGTGAGCCTTGGGCGGATAATGAAGTAGTACGTCCACTGACCAGAATTATCAGTGAGCCTTCTTCAGATGTTTTAACAGACTGTGGAGGAGTAATACGCCCTTTTACAGGAATAATAAAGGTGTCAACTTTTGCTATCTCATCTTCATTATCCATAGCTTGCAAGACTTTCGAGTATTCATCTTTGTACATGCGAGCGTCATTGAAGTAAGCTTCGACTCCTTTGAATGGGTAAAGATCTGCCACTTCTTTTTGAACCTCTCCATTATCATCAATATATTTGAAGCACTGATAAAGAGTTGAAGGAACAATATTATGTTCATGCAAGAAAGGTCTCCCCAATAGAGCATTGTACGAGCAACCATGATTGTCGATGATGTAAAAAGTAACCTTAGTACGAAGATCGCCTATTTGAAATTTAAGGCGAATCTTGCCTAAAGGCTCACTTTTTCCTTGATTGAATCCCAAGATGGTAGTGATAGTACTGGAAAGATTATGCACAGGTATCTTCAATGCATCTAACATAGCCTTTGGCATAATACTGAGAGCGGATCCTGGATGAATCAGTAAACGATCAACCTTCATAGAATCAATATATCCTGTATGATATAAAGGACGATCATGTCGATTATCCTCTAGCAGCATATCGTCCTGCGTAAAGGTAATATTTGGAATAAATTCCAATACATTATGGCAATGAGAAACAGGTCCTGTTTCCAACTTCTTGAGAAGAGTTAAGCAGGTTTCTGCTTGCAGCAGTGCTTCACTTAAAGTTTTTCGAGTCTCTTTAGAGAGGCGTAAGAGCTCGAAGATTGATAATTTAGCTGGGGTATTGGCTAGTTGAGCCAATATATCAAAATTATAAGGCTTTTCAAGTCCTGTAGGAGATGACTTCTTCAATGGTTTGTCGAAGCGGACTTGTTGTTTGCCTTTGTCAACTGCTGTTGGTTTAGAAGGAACTGTCTCAACAGGAACATTTAAAGGCTCTTCAGTAGAGACTGGAGTTGAAGCTGTAACCGGAGGAACATCAGAAATTTCTTCAGGAACTTCAGCATAATCTTTCAGATATACTTTTCCTGACCGAGTTCCAGCATGAACTTCAACTTCAGATTCTGGTTCAAGGTCTATGGAAACCATGCTGCAATTCTTTATTTTGCTCTTGGTTCTTTTATGTTTGATGAAAGCTTCATTCCAGAAACCAAGGCCAACACGAGATTGATTATGTCTCATGGTGATGGCCAAAGGTGCTCGGAGTCCCTTGCCTGAGTTCAAACCTGGGGCAGTGGCTAGATCATAACCCATCTTCGCCATCAATTCACGAGATTGTGAACTGTATAAATGAAAAGCAGGTTTGTACCTATCTTCAATTTGAGGTACAGATTTTATCTTCGTAGAGAGTGAATTTCCTGCTGAGATGAAAAAATCGGGTGTGAAACTAGAAGTCACATTGCATGACTTAGTCTTCCCGAGCTTCTTTTTAGATGAGGAAATCTTCCGAGGAGAAGAGGAAGACGTCTCAAACTCTGTCTTTAAGTCTGGGTGAATCCACATGATTTCTCCCTTCTTAGTTGTGACAGGAATAAGTCCGTCATTCTGTGCTGGTAGGATGTTTATAACTTCGAGAGTTGCTTTGGGGATAGGAACAATCCCACTTTCCACCATTAAGGGAGGAAAGTCACCGAACTGTATTAAAATTACATTTGTTGTGACTGTTTTGTCTTTGGGTGTTAATGTCACAGCTCCTGATTTAATTATCTCTTGAATCTTCCCTTTTAATACATAGCAAGACCGGATTGTATGACCCAGCATTCTATGATATGGACAGTATTTTGGATGATCTGTCTTATTGGCTTCATCAGGCTTTTTAATTTCTGGCAATTGAATCTTATTACCTTTGAGTAAGCAATCAAAGATACCCTGAACATCGTCATCATCGAAAGAATATTCTTCTTTCGGCCGAGGAGATCTCTGTTGTTGATTTGTTGGAGCTGAAGTAGCTTGGGTAGTCTTTACTTCTTGACTACTGCTTTGGAGATTGACTTCAAGAGCTTCTTTCCCTTTGCGATTGTTGGGTCGAGTACTATTGCTAACACTCTGATTTGATTCTTTGGGAGCCATTTGTACCCCCAGACCCTTGAAGGTCTCAGTACTGACCTCGGCAGCCTTGGCACTGACAATGAAAGAAGGCCAATCTTGGAACTGAGTGGACCCTGTCCACATACTGATAATTGGTAAGAGGTTCGACTTGCAAGTGTTGATCGTAACAGCATCGGGAGTTCCAAGAGGCATTTTGAGGGCTTCTCTTCTGAATCTCTCAATGAATTCCTCAGTGGTCTCATTATTCTTCTGTTTGATTCTTATGAGGGCCGACATGGTCATATCATTGAGCCCTTCGTAGAATCGTTCAAGAAACATTTGCTTAAAACCGGCAAATGAGGTAATGCACCCATTAGGGAGACTTCTATACCATTCATAAGCCGTTCCTTTGAGACATCCAATGAACACCCGAGTAAGGAGGGCGTCACTTGGTTGCAGTTGATCAGTCATTACTTCAAAATAATTAATGAACTGACTTGGAGAGGTTGTCCCATCATAGAAAGAGATGGTCGGAGGTTTTTATTTTGGTGGATACGATACCTGCTTCCATTCTATCGGATAAGGCTGTTTGATGCCTAACCTTTGTAAACCATCCTTCTGTTTGAATGCCTCGAATTGAGTTTTAAGATTCTTCAATTCTTCAGAGACAACTCCCGAAGATTGTGGAGTTGTGGCTTGTAGAGTGTAATTGGGAGGAGGAACTGCAGCATATGTACCACCCCCAGCTCCAGAGTGACTTAGGGTGGTTTGTACAGGAACATTAGATTGTACCCCCGGAATAGTAGAGGGTTCGGGGTTTGGAACAACAGGGGTATTCAATACCACTGGTGGTGCTGTCTGTTGTTGAGCCTGCATTAGAGTGTGCATAGCACTCAATGTATCTGCCATAGCTCGCAATTGTTGTTCTAAAGAAGAAATCCTCTGTTCATGAGCCTCATTGCTAGTCGAAGGTTCATGATCACTTTCTGCCATATAAGTGGTAATCATTCGAGGAATAGATGATGAAACAGTCTGTTCTGAATCATCACTGTGTGAATCAGTATCTTTCCCAGGGCTTTTTACAGGAGTCAATACTGGAAAATTGGACTCTCCAAGGAAGTCTTCTGTGATCTCCGGATTACCACTTGGATGAGAAGAAGAAGAGGCTCTGGTCAAGGCTCCGGTCCTGGATCGAGTGCCGAGATAAATACCATCTTCAGAGTCTGATATAGCATCAGACCGTATACTACCCCCAATATTTCTGGAAGTCATGTTGACAGAAGCATAAAGAGGTTCATCTTCATCCAACATTGGTTCATATTGAATCCGTTCGAAAACAGATTGTCTTTTTGGTGAACAACAACATTGGATGACAACCCGAGGTTGGAAGTCACAACCATGCTTTTCATGGCGAATATGGGCAATGTCATAGCCAGATGGAGTGTCAATTCTCTGTTTATTTTGCAAATATTCTCGGAGATCTGTAGGAACAGATTGGGAAGTATTTGAAGATAGTTTCTGTGTAGAAACTTGTCTTTTGTTCTTCTGTCTTCTTGGTTCCTGAGTGTATAAAGACTGATTAATTTGAGCCACATAGTTCTTGGCATATTCTGCATCAGGGTCTAATATACTTGTCTCAGTGGAACCGAACCGATTCTGATTAAGCTTATTACGAAGATCCGTGGGAGATTTGATTTTGATATCAGTCTTGGATACTTGTAATTTGCCTTTCTCAGACCGAGAAATTTTGAGAGAAGGAAGATGAGTATTATTCTGACTAGGAGTCGGTAATAATCCATCTTTGGAGGAATTAGCCAAAAGGCGTTTTCCATTGTTTGATCTAGTAAGAGTACTAGTCAAATTAACTCCAGAGGTAAAGACCTTAGGAGTAGAGGAGTTGACTAAAGAGTCTTTCTCCTTGGTTGGCACAAGATGTGCAAGTTGAGGGGGAATCATTTGTATGTTCTGTGGAAGAGAACCCATAATCTGATTTTCAGAAACAGTCAAAGGACTGTATTTGTTAGCATACGCTGACTTCAGTTTGGACTTCTGGTCATACGCTGCCTTTTTATTAGCATACACTGGCTTTGGCTCAGCGTACGCTGCCTGATGTTGGCTTTTGTACGCTGCCTTTGCCGTACGCTGCCCTTTGAATGCCATACGCCCAGAGTCATCAATGGCTAAAGAACCGACTGCTGTCGTAAGAATAGAGGGAAAAGGGACCTTAACATGTCCAGAGATGGTTTTCCTTGTACACGCTGACTTGGTTAAAGAACCAACTTTGTCAGTGTGACTAGGAGAAGCCACTGTTGCCGTGTTCCGAGAAGCCGAAGTGTGCTTCATGGAAGTTGAAGATGTGTTCTTGTCAACGTGAAAAGTGACAGGAACATCTCGGGCTGCTGCAGAAGACTTAGGGACATAGATGGAGTGTCCCTTCTTCTTGGCAACAGGAAGAGCGGAGGAAGCAGTGCGGCCCTCCTTCGCCTTGAGCATTTCTTCATAAGCCGATTGGTCGAATTGTACAACCATCGTCTTCTTCGTCAAGCCGATCGACGAAGTATCGTATTGAGTTGTTGCTATCTCATTGGAGGAGACAGCTTTCCCCAGCAGAGTCGCCAATTTGTTTTCTATAAATAAATTCACTTTATTTATTTTGTATCTGAGAAAATTACAACTGTAGGAATCTAATCTAGAAGACGATTACTTTATCCCTTGGACGATGCGATGAAGAAAACTCGAACTTCGAAGAACTTGGACAGCAAGTGGGCAATCTCTCTGTTCTCTCTGAAAATGACCTATAGTCTCTGATGAAGATGAAGAAACTCTTTTTTATAGAGCTCAGGATAACTGTCCTTAAGCATACGCTCAGGTAGTTACTTGACGTGTATATAACTGCAGGGACGCATGACAAATTTTGGTGGAGACACGTTGGAGTGCGGTTGAGAGTAATAGGGTATATCCAGGAGAGATTGATGGCATGAATGCCACGTTGCATAACTTCTGAATGAGTGGGTAACCGAGTACAGGACACGTGAGAACGTGTGTTGATTGTACATTTGAAGTCATTCTGAATGCATTTACTTTGATACGATGTCTTCTGGAGAAGTATAACTAGCATACGCTGTCTTGTTGAAGAGGAGTCGTATGGAGTCCATACGCTGCCTTTTGGAGACATATGTCTTGCATACACTGACTTGGATAGCAAGGAGTCATATGGAGTCTATACGCTCACTTGGGTGACAAGGAGTCGTATGGACCTCATACGCTGTCTTGATGAGGAGTCGTATGGAGTACATACGCTGCCTTGATGAGGAGTCGTATGGAGTCCATACGCTGTCTCACAAAATAAAGAGAAGTCGTATAGCTTTTGAATGAGCGTATAGCTTTTGAATGAGCGTATGGCTTTTGAATGAGCGTATAGCTTTTGAATGAGCGTATAGCTTTTGAATGAGTGTATGGCCATAGATGCACTGAGCGTATGTGCATTTTTGACTTGGTCTTATGTCAGCATGTCAGAATTTTTTTACACCCTACAATGAGCAGCAGTGACACCGAGAAGCCAGGCTGAAGCCGAAGGAGGTTAGGATGTCTTCGGTAGGGAGTTTCCGCCTATGGGCTTTCCAAATCAAGATAGACCATTTGATGGCTTTGATGCATGCCTGCCAGAACGGAGCAGCATAAGTGATGCACGCCTACCATTTGATGGGGATGCACCCCTTGCCACAATCCTAGCCAATGCTAAAAAGAAATTACCGCCTGGGTTGGGTTTCCACCACAATGTATCCGGGGAATCGACGATCTGCAGGTCCGTGGCAGCTAGGCTGGTGACCGCCTCGGAGCCCAGCCGTGCTCTGACACTGTTCTATCTCCATCCATAGGCACTGTCCCACAGCTCTCGGATTTTGCTGGAAGGAAAGATAGTCGTTTACTGCTGGATAACCTCCTCCCCAAGCCAACGTTCGTGGAACATCGACGAGCGGCCGTCCCCGAGCTTGAGGCGAATGAGAGGTTCGCCAAGGTGTCGGCCAGGGAGGATACGCTGCCATGATGCAGAGGATCTGTTATTGGCAACGGCCTGCGTGGGTTAAGAGGTTCTGAAATATCTAGCCTTCACAAACCTGTTCCAAAGAGAATTATCTGAGCGTAGCTTCCACCTGTAACACCCACTTTTCTAAAATGAGGGTAATTTTGAACTTTTGTAAAAGTTTATTATTTAATAATAGGATTTATGATTTATGGGAATTTTTAATTAATTTAATACTATTTAAAATTGGTGAAATATAATTTTGATGTGTTAGCTAGTGAACCCTAGAACTGTTGAGCCTAGAGACTAACCATGACCATGGGGACCTAACCATGTGATTAGAATGACTATTTACAACTTTTTAGGCTAAGAGTATTTTGGTCATTTTGTGACTTTTGAATTATTTAGGATTTTAATTAATTGGTAAATTTTAGATTATTTTAATAATATTTAAATTGATGTATTATGATTTTGGTCATTTTTCATATTTTAATATTTTGGGAAAATTTTATATTTTTAGTATTGTTTTTATTGGATTTATTTAGTCGGGTTTGAGTTTCGTCCCGTTCCGACTTGTATTGTGATCCGGGTAGCTTAAACTCTAGATGGGACCCAATATTAAGTTAAGCATGGCCCAAAAAACCCAACATTTAAGTTAGTTAATTAAACTAATTTTTATCATGTTAGAATGGTTAAGTTAGAGATTCAAAACTAGATCATTTTGACCCCAAACTGGAACCTAGTCTAGACTTAACCATATGAGACTAGAGAGGGGCAATTAGGACATTTCCCATTAGCCCTAATGGACGCTTTATGGCAGCCACCTTTAGGGGAGAATGATTCATTTCATTCATTACAATCTTGCCTCTTTTATTTTTCTTTTGTTCTTTCCTAATTTTAGAGAGCATTCCCATTGATTTGATCTCCAAATCAAATCATTCCTTCACCAAACCTTTCCTCAATCATTCCCATTCTCCAAGGAAAGGGTGCTACCAAGGATTGGAAGAGGAGTGCAAGGAGTGTCCACTTTGAGGGATCTTCGTATCGGAGCCGTGTCCTAAAGGATTTCATTGGAATTCCACTCCCAATAGGTAAAACCCATCCTCTAAATCGATTTCCTTTGCATATAAATTAGTTTTGAATCTGTAGGATCCATCCTCATGCATGTGTCCCATTTAGATTCAAATTTGAGGTCATTTGGAGCTCTCATGAGGATTTTAGATATGTGTCTTGTGTCCTACTTGATAGATCCCAAATTAGGATACCCCATGTATATGTATGTATGATAATAGTTTAAATAGATATTTAAATTCAGTTTTAGAATGGTTAGAGAGTTGATTGATCTTAGTTAGGATGGTTAGAATGAGTTTTATTTGGATACCTATGTTTGTATCCAAGTATCTTGGCCTATATGTGTTCTTTTGTCCAAAACAACTCAAATTCGTCATAATATTCATCCACATTTTTATTAACTAAAGCAACTTAGAAATGTCATAACTTTTAGCTTAGAACTCCGATTTATCTTTCGTTTTTTCTAAAAGAACCATATCGAAGTTAGCTTTCCAAATATATATTTTAATAAGCCAAATTCTTTCTGTAACTTTCTGTAGAATTATTTGAGTGTCAGTTGTACGAAAGACGAACGTGTTTCGATATTTTCACAATTTCGGGAGCTTCCGGACACGAAAATACGATCCGTTTGAAGTTTCGGAAAGCTAACACGAAGGGCTACAATATACTTTAATTCTAGAATTTAGTAGAGGCCCAATTGGTATAGTATTGGTTTTAAGTAGAAGAGTGACTATATGATATATGCATTTTGTGTAACCTATGAGCCTATGTAGTATGGATATTAAATGAATATAGAGTATGTAATACATGATATGTTAGATGAATAAAATGATATATATGATATATATCCTCTTTACATTAATGTATATATATGGTTGAATGCAAGCATGTAGGAATACAATTAATATAATGTATGTAAGCAATACATAAATGCATGAATGAAAGAATGATATACAATGTATGCATGAAAGTATGTAATGAATGCTAGATATGAATGCAAGGTATACATGTAATGATAGATATGAATGCATAATATATAAATAATATAATGCAATATATAATGATAGCATGTATGGTAATGTAGAATATATGATGCAAGCATGTATATGTCCACTGTTTTCCCTTTTTCTTTATATTTTCCTTCCCTTTCCTTTCCATTTCATTTTTTTCCCCATTTTCCCTCTTCTATTTTTACATGTTGTATATAATGTATATAATATATAGATGTATGTAAGTATGTAATATGCATGAATGACATGTATGTAATAAAAATAAGTATATGTATGCAACTTAATGATATGTGAATGGATATAATGCCTGAACTGAAATGTGCATGCATATGGGATATGAATGAATGTATAAATACATGAATGAATGTCATATATAAATGAATCAATCAATCAAAGGTATAAGTAAAATATAATGCATTGTAATGAATGTTAACATATATAATGTATAAAAGTATGTATGTAAATGTGCATGAATGTATATATCTATATAACTATGTAAATATGCATGATGTAAGATATGCCTATATATAAATATGTATGTAATATGGATATGCATGTATGTATGAAGGTATGTATTTATATATATTATCTATTTTATATTATGCATTGTTGTGGTTCACATTGTCTTGTGATTGTATGAGTGCTTGGTTAGGCCTAGTGAGACTTGTTAGACTTCTTTGGGCTAGGACTTGACCTAGTTGACCTAATTTGACTAGTGTGGTTGACTAGAGTTGACCAAATGTTGACTTTAGTCTAGTTTGACTTAGACAGCATGCAGATGCATTGTACATTTCATTTATCATCTCTCGTATACATCTTGACCTATATTACTCTAAATAGAACTCTGTGGTTTCAGTTTGGACCTCTATACCTATCAGCTGTTCAGGTTATCAGGTGAATACATTCTCTGACCATTTCATACTTGTCTGGATTTATATTCTTGCTCTAGATTACTGTACTTGATGCTGACACGATTGTTATCACGGATTAGTACTATATGGATCTTCTTTTGAGATATTATCCCCTTGTATTCACTAAATACATATTGTGATGTGCGCTTCACTTACATATTGTATTTATTGAATACCCTTATCCTTGTATACTCATTGCGCATATTGTACTCTCATTATCACATGAGTTCCATGGATAGACCATTGTACAACTATTGTATAACATTGTACATCTATTGTATAACATTGTACAATATTGTATAAGATAACGTAACTGGAGTGGATCCTTGTGTATTGATTGGGGAGGGGGAGTAGAATTGGTTATGTAATCAAATCCTATTGTACAACATTGTATAACTATTGTATATGTCCATTGTGCACTCACGTACAATAGAGTTACCATTGCATTGTCCTAAACCGTTTACATAACCATATTGTACTCTAAATCACATATTGCTTACAGTTCTTACTTATCACATATAGATATTTCTTATTATCAAATCTCTGCTATTTTTTATATACATTCTTCTTTCAACGTCTTCTGTATCTTACTCTATTGCATGCTTTATATTTTCTAACTTGATATGAACTGCGTGAGATGTTTTGTGCTCGCTCCTGTCCTGACTGGACCCGTTGAAAATATTACAGAGGATGAGGATGAGACCTGCATAGACACCTACTATGGGACAGCTATAGATGACTCTTGTGACCCGGACTTCCAGTCGGATCCACTAGCTGTAGAGGCTGATGCTCCTTAGATTAGCTTTCTCTTATTTCATGTTATTGGAGATTTGAGTTGTATATTGGGATCTTGTATATTCTGGATGTTGTTGAGTTTTATCTTAGACACTTAGCATTATCTCTCTCTGTTGTACTTCTTGCGTGGATTTCTGGGTTGCATATCCATCTATCTTATCGTATTCTATCTTAGTTGTGATTGAGATATATCCAGTTATGTCACCTCTATTCGGAGACTAAAACTGTATATTACCTTACTGTTAGATGTATGTGAACTAGGACAGCGTTCTACCGCCGACACTGCGGCGTAGGCTGAGCGTATTCACCTCTCGTGCCCTTACTCTAGGGTACGGGTCGTGATACCACCACAGCTTCATGGAGCAGGAATCGATGATATAGGGAAGTCTGTTGAATCCCAGCCCACCCTCCTTGGTGGGTTTGGCCATGATATCCCAGCTGGCCTAGTGGTGCTTATCCTTGCCGTCGGAATGACCCCAATAGAAGTTGGCAAATAGGGCTTCAAGCGAGTATAGCACTTTTTTGGTGGGGCGCAGACGACAAGGGTATAAATAGGGATGGAGGATAGGACATGTTTGATCAGAATCAACTTGCCACTCGGGGATAAGGTCGCGTTGTGCCATCTCTCGATTTTGGACCTGATTTTGCTAACAAGACTCGTAAAGATGTCTGAATTAGACTTGCCATAAACCAACGGACAGCCCAAGTAGGAGAACAGCGGATAAGCAGTAGAAAAAGAAGTCAGGGTGGATAGCACCGCAGAGTGGATCATGTCTGCTTTGTGGTGGGGTGTAGATGACGCTTTTGCTGGTGTTGATGCGTTGGCCCGAGCATCTAGCATATTTCTCCAGCATGGTGTGAACCACCTCGACAGATCCGATATCTCCAGCAGAGAAAATAAGAATATCATCGGCATAGGTAAGATGCATGATCAGAGGGCAACTGGTGGTAGTATGGAAGTGATGGAAACTGGGGGTATTGGCCATCTTTTTGAGGTTTCTGCTGAGTGCTTCCGCCGCAATAATGAAGATAGTGGGGGAGAGAGGGTCACCTTGTCTAACCCCGCGGCTGGTAGTGAAGAAACCTGCAGCCTAACTGTCGATGACGGTGGAGAACCATGAGTTGCTAATCGAAAGAAAGATGATGTTGATCCAAGATTCCGAGAAACCGAAGGTCCTAAAAACCCAAATCATGAATTGCCAATCCAAACAGTCGTATGCTTTCTCCTTGTCAAGTTTAATAGCGATATTTTCCCCTCTAGATGGGAATTTCATGCATGTGATCATTTCTTGGGCTAGGAGGATGTTGTCAATGATGTTCCGACCTGGGATAAAACTACTTTGTTCTTCAGAGATAATCTTAGGAAGGAGAGCGGACTTGCGGTTGTTGATAATCTTCGAGATAATTTTGTTGGTGAAAGTGTAAAGGCTGATGGGTCTAAAGTCTTTGAATGTCTCTAGGTTATCTTTTCTGGGAATGAGGATTAGGTTGGCACAGGAGATGGATTTGGGGTAGGGGCCCCTTGGAAGAATGCGACGGTAGCCTCGATGAAGTCTGCTGCTATCAGATCCCAGCAAGATCTGAAGAAAACACCCGAGAACCCATCCGGCCCGGGGGCGCTGAGTTCATCTAGGTCCCAAACTGCGGCCTTGACTTCCTCAACGGAGGGTGGAGTGAGCAGCTGCTCGTTATCCCCTTCAGATATCAAATTGGGGACCTTTGCCAGGAACTCATCATCCTTTACAATGGCTTCTTTGGAGAATAGATTGGAGTATAAGGTGGCGGCCTCCTCTTGTATGCGGCTCTGTTCATCCGACCGGTTACCATTCATGTCGCAGATTTGGTATAAATGAAGCTTATGCCGGCGGCCCTTGACACAAGAGTGAAAGAAGCTCGAATTACGGTCCCCTCAGAGTCCTATTTTAATCTGGCCTTCTGCTTCCAGAATTCCGTCTCCACGTTCTGACGGGACTTGAGAATAGCTCTGGCCAAATTGAGTGCGGACCGGGCCTGCGATGATCTGTCCGTGGCAAACTGGATCTCGGCACGGTTTACGTCCCCCGTCGTTCTAACCGCTTAGAAAAGGTTGCCGCATGCAGACTTGCTCCAGGTAGAAAGGGACTTCCTGTTGGCTTTGAGTCTAGCTGCAACCTGAGTGGGGGGGTCCGAATCGTCCTTAGAAAACCACGCAAAAGCGACGGTATTTCTGAATTGCGGGTGATGTCTCTAGAAGTCCAAGAACCGGAAGGCTTTTTTTGATGCGGTTAGATTTGCTGCTGAGCTCAATCAGAAGGGGAGAATGATCTGATTCGGTAGTGTTAAGGTGGGATAGTTTGGTGGAGAGGGCCATGTCGTTCCACCAGTTGTTGGTGAAGGCACGATCGAGTCGAGAGTATTGTCTTCTAGCACCTTCCTGCATGTTGCACCAAGTGAAAGCATTGCCGATAAAGGGGAGGGTGGTTAAATGGGCGTTAAAGATAAAGTTGTTGAAGTCATTCATAGCCTGTTGTGGGGGCGGGTAACCCCAGACTTCTTTTTGCTGCAGAAGATAGTGTTGAAGTCGCCAATACACAGCCACGGGAGGTTGTTGCTAGGGGGTAAGTCTCCAGCAACGTGTTCCAGAGGATCATGCGCTCCGGAATGTCACAGCTTCCGTGAACAGCAGAGAGGAGAGAGCGGGTTAGGAGAAGCGGATGTTCCACCCAGCAGGATAAGGCCTGTCTAGAGTCCTGCGTGATGCCGAATCTGATATCGACAGCGAAGAGGATCCAAATGTCGTTGCATCCGGCGACCGCGGCCTAAAATCCAAGCTAAAGTTGGATCGCTTTAAGTCTTTTTTGAGGAATTTTGGGTTCGATGATGACTAAAATGTCGATCTTATGAATCTTCTTGAGGCTGATGATGTTGGCACAGTTTATTTTGATAACATTAATAGCATCTTCGTAGTCTAGTTTTCTCTAAATTTCAGCTAACTGATAATCTTTCAAAGCTCTCCTACAAAAAGTTCTGTCCATTCAAGCCGAGTCATCAAAGCCTTATGGAAGTTCCTAAAAGAAGACTGAAGAAAAGACCAGCGCTCCTTAAAGATGGCTCTCAAAAGATTCAAGATTTCGAGTCTATACAAGGTCTAAGTCTTTCTGTATAAACACCTATGGTTGGATGAAAAACATAAAGCTCTTCTATTTTTCAGTCAAAAATCAATGTCTAAAGAAACGACATACCGACGGTATACCGTTGTGTACCGACGTATACCGTTTCTGAGCCACAAAATGTTCTGTGACAAACTTTGGCATACCGACGGCATATAACAGTATACCGACGGTATACCGTTTTGTGAGCCACAAAAATATTCTGTGACGAACTTTGGTATACCGACAGCATACAACAGTATACCGACGGTATACCGATTTGTAAGCCAAAAAATGTTCTGTGACGAACATCGGTATACCGATGGAATACCGTTGCATACCGACGGTATACCGCTTCATCTGATTTGATTTTTGAATGGACAAATACTAGCATTAAATGCTCCCCAACGGATATAATTATTATATTATTGTTCCGAACGGTATGTCGACGGTATGCCGGTCCATACCGATGGCATGTTGTCTGGGTTATGTTCAGGAGCATTAAATGCTACCCACTCTTGGTTTTCTATATAAATGGATTCCTTCCTTCCATTGAAGGCTATCCACTTAAGCCATAAATTTCTCAACAACCAAGAGCTCCACCATTACTACTCTACCCAAGCTTTCAATTGTCATCCAATCCAAAAGTGCTAGAGTATTCAAGAGTTATACTTTTCGATCTTCAAGTATTATAGAAGATCAACAGTTTCTTTTCCTTTCCTTTTGAAGTTGACGAGCCTTCGTAAGAAAACTCGTGTGTAAGAAGTTGGCGAGTTCTTCGGATCCAAACTCGTGTTGAAGTTGGCGAGTTCTTTGGATCCAAACTCGTGTGTACTATTTACTCAATAGTGGATTTAATCCGGAGAGAGTTCCGGGACTGAATTGCCTCTAGGGAGGAGACCAGGATACATCGAGTGTTTGATTTTCTCACTCTCTCTTATTTTATTTCAATGATATAGCTTATTTGTGTTTAGTTTTATTTTATTTCCCTATTCACTCCCCTAGGGTTCTACAGATGATTCTATTCAGCGTCGGTTTATTAGCCAGCCCCCGAACGTTCTAAGAGTGGATGTTAAGCATTGGAAGGGAGGAAGGGTGGAAGGTTGGTGAGTTTAGCGGTGGCCCTCGTGGTCATGGCCGACGACAGCTCTATATCACATTTTTTCTTCTTCTTGTGGCAGTTTTTGGGGGCACTCTGTTTAGTTTTGAGTGGTTCCACCTCCGTGACTGGCAAGCTTGGACGACGGATGTCAGAGACCTTCAGCAGCAAAGGGGAGGCTTTTGGCCTATTTCTGCCAGCACACTCAGGGGGTTGCTAGGGTCTAGGAAACCAGCATCCCTCGCTTGGTTGAACCTGTCCGTCGCAGCGAAGTCAAAGCTCGGTCTAAAGGTCTCGCTGGCATTGTCGGTGTTGTTTGCGGCAATATTTGAGGAAGGTTGCTCTGGGGGTATGATAAGAGCCGGTTGTGCCTCCTCATCAGTATCCGGGATGGCATCGTCCTTCTGGCCATAGTCGACATCTGTACTTGAGCATGGGGGTAGGGGGCACTCCGGATTGATCTCTGATGGAAAGGAGGCGAGGATATTGAATGGGTTGTTGAGAGTTATATTTGGTGGTTTGTAAAGGATGATGGCACTGTCCGGTGGCCGAATCGGGCTGGGGGAGGGGGGCATGCTGTTGTTGTTGGTGATGAGGTGGAGATTGGGTTGGTGATGGGTTGGGGATGTGGGAACAGTGGACGCCACCTGAGTTTCTGGTTTACGAATTCCAGCCTTCTTCAGTATATATATATATATATATATATATATATATTATATATATATATATATATATATATATATATATATATATATATATATATATATATATTATTTATTTATTTATTTATTTATTTATTTATTTATTTATTTATTATATATATATATATATATATATATATATATATATATATATATATAATATCAGATGGGGAAGCGAGCGGGCGCTCCACTCTTGGCGGCTCCGTCCGCCGAGATTCTGTGGTTTGGCTGGCCTGTCGGGGCCGGCGGCGCCGCTCCAGTTCTTCGCCCCCCTCGGAGGCCAGCCCTCCTCTCCTGGATGGACGGCCCCCACCTGGCCCTCGCCACCGTGGGTTCCTTTCACATCCTCCTCCTCGCCGGATTCCCGCCTCGGGGCCCCCCTTCCCCACCGACGCCCGAGGCGGCCCCGGCGCAACCGGGCTAGGAGCAGCCCCCCGCCGGCCGCTTTCCCGTATGTTGCATCCGCTTCACAGCCGGCTACTTGCCCGCTCGTTACGCCCCTGCCACCTCCCTACACGGCAGCGCCTGCCATCCAGTGGCCTCCCGCGCGCGCTGGGCTCGTCCCCTCCAGCGGCCCTGGAGCTGGAGCGCCTCCGGCGCTTCCCCCGGCCCAGGCAGCTCCTCCTTCCGCCGAGCTTCTCGAAGAGCTGTCCTCCCTCGGATGAGACCACCCCCTCGGCTTTCCCCTCCCTGAGGTGGTCCCACCCGCCCCAGGTGCCCCATCCCCTGTGCGCCTCGGCCGTCGCCCTCCCCGCTGCGGCTCCCATCCCCCCTCTCTTTCCATCGTCCCGGGCCCCCTCCCCCCGCCGTCGGAGGACTCCCCCCTCCCCGCGTGCAGCCACCCCCCCTGTTGCCCTCGCAGCCGCGCGGAGGCCTCCGGCCCCCCTCGCGCCGTTTTTCCCCGAGTCTTCGGCGTTCCCTTCATCACCTGCCGGAGGCCACTCCCCCGCGGAGATGATGCGTACCTCGGCAGCAGCCTGCCCTGTGCCGCCGCTCGCCCTCCCTCCCCTGGCCGCCGCGCGTCTCCCCGCCCGGTGGCAGATCTCCTCTCCCTCCCCCGGGAGGTCGAGCCTACCCTCCTCTCCGTCAGCGCCTCCCCCTCATGGCCGTTCCCCCTCGTCGGTGCTGGACCCGCCCTAAGCATCCCCGCCGGAGCCCCCCCTTCCCCCCTCCTCCTCCCTCTCCGCCTGGCTCCGCCCTTGCCGGAACCTTCGCTTCGCCGCAGCCGCCCCTTCTCGGCCTCCGGCGCTCGTTCCCCGTCTCCCTCCCCTCCCTTCCCCGTCTCCCTCCCCTCCCCCGCACCTCCTCCCGCCCCCGCCCCTCCTGGCCGGCCTCTCCGTCGGAGCTCTCCGGCTTCGAGAGACGCGTCGGGGGGGGGCCCGATGAACCCTCGTGACGCGTGCCATACTGGACCAGCAGCTGCTGCGCGCATGCAACCCTTCGGGTTGCGTGTCTTCGGGCAGCACACCCAGTGCATTGGGCAGCGAGCCCATCCCCCTAGGGCCGAAAGCCCACCCAGTTCAATTTTCGAATTTTTCGAAATATTCTGCTATTTACCCCTTCAATATTTTGTGTTTTCTACTTTGCTTTCCAAGGTCCTTTTTGTGTTTTGTGACCCTGGCACCTGTCCTGCTCGTTATGAGCCCCCCGTTTTATTCAATAAAATATTGTTCTGTTAAATATATATATATATATATATATATATATATATATATATATATATATATATATATATATATTGAAAGAATGAAATCCCATAGTCCCCCATCAACAAGACCAGAGCTAAAATATTTTTTAAGCCCAAATTTTTTGCCCGTTTTCTACGTCCAACCCGCGATTGGCCCAAAATCTGCCCAGGCCCAGCCGGTAAAACCCGGTCCACATTTTTTGGGTTAAGGGCTGGACTAAATTTTGGTTTTGGATTGCTTGGCCCAGTCCAACCTATCCTCCTCCATGGCCTAGCCCGACTCAAACCCGATAAACATTGGGCCCAATAGATACCTGAATCGAACACATCCAGTTAAGATGTTATATGTCTCCTTCTTTTAACCACTCAAACCATGCAGCTTTGAGACACACACACACAATATCCCCCATCAACAAGACCAGAGCTAAAATACTTTTTAAGCCCAAATTTTTTTGCCCGTTTTCTACGTCCAACCCGCGATTGGCCCAAAATCGGCCCAGGCCCAGCCGGTAAAACCCGGTCCGCATTTTTTGGGTTATGGGCTGGACTAAATTTTGGTTTTGGATTGCTTGGCCCAGTCCAACCTATCCTCCTCCATGGCCTAGCCCGACTCAAACCCGATAAACATTGGGCCCAATTGATACCTGAATCGAACACATCCAGTTAAGATGTTATATGTCTCCATCTTTTAACCACTCAAACCATGCAGCTTTGAGACACACACACACAATATATATATATATATATATATATATATATATATATATGTCAAGTGGTTAGAGTGAGGGTTGCTAGTTCGAGCAACGAGAGAAATGCTTTAATTCCTTGTGGGGGATGTGGGGGATTAAACGAAGTGGGTGTTGTGCGGCCCGGGTGTAGTGGGATGCAGAACGGTACGGATGTTGTTGCGGTAATGGTGCGGGACCTTCGGACTTGAATGCCTTCGTGCTAGATTTGTAGGCCTTTGGGCTAAAATAATATGTACCTTCTTCGAACACACACACACACAAAACAAATATATATATATATATATATATATATATATATATATATATATATATATCAAAAGCCCCCTAAGAAAACCCCCTCACTCTCAACCGTATATTTAATGTTAATATTGTTAGTCCCGGGGCTTGATCAAAGATGAAAAACTGATGCAATCGAGATCTGAGAGTCACACAAAACTTTGCAGTGATCAAACTCAAGATCTACGATGATACAAAAAACCAAATAGCCAGATTACAATGTGAAGAAGGGAAATAGCGAAGAGAAGATCTCTCGTTCTTCCTTGCAAACGTGTTGTAATTGGGACAGAACGAGTTACAATAATCTAGAGAAAGACGAGATGAAGAAATGTTGCTGGGGTGTCAAAACACCGTTGCTCAAAGCAAGATTCTCCCTACACGAATTGCTTCCAGGAACCAGCAAGTTAAAGAACTTATGGAACGCTCGAAGTTACCTCTGTTATGACTCCTCGGATGGACTTGGAATGGCGGCAGCAGCTCCCTCTCTCTCTCTCCTCTCTCTCTCTCTCTTTTCAGACTTATAAAATTCGTAGTCCCTCACAAAGGAGGCCAGAAGAGAGTATACATAGAGAGAGGGTGGAAACCCTAGCCGCCTCTTCAGTTATGGAAAGATTGAATCAAATCCCACAAAGATAGCAACGAAATTAATTCAAATCTTATGGAAAGATTGAATCAAATCCCAAAAAGATAGCAACGAAATTAATTCAAATCCCACAAAGATAGCAACAAAATTAATTCAAATCATATGGAAAGATTGAATCAAATCTCATAAAAAGTGGATCTGAATTAATTGCATTGAATCAGTCTTTCCATAACTGACTTGTAGTCTGTACAGTCTGCGAAGCCCTCCATACTGCAGCAGCAGCAGTAGCCTGGCCGTATGGCTTCATGGCTGCAAGTGCCGCATGCACCGCATGGACCGCAGGAGCCGCATGGACCGTATGAGCCGCATGAGACCGTATGAGGCCGCATGTGGCCGCATATGAGCCGCATGTCATATAAGACCGTATGGCCGCATGACTGCTGACGTGCTAAGTGCAAAGTGCGCCAACAAAATGCCACATTACGCCTCATGTGTCACGACCCGCGCCCTAGAGTTAGGGCACGAGAACGTAACGACGCCCAGCCTACGCCGCAGTGTCGGCGGTAGAACGCTGTCCTAGGTCTCAATGCATCTAACAGTATAAGACTAAACAGTTTATACTTCCCGAATGGGGTGACATAGCAGATACAATCTCAATCACATCTAAGGTAGAGCATGATAGGGATAGATAAAACATGAAATCCAAAAGAGATACAGGAGATAGAAGTCTAAGTGTCTAAGATACATAAACCCAGAAATACATCTCAAAACTCAAGTATAGATATAGTAATCCACAAAGTAAATACGACTCCAGACAAAAGAAATAACTACCTAAACAACCTCTAATGTGTCTCCTCTAGGCTAGCAGGCACCTCCAGGCTATCTGTAAAATTTATCAACAGGTTCAGTCAGGACTGGAACGAGCACATTACATCTCAACAGTTCATAGCAGGTTAGAAAATATAATCATGCAGTAAAGTAAGATACATGTACTGAAAGAAATGTTGTATATAAACAGAAAGAGAGCTGTAATAGAAATATCTACTATACATAGAGAACTAGCAGTGACTAGTGAGTCAGAGTACAATATGAACATGTAAATGGCCTGGGATGATTCAATGAAGACACTACGGAATGATTCAATGAAGATACTACTGGTGTATTATTCACATGTCCACTTCTACTCCCCCATACCCCCAATCAATACACAAGGATCCAGCCAGGTTATGTTATATGATTCCATGCAAGGCC
This sequence comes from Iris pallida, assembly GCA_029216955.1. Taxonomy (NCBI): domain Eukaryota; kingdom Viridiplantae; phylum Streptophyta; class Magnoliopsida; order Asparagales; family Iridaceae; genus Iris; species Iris pallida. The sequence goes on along the minus strand of JANAVB010021798.1, from coordinate 8,480,598 downwards.
TGCGAAGGGTGATACATGGATGTCCTATAAATGGGGAGTCTGGGGGTTACCCAACTGTGTAAGATTCAAGAGACTCTGTGATCATGAGGGTACATGTCACAAGTAATCAAGTGAACCAAGAAGCATAGTGATACGCCATGTAAGTGAAACACACAGAACACGTAGTACCCGATGCTCCATAAGGATAACATCTCAAGAAAGGATTCATATAGTACCAATCCGTGTGACCGTCGTGACAGTACAAGTAAATTAATCTACTGCAGAAAATAATTCTAAGCAAGATATGAAATGATCAGAGAATGTACTCGTCTCGATAACCTGAACAGCTGATAAGTAAAGGAGGTCCCACTGAAGCCACAGAGTCCTATTTAAACTAACACAGGTTACAAGGTGTTCAAGTTAAATAAATGAATCCCTACAGGCAATATATATTATTCTAGGTTCTTCTAAGTCAAATTAACTCTAGGTCAACTCCGGTCAATAATCTAGTCAAACTAGGTCAAGTGTTGACTTATAGTTGACTTTGGGTCAACTGGTCAACTCTGGTCAAACAGGGTAAATCTAATCTAATATAAAGTGTACTTCGTTATTTGTACGTCGAAACTTACGGCACGCAAATCGAGATAAGAAGATTATCGGTAAGGTTGATAATCTTATTATAGTGATCCACGTATCCAACTTGTCAATTTCAGCGATGTGAGATCACTGGAATTGGCTGATCTCAGTTTCGTTGTACTAATCCCGAAATACGAACATTATATGAATTAATTATTAATTAATTATAAAAAGGTTAAACTCAGAGAAATTATCAACAAACATTGTCGGACGATGAAATGAACATCGCCAACGTGTCCAGAATGGTCAAATTAGCTAGGATAGCCTACCCAACGGTCCAATTTGGACACAAGGGCAAAAAGGTAATTTCGGGTCAAAACGGTGTCCGTGTCGGAGCCGTTTTGCACCGAAAAACGTGCAAGAAAACAAGTCGATAAAATATAACAAATTATATGTCCACGCAACCAGAATGTCGATACGAACCCAACGGTATCTCCAGAATTGGATTCCGTTGACCCGATCTCAATTTGGCCCGTTGACCAGAACTTGGAATTCCGGTTTGCACGAAAATGCGTGCCGGAGCCAAAGTTCTCAAAACTTAGCAAACTACCTGTCAACGAGTCTAGAATGATGATACGAACTCAACGGTATCTCCGGAATTGGATTCTGTTGACCCGATCTCAATTTGGTCCGTTGACCCGGATATTGGTATCCGACTTGCACCGAAATGCGTGCCCGATTCAATGTCCACCAAAACCTAGCAAATTATATGTCAACGAGTCCAGAATGACGATACGAACTCAACGGTATCTTCGGAATTGGATTCCGATGAGCCGGCATCAAAAAGTTCTGTTGACCCAGAAAGTGGGACCTGCTTTGCACCGAAAAACGTGCCCGGGCCCACGTTCTCCAAATCTAACAAATTTTATATGAAAACATGCCAGAACGACGCCACAAGTCTAATGGTGGTGTCAGAAATGAAATCTGGAGTCCCGTGTTCAAAAATGGAATTTTACAAGTTGGAAATTACGAATTCGGACGGCCAAATTTGACGTCGAATTCAACCAATCAAACAAGCTCACAATGAAACGAAACAGGAGGGGTAGTAAGAGAGTTATACCAGCTTTGCACCAGAACTGGTAGCACACCAAAATGAGCTGCGGTGGAGGAGATACAAGCTGACGAAGTTGGCTCCGCGAAACTGTCCAAATTTAATATAATTTAAACTGTCAACTTGGTGGCCGGTTTTCATGTATCAAACGATAAAATTAACGGACGAAAATTGACATGAGCGAAGGTGGATATACCGAGATTATGACGGAGCAAAGAAATCGCCAATCCAACGGTTGGATTTCTGAAAAAATACGCACGAAGTTGCTGCGACGGGGCGCCAAAACGAACTTCATTTTGCGCGCGTCACGACGGGACGTCGTTCAAAACGCACGAATCGCCTCGACGGCGCGTCCCGGAGGACGTTGGCCGCCATGGAAGGAGACCCATGTGTGCGCCCGGTCCTGGGGGGGTGTCCCCATCGACCACGGCGACGGTGGCGCCGGCGGTGGCCGGCATGCACGCGCGCGCCACTTGGTGCTGCTGCTGCACTGTGCGCTGTTGCGCTGTTGCGCTCGCGCAGCGGCGCTCGCGGTGGCCTGGCGACGCGCGGGGCGGCGCGCAGGGCTGCCACGATGGGGGGAAAGGTAGTGCGGCAGTTTCCAGGAGTGGTGGTGGCGGTGTAGGTTGTTGGAGGTGGTGGTTGTGGTGAAAATGATGGTGGTGGCCGGTTGGTGTTGTGAAGGAGGAGGGAGGAAGAGAAGATGGGCTGTTGTGGAGGTCGACGGTGGAGTGGCCGGCCAGGGGTGAGGTGAGGTCGGCCATGGGAGAAGGGTGAGGTCGGGTGCTGTATGGTTGCTGTGAGTTAGTTTGTAGTAGGAATAGTTTTGTGTAGGTGATAAGAATAGAAAGGAGAGAGAGAAAGAGAGATAACAATTAAATGATGAGAGAGAGAGATGCCTTTTTCCCCATAAATTTTAGGGCTGGCACCCTATGAGGAGGAGGCTGTGAGAATGAATAGGTAGGAATCGATGGAGGAGATTTATTTTGGAAAAATCCAAGGCTACAAATTAAATAGGAAATATTGGGTTATTCTTATAGGATTTATTTCAAGGAAAAATTCCAATAAATAATTAAAAATAGGTAGAAGGGTACTCGATATTTTTGGGCAATAAAATATGAGGGTGTCATGATGGAGAAAATCATGGAGCTGGACTGGACTCGGTGGAGCCGGATTGGGTCAAAACTGGACATTGTGCAAAAATCTAATTAAAATTAGACGTCGATGATCATGAGTAAATAAGTAGCACATGGGGATTCCAATAAATGGGACACAAGTGGCGGACGGATAATAGGCTCAATGTGGGCCATGTCCATAGTTGGGGCTGACAGATTTTGGTCGACAGGGGACCCACAAATCAAGTTGGAAGATAAATGTGACGCCGTGGAGTGAAATAAAATTGGGTCACGTGTCGGGAAAGTTGTGCGAATCAAATGGAGCACAAAATGACGTGTCTGAGTGGGACACGAAGGTCATGGGTGACGAGCGTCTCGAGTAGATCATCAATGAGAAGTTGGTTTCAAGGAAATGACTGGTCTGGCACTCCCAATTTAAAAGTCATGGTAACGCGCTGAAAATGATCAAGGAAAAGAGTGGGAAAATCAATTAATGATCAAACGGTCTAATTCGACCCGAAGTTCAGCGAACCAAAAAGAGCACAAGGGAACAAGCTTGGGTGGGACACCATATACCGCCAAGAAGGTAATCCTGTCCACTCCCAAACTCGTGAAGAAGATTTCCAGAGTCGAACATCCCTGATACTTCAAATATCAATGGCATGAACAAGTACACTTACAGATAAATAAATAGAATAAAATATTTATCAAAACCAAATAATCAGAAAAATAAATAAAATGAAAAGAAATTAACCCGAAATTCAGGGTGCTCACATCCTACCCACCTTATAAAAATTTCGTCCTCGAAATTAAAATGTCCATACTCCCTCTAGGTCAAACCTCCACAATAAAAGTCCCAGAACTTAAATAAAACATACCATCAAAAAAAAGAACAGCATACAGGGTCATGGCATACGGTGGTATTGAAAGTCTCATCTAGGTATACTAGTCATGCTAACTGAATCGGTCATAGGGTATCAAAACACACAGGCAGTCTAGGGTGTTAACCAAAAGTTACAAAAACAACGAACTATCAAAACTGTAGGGTAGTCTACCATCCTATATGAAAACTGGTACTTATCATAAAAAAATAAAGAAAAGTAACTACCCATTATCTTTAAAGGGTTCAGAAAAATCAAAATCAAAGTTAAGAATGAAAGTCACTTGCATGAAGATCCAATCACAATATATATTAAAAATATTTATTCTCGATACGATCTAAGTTGATCAAATTGGAAAAATCAAAATTTAGGCAATGTGGAGGACAGGTTCAACAAGGTCTGAGATCGGGCATACAAGGATAGAGATTCAGGTCACAATCAAAATTAAGTACAAACCAAGATATAATTATGATAAGAAAAGATAATCGAAGTCGATTTGGTCGTGATTAAGGAAACTAGGATTCAATGATATTGAAAAACCCCTTTTAGGAAGACAAGGAAAGATTTCATAAGGAGTCAAGTTAATCATTTCTCTCTAATACCATCAAGTCTGTCATTTGCTAAATCATATTTTTTTCTCACAAGTCCCAATATGAAATCAACCTCTATATAAATATCATCGGAATTTTGTAACCTTTAGTCATCTAAACCTTTACCATAATCACCATAGACAAAATTTCTAACTTCAAAAATTATTTTCCACGAAACATACTCGTCTTAATTAGGAGTCAACACTTATTCATTTAATCAAATTTTCAAATTCCTTCACCTCGTTTTAATTTAGATCCAAACCTCTAAATCCAGTTTATGAAATCATCGTACTTGTTTAAATCAATTCTCGTATTTATTCAATCCTAATACCACCGTGTCATACAAAATTTATTCTTGTTTATAAATCAACCATCATAATTTCTTCAACGTTCACCTTCAAATATTATCCTTTTGAATTCTACAATTTCTCCAATCATCTAAAATAATTCCTATAGCTTAAAATCCATGTGTTCTCTCTGTCTCTAGTCACCCTCTTACAATATCCAATTCAATTTTGCAAGATCATCGGATACAATCAAATTCTCCTTTCCATTATTAAATTTCTACATAGCCTTGTAATAGTTCTCAAGAATCAATAACCAAGATTTTCTAAGTTCTCAAAACTAGGTTGACCTCTAATATTTCCCTTTTTTTTAAACACATCCATGAATTACTCATAACCAAATTTTCTGCAATTGTTTCTAAATTAATAACATTTATCCCTCGATTTCATTTTAAACCTTTACCACATCTCTATTTCGAATTTTTCACATTTGACATCCAACATTTTGATTCCTACAAAATTATCGCATAATAACCAATTACGTCATTTCCATACTAGATGATTTACGTCACTTCCTCAACATTTCTCAGGCAAAATGGTATGAAGGTTCAAGAGTTTTCAAGGTATAGCTGACAGAATTATATACGAGACAGGGAATTGACATAATCAGGACAGGTATATAAGACAAGAATGATGGTAGTAAAAATATTGGCAGGAAAAGAATGATAAAGGAATATGTTATGCTTATCTATTAAAAAGAGGGACCCATTTTATTTTGAAACAAGAATTATAATACCAAATCCAAAATAAGGCCTAGCAAAATCATTGGTTTATTGTATTAAGAAGAAATAAATTTTGTAAGAAGTTACACAAGGTTTATAAAAATAGCTAAAGCTATATCCTAAGTAAACAATGAGAAACAAAACAAACAAAACAACAATAATTCTTTTTTTTTTTTGAATGACTGAAACAAAAGTAGCAAAAACATGTTCGAAAACATTTAAGGTACAATCTGATAATCATATGCGTCTATCCAAAATTATGGTACTCTAAATCCTCGTCATACTAGTAAGCAAGGCTACGATAATCACAGAGCCCTTGACTTATGCACATATCTCTAAAATCATGGTATTTAACATTTTTGCGGTGCCGCATGCTTGGCTGCGAAAACCTTAAATTCCTACACCCGAGAAATATATCCAGAGTCAGACTATATGTCCTCACCATGCTGGCTAATGTGACTATAGAAGACTAGATTCCATAACATAGATGACCTAGCCCATATAATTTTATCTTGCCAAAAATTAAATTAAATCAATAATGAATACTCAAAAATCAAATCAAATTTATTAACGAACATCAAAATTCAAAAATGACAAAATCCATCAAAATACAAACTCGAATGCAACAACTATCATCAAAATTCAAAATTCGACAATCATCCATCAAAATTAATAAATACAAACTCAAATTCAATAATAATCCATTAAAATCAAATTTAACAACAAAAAGTAAAAATAAATCAAATCAAGGGAAAAAGAGAGTTTTCAAATTGAAGTTAAACAAGATTCTCATGGGTCGTCCCAGGAATCTCTCAAGGATCCTAACTGTGATTGAGTACCTTCAAAATATATCCTATTCCTACTGCAGGCTGTAGTGGTACTCTAGTTCGAATACCACTACATAAACTCGACCTGCATGGGTCACCACTAAAAACGTGTCACGACCCGCGCCCTAGAGTTAGGGCACGAGAACGTAACGACGCCCAGCCTACGCCGCAGTGTCGGCGGTAGAACGCTGTCCTAGGTCTCAATGCATCTAACAGTATAAGACTAAACAGTTTATACTCCCCGAATGGGGTGACATAGTAGATACAATCTCAATCACATCTAAGGTAGAGCATGATAAGGATAGATAAAACATGAAATCCAAAAGAGATACAGGAGATAGAAGTCTAAGTGTCTAAGATACATAAACCCAGAAATACATCTCAAAACTCAAGTATAGATACAGTAATCCACAAAGTAAATACAACTCCAGACAAAAGAAATAACTACCTAAACAACCTCTAATGTGTCTCCTCTAGGCTAGCAGGCACCTCCAGGCTATCTGTAAAATTTATCAACAGGTTCAGTCAGGACTGGAACGAGCACATTACATCTCAACAGTTCATAGCAGGTTAGAAAATATAATCATGCAGTAAAGTAAGATACATGTACTGAAAGAAATGCTGTATGTAAACAGAGAGAGAGCTGTAATAGAAATATCTACTATACATAGAGAACTAGCAGTGACTAGTGAGTCAGAGTACAATATGAACATGTAAATGGCCTGGGATGATTCAATGAAGACACTACGGAATGATTCAATGAAGATACTACTGGTGTATTATTCACATGTCCACTTCTACTCCCTCGTACCCCCAATCAATACACAAGGATCCAGCCAGGTTATGTTATATGATTCCATGCAAGGCTCGCGAAGGGTGATACATGGATGTCCCATAAATGGGGAGTCTGGGGGTTACCCAACTGTGTAACATTCAAGAGACTCTGTGATCATGAGGGTACATGTCACAAGTAATCAAGTGAACCAAGAAGCATAGTGATACGCCATGTAAGTGAAACGCACAGAACACGTAGTACCCGATGCTCCATAAGGATAACATCTCAAGAAAGGATCCATATAGTACCAATCCGTGTGACCGTCGTGACAGTACAAGTAAAGTAATCTACTGCAGGAAATAATTTTAAGCAAGATATGAAATGATCAGAGAATGTACTCGTCTCGATAACCTGAACAGCTGATAAGTAAAGGAGGTCCCACTGAAGCCACAGAGTCCTATTTAAAGCAACACAGGTTACAAGGTGTTCAAGTTAAATAAATGAATCCCTACAGGCAATCTATATTATTCTAGGTTCTTCTAAGTCAAATTAACTCTAGGTCAACTCCGGTCAATAATCTAGTCAAACTAGGTCAAGCGTTGACTTATAGTTGACTTTGGGTCAACTGGTCAACTCTGGTCAAACAGGGTAAATCTAATCTAATATAAAGTGTACTTCGTTATTTGTACGTCGAAACTTACGGCACGCAAATCGAGATAAGAAGATTATCGGTAAGGTTGATAATCTTATTATAGTGATCCACGTATCCAACTTGTCAATTTCAGCGATGTGAGATCACTGGAATTGGCTGATCTCAGTTTCGTTGTACTAATCCCGAAATACGAACATTATATAAATTAATTATTAATTAATTATAAATAGGTTAAACTCAGAGAAATTATCAACAAACATTGTCGGACGATGAAATGAACATCGCCAACGTGTCCAGAATGGTCAAATTAGCTAGGATAGCCTACCCAACGGTCCAATTTGGACACAAGGGCAAAAAGGTAATTTCGGGTCAAAACGGTGTCCGTGTCGGAGCCGTTTTACACCGAAAAATGTGTAAAAAAATAAGTCTATAAAATATAACAAATTATATGTCCACGCAACCAGAATGTCGATACGAACCCAACGGTATCTCCAGAATTGGATTCCGTTGACCCGATCTCAATTTGGCCCGTTGACCAGAACTTGAAATTCCGGTTTGCACGAAAATATGTGCCGAAGCCAAAGTTCTCAAAACTTAGCAAACTACCTGTCAACGAGTCTAGAATGATGATACGAACTCAACGGTATCTCCGGAATTGGATTCCGTTGACCCGATCTCAATTTGGCCCGTTGACCCGGATATTGGTATTCGACTTGCACCGAAATGCGTGCCCGATTCAATGTCCACCAAAACCTAGAAAATTATATGTCAACGAGTCCAGAATGACGATACAAACTCAACGGTATCTTCGGAATTGGATTCCGATGAGCCGGCATCAAAAAGTCCCGTTGACCCAGAAAGTGGGACCCGCTTTGCACCGAAAAACGTGTTCGGGCCCACGTTCTCCAAATCTAACAAATTTTATATGAAAATATGCCAGAACGACGCCACAAGTCTAATGGTGGTGTCAGAAATGAAATCTGGAGTCCCGTGTTCAAAAATGGAATTTTACAAGTTGGAAATTACGAATTCGGACGGCCAACTTTGACGTCGAATTCAACCAATCAAACAAGCTCACAATGAAACGAAACAGGAGGGGTAGTGAGAGAGTTATACCAGCTTTGCACCGGAACTGGTAGCACACCAAAAGGAGCTGCGGTGGAGGAGATACAAGCTGACGAAGTTGGCTCCGCGAAACTGTCCAAATTTAATATAATTTAAACGGTCAACTTGGTGGCCGGTTTTCATGTATCAAACGATAAAATTAACGGACGAAAATTGATATGAGCGAAGGTGGATATACCAAGATTGTGACGGAGCAAAGAAATCGCCGATCCAACGGTTGGATTTCTGAAAAAATGCGCACGAAGTTGCTGCGACGGGGCGCCAAAATGAACTTCATTTTGCGCGCGTCACGACGGGACGTCGTTCAAAACGCACGAATCGCCTCGACGGCGTGTCCCGGAGGACGTTGGCCGCCATGGGAGGAGACCCATGTGTGCGCCCGGCCCTGGGGGGGTGTCCCCACCGACCACGGCGGCGGTGGCGCCGGCGGTGGCCGGCATGCACGCGCGCGCCACTTGGTGCTGCTGCTGCTCTGTGCGCTGTTGTGCTGTTGCGCTCACGCAGCGGCGCTCGCGGTGGCCTGGCGACACGCGAGGCGGCGCGCAGGGCTGCCACGGTGGGGGAAAGGTGGTACGGCAGTTTCCAGGAGTGGTGGTGGCGGTGTAGGTTGTTGGAGGTGGTGGTTGTGGTGAAAATGATGGTGGTGGCCGGTTGGTGTTGTGAAGGAGGAAGAAGGAAGAGAAGATGGGCTGTTGTGGAGGTCGACGGTGGAGTGGCCGGCCAGGGGTGAGGTGAGGTCGGCCATGGGAGAAGGGTGAGGTCGGGTGCTGCATGGTTGCTGTGAGTTAGTTTGTAGTAGGAATAGTTTTGTGTAGGTGATAAGAATAGAAAGGAGAGAGAGAAAGAGAGATAACAATTAAATGATGAGAGAGAGAGAGAGATGCCTTTTTCCCCATAAATTTTAGGGCTGGCACCCTATGAGGAGGAGGCTGTGAGAATGAATAGGTAGGAATGGATGGAGGAGATTTATTTTGGGAAAAATCCAAGGCTACAAATTAAATAGGAAATATTGGGTTATTCTTATAGGATTTATTTCAAGGAAAAATTCCAATAAATAATTAAAAATAGGTAGAAGGGTACTCGATATTTTTGGGCAATAAAATATGAGGGTGTCATGATGGAGAAAATCATGGAGCTGGACTGGACTCGGTGGAGCCGGATTGGGTCAAAACTGGACATTGTGCAAAAATCTAATTAAAATTAGACGTCGATGATCATGAGTAAATAAGTAGCACATGGAGATTCCAATAAATGGGACACAAGTGGCGGACAGATAATAGGCTCAATGTGGGCCATGTCCATAGTTGGGGCTGACAGATTTTGGTCGACAGGGGACCCACAAATCAAGTTGGAAGATAAATGTGACGCCGTGGAGTGAAATAAAATTGGGTCACGTGTCGGAAAAGTTGTGCGAATCAAATAGAGCACAAAATGACGTGTCTGAGTGGGACACGAAGGTCATGGGTGACGAGCGTCTCGAGTAGATCATCAATGAGAAGTTGGTTTCAAGAAAATAACTGGTCTGGCACTCCCAATTTAAAAGTCATGGTAACGCGCTGAAAATGATCAAGGAAAAGAGTGGGAAAATCAATTAATGATCAAACGGTCTAATTCGACCCGAAGTTCAGCGAACCAAAAAGAGCACAAGGGAACAAGCTTGGGTGGGACACCATATACCGCCAAGAAGGTAATCCTGTCCACTCCCAAACTCGTGAAGAAGATTTCCAGAGTCGAACATCCCTGATACTTCAAATATCAATGGCATGAACAAGTACACTTACAGATAAATAAATAGAATAAAATATTTATCAAAACCAAATAATCAGAAAAATAAATAAAATGAAAAAAATTAACCTGAAATTCAGGGTGCTCACATCATGAGCCCATGAGCCCGAGTCCGAGTCGCTAAGCCCCTTTGGGGCTTAGCTCCAAATGGAATTAATCCAAGAGAATGACAAAAGCATTAATGCTTAATCCTTGGAGCCTTATTCTTACCTCCTAGTAAAATCACCCACATGTTCCCTCCTTAGGGTCACCACCCATGTGCATCTCTCAACAACACAACCAAGTATATATGTTGAGATAACTCATGGTGCATTTCCGATGTGGGACTAAACTTTTACAAAGCATGTTGAGAGCAAGCTCTCTCCATGTAAAGAAAGCACCAACAATACTCCACATATCACAACATATATATGTGTCCAGGGTTGAGCGTTCCCCACAGTAACTGTCCATTTTGCATTAGGATAGATGTCGCTGACGACTTGAATCTTCCTGTATGGGTTAAATAACAGTGTGATACAAGAATGGACTACGCCTTGAATTCTGCACCACAATTATAATTCTTTCCACTCTCAAAGTGTAGTTACGTGTGCTTCTGGCTGCACATTAAAGGCCCTGTGCCAGCCTAGTTTCAGTGTATAATTTTAGGTGTCTACAAGTTTACCCTCAAGAGACGGCCTGATATCTCTTTCCATATACTATAGGTGAGTTCTTTATTAAAGAGACATGGCATGAAGCCTTGCACTTCCTTGCGGTGCTACACCGCAATGACATGGCCTGAAGCCGAGGCATTACCCCTACCTGAGAACCTCATCGTAGTGTCATACTACTGTAGCATGAGGTCTCAGCCTCTTTGTAGTGCCAATCTACTCAGCATGAAGCCTAAGGCTTCCTTGCGGTGTCACGCCTCAACGACATGGCTTGCAAGGCCGAGGCTTTACCCCTACCTGGGTACCTCATCGTGGTGTCGTTCCACTGTAACATGGGGCCATCCTCCCCTTTGTATTGTTGTCTACAACTCTTTAATTATGTCATACAGCATTAGGCTACATGCCTATTTGCGGTGCTACGCCGCTATGATTTGGCTTGCAAAGCCGAGGCATTACCCTAGACCTGGGAACCTCATGGTGGAGTCACCCCACTGTAGCATAGAGTTTCACTCCTTGTAGTGCTGCTCTACCGTGCTTCCTGTAAAGCACACCAGGCATTCACTCTGCCTGAGAACTCATTAAGGCGTTTAAGCCAACCTTCCACAGGATCTGTTTTTTGTAGAAAATACATAGTAGACAATAGTGGTTATGGGTCTGTATGCCTTCCATGTTCCAGAGAATAAGTACCCACTGTTACCTGATAGTTTTCCAGTCAGTGATCCTCCTTTGAACCAAAAGTTAGTGCCTAGTAGATTTCTCTTTGAACTAATAGCATAAAACTTTATGGTATGATTACAAAGACACACTATCAGAATGCCTTCAAGCCCATTTTACAAGCTGTGTCATCGACCAACTGGCGCTTGAGGTTCTTTGTGAACGGATCTGCCAGGTTCTTCTGACTCCGAACATCAATCACTGCAATTACACCTCTTTTGATAAGATCGTGTACTACCCTGTGGTTCAACCGCAAAGTCCTCTTTTTTCTGTTGAAGAGGCCATTTGATGCCATCGCCACAGTCGCCTGGTTGTCACAGTATATCGGTATCGCCGATATTTGACCCCCAACCACTGGAAGATCATACATGAGCTCCCGAAGCCATTCTGCTTCATCTGTTGCGGTTTCAAGTGCATAGAATTCAGATTTCATGGAGGAACGAGAGAGTATAGTCTGCTTCTTCGACTTCCACGATATAGCAGCTCCATCCAAGGAAAAGACATACCACCTGTGGATCTCTCGCTTTCTACCTCTGAACACCAGCTAGCATCACTGAAGCCTTCCACTACTGTCGGATACCCGTTGTAGTATAGTGCATATGTCTGAGTCTTCCTGAGATATCTCATCACCCGCTTCACAGCTTTCCAGTGCTCAACCCCTGGGTTGCTTGTGAACCGACTCAGCATTCCAACGACAAAAGCTATGTCAGGCCTTGTGGCAGTGGTTGCGTACATCAAACTTCCGATAATACTAGAATACTCTAGCTGCCTGACGCTTTCCCTCGAGTTTGGCTTCAGCTTCTGATCACACCTGTATGGCGTATCGATCCCTGGAAGATCCTTATACCCATAGCGTGTGAGCATCTTCTCAATGTAGTGAGATTGTGATAGCACTACTCCAGTGTCTGTCCGGATGATCTTTATGCCCAAGATGACATATGCATCCCCCAAGTCCTTCATACTGAACTTGGTTGAGAGGAACTTCTTTGTCTCTGTGACACAGCCTATATCCGTCCCTAGGATTAGCATGTCGTCCACGTATAGACAAACGATGACTCCTCTTCCATCAGCGAACTTTGTGTAAACATATTTGTCCGTCTCGCTGACTCTGTAGCCGTTTGACCTAATAACTTTGTCAAACTTCTCATACCACATCTTGGGAGCTTGCTTCAAACCATACAATGATTTCACCAACTTGTAGACTTTGTCTTCAAGACCTTTGACGACAAATCCATCTGGCTGTTGCATGTAAATCTCTTCGGTCAGCTCTCCATTCAGGAATATTGTCTTTACATCCATCTGATGTATTACCAACTTATGTATGGCTGCTAGAGCGATTAACATCCTGATGGTGGTCATCCGAGCTACTGGAGCGTACGTGCCAAAGTAGTCTATCCCCTGTTTCTGAGAAAATCCTTTAGCTACCAGCCTGGCCTTGAACTTGTCAATAGTTTTATCTGCCTTCATCTTCTTCTTGAAGATCCATTTACATCCGATGGGCTTTTCTCCTTCAGGTAGATCTACCAACGCCCATGTGTTATTGGAGGTGATAGAGTCAAACTCGTCATTTACTGCCTTCTTCCAAAAGATAGCATCTCTGGTCTTCATCGCCTCATCATAGGTAAGTGGATCTGCTTCCACATGATAGGTGACAAAGTCATCTCCGAAGTCTTTAGGTCTCCTCGCTCGCTTTGCTGACGGCTCTGTAAGTTCTGGTACAAGAGTTGTTTCATCAACAACAGCTTCTTCTTGGACTACTAGCCTATATGAGATTTCAGTCTCATTTGCACCTACATCATTTTCTGAAATGTCCGAAAGAATAATATTTTTGTCTTTTGCAAACTTGTCTTCAAAGTATTCAGCATCGCGAGATTCGATGATATGATTTGACTCAATATCAAAAAATCTCCGAGCATCACTCTTCTCGGCATACCCTAAGAAGATCGCCTTCGTAGTCCTTGTCTCCAGCTTCTGAATCTTCAGATCTGGGAGCTTCACATACGCCAGACACCCCCACCCTCGAATGACATTCAAGTTTGGTCTGACTTTGAACCAGAGTTCATGAGGAGTTACGTCCGAAGTTGTATATGGCACTCTATTCAGAATAAAAGTGGCCGTTAATGCAGCTTCTCTCCGGTAGCATTTTGGAAGACCTGCAGTAAGCAGCATTGAATTCATCACTTCTGTTAATGTTTGGTTCTTCCTCTCTGCTACTCCGTTGGATTGAGGAGAATATGGAGCAGTAGTCTCGTATATGATTCCATGTTCAATACAGAACGATACGAAGTCATGAGATCTGTACTCCCCACCTCGATCACTTCTCAACCTCTTGAGTTGTTGTCCAGTCTGCCGTTCAGCTTCGACCCTGAACTCTCTGAACTTCTCGAAAGCTTCGTCTTTAGTCTTGAGCAAGTAGACGAACGCGTATTTTAAGAAGTCTTCGATAAAGGTTATGAAATACTTCATCCCGGCCTTCGTGGAGAAATGTTTGAAGTCACAGATATCGGAGTGTACCAACTCCAGAAAATCTGTGCTTCGATTGACCCGATGGAAGGGTTTCCTTGTGATCTTCGTCTGAGCACACACTTCACACTTCTCTACCTTACCCCCACATTTGGAGATAAGTCCTAGACTAGATATTTTGTTAATTCTTTTATAATGAACATGTCCTAGTCTATTATGCCACAACTCAAGAGAATAATCAGAAAATGTAACTGTATTAATGTCATTAAACTAGTTGACAAGCTGAATTTTAAACATTCCTTCGGTTTGATAAGCCTTTCCGAAGTATATTCCCTTCTTGGACATCACCATCTGACCAGCATTGATGTCCATCCTCAAGCCTGTATTGCAGAGCAGGCTCCCAGAGATCAGGTTCTTGGCAATCATCGAAACATGCTTCACACCTTGAAGCATCAGAGTGTTCCCAGAAGTGAGTTTCAGCTCCACAGTCCCGATCCCAGAACTTCAGCTTGGGCCTGGTTTGCCATGACAACCTTCTCAGATATCGGCTGGTACGTGACGAACCATTCCTTGCCAGAACAGACATGGCAAGTCTCACCAGTATCTATCCACCAGTCAGAGTCAACCCCCACAGTTGTGACCTGTGCGATCATAGCAACAATGTTAGAAACCAATGAAACCTTACTAGGCTCACCTTTCTCTGATTGTTTAGGCTTGGATCTGCATTCACTCTTGTAGTGGCCTTTCTTGCCATAATTGAAACAAGTCACGTGGGACTTGGACTTCTATTGCTTGAATGAAGGAACCTTCACATTTAGATTAGTGAATCCTTCTTCTTGTGATGAGAAGCCGGCTGCTTCCCCTTGAGATCTCTTGTCTGCACTAGATTGGCCTTAGCCAACTGTTTGGACAGAGTGTCCATCTTCTGTTGGGAACGCATCTCGTCCTCAACATAGATCTCTTGAAGTAGATCTCCCAAGCTAATGTCTAGCTTCTTTCTGAGCATCCTAGCATAGAAGGTACTCCATCCAGCAGGAAGTTTTGAGACGATCCCTCCAACGACAAACTTGTCGGGAAGGGGCATCTCTTCGTCTTCCAGTTTTTGACGCAACTTCAGAAATTCCATCACCTGTGGCAACATGGACTTCTCGTCCTCAAAGAGCAATTTGTGATATTTTTCAACCACAAACATCTTGCTCTTGTTCCTGTCTTCTTCATACAGTTTTTTCACAGACTCCCATATGTCTCTGGCAAATTCCTTCTTCGAGTAGGATTCTACCAGGGAATCCTCCATATCATTCAGGATGAGAAGCCTGCAGATGCTATTTTTCCTTCTCCATTTGGCCTGGAGTTTGGTAGCCGCATTGATTGCGGCAGTAGATCCAGTGTCAGGAATAGAAGGTTCTTCCTCCAACAGTACATGATAAACGTCTTTGAGTTGAAGAGTTAGATAAACCTTCCTCTTCCAGACTTGATAATGCTCTCCATCGAACTTTTCCAACTTGCAGTAGTCCGATTGGACGAGCGAAGCATTAATGTTTTCCATCTACAAGGATCTTGCTTTGAGATTGTTAGTCCCGGGGCTTCATCAAAGATGAAAAACTGATGCAATCGAGATCTGAGAGTCACACAAAACTTTGCAGTGATCAAACTGAAGATCTACGAAGATACAAAAAACCAAATAGCCAGATTACAATATAAAGGAGGAAAATAGAGAAGAGAAGATCTTTCGTTCTTACTTACAAACGTATTACAATTGGGACAGAACGAGTTACAATAATCTAGAGAAAGACGAGATGAAGAAAAGTTGCTGGGGTGTCAAAACACCGTTGCTCAAAGCAAGATTCGCCCCACACGAATTGCTTCCACGAACCAGCAAGTTGAAAAACTTGTGGAACGCTCAAAGTCACCTCTGTTCTGACTCCTAGGATGGACTTGTAATGGCGGCAGCAGCTCCCTCTCTCTCTCTCTCTCTCTCTTTTCTGACTTATAAAATTTGTAGTCCCTCAAAAAGGAGGCCAGAAGAGAGTATATATAGAGAGAGGGTGGAAACCCTAGCCGCCTCTTCAGTTATGAAAGATTGAATCAAATCCCACAAAGATAGCAACGAAATTAATTCAAATCTTATGGAAACATTGAATCAAATCCCACAAAGATAGCAACGAATTAATTCAAATCCTACAAAGATAGCAACGAAATTAATTCAAATCTTATGGAAAGATTGAATCAAATCTCACAAAAAGTGGATCTGAATTAATTGCATTGAATCAGTCTTTCCATAACTGACTTGTAGTCTGCACAGTCAGCGGAGCCCTCCATGCGGCAGCAGCAGCAGCAGCCTGGCCGCATGGCCTCATGGCCGCATGGACCGCATGAGCCGCATGAGACCGCATGAGGCCGCATGTGGCCGCATATGCCACGTTACGCCTCATGAGCCCATGAGCCCGAGCCCGAGTCCGAGTCCGAGTCGCTAAGCCCCTTTGGGGCTTAGCCAAA
Source organism: Iris pallida (assembly GCA_029216955.1). Classification (NCBI taxonomy): domain Eukaryota; kingdom Viridiplantae; phylum Streptophyta; class Magnoliopsida; order Asparagales; family Iridaceae; genus Iris; species Iris pallida. Next base: position 8,463,796 of record JANAVB010021798.1, on the reverse strand, counting down.
TGGAATTAATCCAAGAGAATGACAAAAGCATTAATGCTTAATCCTTGGAGCCTTATTCTTACCTCCTAGTAAAATCACCCACATGGTTCCCTCCTTAGGGTCACCACTCCATGTGCATCTCTCAACAACACAACCAAGTATATATTGTGAGATAACTCATGGTGCATTTCCGATGTGGGACTAAACTTTTACAAGGCATGTTGAGAGCAAGCTCTCTCCATGTAAAGAAAGCACCAACAAATATTAATGTTAATATTAATATTTATTTTATTTTTATATTAATGTTAATGTTAATGTTAATATTAATGTTAATGTTAATATTAATTTTAATGTTAAGTTTAATGTTAATTTTAGTATTTAATATTAATATTAATATTAACATTAACATTAATATTAACATTAAATGGACGGCTGAGAGTGAGGGAGTTTTTAGGGGGTTTTCTAAGGGAGACTTTTGATCCACTTCAACACACACACACACACACACACACACACACACACACACACACACACACACACACACACTCATACATTTTCGCTCTAATGGGCTTGCAATCCTACCTTATGGTACATCTCGGGGTTATATTTAACGGTAGATTCCGTAGGTATATTTACTCTTACGTTGGATTTAAATGATTCCTTTCAATAAATTATAAAAGAAAGATTTAATTCTTTCTTTAGATTCAAATAAATCATATCAATAAATGGTAAAAGATAGATTTAGTTCTATCTTAGGATTCAAATAAATGATTTTAATAAATAATAAAATATAGATTTAATATTAATATCAAATTAATATTAATAGTAAATTAACTTTAATATAATATTGTGTTCAAATTAACATTAATAATAATATTAATATTAATATTAATATTAACATTAATTTTATTTTTAACACTAATATTAATATTAATATTAGTACTAAAATTAACATTAATTTTAAAATTAACATTAATACTAACATTAATGTTAATGTTAATTTTATTGCTAAAATTAACATTAATATTAAAATTAATATTAATATTAAAATTAACATTAATATTAACATTAATATTAACATTAATATTAACATTAAATGGACGGCTGAGAGTGAGGGATTTTTAGGAAGTTTTCTAAGGGAGACTTTTGATCCGCTTCCATATATACACACACACGCATGCACACACACGCACACACACGCACACACACACACACACACACACACGCACACACACACACATACATTTTCGCTCTAATGGGCTTGCAAGCCTACCTTATGGTACATCTCGGGGTTATATTTAACGGTGGATTCCGCAGGTATATTTACTCTTACGTTGGATTTAAATGATTCCTTTCAATAAATTATAAAAGAAAGATTTAATTCTTTCTTAAGATTCAAATAAATCATATCAATAAATGGTAAAAGATAGATTTAGTTCTATCTTAGGATTCAAATAAATAATTTTAATAAATAATGAAAGATAGATTTAATATTAATATTAAATTAATATTAATAGTAAATTAACTTTAATATAACATTATGTTCAAATTAACATTAATAATAATATTAATATTAATATTAATATTAATATTAACATTAATTTTATTTTTAACACTAATATTAATATTAATATTAGTACTAAAATTAACATTAATGTTAAAATTAACGTTAATACTAACATTAATGTTAATGTTAATTTTATTGTTAAAATTAACATTAATATTGAAATTAATATTAATATTAATGTTAACATTAACATTAATACTAAATTAACATTAATATTAATAGTATCGTTAATGTTAAAATTAAAATTAAATTTTTTAAAAAATTTTGATATAAATTTTAATTTTAATTTTAATCTTAATTTTAATTTTAGTTGTAATTTTAATGTTAATTTTAATGTTAGTGATAATGTTAATGTTAATGTTAACGTTAAAATTTAAATTAATAATAAGGTTAATATTAATTTTAATATTGATGTTAATTTTAACATTAATGTTAATATTAGTGTCAATTTAGTATTAATATTAATACTAAATCTATCTTTTACCATTTAATTGAAAAGAATCATTTGATTTCTAAGATCGAATATAAATCTTTCTCTTACCATTTGTTGCAAAGTTTTATTTGAATCATAAGATATAATTAAATCTTTTTTTTACCATTTATTTAAAAAAAAAATTAAATCCAACATAGTAGTAAATATACTTACGGAATCCACCATTAAATATAATGGAAATGTACCATAAAGTAGGCTTGCAAGCCCATAGAGCGGAAGTTATATCACTACCAAAATTTATCGCTTTAGCGACGGCCTATCAGCGACGGATTAAGTCCGTCGCTACTCGCGACGGACTCCCGACTATATACTGACGGTTTACCGTCTAATCACAGGCAATATTTTTTTAAATTTTAAGGGTGAAAAGTTGTCGTACACCCGTCGGTAAGTCGTCGGCGAAATAGCGATGGACCATGTAGCCGTCGCTAGGTAGTCACTCCTTAGTCAATATTTGCGTAGGAAAATGTTAAAAAATTATGGAAAACTGGACGACTACGTAGCGACAGATCGTCCGTCGCCCAGCTGATGAGTTTTAGCGACGGAAACTGTAGCCGTCGCTACGTAGTCACTCAGCTGGCGGGAAAATATATAAAAATTCGTGGGAAATTTTATGACTACATAACGACGGATATATCCGTCGACAGTCCGTTGCTAAATAGCCAGCCCTAACTTAAATTGAACCGACGGAGGGGAGAGGGAATTTCATTCGAACCAAAATATTTCTCTCCTCTCTCTCTTTCTCTCTTGGAGCTCTCTCTCAAAGGTACTCTCTCTCTCTCTCTCTCTCTCGTTTGGTGGTTGTGGGCGACGGGGGGAGGGTGCGGAGGTGGCCGACGGTGGGGGGTGGCGAAGGGGAGTCGTTGTGGGGGGTGGGGGTTCGGCTGTGGTGGGAGGCCGCGGGGGTGGGGCGGATGGAGGCTGCGGGGGTGGAGGGGCGAAGGTAGCCGATGGTTGGGGGACGGAAGGAAGCTGTGGGGGGGTCGGCTGTGGTGGAAGGCCGCAGGGGGGGCGGATGGAGGCCGCGGGGGGGGGCGGAAGGGGCCCGGGGTGGGAGAGGCCGCGGGGGGGGGCGGAGGGGGCCCGGGGGTGGGGGAGGCCGTGGGGGGGGGCGGAAGGGGGCCGGGAGTGTGGGGGGGTTGGGGTCGGCGGTATTGAGAGTGGGGCTCGCGGGGGGGGTAGTGCAGGGGATGGGGGCTGTCACGACCCGCTCCCGAATAACCGGATACGAGTCGGACATGCCCAGCCTTCGTCGTTGGACACGACAAAGTAAGCTGTACCAATACTAGGGAAAACTAACAAGTAATCATGAAGTAAGATAACATCACAGCATCTATAAACGAAATCCCAGAAATAGTACAAGTCTATATATTTTATTACATTCATCCAGAATGTCAAATGTCTGACTAAGTCTCAAAATAGTAAATGACATAAAGGAAAGGTACTAAGCCTCTGCGGCCTCTAGGTCCAGCTCAGCTCCAGCTGGCTCAGCAATAGCAACATCCCGTCCATAGAAGGTGTCGCAAATAGCCTCTAACTCACCTGCAACTTATCCAGTCAGGAGCGGAGCAAAGTACAGTTCTAGGCAATGAAACATGAACATGAAATGGATACAAGAGTACAGGAAATAAAATACAGGAAAGTAGTACAGGAACTGAGTACAGGAGATATGGTACATGAAATGTAAAGTACAGGAACTATAGTACATGAATGTAAAGTACAAGAAATATAACGTACAGGAGTGTAAAGTACATGAATGAAACTAGAATCCTGTAGTACCAGACATGATGTGCATAATATTGAAATACATCTAGTCCATGTGACCGGCTAGGGTAAGTACAGGAGCATGTACAGGAGTACATGAATATGGTACGACTTAGGACCCGCGTGCACAGTGCGAGGCCTAAGCTAGGTACAGGAATATATAGTAACCGGGTTTGGTCACATGGCTAGTGTATTTCCCCCACCCGACACTAACAAGTACAAGAACAGGAGTACCAGAATACAGGAATACATGATATCGTGCTATAACAGTGTCACAAGAAAAGGGTACAGGAATGTAAATGTACAATACCATAGAAGAGTACTTGCCTGGCTCCGGAAAGTACGGGTGAACAATGGAACTGGATGTAAGCCTGTATTTATAATTCGTACAAGTTGGTTATGAACTAAGCATAATCTCTAAATTGGTATGTCATAGTTCTATCATCAATATTGATTTAACCTAATATTAACTAATCAAAATTAATATCCCTTACAATTATTCCCAAACCATTATTCCTATACTTAGTTAAAAGTTAATTATAGAATAAATACTTAAGAAAAAGGCTTAAGCAATTTACATACTTGTTATGTAGATACTGCTTATAACAATCTTAGTTTAGAAAATATACACCTTTTTGTAAGTCAGCAAGTCTCATAATGCTAATTAAGTAATAAGAATATTTATCTTTATTTGTCAAAATCTAATAAGATAAGGTTTGCTTTTGAAAAAAACTGCATTTAATCTAATACTGCTAGCTGAAAATCCTTTATGGAATAACACAATTCTTGCAATGGGTAAAATGACATCACCACCAAAATCCTGCTACTCCAGCATATAAATTCCCAAGGATTTTGTCTAAGTCTTGCCATATACCCGACCCTTCCCAACATCATATAGTTAACATATAAAATATAATGCAGCAGTGGACTAAAAAGTTCCCAGACTCCCTGCCAATGATCACCAACCCGACACAACTTAGCAAAGAATCTAAAACCTGCAGAGCCGAACCATACTCCAACTCCAGCTTAATTCCCTCACTTCTCAGTTAAGAATCAGCTTCTCCCCCAACACTCACATATTCAAATAGAAAAAGAAATCCAACCAGAGGTTCAAAATAAAATAGCAAACCCATACTTAATCCTGAAGGTGCTCAAAAGAATTTATCCAAAGAACAAAGTAGAAAACACAACACAACTTGCTAAGACTGATCAACTATACTGCCAAGACCACTGTTACGGACATCCAACCACAGAACCAGAAGAGAACTGAAAATAACACCATAGTTTAAATTACAATAAAAATAGAATAGAAGATCATAAATCTACATGAAACAGCAGCAGCTTCCGCAGCGACACAATCCAACCACAAACTAAACACTGTCACCAAGTTCAGAAGCACCCGACGACTCCTAACATCTCCCAGGTTCATCCGCTCAAGGCACTGATGCCCCGAAGTAGATACGGCTCATCCGAGTCGTATCAACTCAACACACGCCACCACGAATCCAGCAGATTACAAACACAAGCAACACGAACACTGAATCATAAAAGAAAACAACCGACATTACCCATCCCAAAGCAATTAAACAGAGTAACTTGATTGGAGGAGTTACCTGAAGGATTTCTCGAAACCACAACTGTGAACCCTGACCTCAACACAAACAAACTCAACTGCATCCATTCAAAAGAATTTTCAAAAGGTTTTAGAAAGAAATCAGGAAAACAATTTAAAAGACCTCACTGGAAATTAATTATTGATACCTCAATAATTCTTTCTCCAATCCCAGAAATCAGCAAGATGGATAGAGTTGGCCATTTGCATACTAATGAATTTAAAAGAATAGCATTCAATTAGATCATCAATATAAGTGTATACTCCAAGAGTTGATCGATTTACCTAGTTCAATTCAATGCTCGACCAATCCGTTCAATGACCCGAGAATATTAGATCACTCACACAAGACGACACGGCCTAACTTGTCCGTGCACTGCCGCGTCCAGCTTCAACAAGTCGTCGAACACGTAACGGCGATTGAATCCCAAACGAATTTAGGAATGAAGGAAACTGGATCAGGAAGCAACTCAACCAAATCGAACAGATCCACGCTTACCGATCCGACGACTGTGAGCGAGGATGATGAAGATCTCGTCGTCGTCGTCGAATGCACCGCTGCACCACGCTACTACTGGAGTCGTCTCCGTCTCCAGTCTTCGGTGAGAAAAAGCTGCGTCGCCGACGTCGTCTTCAAATCGTCGCCGCCGTCGTCTTCAAATCGTCGCCGCCGTTGTCTAACTCAGCTCGCCACCGCCGGCCGAAGCTCGGTTAGGGCTGGGAAGAGGAACACTCGAGAAGAAAAGGGGTGGAGGAACCGAGAAGTTGGTGAGGAAAAGAAATAATGACTGCTCCTCTCTCTCTCTGCATTGTTTAATAAGGAGTGGAATGGAACTTTGCAAAAACCACCCCCGAATATTACCTATTGCAAAGTATCCCTTCCGCCAAGGAATAATTCCAAAGAAGCCCTCTGCTGTTTCACTTTTACAGAAAATTGATTTAAAAATCAGTTGAGAATCACATGGTGGACCCAAGTCATTGTAACAACTTTTCAAATTTGAAAAGTGGTCCCCAATTAATTCCCTCCAAAATATTACCATCCAAAAGTTTATTATTTAAAAACATTTTATTATTTAAAGCTTAATAATACCAATTGCTTAATAACTAGAAACTCATTATTTATTTAAAAATCCGGGAAGTGGAGTTACAGGGGCCGGGGCGGCGGTGAAGGCCGCAGGGGGGTGGCGGGTATCGGGAGCGCCGATGTCGACGGTGGTGGGAGTGGGGGTCGCGGGGGGGGGGGGGGGGGGGTAGTGCATCGGATTGGGGCTGAGGGTGGGAGTTGGGGTCGGCGGTGGTGGGGGTGGGGGTCCGAACACACACACACACACACACACACACACACACACACACACACACACATACACACACACATACACACACATACACACACACACACATATATATATATATATATATATATATATATATATATATATATATATATATATATATATATATATATATATATATATATATTATAAAATATATATATATATATATATATATATATATATATATATATTATAAAAATATATATTTATATATATATATATATATATATATATTATATATATATATATATATATATATATAGGAAAAAATAAAATAAAATATAGGAAAAACGGGATATGAGCCATAGGCTCATACTCTTAAACGAGCCATCCCACGTGGCTTCCATGTGGACCAATAAAAATATAGTGAATTGGAATAGAAAATTTAAATAGATGAAAATAAAAGGTCTCATAAAATATTTGATAAATAATAACTTACCATATTTTTGCTTAGATACTTACCAAAAAAGTTTGCTTAGGAATTTAAATAGGAATAATATCATTTGTCCCTCCAAATTAAAATTAAAATTAACATTAAAATTAAAATTAATATTAATATTGACATTGAAATTAAAATAAAAATTAATATTAATATTAACATTAATATTAACATTAAAATTAACATTAAGATTAATATTAACATTAAAATTAATATTAACAATAATATTAACATTAATATTAACATTAAAATTAATATTAATAATAACATTAATATTAATATTAATAATAATAATATTATTATTATTATTAAAATTATTATTAACATTATTATTAACATTAACATTAACATTAACATTAACATTAAAATTGAAATTAAAATTAAAATTAAAATTAAAATTAATATTAATATTAATATTAATATTATATTAATATTAACAATAATATTAACAATAATATTAACATTAATATTAACATTAAAATTAATATTAACATTAATCTTAACATTAATCTCAATATTAACATTATGGGATCTTTTATTTCTTTCGATTTAAATTCTTACGTAAACATATTTGGTAAGTTCTTAGGTAAAGATATGATAAGTTATTATTTATCAAATCTTTATGGGATCTTTTATTTCTATCTATGTAATTATTTTTTTTCAAGCCACTATATTTTTATTGGTCCACATGGAAGCCACATGGAATGGCTCATATAAGAGTATGAGCCTATGGCTCATATCCCGTTTTCCCACATATATATATATATATATATATATATATATATATATATATATATATATATATATATATATATATAAAATAAATATATACTAAGTTTATATATATAAACTTAGTATATAAACTTAGTATATATATATATATAGGAGTATATATATATATACTCCTATATATATAAACTTAGTATATTATATATATATATATATATATATATATATATATATATATATATATATATATATATATATATATATATATATATATATGTATATATATATATATAATAAAAAAATAAAAATAATATATATATATATATATTTGAAGAAAGGGTACTTCAATTGATAAAAGAATAAGTAGTTACAAGGGTCATGATACACAGCGATTTCTGGGATCTAATTCACTAATCTCCCATACTAGCTATATCAGTAGAAATATTATTAATAATTCCTCTGATAGACAAAATATGATTATCGAATATCCGTCTGTTCCTTTCTCTCTAGACGTGCCAAACTGTAGATAGAAGCCATTTGCGAGCCCGAATAAACTCACTATTCCTGCGAGTCTTCAGCTCCAGAATCCCTTCGATAATTCCATTTAGCTCCGGTGCGTTCACACCCTGAACTCCTGCTTCCAGCATGCATAGCCTCCATATTTCTCCCGATACCGAACATTCAAAGAATAAATGGTCCCTCGTCTCGATCCCGCTGCCACATAATGCACAGGTTAAGTCCTGAATTTGAATTCCCATGCGATTCATTCTCGATCTCATGAGAAGTCGATCCCGCACAGCTTTATAGAGGCACAGCTTCATTTTCATGGCGACCTTCTTAGCCCAAACTACCTCTGTCCATGCGACGGAGGATCGCCGAGTACGAACAGCTTCATAAACTTCTTTAGATATGAATCTGCCTCCTGAGCTTCCCTCCCATTCCCATCTGTCCTCACCGCCCTCCACTTCAATAGTAGTGCTGGAAATCTCATCCGCAAGAAAGTAGAGTATGGCCCGGTTATTTAAGACCCATTCTCCTCCCTGAATCAACACAGCAAGGCTCTCGTCCGCGCCCCCGATTTCAAACACCGGCCAGCCCATAATGTCAATAAGGCTCTGGTGATTTAACCAGGGGTCGAACCATAGGTTGGTCGAGCGAAAATCGTGAATGATACGACGGATCTTAGTCTTCAGAGAGCTCCGAAGTCGGAGAATATTTTTGAATGTCACAGAAAAATTATTGTCAATAGTTTGTACCCAAAATTTTTTGTTTTTTGAATACCTGTTCCGAGACCATTGCGCCCATAGCGAATTTCCTTCAAGAAATCTCCACGCTAGCTTATGGAAGGCGACCTCTCGAAGCGTACGTAAGGACCGTAGACCTACTCCTCCTTCCTCTCTCGGTCGAGACAGCTCTTCCCAGCTAATGGTGTGTAACCCGCCTCTCCACACAAAATTAGCACAAAGTTTCTCAATTTTCTGTATGGTCTTATCTGGAATGTATATAGCTTGCATCCAATAGTTGGCAATTACGTATATTACAGATCGGATAAGCTCGATCCTTCCTCCAAAGGATAACAACTGTGCTTGCCAGCCCTCAAGTTTTGTGTGAATGTATTGAATCAGTCCCTGACATTCCGCATCTCACACATAATTAACAGAGAGCGGAATTCCCAGATATCTAACCGGCAACTGCCCTTCCTCAATTTGTAACATATGAGACCATTTATCTTTCTCAAGACAGTCTCGGTTAAGAAAGAGTTGGCTCTTATCTTTGTTGAGTGATAATCCTGACATTGTCGCAAACTCTTCAAAAATATTGTTCAGAGAGGTAATCGATCGCTCTGAAGGCTCAATAAATACCAGAAGGTCGTCCGCATAGATAAGATGAGATATTGACGGTTGGACTCGCTTGAGAATAGGAACTATTTGTTTGGTATGTACTGCTCGTGCCATCTGGCAAGTGAAAAACTCTATGACAATTGTAAACAAGTAAGGGGAGAGCGGATCTCCTGGTCTGATGCCTCTCGTACTAGCAAAGTATCTGTATGGCTGCCCTTTAATAAGAATCAAAAACGTCGGAGTTGAGATGCATTCTCCGATCCTGTCCACCCACCATTCGTCAAAGCCCATGCTACGCATCATATGGCAAACAAACTTCCTGTTCACCATATCATATGCTTTTCGTAAGTTGAGTTTAATACAGCCTCTCCTTCCGCCTCGCTTGTTGAAGTCGCGAACTAACTCATGTGCAAGTAGACAGTTTTTCGAAATGGACCTTCCTTTTATGAAAGCCGATTGGTTTTCCGAAATCAGACCCTGCAAAAGCTCCTGCGTTCTATTACACATGACCTGAGTAATGATTTTATAGAGGAAATTACAACAAGAAATAGGCCTGAAATCTGTAAGCTCCGCCGCGTCCTCCTTTTTTGGAATGAGAGTGAGAAAGGTGTGGTTTAATTCTCTCACTAATCTTCCATTTTCAAAGAAGTCTAGCACTACTTCTAGCACTTGGTTCTTCAATGCATCCCAATGATGTTTATAGAAGCTGGCATTAAATCCATCCGGTCCAGGGGATTTATTAGGATCTGCTTGTTTGATAATAGCCTCTACTTCCTCCATCGATACTACTCTCCTCAATAACCGGTTGCCTTCTTCCGAAACTAATCGTTTACATATAACAGCAGGAAAACTTTCCAAGTAATCAGTTTGGTTATATAAGGAAGAATAATACCTAACGGCTTCCTCTTTCATGCTTTTGTCATCTGTGGTCGGGGCTCCGTGGTTATCCAATATTGGACCCATAGTGTTTCTATGCTGGCGAGCCTTGATGGTAGAATGAAAGAATTTGGAACACCGATCACCGTCTCTGAGCCAAGAGCACTTTACCTGTTGTTGAAGTCCCAATTCTTCGTAAAATCTGCCTTTGCGAACCTCCTCTTGAAGCCTCAGACCCTTGTCGACGAGCTGGACATCCATCGGGTTGGATTGGATGAGGCCCTGGGTTTCGTGAAGCTCCTTTTCCAGAGACTCCAGATTTAAATATGGGCGGTCTCTGTTCCAGGATTTGATCGCCTTCTTAATAAGCTTCAAACGTTGGATAAGGCGAAACTGTGCATTCCCAATGAGAGCTTTGCCTAAACCCGGAGCAGTAGCCTCCGTGTAACCAGGGATAAGGGGCCAAGCGTTGTGATATCGAAACGGACGCCGGCTACTTGGAATAGATGCTTGGAGCCGAACAAGTAGGGACGAGTGGTCACTCGTCCCACTCGGCAGCCCCTCCACCTTCACATTGGGGAATAATTCCAGCCACTTGTTGTTGCATATAGCTCTATCAAGTTGGCACATAACCCGGTTAATGGTCGAGTTGTTACTCCATGTCCAGATGTGACCCGTCCGAGACATGCAAGTTAAGCCCGACGCTAGGAGACAGTCTTGGAAGTCCGCGAGAATGGCCGCCGGGACTTGACGACCCCCCCAGTTTTTTCACCTCCGTCATCATGGCGTTGAAGTCTTCTCCAATAATGAGCAGAATATTATCAGGGACACGACCTGCAATCATGATGAGGTCCTTCCAGAGTTGGAATCGTCTTCGTCGGTCGTTATGACCATACACTGCTCCCACCTGGATGCGAAGTCCTCCTTTATTAAGGAGGTCCACCACCACCAGCTGATCTGATAAGAAAGTCACCTGTCCCGTCCAGACGCGGGTATCCCACAGCATCCAAATCCGAGCCACCCCACTAACAGTAGTGTTGTGAACCGCTTGCCATTGCGCCGGGGTTCGGCTATCCAGTCTATTGCTAGACTTTATTTTGCTCTCAAGTATAGATACAACAGAACTCCTTGTATTCCTCATAAGTTTAGTAATCTCCCTCCAGCGTCCTATAGAATTGCACCCGCGGACGTTCCATGTAAGTATAGTCATGGATTTTATAGGTTGGCGTAGTCCGTTATCCTCCTCCCACTCTCCCTCGGACCATTAAGGGGAGTAGAGTTCTGACATACCCTTCCTCTCTCATCTGCTGATGTACCGGAGCTGCTAGCTTCCTTCCCTAACCACCGGGGCCAGTCCGGATTTGATAGGATCAGTTTCCTGTTCATACTTCGATCATCCTCCCTGTTGGTCGCCTCCGTACTGATATTTGATACTTCGGGAACTTCTATCCTGGCTGCTTTTCTATTTCCTCTCGGTGAGGTTTTTACTTCCGTCTCTGCCACATCTTCCAACCCTGCCCATTGTGTTGTGTCTTGAGGTCCGACCAGAACCATAGCCATGCATCCCGGTTGAGGATGGGCGTTGCTAACCTCTGGTACTGGTCTCTTCCCGAGAACTGATGATAGTTCCATCGGGTCGATACTTTATTGCACCGCATCTTTTGGTTCTCCTATTGTTTTGTCTTGTGTTTCATCCTCAGTTGTGGTCTGTATCCGATCATCTGACGGTTGTTCCTCTCCCACCATTACATGTTCAGTAGATGTATCCAGGTCACGTATATCTCCCCATGTTTCTACTTCCTTCTTGCATTGAACACGAGTATGCCCGAAGCAGTTATATTTCAAGCATGAAGGCGGAACCCATTCATAATCAATGTCTTGAACACTCCAGTCTCCGTTTGGTAGTTTGATGTCAATCGTCCTCGGCAAGTTGTCACCCGCGTTTATTTCCACAAAGACTCTTGCATAGGACAATCTCATTCTTCTGGCTGTCGGGATATCTGTACGTAATGGCTTTCCTACCATACTGGCCAGCTTCATTATTGAGGGGATACTCCATAGTTGCGGGGATAGCCATGGCATCCGAATCCAGATGGGGACTTTGGTCAGTCTGTCCCTCTCAAAATTCAACTCCGGATGCCAACGCTTGAGCACTACCAACCTACCATCGAACGTCCATGGTCCGCCCTCCAGTATGCGCTCTAAATCTTCCGCTAGATCAAATTTGACGAAATAGAATCCGTTCTCGCGTGAGAAGAATTCCATGTTTCCTTTGGGTCTTCAAACTCTATGTGCAAAAGCTCGGATCTGCCCGTAGAACGGTCGATCCCCCATTACGTATAGTATCAGGGTATTCTTCCAATACTCTTTAGTCTCCTGGATATCATCCGTTGTGATTTCGACAACTTTTTTGCCGTTCACCACGCTGGGTTCAATATACTGTAGTTCGACCTCTTCATGAATAGTTGCTGGTTTACATACCTCTGTCCATGAGATCGGCTTAGATCGTAGCTCCTCCGTAATGATAGTGTTCGGACGAATGATCCGAGTCGGAGGGGACTGTTGAATTTGGCTTCTCGTCTCCTTCACCTATCCCGTGTTAGGTGTCTGCCTTCCTCGCACCCTCCGTTGGTCCTCCTGGTCACGATTAATAGGCGCTGGTCTGTTCCCGCTGCGATTTCGGTGCACCCTATTCCTGCTATTTGCGTCGTCCATCCGACTCCCGATATCCCGCATCATCGAAGGCTTAAACCTGCGTCTGCGTTCCACCGTAGTCCAGCCTCCCGCCATCTCCTGAACCGCCTCCTCCGCCACCGCATCCTCTCCTAGGCCTTCAGCGCTAGGATCCCCCGTCTGGGAGTCGTTGCCTACGTTCACGACACTTTTACCGCGAGCAAGCCCTAAACCTAGCGCCGCTTGCTGCATCTCCAAATAATATATATATATATATATATATATATATATATATATATTATATATATATATATATATATATATATATATATATATATATATATATATATATATATATATATTTTGAGAGAACCCCTTCTTTTATTAATCAAGGCTCAAAATGTCGAAGCCTGAAGAGAGTACAAGGCAAAAAGCCTGAAACCACCAAAACAGGGGGGGCGACCGCGCCCGTAAAAACTAACTAGAGCATGGTTGCCAGAATGCTGGCGGGGTGTGGGAGCACAGTGAACTCCTTTTGCGGCATTGCCGATGAATTTCCCGAATTAGCTGCTCGGCGGAGTATTGGTGACCCTCGTATCTCGCTTTGTTACGATTCTTCCAAATTACCCAGGTGGCAGCCGCTGCTACGATCTGATGGCCGTGGGACGCGACTCCCCAGAGGGATAGGAGATCGTTAAAGCGCCCGTCACCTGTAGTGATGTTGTAGATGCTGTTGAGGGTGCTCTAGGTTTTGTCGGGGAGGCTTCCTTCCCGGAAGATGTGATCAATAGTCTCTGTCTGCCTATCGTCGCAACAGTTACAAGCTGACGCCAGGCTAAAGCCGATGGAGCAAAGGATCTCATCGGTAGGCAGTTTCTTTCTCGTGACTCTCCACAGAAGAAATGACCATTTCTTTGGGATACAAGAATGCCAATATCGCGCAGTGAAGTGCTCTTGGCCGTTCTCGTGCATCGCGGATCTTGCCGATCGTACTGAGAAAACTCCAGAAGCTTCCAGCGACCATCTCAGCACGTCCGCGTCGGAATCAATGCTGAGTCCTTACTGACGAATGCTGCCGATCGTTTCGTTGCCGGCCCAATCGCGAATCTGGTCCCAATTCCATTCGTTATTAGTGGGGTTCCACAGGTCTTTGATCCTGCAGTTGCTGGGGTATCCAGAGGTGTTCGGGATAAGGCTATCGCCGATCCATCTTTCCAGAAAGAAGTTGGCCTTGCCGTCGCCCAGATGGAGTCTAATCGCCGGCTCGGCTAAATCGCGGCCCCGTAAAATATGGCGCCAAGCCGCAGAGGATCTGCTATTGGCTCTGGCCATCGCTGGGTGGATGTGCTTGAAGTATCTGGCCTTCATGAACCTGGTCCATAGGTTATCGCACGTGCGTAATTTCTACCACAGTTTCATGGAGAAGGCCATAACGATGTGATTGAGTTTGTTGAATCCAAGCCCGCCGATCGCAATCGGGGTGGCCATGGCGTCCCAGCTGGCCCAGTGGTGTTTGTCTAGGCCATCATTGTGCCCCCAGAAGAACTTGCAAAAGATCTGCTCGATCGACGCGAGGACCTTCTTGGTCGGGGAACAAGCCGCTAAGGTGTGGATGGGGACGGAGTTGAGCACATGATTGATAAGGATTATTTTGCCGCCTGGGGATAGGGTGGCGTTGTGCCAACCTTCGATTTTGTTCCTGATTTTGGTGATGAGGCTCTCGAAGATGCTGGCGTTGGATCTCCCGTAGACCAGGAGGCAGCCTAGGTAGTTGAAGGGAGGGTGAGCCACCGTGAAGGAATTGAGGTTGGTTAGACTGGAAGCGTTCTCGATTTTGATGCTGTGGTAGGCGTAGATGACACTCTTGGAATGGTTGATCTTCTGGCCGGAGCATCTCGAGTACCGCGTCAGGGTGTTGTGAACGACCTCCATCGATCCGACATCCCCAGAAGAGAAGATAAGTAAGTCGTCGGCAAAAGCCAGGTGGGTGATGGTGGGCCATCCGCTGGCGGTGTGATATTGCTGAAAGTTTGGGGTATTGACCATATTGTTGAGGTTTCTGCTCAGGACGTCGGCTGCGATGATAAAGACCATGGATGATAGCGGATCGCCCTGTCTGACACCGAGGCTAGATTTGAAGAAGCCCTCGGATTAGCCGTTGATGACAGTAGAGAACCATGAGTAGCTGACAGATCTCCACACAGTATTGGTCCAATTCTCCGAGAATCCGAAAGCTCTGAAGACCCAGATCATGAATTGCCAGTCGAGTCTGTCGTATGCTTTCTCCATGTCAATTTTGATGGCGATGTTGCCCCCTCGAGCAGAAAACTTCATGCAGGTGATAAGTTCTTGAGCCAGCATGATGTTGTCCTGGATGTTCCTACCTCGAACGAAACTACTTTGCTCCTCCGAGATGATTTTGGGGAGAATGTCTGTCATTCTAGTAGCAATGATCTTGGATATTATTTTGTTGGTGAAGGTACAAAGACTGATAGGTCGAAAGTCGTGGAATGAGTTTGGGTTATCTTTTTTCGGGATGAGGATGAGGTTGGCGCTGGAGATGGCTTTGGGATAATGAGCTACCTCAAGGAAAGCAATGGCCGCGTCGGTGATGTCCCGCTTGATGATCTCCCAACCGGAACGGAAGAATACTCCAATAAATCTGTCTGGGCCGGGGGCGCTATGCACGTTCAGTGTCCACACCGCGTCTTTCACTTCCTGTTCGGTCGGGGGGCGTTCCAACAAAGCAATGTCGGAGTCGTTGATGATGGTGGGAATTTGGTCGAGGAATGAGGAGTCATTGTGGACCGTTTCCTTGGAGAATAACTTAGCATAGTAATCGGCGGCCGCCTCTTGGATACCCTTATGGTCGGTTCTGATGATGCCGTGCTCGTCTGATATGTGGTGAATCGACAGTTTGTTTCTTTTGCCGTTGACGCAGGCGTGGAAATATTTAGAGTTTTTGTCCCCGTCGCTGTCCCATTTCAGTCTGGCTTTCTGCTTCCAAAAATCGGTCTCAACTTTGAGTCTGAATTTGAGCATGGCCTTGGTAAGGTTCAGGGCAGTCCTAGCCGCAAGGGATCGATCGTTTAGAAATATAGCTTCTGCTCGGGCGACGTCGTCCTCGGCGACGCGGATAGCTTGGAAAATGTCCCCAAAGGCTTGTTTGCTCCAATTGGAAAGGACTTTCCTGGTGGCTTTGAGCTTGTTACTAACCCGAGTGAGGGGGTTAGGGGAGTCCTGGCTGTTCCAAGCTTCAGAAACGATGCTCGAGAACTGCGGGTGGTCGGTCCAAAAGTCGAGAAATTGGAAGTTCTTTTTGGGAAGGTGGTTGTTGTTTTTTATTTCCACCAGAATAGGGGCGTGATCGGATTCAGTGGAGTTGAGAAGGGACAGGGTGGAGTTGATCCTTATTCCGTGCCAGCGCGCGTTAATGAGGGCTCTGTCAAGACGGAAATATTGACGGCGGTCGCCGTCCTGCATATTGCACCAGGTGAATTCGCTACCTTTGAACTGGAGAGGAGTAAGATGAGCATTGAATATGAAGTCGTTGAAGTCTTGCATGGCTGATAGGGGTGTGGGACGACCTCCGATCTTCTCTTCTCTATGGGTGATGGCGTTGAAGTCCCCTATGCAAGGCCAGAGGGTGTTGGTGTTGTGGAGATAGGTGTCGAGAAGATCGTTCCAAAGGATTTTGCGTTCAGCGATGACACAACTACCATGAACCGCTAAAAGGATGACACGCTCCGGGAGAGTGGGATGAGTGACCCAGCAAGAGAGGGCTTGTTGGGAGTCCTAGATGATGTCGAGATTAACATCCTTCGAGCCCAGAATCCAAATGTCGTGCCTGCCAGCAATTGCTATTGGTAGGCCCAGAGCCATTTGGGTAGATTTGAGTCGTTTGGGGGGGATTTTGGGTTCAATGATGATGAAGATGTCTATTTTGTGAATTTTCCGAAGGATGGAAATTCTTCTTAATGTCGATTTGTTAGTCAGGCCTCGAACATTCCAAGATAGGATGTTAAGCATTTATGATATTGTGGGAGGGTTTTTTTTTGTTTCGCTTTGCGGCGGATCTGGTTAGGATGGTGAGGGTCTTGTCTGCGCCTACCTTGCTCCGTTGGGAGTTCGATACTACCGCTCTCGATGTTGTTGGGGGAATACAGTTGTGTTGATCGTTCGGACTTGAGGAGGGGCCAATTAGGTCTCCAGCTGAGTCTACAACAGGATCCTCCGGGGGAATGGCCAGGGAGTCGTGAGCTCTCTCGGTCAACAGCTGCTGAAGAGGGACTCCTGCGGCTAGGACTTGCATACCTCTCCTCGCTTGGTCGGGGCCAAGGAGGGCTAGAGCGGCTTCGACTGGGTTTCCGCTGGGGGAGTGTGGAGTTGCGTTGATTGGCGGATAGTCCGTGGGGTCTCCCTCCTGTCCACTGGGCGGTGTCCGTTGCTCGGCGTCGCCAGGGGCGGTACTCTTCATAGCTTACGAGGAGTTTGGTATGGGGGGCGAGAGCTCGGGGGGGCTAGAGCCTTCGGGGGTGCTGGCCGGCTCCGGTTCCTCTGAGCCGAGAATGGCGAATTGGTTGGAGGTCTCTATTTGTTGGGAAATGTAAGGGATCAGAGCTCTGTTCGGGGGATCAATGGAGGCTGGCTCGTTGGGGCTGGATTCGAATCGAATGTGAGAATTCGGGAGAGGTAAGATAGGCGACTTGGGAGATCCTCCATCTGGAAGGTCGTTGTCTTTCCTGGATGACTTCTTTTTGAG
>JANAVB010021798.1:8348230-8440730 GCA_029216955.1 Iris pallida | reverse complement strand
AAAGACTTGCACAAGATATACCAAGAAAAGCGAGGAATAATATCTCATGACGGAATCCAGAGAAATACCAATCCGTGTGAACAATGTGTCAAGAGAACAAGGATATCTATACAAAATACAAGAAACATAGACGATATCATAAAACATAAATATTATCAGAGAATGCACTCGCCTGTGATGTGATGGATAACTCGACTGAGTGCAAGAACAGTGCCTCGAGGACCTATAGATGGAATAATGTATCAATATAAGGGTTTGAAAGTAAAATCAAGTCATACTAAGTCAAACTAAGTCAAGACAAGTCAAAGCAAGTCAAACTAGGTCAATCTAATTCAAGGGTTGACTTACAATTGACTTTTGGTCAACTGGTCAACTCTGGTCAACCCTAGGTCAACTCTAGGTCAAACTTGACTAACGTTGACTAAAAGTTGACTTTGGGTTAACTGGTCAACTTCGGTCAAGTTCTAGTCAATTTTAGGCTACGGTTGACTTTCGGTTGACTTTTGGTCAAAATAGTCAACTGTTGTCAACCAAAGTCAAAACTAGTATAACCTAGGTCAAATGTTGACTCTACTTCGACGTTCAGTCAAAGTAATCAACCATGGTCAAACATGGTCAAAACTAGTCTCTATAAATATCTACAGGGTCAACACATCAATTTCAGTGATTGTGAAATCACTGGAATCGATGGATCTCAAAATACAACAAAAGGAGAAAGATTATAATAATAGCGTGAAAACCTATAGATGTTGTCGAATGGTAAAACAACCATCACCAACATGTCCAGAATGGTCATATTAGCTAGGATAGCCTATCCATAAGTCCAATTTGGACACAGGAGCAAAAAGGTAATTTCGGGTCAAAATGGTGTCCGTGTCAGACCCACTTTGCACCGAAAAATGTACAAGAATACTAGTCCACTAAACCTAACAAATTATATGTGCACGAATCTAGAATGACGATACGAACCCAATGGTATATCCAGAATTGGATTCCGTTGACCCGATCTCAAATTGGTCCGTTGACCAGGACATTAAAATTCCGATTTGTACGAAAAAAATATGTCGGAGCCAATATCCTCAAAACTCAGCAAATTATACGTCAACGAGTCCAGAATGACGATACGAACTCAACGGTATATCCAGAATTGGATTCCGATGAGTCGATCTCAAAATGATCCGTTGACCCGGATATTGGTATCCGACTTGCACCGAAATACGTGCCGAAACCAATGTCCACCAAACTAAGCAAACTTTATATGAAAACATGCCAGAATAATGCCACGAGTCTATTGGTGGTGTCAAAAATTGAATTCGGAGTCCCGGGTTCAAAAACAGAATTTTACAAGTTGGAAATTAGGAATTCGGACGGCCAACTTTGGTGTCGAATTCAACCAATCAAACTTGCTCACAATAAAACAAAACTTAGGGAGTAGGAAGAGGGTTATACCAGCTGCACATAGGAACCAGTGGTACGCCAGATGGAGCTGCGATGGAGGAGATGGAGCTGCGATGGAGGAGATACGAACCGACGAAGTTGGCTCCGCAAATCTGTCCAAAAGTTACACAATTTAAAACGTCAACTTGGTGGCCGGTTTTGATGTACAAACGATAAAATTAATGGACAAAAATTAAGGAAAGTGAATATGGATATACCGAGATTGTGACGGAGTAAAGAGTTCGTCGATCCAACAGTTGAATTTCTCAAAAAATGTGTACGAAGTTGCTGCGACAAAATACGAATTCTGAAATTCATCCGCGCGCGCGTCGACGGGATTCCTTGCAAAACGTACGAATCAGCTACGTGGCACGTCGGAGAGGAAGGTGGCGCACTTGGGGAGGTCGCCGGAGTCCTCACCGGTGATGGCCGGTCATGCAGCGGGCGCGCGACGGCGGCCCGCGCACGCGCGTACTGTGCGCGCTGTTGCTGTGTTTGCAACTGCTGCTGTGCTGCCACCTCGCTGATGTTACTGCCACGTACGGTGGCGCACGGTAGGGCGACGACGGTGGTGCCCGTGGCAGCGGCGGCAAGATGGTATTGTGGTGGTGGAAATGATGGTGGTGATGGTGTTCATGGAGGTGGTGGTAGCTGTGCTCATGGTGGTGATGGTGGTGGAGCTCGTGGTGGTGATGGTTGTGGAGCTCATGGTGGTGATGGTGATGAAGATGGTGATGGTCGTTAAAGTGGTGGTGAGGGTGGTCGATGATGTGGTGATGGAGGGAAGAAGGAGGAGGAGAATGAAGCACGGGGAGGAGGAAGAGTTCGGGAATGGAGGTGGAGTGGTGTGCTGGTTGTTGAATGAAAGATGCTCCTGTGAGTATTAAGAAAGAGAGAGAGAGAATAATTATGTGTGTGTGTGTGTTATCAAAGGGAGGAGAGAGGAAGAGAATTATTAGAGTTGGGGCCGACCATATGGAGGAGGTTGAGTGTGTGAGTTGTCATGTAGGAATGGAGGGCTAGGATTAATTAGGAGTAGAATCAAGGGTAGAAATTAAATAGGGGATTACATTTATTTAGGGATTTAAATCAATAGAATATACATTAAATATTGAAGTGGAAAAACTAGGTATTTAATATTTTTCAAGGGCAAGCAGAGTGAGGGTGTCATGAGAGAGGGTAATATGAAGCTTGGATTGGGTTCGGTTGAGCCGGGTCGGGTCAAAATCGTACATGGTGCAATAATTGAATTTAAATAAATATTTATGATCATGGGTAAATAAGTAGCATATGGGGGCTCAAATAAATGGGACACAAGTATCATGCGGGTAGTAGGCTTCGTGTGGGCCATGTCCATATTTGGGGTTGACAGGTTTGGGTCGACAGGGTATCCACAATTCAATGTTGGAAATAAATGTGACACCGTGGGACGAATTAAAATTGGGTCACGTGTCAGAAAAGTTGTGTGAAACAAATGAAGCACAAGATGGTGTGTCTGAGTGAGACACGAAGGTCAAGGGTGTAGGGCATCTCAAGTAGATCATGCATGAGAAGTTGGTTTCAAGAAAATGACTAGCCTTGTGCTCCTAAATTAAAAGTCACGCTAACATGCTTATGAGGATCAAGGAAAAGAGTGGAAAATCAATTAATAATTAATCAACGATCAAATGGTCTAAATTGACCTGAAGTTGTGCGAAACAAAAAGAGTACAAGAAAACAAGTTTGGATGGGACATGATATATCAACATGAAGATAATCTTGTCTACTACACACTGATGAAGGGAGTTTTCAGAGATTGGCATCCCTGACACTCCAGAAGTCAAAGTCACGGTAAAGAGCATTAAATCAAATAATAATCAAATAATAATATCTATTACAAATAATTGATTTATAAAATTGAAAAAAATAAGCCCTAAATTCAGGGGGCTTACATCATCGCAAGGTGAACTATATACAAAAAGACAGGTTGCGAATGCTGCTACTTATGCTTTTGATAAAAATGCTGCAACGGATTTTGTCATGGACGACGGTTGCTCTGTTGATTATGGAGACCTGCAGAATCGTGCACGAGATATGGTGTACGATACGGCAGGGCCTTATTTTGATCCGAAGGATCCTAATCCCGAGACGAAGAAGTTCTATGATATATTTTAGGATGCAGATACTCCTCTACATCCTGATTATGAGACTCATTCCGTACTGTCATTGACGATGCGGTTGTTGAACATAAAGTCTGATTTTAACTTGTCACAAGCTTGTTATGATCGGATTACACAACTAGCGACGAAGATCTTACCAAAGGAATCAAAAGAGCTCCCAAAAAACTTTTATAAGTCAAAGATGATGGTCCGACAACTGGGACTGGGGTACGAGAAGATAGATTGTTGTCACAAGGATGCATGTTGTACTACAAGGAGAAGGAGGACATAGAAAGTTGCAGCTTCTGTAATACGGATCGTTACAAGCCAGTAAAGGGAAAAGGAAAGTCAACTAGAAAATGACGTCCTTACAAGTATATGCATTACTTGTCGATCACAATCGTGTCGAGGGGTTCGGACAAAGCCATAACTGGACCAAACGGAGTATCTTCTGGGACTTGCCTTATTGGAAAGATAATCTTATAAGACATAATCTTGATGTCATGCATATCGAAAAGAATGTGTTCGATAATGTCTTCAATACCGTCATAGATATTAAAGGAAAGACGAAGGACAATCCAAAAGCAAGACAAGACATTGCCGAGATATGCAGGTGTCCTTATCTGAACTTGATACAAAGAGGAGCTGGTGGACAATTAATTAAGCCGGTAGCACAATACACATTGAGTAAGGAAGATAGATTAATAAACTGCAAGTGGATATCTACTTTAAGATTTCCTGACGGCTATGTGTCAAATTTTTTTGGATGCGTTGATCTCAATGAACGCAAGCTAACGGGAATGAAGAGTCACGACTGTCACGTGTTTACGGAAAGATTACCGCCCATTGCTTTGAGAGAGTTGTTGCCTTCTTCTGTATGGGTTCCGTTGACCGAGCTATCAATATTTTTCAGGGATATTTGTTCAACTAAGTTGACGGTGTAACACATGGTTGAACTTGAGGAGAAGATTGTCTTAACAATTTGCAAGTTTGAAAAAATATTTCCTCCGGGCTTCTTCGACAGCATAGAGCATCTACCGATTCATCTAGCATACGAAGTCCATGTCGGTGCATCTGTTCATTATCGATAGATGTACCCATTTGAAAGGTACATAAAAATCAATATAATTTAAGTTGCATTTCATTGTTAATTCTCAAGATAATTTGTCTCTCTAGATACCTACACCATCTAAAGAAGAAAGTTGGCAACAAGGCTCATATAGAGTTTCGATATGCGAAGCATATCTTATCAAGGAGGTATCAAACTTCTGCTCCATTTATTTTGATACTCATGTTAAGATAAATCGAAATAGACCTCAAAGGAATGACGAGGACGTTGAGGATGGAGGTATATTTAATGTAAGGGGCAAGCCTATTAGGGCTAGTAAAAAATGGTGGTTGACTGACGACGAGTATGATGCCGCTCACCGATATGTCTTGTTAAATTGTGACATACAAGAAGTGAGAGATTTGGAGAAGTAAGTGACTACACTTACACTCATTATAATCTCTAATTTGGTGAAGTAATTGACTACACTTATTCTTATTCTCTCTAACAGTGTATTTAGAGATGAATTCAAAATGAGGACACCCGATATTACTGATGAAGAACTTCAAAGAGAGGTTGATTGTACCTTTTCGTCCTGGTTTCGCAAATACGTAAGTAACTGAGATAATAATTTATACGGCTACCATTAAAATATATGCATCTGAAATATTTAAATTATCAATATTTGTTTACAGGTTTTATTGCCTGAACAACACTCACAAATGAGAGCATTCGTTATTTGGCATTGGGACTGAAGAAGTATACAAAGACTTGGCCAGACTATGTCGTTAATGGCTTCAAGTTTAAGGTAACTCAGAATGCTATAAATGTCGAATATGTCAATGACGGCTTCAGTACCAAGGATTCAGGTGTTTGCATAAGAGGCATTGTTAGCCCAATGATTACATCGTGTTTTTGAATATGGCTAATCAGTTAAATTTAATATAATGATGTCACTAATATTCATATACTCACTATCATGTTGCTACTTAAACTTAGCATTGTACTAATTGTCCTATATCATATTTCCATGCGTGTATCGTACTGTAACATATTTTGCTCGCCTAACATATATTTCTAGACATGCAGTAAGCATGATCTAACATGATCAAACCAGGACATAGGCAATGAAGAATTAATGATGGACCAAAGACGGCATCATACAAAGAGATTTCTCTGAACCGCCTAGCGACCTATCTGGGGCCTCGCATCGGGGGTTCCGCTGTCCGGTCAGCGAACAGGGATCGAGGGGGGCAGCGCCCCCCGTTGGGGGTTCAGGGGCGAAGCCCCCGAAAGGTATTCAGATTTCCAGATCTGTTTATCTTTGGACGACCGCTATTAAGGAAAAAGGCGTCTTCAGGTCTACTCAAATATCAAAAGAAAGGCATCATCAAAGGGCTCTTGGTTTTCTTACTTGTTCCAAGTCTGTAATCTTCAATTTATTGAGTCTAGAAGAATGTGTACATTGAGTCGCACTGAGTCATCTCAACCCCTAGACATATCTCTCCAAGCTCTACCATACAAACAGACCAATTCCTGAACCAAGCCCAAGCTCCACAAAGCCCAAAAGCCCAAAAGCCCAAAGGCCATTCTGCCACCTAGGAGGCAGAGTTCGGGCCGAACTCTGCCCCCACATAGAGTTTGGGCCGAACTCTGTCCTCTGATTTCCAGGAACTGATTTTTAGGGTTACCAATTGCTAGCTGGTACAACGGCCATATTTTTAAATTTTGAGGACAGAATTCTGGCCGAATTCTGCCTTCCAGACTAGTATATATAGGACATGATTTCAACCATTTTCAATCATCTCTTTATAATCGTTCTATCTCTCACTCTCAATCATCTAAGCCTTATACTACCTAAGCCTTACTCTTCCAATCTACTAGCCACAAAACTTTTTAAGCCTCAAGGTGCTCAAGTGCGATTCAGCTAGAAGTTTTTGTGCAAGAGTGGAAAAAAAAGTCACTTGGACAATTCCAAGTTTCGCCACCTACGAATCTGTAAGAAGTTGGCATGCTCTTCTGAGTAAAGGCACGTGGTTGTACACTATTTCACAAATAGTAGATTTCAATCCTGAGGTAGAGTTCTCAGGCCTGGACTAGTCCTCCACGAGGGAAACCAGGTTAAAACTGCTGTGTTTGCGTATGCTCTTCTGATCTTTATTTACTTCCGCATTTCTCTCTAATTTATTTACTATCTTGATAGTTGTTTTGTGGAGGTGATATAGAGTTAATTTTTATTTGGTGATTATCGACACAAACTCTATTCACCCCCCTCTAGAGTTGCCTACACGTTATTTCAATTGGTATCAGGGCAAGGACTCTATTGTTAGGCTTAACATCCTTAGAGTAGATCCTTATTTATTTGTGTATGGCATCGTATTCCTCCTCCTCCGATAAAGAGGGTTTTACTTCTAGTAGCATAGACAATCATGTTTCTTCTAAATACAAGAAATACTCTAAGTGGAAAGCCATGGCTAACCAATCCTTAAAGTTTGCTAAGGCTTTTCATTCTACAAATGAAGAACTTTCAGAAAAGGTTATTCATTTAGAAGAATCTAATGAGTCTTTGAGAAATGAAAACAATAATTTATTATCTAGACTTCATTCTCAAAACTCATCTTGTGTTTCTTTAAAGAGTTTGAATGATTCTTTAATTTTGAAAATCAAATCTCTTTCCTCATCAATAGAAGATCTTAAGAAGCAAGCACATGAGCTAAATCATTTGCATGATTCTTCTATTGACTCTTTAAAGAAACAAAATAATGATTTTATTTCTAGAATTGCTTTATTTGAAAAAGAGAATTATGCTTTAAATGCTAAATTTGATTCTCTTACTTATTTGCATAATGATTTGCTATTAGAACATGATATTCTTAAGACCAAATCCATACACACTCACTCTAGAGATATTCATCATTCTAGTATGTCACATGCTCATAATTATGCTCATTCCGATACATGTGCATACACTAGTATTAGGTGCTTTTATTGCTCTTGTGTTGGCCACATGAGTGTAACTTGTCCTATTCGTAGGAGTTTTTCTACCAATGCTAGAGTAAATAGTATATGGGTCCCTAAAGCTAACAATTGTGGATCCAAGTTTATTTGGATACCAAAGTCTTCGCCTAATATTGTAGGTGGAGCTTCTTGTATCAGGACATAGCACCGAGGAAGCATATTGGTGGTTACAAAGCTCAAAGGTCATCTTCCAAGCAATTGCACCAACACAAGTGTGGCCACTAGAGCCACTTTGGTAACATGCTAAACGATTCTCTTTAAATGGTTTATATTTGTTGAATCTAGCATGTTTCTCTTGATGTCTTGCTACTAGCTCACATTGATATCCTTTAGTTGCTTTTATATAAATCAATGTGAGATATAATACTAGCATGCTTGGTTAATTTTCTTATTATTTCTTTTATCTAGCATGACTAGTTACTTAGCTCAAATGATTAGTTTACACTATGTAGTTTATCACTCATTTTCTATTAGTGTGACACATTTATATATGTATACTTGTTATTCCTAATCTTTATTTATAAAGCATGCATATCATACTAGTCCATAGGACCTTGGTTTTGATTTGAGTTAATATGATTTTAACTCTCCGTCTTTAAAAGTTTTGAGATAGTTACTTCTTACCGATTTGTATTTAATATGTCATATTTATCTTAATCGGTATTTATGAATATATGTGTTTAGCACAAGCTTCTTATCACTTGACAAGTATA
The DNA here is from genome assembly GCA_029216955.1 of Iris pallida. NCBI lineage: Eukaryota > Viridiplantae > Streptophyta > Magnoliopsida > Asparagales > Iridaceae > Iris > Iris pallida. The sequence continues at coordinate 8,432,376 of JANAVB010021798.1, read as the reverse complement.
CACTTATACTTCCATTTTAACCTTGTACTTATATAATATATTTATTATTGATTTTTATGGTTTATTTTGACTAAACCTCTTATGAATCAATTATGTATTTGCCTAATAAAGTCTATTTATACGTATTTTTGAATTTGTGATAATTTTTTAAACATTCATTAAGGATACATGACTATATTCATTAAATTTCTATTTCTATGTACTTCATATATTGATAAATATCTTTCTGTGGGCATATGAGTTAAGCTAAAGTTTTATATTATTTTGAAGAGTATCTATTCATACTTGTGCTTACCTCATACTTTAGCTATTGATTCTTTTTACCAAATTTGTGTTATCTTTTCTTGAATCAATTAGCTTATTCCTTAAAGCTTTCTTTTGATAATATCTTCTTACCACTTGGGTGACTTTATGGATACATGTCTTTTACTTGATTCTTTTATATTTTTATGTATGCCTATTTTATATATATATATATATATATATATATATATATATATATATATATATATTGATGATTCCTAACTTCTGATATTTATTTGTTTTACTTCTTCAAGTTAGAATGTTGAGAGAAAATGTTTATTAGTGTCTTGTTCATGACTTTTATGGAAGTTTTCTTTTAAGAATTGCTTGGTTTTGTGCTTTACCTTACTTGTTAAAATCATCGTACTTATTAGTGCACATTTTGAGTATGTATCTTCTATATATTTATCTCCATAAGTGCATTATGAAAATATTTATTTTGAAAATATTCTTAGCAAATTTTGATGATCATTCTTTGATTATTATTTGGATATTTACCTTTCTTATACTTAGGGTTTTTGGATTTTGATGTTGTTTGATGATACTGTGTATATTCCTTTAAATCTAAGTTCTTAAAAGTAAAGAACATTTTGGGAACAAGCCAAAAGGGTCCTTCTGTCATACAGGTGTAAATAGCCTGAAGCGACACGGTGTACTAGTCTTCGGACTACTGCTAACTGGGAACCGACTCCTACAGCTAATCCAAAGTGATCAATACTTTATAAACCTAAGATTTATTAAGATCTACTTGCAACCATTATCTATTTCTGGATCCACCCCTAAGTTCTAGAATACTTCATCATATCTAGCCCTATATTTTGAGCTATAAATATTTTATTATTATTGCCCAATGATGTTTTGTAGCACATGAGAATACATGTAATTGATATATCATACTTCTCATGTCTTTAGCTACTATCGGTTGAACTTTTACGTTGAGATTTTCTATTTCTAGAGAATACACTTTCATAATGGCTATAATTTTGCATTCTCTAGATCATTCTATTATTTTATTATCTTAGGTTAATCTCAATATTTGGCAAAGAGATTTGCTCTATTGTGTTTTCATGAACATCTATTTTGTCCTTTACTTGATGAGAGTCTAATTCATTTACTTTCTATCTTATACTCTTATCCTTGCTTAACAAAGAGTATATAAATCATTTTGATCATTCAAAATGTATTGTCCTTATTGTGAACTCTATGCTTAAGCATGTATCTTTAGTGTTAGTGACTTAAGATTTAATGAGCACATTTATCCTGTTAATGGCCTACCTCATTAATTTTAATTAGTTATGTAGCTTGCTTATTTACGATGTATTGATTAAGCTACATAATTTTTGTTCACCTTCACTCATCTAGCTATCTTCTTGAATTTCAATCTATATGTGATATGCTAGTTTACAAAAGCAAGATTTATGAAATTTCTTGATGAAATTTGATTCTATTTTAGATACATATGTTTGGTCTCTAAAATTAGTTTGACAATTTTTTTTTGGTTTTCATTGAGGTTTGTGATTCATCGCTTTAACTTCCTTCCATACTAGTCATTGATAAGCATCTTTTAAACTTTTCTCATCTTTTGAAGTCATGATTTTATTATATTATCAGATTACATCTCTTTAGATTAAAATTGTAATAATTTAAATGAGATTGACTTTTTCTTTCCATATTTTTCATCGATTTATAAGATTGTATTATAAATATGGATTTGGGATTTTCTCTTGATGAGATTCGTTGGATCATGTTTACTTTTATTGATAAATGATCCTAATGGTTGAGTAGTCCTATATTATCTTATCATATGGTTATCAAGTTAATTTATTACTCTACTTTGACTACTCATGGATTATCACATATGTTCTTTGCTATTTGAACTTCATTGATTTCTCATTTAGTATTAGCAAGGTTGGATTATTACCCGTTGATGGGTACATATGTGGTAAAACATACATAGTCCATACAAAGCAATAAATTGGTTGATCATTTCTTAATTAGGTAATCATGGACATGATATTTGAGTTTTATTCTTTTTTATTTTTGAGCTATATTTTGACTTTCACCATGATTGATTCAATTGACCTTATTTCTTTTCATGATGATCTGCTTCTCAAAAGGTAACATGCAGTGATCTATTATATGAGATTCTTCTATATAGGTTATCTTTTGATTACATGTGCTAAAATGGAATATTCTTTTAATTTATCATCTTTAGTAGCTATTAAGTGGATATCTCTTCTTGACTAAAGATGACATTATTTGTTTTATGACGTTTTTATAGCCTTATATGCATTGAGCAAGGGGAAGAAATCAATAGTTGATTTACCCCTAGATCTTGAAGTTATAATTTTTTTTTTTCTGTTATAAGTGCTTTGGAACTAGATACGCATATTTTAAGGGGGAGCAAATAAATTGGTTCAATTCATTTATTCCCTTTAATATGTCGTATACCTAGTTCATCATTGACCCATACTTTTATCATTATTTATATATTAGTGATTGAGGTTATGATACTGTTATTTTTATCATTATTTATATATTAGTGATTGAGGTTATGATACTGTTTTTTGTGAAAAGTTTATGAGAGTATATGCAATTGTTTTCATAATATTATCTTAATCTTTTATATGAGTCATTTCGTTAATATTAACTTTTATATCTTATCTTGATGACTATTGTACTTTTTTGATTTGGCTTTCATTGTATGTTTAATTGATTTGGCTTTCCTTGTTGAGGACTTACCCAAAATTCATGATTTCATTTATATTGGTAATAGTTTGAGGGGAGCATTCAAGTCGACTGGATTTCTCCTTCTCAAATATTTTTTTCCTTTACCTTCATATTTATTTCAAAGGGTATTCATATAGCATGATAAGGTAATTGAGTTCAAATGCATGAATTTTGGATAAGCAAATAGATTTGCATATAATGAGATCATTTTTTCATTCGTTTATTTTGTTCCACTATTTATCTGTAGACAATTATGACTATCATAGTTTCATTGATCAATGTTTCAAGTTTATTTATTTAAATTGATATCAAGTTTATATATTTCAATATCATCAATTGGTATCTTTCTTCTTTGATATCTATTATTTGCAATTATCTAATCCATATGGTTTTTGACTGAAATCTTTTATTTCATACTTCTCTTCCAAAACTAGAGCAATATTTCATATCATACTATGTTTTTGGATATCTTTCTTGGATTTCATGTTGGTAAACTATCTATTGATTAATTTTAAATTCTTTTAGTTTTACCAACTATTTGTGTTTTGACAAGTTATTTTCTATTTGGCACTCTACATTTTGGTCTGTAATTTCTATACTTGTCTTTACACACTTCTCCTATTGTTCCTCATTTAGTATATCTTGATCATGATTGTCTATGCCTTCATCCTTTACTTATGCTTGAGTTCGGTTTATCTCTTATTACGGAGGAGCTTATTTTTTTGATCATGTCAAAGGGAAAGAAATAAGTTTAAGTTAGCACACAATATTATAGTACTATGTGTTTATTAGTGATACATGCATCTATCATATCTGTCTTAAACTTAACCGATTTGCCATAATAAAAAAGGGGGAGATTGTTAGACCAATGATTATATCGTGTTTTTGAATATGGCTAATCAGTTAAATTTAATATAATGATGTCACTAATATTCATATACTCACTATCATGTTGCTACTTAAACTTAGTATTGTCCTAATTGTCCTATATCATATTTCCATACTTATATCGTACTGCAACATATTTTGTTCGCCTAACATGTATTTGTAGACATGCAGTAAGCATGATCTAACATGATCAAACCAGGACATAGGCAATAAAGAATTAATGATGGACCAAAGACGGCGTCATACAAAGAGATTTCTCCGAACCGCCTAGCGACCTATCTGGGGCCTCGCATCGGGGGTTCCACTGCCCGGTCAGCGGACAGGGGTCGAGGGGGCGGCGCCCCCCTTCGGGGGTTCGGAGGCGAAGCTCCCGAAAGGTATTCAGATTTCCAGATCTGTTTATCTTTGGACGACCGCTGTCAAGAAAAAAGACATCTTCAGGTCTACTCAAATATCAAAAGAAAGGCATCATCAAAGGGCTCTTGGTTTTCTTACTTGTTCCAAGTCTATAATCTTCAATTTATTGAGTCTAGGAGAATGTGTACATTGAGTCGCACTGAGTCATCTGAACCCCTAGACATATTTTTCCAAGCTCTACCATACAAACAGACCAATTCTTGAACCAAGTCCAAGCTCCACAAAGCCCAAAAGCCCAAAAGCCCAAAGGCCATTCTGGCACCTAGGAGGCAGAGTTCGGACCGAACTCTGCCCCCACACAGAGTTCAGGACAAACTCAGTCCCCTAATTTCTAGGAACTGATTTTTAGGGTTACCAATTGCTAGCTGGTACAACGGCCATATTTTTGAATTTTGAGGACAGAATTCTGGCCGAATTCTGCCTTCCAGACTAGTATATATTGGGCATGATTTCAACCATTTTCAATCATCTCTTTATCATCTTTCTATCTCTTACTCTCAATCATCTAAGCCTTACTCGTCCAATCTACTAGCCATAAATCTGTAAATCTGTAAGAAGTTTTTGTGCAAGAGTTGAAAAGAAAAGTCACTTGGATAATTCTAAGTTTTGCCACCTGCAAATCTGTAAGAAGTTAGCGTGCTCTTCTGAGTAAAGGCACGTGGTTGTACACTATTTCACAAATAGTGGATTTCAATCCTGAGCTAGAGTTCTCAAGCCTGGACTAGTCCTCCAAGAGGGAAACCAGGTTAAAACTGCTGTATTTGCGTATGCTCTTCTGATCTTTATTTACTTCCACATTTCTCTCTGATTTATTTACTATCTTGATAGTTGTGTTGTGGAGGTGATATAGAGTTAATTTTTATTTGGTGATTATCGACACAAACTCTATTCACCCCTCTCTAGAGTTGCCTACACGTTATTTCAGACACCATGTATGACGACGAGCCGGACTTTGACTATTATGAAGTGCTTCGGGATATTGTAGATTTATAATATAGTGCCCCATATGATATGCATATTGTGATGTTCAAATGTGAGTGGTTCGATACGACACCAAATATTGGTTGGAGAATCGATAAACAATTTGAATTCGTCGATATAAATTATCGCAGGAGGTATAGAGGATCCGACACGTTTGCGATAGCAAGTCAGGCTGTTCAAGTCTACTATACAAGCTATCCAAGGCGTCGTAGAGATCAATTTGACTGGTGGGCAGTATGCAAGATTAAATCTAGAAATACATTCAACATTGGAGACCCAGTATACCAAGAGGACCAGATCGAAAAGTCCTAATACTTGGTATAATAGTCGGATACCATGGATGTTGAAAATATTGTTGAGAAAAATAGAGAAAAGGAAGAGGTCGATACACAAGACTTAGCTATCAACCAGAGGCAAAAGAGGCGTCTTGTCCCAAATATTGAGGATGAGAAAGAAGAAGAAGAAGAAGAACTTGATGAGGATGAGGATACAGATGAAGTCGACGATGAGGATGAGGATGAGGATGAGGATGATGATGAGGACAAGGCTGAGGACGAGGACAAAGATGATGACGATTATTAGATTAAATATCAGTATATATTAAAAATACTTTTAATTACGTGATTTTAGTTTGACCTCATAAAAGCACTTATAACTTAGTGAATTCAGTTTAAACTTCTGTATATTCTTGTTTCAGATGGCACTCCTAGAAGTTTTTTTACGGCATCACTCGTCGTCGTGGTGCTGGTGGTGCTGGTTGTGGTGGTGGTGGTGGTGGTGGTGGTGGACGTGGTCGTGGTGGTGGTCGTGGTCACCTTCAGCCTTCCCGGGAGGCGACCCCATCTAGTGATCCCGACCTGGAGAGTACCCCAGGCACAAACTTATCCCACCGTCGATCTACCATGGGGCTATCGACACCTTCGTCGAGGGCGTCTCCATCCGCTAGCGGATCCACCAGCGGTACCACCAGTTACTGTACAGTGGACCCCGGAGTATCCACGAATTCAGTTACATCCGGTTACTGACGAGTACATGCGCGGAACCACGGATCCTCCGACGCCACCAGAGAGGCCGATAGGAGAGTTCCGACGAGAGCTATGGCCCGCGGGTGAAGCGTAAGTAAATTTAAGTTAATTTAATAAACTTGTTTCATTTATTCAAGTTAATAATCCAGTCGTTACTTCTTTGTAGGTTTTTTTCGTGAGATGCTACCAGGCTTCTGGGGCAGATTGACCGGACTAACTGCCATGGCTCCTACCTCAATTTTTTTGAGGTGCCCCTAGACTTGCAGTACCGCTGGCTCGACGAGATGAGGGTATATATATATATATAGTGATTAATTATTAATTACTCTTTAATCAACTATTTTTTAATATCGTGATAATTGAATTTGTATGTCAGAGGACCTTCTAGTGGCCCCCCCATCGCGAGAAGGCGATCCGCAGGACCTATAGAAGCGCCGCCGGGAAGAAGATCCGGGATGCGGTTTATGACCTTCGAACGGCGCATTCGAAAAAGGAGTGGATCCGACAGGACTACTATAAACAGCTCTTGGAGAAGATGGATTCTCTTGCCTTCAAGCAGAAATCAAAAAAAGTGAAAGTGAACCGACGGGCCGTGGGACTACATACGGGAGGATCAAAGCCCCACACAGCGACGCTTGCAGAATTGGTGAGATACCGCAAATTTATTCCACTATCTAATTCGGTACTATTAATATACTTAATTAATTAAATTCTAGGAATATTTCGTATGCAGGCCCAACGGGCGTTGAAGGAAGGAAAAGATGCTGACTCGGTCACCATACACGATGTATTCCAGCATACCCACAAAAGGTGGAAGGACGGGAGCTTCGTCGGCGAGAGGGCCAAGGAGACGGATGTAAGTGCTTACGTTTATGAGACTTATGTTAGAATTATAAGTATTCAAACTATAACTCAGGTAAACTTAGAATTCAGATTATAACTTAGGTAAACTTATGATTCAGACTATAACTTAGGGAAACATAGGATTTAGATTATAACTTAGGTAAATTTATAGTATAAACACATTCATTTAATAGGTTGTGTATCGTGAGGCCCTTAGTCGGGTTCAGCCATCTGCTGCCGAGGATGTCGGCGAAACGACGCCCGTCGGGATGCCCTCTTCTATGGCCGCTCACTACGACGACATGTTCGTAGATACCGTCGGCGGCTTTAAGAAAGGGCGCCTGTACGGAGTCGGCTCCCTGGTGCTGTTGTACGCGACGATTTCGAGATTTCCACCACTCCCGCCTCCTTTCGTGGCCCCGACAGACGATGATGTGAGGTCCCAGCTTACGCATATGAACGAGGCGGTGTCGGACTTGCGGGCGCAGTTGTCCACGTACTTTCTGCGTCCTTCTACTCCTTCCGGTCCGTCTACTGGTGCTGTCGGTCCTTCTTCCGTCGAGCGTCTCTCTTTTGACCCTGCTGTCCCTATCGTACCGTCTCCTGCTGTGGCGGCCCTTCTCGACCTGATGTCGCCAGAACAGCTACGCCAACTTTCAGACCATGTCTTAGAGGGATTGCCGCCATACCTGGTGGAAGTGTACATGCGTCGGGCGCAGCAGGGAGTACCAGCACCATCGGATGATCCAACTCCTCCTCCTCATTGATGTTTGTATTCGAATATTTTGAAAACTGTTTAAATATTGAATATTTGTGTATTTTGTGTGGACAATTTGAAATATTGGATAATGTTGACTTTTTTAAATGATTGGTGTATTATTTATGTTGGTTTGTGTTGGTGGATATTTGAAAATGATCTATTTTATTTATGTTGGTGGATGTTTGGGATTGTATATTGGATAATGTTGAATGTTTGGATAATTTGTGTTATTTATGTTGGTGGATGTTGTGTGAACAAGGAATGCTCTGTTTTATGCAAAATTTTTCAAAAAATTCCCAGTTAGCGACGGAGTCGTGACTACCAACCGACGGAATATCCGTCGCTAACTGGAACTATTCCAAGTTAGCGACGGATGGCGACTACTCACCTACGGAAGATCCATCGGCAAGGTTCTGGAAATATGAAAAAATCACAGAAACGGATCGACGAATATTCCATCGGTAGGCCATCGCTAGTAGTCGGTAAAAGTTTGGCGACGGATAATCCGTCACCAAATCCGCGACTGGTCGGCGACGGATTAGCGACTAAACCTGACAGAGTAGCGACGGAATATTCGTCGCCACGGTTCTGAAAATATGAAAGATTCACAGAACCGGGTCGACGGATGTACCGCCGCTATTCCGTCGCTAGGCCGTCGAACAGTAGCGACTACAAGCGACGGAGATTGCGTATCAGACACTCTCTGATACGCGTTTAGCGACGATTTAGCGACGGATATTGCGTATCAGATACACTCTGATACGCAATTACCGACCATTTAGCGACTGATACGGTCGTCGCTAAGGTGATGTATCATTAACTTTCTGATACGTGCTTTGACGAAAATCTGTCGGCCATTCCTCACGAGATGTACGAGTATGGTTGACGGAAATCCGTCGCGAAATCGTCGCTAGGCGACAACTTGGCGACGGATTATTTTTAGCGACGAGACTTTTCCCGACGGATGTTTTTGACCAACATCCGTCGGCCATCCGTCGGTATTACCAGTTACCGACGGCTGGGCGACGGATACGGCCGTCGCTAAAGCGATGAATTTTGGTAGTATATATATATATATATATATATATATATATATATATATATATATATATATATATATATATATATATTGAAAGAGGTAATTGTGTTACAGACTCCAAGCCCACACTCCCAGTCCGAAGGCCGGCCCATAGGTAATTGTATATATATATACACCATGTTCCTCTAGCCCAAGTGGTTAATGCTGGAGGCATCCCCCCATAGGGTCTTGTGATCAAGTCACATTAGTTCCCTTGTGGGGAGAATTATGTGAGGCAGGTGCAGCGCAGTTCAGAAGTGGGGGTCGTGCGGCTCGGATGCAGACGTAATGCGGTGCAGCTGTCGTGCATGTGCGGCGCTGATGTGGAGGTTTTCATACCGTGATGTAGCCTTTACATCGAATATGTATGCCTTCGGGCTGTATTTCTAGATCTTCAAGCCATAATAAAAAAAAATTCTTCTTCCAATATGGAATATGAGCTATAAATACATGAGTGTGCGATGGATGTTTGGTTCTCCTTGGAAACGCATCCGGTAATGACATGGTCTTGGAGACCATGAAGATGGAGGAATTGTGAGCAGTCAAGATATTCATGTCTATTGTTATAGGAATTATAAAAATGTTTTTTTTTTCTTGTATGTGGCCACCAACTGAATTAACATAATATTTTTTGCTTATAATATGTATAATCGAAAAAACAAAGAAAATTAAATCATATACAAATGGGATCACATTTTACATGAAATAGTTTTATTTTTTCTTTTATTGTTTCCTTTTCGATCCTTTTTATAACGTTTCACCTACTTAGAACAAACCAAAATGGTCTATTTCTCTTAATCGAGCTTCCAAGAGGCTGTTGTTATGGTTATGCAAAAATGGCCTAAAAATACAAAGACCAACAATTGTCATTTTTCCATTTGAATACGAAACATTTGTCATGTCAAGTGGAATCAGACATATACTTAGGGCCCGTTTGGTTTGCAGGATTGGACAACGTAATGTAATTGGCATTACGTTGTCAATCTAACTCGGGTGTTTGGTTGGACAAAAAAAATTAGATGTAATGTAATCGCGATTACAAATTTGATTACATTACATCATTTTCTTCTAAACTCAATTACATCATAAAACCTATGTAATCGCAATTACATTACAACTTAAGCGAAAGGTTAGTATGTTATAATTTGGTCTTTTTGTTCGTTTTTGGTCATTTTTTGTTGTTTTTGTTTGTTTTTTGTCGTTTTTTTGTCGTTTTTGTTCGTTTTTGGTCGTTTTTTGTCGTTTTTGGTCTTTTTTGTCATTATTTTTGTTTTTTTTTTTGTTTTTTGTCGTTTTTGTCCTTTTTTTTGTTTTTGTCCCTTTTTTCCGTTTTTGTTCGTTTTTTGCCTTTTTTTTTGTCGTTTTTGTTTGTTTTTTGTCATTTTTGTTCGTTTTTGTTTATTTTTTGTCGTTTTTGCTCGTTTTGGGCCCTTCTTTCGATTTTTTGTCGTTTTTGCACATTCTTGGCCATTTTGTCGCTTTTGCACTTCAAAATTTTTTTTGTCGATTTTGTACATTTTTTGTCGGTTTTGCACTTTTTTATTGGTGTTTAAAAACTGTACTCTTTATATAAAAACTGTACTCTTTTTATTGGTGTTTAAAAACTGTACTCTTTACATATATAACTGTGTAATCCAAAGTAATAGTTTCAGAACAGAAAGAGAGCGATACAATATATCTGAACTCTTCCAGGGATATATATATATATATTTTTTTTTTTGGAAAAAGGGTAAATTTTATTCCATCATCTCAATAAGGTTACAACATAGAGATACAATCCCGGCTCAGGGGGACATTACTAGTACATCCGACTCAATGTTATGAAGTATGCCCACCAGTGGGGTGGATAGTCCCTCATAAATGCGCCGGTTCCTCTCCCGCCAGACATGCCAAACTGAAGCAGCAAGTCTCAATCTAGCACACCTAGCCCAGCTCTGCTCCTTGCCCCTGCAATCCCCAATCCACTTAAGGATTTCTCTGAAGTCACGCTCCCTTCCAACCCCTCCCAAGTGTCTCCGGCTCTGCTCTGCCCAGATGCTCCACGTCACATGGCACTGAAAGAACAGATGCCCAATGGATTCAGTCTCTGTCGCACACAAAACACACTTAGGGTCAGGGACAGAAACCCCGAACCGCAGCAATCTGTCCCGAGTAAGCAGCCGGCCCATCACCAGTTTGTATGCAGACAGTTGCATTTTCCTGGCTAGCCCCTTCCCCCAGACAAAGTCGAACTCCTCAATATCATCGAAGTGAGTGCGGACAAGGTCGTAGCAGCTGCTAAATCGGAACTCCCCTGCACCCACCGAGCGGCCAGGAGGGGCCCAAATCCAGACATCAGACAGTGTCGTAGGAGTGATCTGCACCTGTCTGATCTCCTCCCCTAACGGAGCAGTGAAACGGTACTCCTCTGGCCTCCAGACCCCACCACGGATGATGTGCCTACACGTCAGACCCCTGTATGCCACGCCGTCCCGCTGGGGGCCCAGTATCTCCAGGAGAGACTGACCTGAGATCCACGGATCGAGCCATAGGTCCGTCTCCCCTCCCTCCCTCATCCTCCTCCGCAAAGCCGTCCGAAGGACAGGACGGTTCCTCAGGATATGCTTGAAAGACACAGAGAAGTTGTTGTCAATTTCACATACCCAGAAGTTTCTGCCCCGGAGATATCGACTAGTCATCCAGGCCGACCATAGAGAATCACCCTGAAGGAACCTCCATGCCAGCTTGATCCCCGCCGCCTCCCTGACAGAAACAAGTGATCGCAGACCCACACCTCCCTCTTTCCTGGGCCGACAGAGCTGCTCCCAAGAGATGGCATGAATCCCCCCATGCCAGATGAACTTGGCACATATGCCCTCAATCTTTCGGATAGTAGCCAAAGGGACCATAATCGATTGGAGCCAGAACAGCGCAATAGCAGAGATAACTGAGCGAACCAGCTCAATACGCCCTCCAAACGATAGGCCAGCCGCCTGCCAGCCCTCAACCCTCCTCTGAGCAAAATCTACCAGACTCTGACAATCACGATCCTTCGCGTAGTTGACGGAAAGGGGCACCCCCAGATATTTCACCGGAAGATCCCCCTTTTCCACTCCAAGCTCCAAGGCCCGCTCCTCCTTCAAAGTGCAAGAGCTGCTGAAGTAGACTTTGCTTTTGTCCCTGTTTAACCGAAGGCCCGATAGCTGTCCGAACTCCTCCATCACTGCCGCAAGCTCCCTCATCCCACGCATGGAAGGCCTCAACAGGACCAAAAGATCATCTGCATAAATGAGATGAGAGACCACCGGGGAGACCCTGCTGTATATCGGTACAATCCTCTCCCGATGTACCGCGATGTCCATCAAACATGTGAAATACTCCATCACAAGGGTGAATAGGTAGGGGGAAAGCGGGTCCCCCTGCCGAAGCCCCCTGCTGCTACCAAAGAACCCGTAAGGGATACCCTGGATGAGGACCGAGAAAGTAGGAGAGGTGATGCACTCTCTGACTCTATCCACCCAAGTCGCGGAGAAGCCCATCGCAGCCATCAAATGACAGAGGAAGTCCCTGTTGACAGTGTCGTATGCTTTCCTCAGGTCGAGCTTCACACATGCCTTCATCCCTCCAGGCTTGTGGAACTCCCGGATCAGCTCATGAGCCAGCAGGCTATGCTCCGCAATAGACCGCCCCTTAATGAAGGCCGCCTGATTCCGAGACACCAGACCCTGCATAGCATCCTCCATCCTCCTGCACATAAGATGAGTAATTATTTTATACAAATAATTACAGCAAGCAATCGGTCGGAAGTCAGCAAGAGATGTCGCCCCCTCCTTCTTGGGCACAAGTGTCAGGAAGGTGTGGTTTAGCTCCTTCAAGAGCTTGCCCGTATCAAAGAACTCCTGAACAGCCGCAAGGACCGGGGCCTTGAGGGTATTCCAATGGTGTTTGTAGAAACCACTGGAGAACCCATCCGGCCCAGGAGCCTTGGAAGCATCAGCCTGCATCACAATCGTCTCCACCTCCGCCATCCGGATGGGGGCCATAAGGAGACTATTGCCGTATTCCGTAATCAACGTCTTCGTAATCAGCTACGGGAAAACCGAGGGATAGTCCGTCTGATGATAGAGCGCAGAGTAGAACTGGACAGCCTCCTTCTGGATAGCAACCTGGTCGGTCACAAGGCGCCCGTCCCTGCCAATCAGTCTCTGGATACGGTTCCGGTGCTGACGCGCCCGGATGACATCATAGAAGAATTTGGTACAACGGTCCACATCCTTGAGCCAAGAGCATTTGGCCCGTTGGGCCGCACTAATCTCCTGCTGAAGCCTCAAGGTGTTGACCTCTGCAGCCAAACTCTTCTCTCTAGCCGCCATCTCCCCACTCAACATGTCGCCCTGAAGCTCTGCCTGCAGGTCTCTCAATTCCGCCTCCTTCTCCTGTAGGGAGGTCCGGGAAAGAGCCCTCACCCAGTCTCCGATGGCACGTTTGGCGTTTTTCAGCCTGTGAACCATACAAAACTGGACAGTGCCGACCGCCTCCTGGCCAAGTCCTCCCGCCACAGTCTCCTCATAGCCAGCCGATAGGAACCAACTGTTGTCATACCGGAATGGACGGGCTCTCCATCTGGGACTCTCCACGAAGCGCACCAGGATCGGAGAGTGGTCACTGGTCCCCGCAGGGAGCCCCTCAGCCACAGAAGAGGGGAATAGGCGGAACCAATCACTGTTCCCCAAAGCCCGATCCAGCTGGCATGCCACCCTGCTCACCTCCGCCTTGTTGTGCCAAGTCCATATGTGTCCTATCCTCTCCAGGTCCCTGAGCCCAGACTGGAGAAGGCATATATATATATATATATATATATATATATATATATATATATATATATATATATATATATATATATATATATATATTTGGAATAAGGGTGAATTTATTCCTCGCATATAGCGGAAAAGGTATTAAAATACATAATATCACAACATCCCAAGCCCCATATTATAGTACTATGGGGCCATTACTGATACATCGAATTCTATGTTATGTAGAATTCCAATGGGGGGTGTAGTCAAGCCCTCGAAAATACGTCTGTTCCGCTCCTTCCAGATGTGCCAAACGGACGCGGCGAGACGAACTCTGGCTCTTCTGGCCCACCCCGGATCCTGGCCTCTGTGATCTCGGATCCAGCTGAGAATGCTCCGGATGTCTCTGTCCACCCCAACTCCTCTCAGCTGCGCGCACTGCTCAGTCCAAATGTGCCAGGACACCGGACATACAAAGAAGAGATGCCCCATAGATTCATCCTCCCCATTACATAGCACACATTTGGTTTCCGGGATCTGCATCCCAAACCTGAGGAGTCTATCTCTCGTCATCAGTCTACCCCGTAGCAGTCGGTATGCATATAGTTACATTTTACGTGCAACACCCTTGCCCCAGATGAAGTCCACCTCCTCAGCCCGGTCATGGTGGGTCCGAACCAAGTCATAGCAGCTATAAAAGCAGAATAGACCTGACCCGCCACCCGAACCTGGGCCGGCCCAGCTCCAGGAATCCTCATGCTGGCTAGCGTCAATAGTAATAAGGCGAATCTCCTCGGCTAGCTGAGCAGTATACGGATATCCTTCTGGCCTCCACACTCCATCCCTGATGATCCGACTGCATGTAAGTCCCCTGCCCGTCTCTCTATCCAGCTGACCTCCCAATATCTCAAGCAAGGATCTGGAACTCAACCAAGGGTCTAGCCAGAGGTCGGTAGTCGTCCCATCCTTCATGTTCCTGCAGATAGCTGTCTGGAGCACCGGTCGACACCTCAGGATGGCCTTAAACGTGACAGAAAAATTGTTGTCTATCCTGCAGGCCCAGAAGTTGGTCCTCCGAAGATACCTGTTCGCCATCCATTCCGCCCAGAGCGACCTCCCCTTGATGAATCTCCAGGCCATCTTCACACAAGCTGCCTTCCTGACCGCATGAAGCGGCCTCAACCCAACTCCTCCTTCCTCCCGAGGTCGACAGAGCTGGTCCCAGGAGATCGCATGCATCCCTCCCCTCCAGATGAAGTCAGCGCAAATGGCCTCCACTTTCCGAATGGTAGTCGTAGGTATCTGTATAGACTGGAGCCAGAACATCGTGATGCTCGCAATAACCGAACGTACCAGCTCAATCCGTCCTCCAAATGAAAGACCCGTCGCTTGCCAGCCTTCCACTCTCCTCTGAGCAAAATCCACCAAGCTGTGACAATTCTGCTCTCTGGCATAGTTGACCGTCAGCGAGACCCCCAAGTATTTCACTGGAAGCTCGCCTCTGTCCACTCCCAATGCGAAAGCTCTCTCCTCCTGTTGGGTACACCGGGAGCTGAAGTAGACTCTGCTTTTCTCCCTATTTAACTGAAGCCCAGATAGCCGCCCGAACTCCTCCATAATGTCTGAGAGTGCTCTCATTCCCCGCATGGATGGCTGGAGTAGCACCAGTAAGTCGTCAGCATAGATCAAATGTGAAACAACTGGACTCACCAACCGGAAAAGGGGAACGATCCTCTTGCTATGCACTGCCGTATCCATCATGCATGTAAAGTACTCCATCACCAAGGTAAAAAGATACGGGAAGAGAGGGTCACCCTGCCTCAACCCTCTGTTGCTCTTGAAGTAGTCATGCGGCGTGCCCTGGATGAGTACTGAGAAAGTAGGGGAGCAAATACACTCCCTCACCCTCGCAACCCACCTCTCGTCGAACCCCATGGCAAGCATCAATTGGCACAGGAATTTCCTGTTGACCGTATCATAAGCTTTCCGGAGGTCAAGCTTCACACAAGCCTTCATCCCCCCCGGTTTGCTGAACTCCCTCACCATCTCATGAGCTAGCAAGCTGTGCTCCGCTATCGACCGGCCCTTGATGAACGCTGCTTGATTCTGGGACACCAATCCCTGCATAATCCCCTCCATACGCCTGCACATAAGATGAGTGATAATCTTGTAAAGAAAATTGCAGCAAGCAATGGGCCGAAAATCTGCAAGTGAGGTCGCTCCCTCCTTCTCAGGCACCAGCGTCAAGAATGTGTGGTTCATCTCCTTCAGAAGCCTGTCCTCCACAAAGAACTCATGAACCGCCGCAAGAACCGGGGCCTTAAGCACACCCCAGTGTCGCTTAAAGAACCCTGAAGAGAATCCATCCGGCCCAGGAGCTTTGTTGGGATTAGCCTTCATCACAATATCTTCCACCTCCTCCATCCTCACAGGTGCCAGAAGCAGACTGTTCCCGTGACAGGACACCAGTCTCTTTGTGACAAGGGTTGGAAACGTGCTAGTGTAGTCCGTCTGCTGATATAAGTCAGTGTAAAATCGGACGACCTCCTCCTGAATCTCTACCGGGTCCCCTACAAGACGTCCCTCATCGTTCAGAAGTCTGGAAATGCTGTTCCGGTGCTGGCGGGTGCGAATCACATCGTAGAAGAATTTGGTGCAGCGATCTCCATCTTTGAGCCAAGTACATTTGGCCCTCTGTGTCGCACTAATCTCCTCCTGCAATCTCATGGTGCTGACCTCCTCAATCAGGATCTTCTCCTTAGCCGCCAGCTCCCCGTTAAGAATGTCAGCTTGGAGGGCCACCTGAGTGTCCCGAAGTTCTGTTTCCTTATCCACTAGAGAAATCCGCGGCCTCGTCTTCACCCACCCTCTGATGGCCCGCTTGAGCTGCTTGAGTTTGTGAACCATGCGGAACTGAGCCGTGCCATCCCGGAAGTGCTGCATCTCTCCCGTAACCACCTCCTCATATCCAGCCGACAGATATCAGCTGTTGTTGTACCGAGACGGCCTCGCCCTCAAAGTGGATCTCTCACAGAGGCCTACCCGGATGGAAGAATGGTCGCTAGTACCTGCCGCAAGACCTTCCGCTACCGAGTTCGGAAAGCATCTGAACCACTCACTATTGCCCAAGGCCCGATCCAACTGACAAGCAATCCGATTATGAGTAGCCTTGTTGTGCCAGGTCCAAATGTGTCCCGTCCGCTCCAGCCCTCGCATCCCTGACATAAGCAAACACCTCTGGAAGTCATATAAGATCGAGTCCGGAACAGGTCGACCTCCCACCTTCTCGTGACGAAGCAGCATAGCATTGAAGTCCCCCATAATGAGCAGAGGGAGATGCATGTTGTCCGCCATAAGACCCAGATGCACAATGTCCTCCCATAAAGCCTCCCGGAGTCTCCGGTCATTGTGTCCATATACAGCACCCAGGATGAAACGGAACCCACCTTTGTTCTTGAAAGTAACGCCTATGAGTTGTTCTGATTTATGGATCTGCACCCCCTCCCAGCTACCTTTGTTCCACCTAACCCAGATCCTTGCCATACCACAAAGATCTAAGTTGTGAATGTGATCCCAGCTTGCCGGAGTCCTACACGAGAGCATAGCTGCCCCTCTAATCTTCGTCTCCAGCAGGATAGCAATGTCACACGACTCTCTTCTCAGAACCCCTCCAATCTCCCTCCATCGTCCAATGGAACACCCCCCCTAATGTTCCATGCTAGGACCGACATCTAACTAAGAGAGATGCATGCATATCTCTTAACCGCTATATCATCAACCATTTTCTTTTAAAAAAAATTAAATTATGTAAAAAATTGTTTAAAAAAAACCGTCTAAGTTTCTTTTTTTATCGTTTTTGGTCAATTTTTTACGTTTTTTTATCGTTTTTTATCGATTTTGCACATTTTTTGCCATTTCTGTATGTTATTTATCGATTTTTGTCGATCTTGTACGTTTTTGACCATTTTTCACGTTTTTATCGTCTTTTATCATTTTCGGTCGATTTTGCATGTTTTTTTCGCTTTTTTTTATTATCCTTTTTTGCTTTTTTTTGGTCTTTTTTCACTTTTTTTTGTCGTTTATGCTCGTTTTTTTTTGTTTGTTATTTTTGTCGTTTTTGTCGTTTTTGTTCCCTTTTTTGTCGTTTTTGGATTTTTTTTTGCAAGTTTTTTAATCTTTTTGTCGTTTTTTGCTCATTTTAATTCCCTCTTGTGTTTTGGTCTTTTTTTGTATTTTCGTTTTTGTCATTTTTGTTCCTTTTTATCGTTTTATATTTTTTTTTTGCTCTTTTTTATCGTTTTTTGTCATTTTTTTTTCATTTTTGTTCGTTTTTTGCCCTTTTTTGTTTTGGTCGTTTTTCGTCTTTTTTTCCTTTCATTTATTGTTGTTTTTTGTCAATTTTTTTTGTTTTTAGTCATTTTTTTTATCATTATTGGTCACTTTTTATGGTTTTCACATTTTTGATTTTTTTTTGTCGTTTTTCTTTTTTATCGCTTTTTCATTTTTGGTTTTTTTCCTTCCGTTTTGTTCATTTGTCATTTTTTGTATTTTTTATTTTTTGTCGTTTTTGGTCTCTTTTTAGCAGAAAACAAATCATTTTCCCCTTATTTATTTATTATTTATTTTTAATTTTTTTCTTTTTAATTTTTTAAAAAAATTTAGTGATCCACTTTTTTTAATTTTATGTTGTATTTAAAAAAATATTAAATTAGAAACTTAATTACATTACATGGTAAACCAAACATATGAATGCAATTGACATTACATTACATGGTTTGATTACATGTTTCAACCAAACATAGTAATGTAATTGTAATTCCATTACATTACAAACTCAATTACATTACAAATCCAATTCCATTACGATTACAATTACATTACAATGAACCAAACGCAACCTTAGTGACTCTAATCAATGTTAGATTGCTTAATCTTCTACCCATGAGTGATTACAATATGATGTATAATATATAGAGTTTGGACTGCAAAAGTCCAAAAGCAAACAAACAAGTGAATTGCACTACTTGTTGAACATGTTTAGATGAAGACCTTTGTTGGGAAGCACAAATTAGATTTAACTTTAAGTGTTTATTGAAATTCGGAAATGGTTGAAATTAATGTGTGTGTGTTTTCTTTCAGATTTTGTGTTTTGCCAACAATTTTTTAGAGCATAGTGTCTTTGAGAATAAAAGTGAAATATCGATGTCAATTTTAAGCATATCTTTTAATTACGACCCATACACACCTACATGTCTTTATGGTTGGGATACTCGAACTATGTCGGCCACGTTCAGTGTCCGTGCTACTTTCCACATGACTACAAACGCTGGACAAATTTTAAGCATTGAAAACAATAAATATATACTTCTCACCAACGAATTCGGATATCCACATCTAATATCTCGTGATGCTCCATGTACATATTCGATATAAATAGTAAAAAACTAAAAATTGTAAGAGATTTTGAAGATTTGGCCAACATCCCTTGTGCCTCCTACTCATATTTGTATAAGGAGAGAAGTGAGAGGGAGGGGAAAAGAAGGTCTTTTCACTAATAGATTTCCCTTATTATTTTATTGGACCAACCAATATGAGTAGGCTTATTACTTATTCATAATATGCTTTGAATTTTTTAGACAAATGTTAGACAAGTGATGGCATTTGCATTATTAGTTCTACAATAAGTGATCCATACAATATATATTAACATTGAGGCTTGTTTGGAAAATTTTATGAATATTTTTTGTCCAATAGGTAGGGACCATGGGTGATAATGTACTAGGTTTGGTCTTGGCCCAAAAGCCAAAATGGTTCTCATTATGAGGCTTGTTTGGGTAATTTTATGAAAACATTCTCATGTCTACCCACTTGTTATCAAATTACCTGCCCTAATTTTTTTTTCCACCATGGAATTCTCCCTTCCTCTGTTAAAAACTTAAAACCCCAAAGTCACTTTAATTCATGTATTTGTAGAGTAAATTTATTCTATATGGATGTCATTCTTTAACTCGAATTAGTCTCAATAAAACTTTACCACTTTTTGCTCTTGTTCTTTCCAGAATATTCTCTTTCCTTTCGTAAAATGTAACCCTTTTTTTTGAATTTGTTCTACGTATTAACATACTGGATTTCAAATATTATTAAAGAATTGTTCATATTTCATTTGCCTATGCAATCTATATATATTTATTTCTAGGGTTATTTACAATAACACCTCCTATGTTTTGCGTTTATTACGCTGACCTCTCCTACTTTAAAAATAAATATATTGACACCACTATGTTTTGTGTTAAATACACGGACCACCCCTAAGTTTTATAATTTATGTAAAGGATTTTACACTGACCACCCCTACTTTTGTGACGCTCCAGAATCAGAATACTGGAGAGCGAGGGACAGACACAACCAGCTACGTACATTGGAGTGCAACTCACTTCGCAATATGGTCACAGCTTGTGAGACTCGTCTTACAGTATCGGTATTTATATACGGATACGTATTTTTGTACGATATTTCATATTTTCTTGGTTTTTGGAATGCTTTAAAAAAAATTCAACTTATAGATTTTTTCCTTGACCGGTATACCGCGAGTATACCAGTGTATACCGACAGCACACCTGTCACTCTCATTTTTCCGTTATACGTATTTTCAGTATACGTGTACGAAATTCTAACATTTGTCAGGTGACCCGTATTTTGACTTGTCTTTCTTAGCCTTGCCTTGCTTTAAATTGGTTTGGTTCAACTTGGCATGGCTTAGTTTGGGTTGGTTTTAGATGAGAAGGATTTTGTATAAAAGCCAACTTCTCTCTCTCTCCTCTATTAACTTCATTTACTTTCATCTTCTTCTACATTTACTCCTCCCCCAACCCTAGACAGGTACATCTTGCCAAATCTTGAACAATGTTATTTTTTGTCATTTTGTTTGTTCTACTCTCTTTCTTGCATGATTCTAAGCCACTTTAATACTTGAAATTTTTGGTTTTGATGGTTACATTTTTATAGATCTAAGTTTTAAACTTTTTTATTTTTCTTGGTTTTGATCTCTAAAAACTTGGTTTCTCTAAAAACTAATGGTTCCATGTTGTGGGAAATTTTATTCTACCCAATTTTGGCTTTTGAACCACTTGATTTCGATTTATTTTGAGAAAGTTATGCCATTTTTGTGTTCATGGATTCCGGCACATCTTCGGTGCTGTCGGGACGATGAACAGTGCCGCGTACGCGCCCGTGCGCCGTGCCTTCCGCCATGTGCGCCGTGCACCCGCGTGTTGTGCGATTCGTTGGTCGTGCGCCCGCGCCATTCGTTGGTCGTGCGCCAAGCGCCGTGCTTGTGCGATCTGCGTGTCGCACACCCACACGTTGCGCGATTCGTTGGCCGCGCGCTAGGCGCCGTGCTTGCACGATTTGTGCGTCATTGACGGCTTTGCTCGCACGTGTAGTGCATTTTGCCCACCGCGTGCCAGCGCCATTCGTTGGCCGCGCGACAGGCACCGTGCTTGCACAACTAGTGGGCGATTTTGCTCGTGGCATAGTACATTTTGTGCATCATGTGCCAGTGCCATTTGTTGGTCGCATGCCAGGCGCCATGCTTGCGCAACCCGTGTGCCGTGGGCAGTTCTGCCAGCGTGCGCCGTGCGCAAATTGCCTCTAAATGACTTTTTTGTCCGTTTTAGCTGTTTTGTAGCTAGAATCTTAAAAAACTCAAAATAAAAGTTGTAGATCTTTGTCTTGTCTTAAAGAATATTCTTGTTTCACCTTAATTGGAGTTCATATGCGACTAATAATTTTAATCATAGTTTTGATCTTTGGCATATTTTTTTTGTACTTGGCCATTTTTGATATTTTTTAGACTGTAATAAATTCATAACATGATTAGATGATCTCGTATAGTTAGAGAATGATTGTACACCCTATATACACTTGACACTAGCACATGTTCAATTATTATTCTATGTCATGTACTTACTTTTATTTATCCCTTTTTATATGCTATGATATGTCTTTCCTTTCGATTCTTTCTTATATGCTATGATATGTATTGCCACGCCTTTCCGAATTTATTGTACTTTACAGTCTATGCCATGTCTAGAATTTCTTTGTTGTGGTCCGTCGTGGTGCACTCTTGTTATATCTTCTTTGCTTACTATATAGTGATTCGTCGTGGTGACTCTTGTACATGTCTTTCCTTGCTTATATGATAGTGGCCCGTGTAGGCGCACTCTTGACCAGTACTCTTGACATGACAAGTAAATCTAACATGACATATGAAATCTGGATTGCTGTCGTGACAGCCAATCCTGACTTGTTAAGTATAACTCTTGTCTTGATACCGTTGTAGATTTTCTTGATTGTGATTGTACAAGCTACTTGACTCGTCTTACAACATGTCTAGGACATGGATTCCTGGTTACCATGGTCAGGAATTCATTATAAATCTGACTAGGTTAAATGACTAGATTGATCAAGTAGTTCATATAGAGAGATTTTCCAGTTACAGACAATCCCGTTATCCCGGCCACACCAATAGATTTGTAGCATGTCGTCGAGTAGGGCACATCTCTAGCACACTGTCATATGTTACACTTCTTGTATCCCAGCACTCAAGCACACCAGTAATCTTGATAACTCTCGTAACTTTCGCTTGGATAGCCTGGATAGTCTGCAGGGATTGTGACTGCGAGAATATCTCAACTGCATCTTGTTAGTAAATAGGCTTGTGATAACCCTAGTTAGCTAACGTATAAAGCTGTACTCATTGCTTGGCCGTGATTGTTGTGTGGAGTCCAATTTAGTCTAGTTTTTTCTAGGCAATGTTCGAATTTGTTTATTTTAGAACATTATTGTTTATGCTTTACTTTTGCCGATAAATGATTAGAGACGAAGTTCTGTTCAGGAGAAGGGTTACAACCCCGGTCCTTGTTTGGTTTACAGGTTATAACTTGGATTCTGGAATAGTTTCTTAGTCATCTTGTCATTTGTCATCCTATTCAGCACTCACACGCTATACATGATCCCTATGCTGTACATTGATTAGAGACGAAGTTCTATTCAGGAGAAGGGTTACAACCCCGGTCATTGTTTTGTTTACGGGTTGTAACTCGGGTTCCGAAATAGTTTCTAAGTCACATGCTCACATGTCCCAGTTATCTAACATGCTCACATATTTCAGTTATCTTACATGCTCACATGTATTATTTCTCTTACATGCTCACATGTTTAGTTTATCTCACATGTTCACATGTTTTCGTTTACCTTACATGTCCACAGTTTATATTATGTCACATGTTACTTACCCTATGCTCCATGTTGCTTTGCTTATTGTCCTTTCCATTCTCGAGATGAGTGCATTAGTAGTGCACGAGTCTCGATTTGTATTTACTTATTTATGTCTCTATCCGTTGTTGTGTTAGTTATTGCTGGTTTTAGTTCATAGTTTGGCTTCCTTTGTGGTACTTGCTATTGGGGGTCTGACCCTACTGGTTTTGTTTGGCCACATCTGATAGAGAAGCCAGAGGATCTTTCGTACCATCTACTCGACGGTGACTACCCGGAGCACTAGAGTACCTTAGTAGGTTTTCTATTTCATTCTTCCACTAGTTATGTCATTATTCTTTTGTGGCGTTTAGCCTCCGAGCACGTGTTTAGCTCGTGTTATGGATCTTGACATTTAGCCTACGGACCTAAACGTGATTTGCGTATTCTAGACTATAGCTAGAGCTTATCATGTATGACTATTACTCTTGCTAGTTCTTCACTTTGTATTACTAGCTTCATGATCATCCATGTATATATAGTTTGGGACGCTTTACTATTTTATGTCTAATGATCATACTTCTTGTACTTTATATATTTGTCTGTGATTGAGATACCTAGGATTGCTTGACCTAGGATTTGATTGTTGGATTGTAGTAGTAACCCCCATATCTCTACAGCTTATACGTTATTTCGGGTACTAGAGTACTTTGGAATACGTAGCTAGCCTGGTCTGTCGCTACTTGCCAGTATTCTGGTTCTGGAACGTGACACGACTCTCTAGATGCATGAGGGTTAATCTACAATACGTCAGTCCCTTATGATCAAGAACAAGCCTAGTGTCTCAATTTCAAGCAAGCAAATAGATGTTACAAGATGTTAGATTATCAGACATACAAAAGTAAGGCATCCCAAACATTACATATTCAGATGATCATGAAGCTAGTCATATAAAATACGAAGACTAGCAAGAGTTAAGTCATACATGATCAACCGTAGGATTTGTCAATCATGTTACAGCCCTTAGGCAAACAGAAATAAAGTTACAACACGATCTAATACATGCTCGGCGGCTAAATGCCTCAAAAGAATAAGTTACAGTAGAGTGGAAGAGCAAAATAAGGAACCCACTCGTTGCTGCGGTTACTCCTGGTGTTCACCATCTGGCTAGAAGATAGGTAGATCCTCGGGTGTCACTTCAAAATCTGGCCATACAAAATCAGCTGGATCAGACCCCAGAAAGAGCAAGTACCACAAGAGAGGCTCACTTATGAACTAAAACCAGCATATAATGATTAGAAAAAACTAATACGAGAACATAATTATAATAACATAAAAACAAAAATAAAAATGAACATAATAGCTTGCATCAGGAAGAACAAGAGGTGAAATATAATTCTCATGCTAATCATGAGACAATCACTCAGGTACGGCCAATCGAGTCCTACGACTTGCTATCATTAGCTAACTAGGGTTATCACAGGCCTAGTTACTAATAAGATGCAGTTGAGATATTCCCGCAGTCACAAACCCTACAAACTATTCAGGCGAAAGTTACGAGAGTTATCAGGATTACTGGTGTGCTTGAGTGCTGGGATACAAGAAGTACAACACATGACAGTGTGCTGAAAATGCGCCCTACTCGACGGCAGGTTACAAGTCCACACGTGTGGCCAGGATAACGGGATCGTCTGTAACTGAAAAATCTCTCTATATGAACTACTTAATCAATCTAGTAGTTTAACCTAGTCAAATTTATTATGAATCCCTGACCGTGGTAACCAGGAATTCATGTCCTAGACATGATATAAGACAAGACAAGTAGCTTGTACAACTACAATCGAAAAATCAACCGCGGAGTCAAGACAAGAGTTATACTAGCAAAACAAGTATAGTTGTCGCATCAGCAAATCAAGTTTATACATGTCAGGTCATAATTATTTGTCCTATCAAGAATACTTGTCAGGAGTGCGTCTCGATGGGCTACTATCAGGATTATCAGGATGGGATCATATTATCATGTTCAAGTTAAAGTTACTAGCTCAAGATTATCAAGTCGGGTCGTCGTAATTTAGGCTAAGTACAGAAAACATGCAAAGAAGATCAAGAACATCCATGGGTGATTGAAACTATCAATCGCATATGAACTCCAGTTAAAATGAGACAAGAAGATTCTTAAAGTCAAGACGAAGATCTACAACTTTCATATTTTGAGTTTTATAAGATTGTAGCTATAAAATAGCTTAAACAAGCAAAAACTTTTATATTTTGGCCACAACACGAAAGGCACGGATGCATGGTGTGCGGGGCACAAGGTGCGTGTGGGCACAATGTGCTCGTGGAAAAATTGGCCACGATGTGCGGACCATGGGTGCACGACGCGCGGGGCACACGATACTGCTCATCGTGCCAGCAGCACCAAAGGTTTGGAAAACCCATGAACACAAGAATAGCCATTATTTTCTCAAAATAAGTCAAAATCACGTGATTCAAAAGTCAAAATTGGGTAGAATTGAATTCCCCACAACATAGAACCGTTAGTTTTTGGAAATAACAAGTTTTTAGAAATTAAAAATAAGAAAAAAAAAAAAAAAACTTAAAATCTAAATCTACAAAAATCTATCAATCAAAACAAAAAAATCTCAAGTTCTAAAGATGCTTAGAATTATGTAGGAAAGAAGATAGAACAAATAAAATAGAGATCTTTCATGTTCTCTATGGAGCAAGTTATACTTGCCTAGGTTGGTGGGAGGAGTAATGGGGAGAAGAGTAAATGAAGAATGAATAAAAGGAGAGAGAAAAGGTTGTTATATATACCAAGCCAATCATATTAAACCAACCCAAATCAAACCAAGCAAGCCAACATGTCAGGTAGAACCATGGTGAACCAAATCAAGACTAGCCAAGAACAAACTAAAACTAAACCAAGCCAAGACTAAGCAAGACAAGTCTAACTACGGGTCACCTGACTAATGTCAGAAATTCGTACACGTATACTGCAAATACGTATAACAGAAAATGGGAGTGACAACTCTACCCATCTTAAAAGAATTTCATTCCCTAAATTTAATCAAGAGGCTAGAGGTGTCGGAGCAAGCTATACTAAATACAGATAATCTATGTCTAGCAGTCAATCAAGCAATCATTTATTCAAGCATGAAATTCATGACATAAGGTATAAGAAGGATATTATACCTTACGAGTCAAACAGGTGTAGATATCGTGATCGAATATCATCCTCATGTTCCCAAGTTGACTCATCCAAAGAGTGATAACCCCAAGCGACTTGGACTAAACTAATAGTTTTGTTCTTGAGTACCTTCTCTCTTCGGTCCAATATGGATACAGGTATTTCCTAATACGAAAGGTTGGTACCAACCACCAATTCTGAATGATCGAGGATATGGCTCAGATCCGGAATATACCATCACAATTGGGATACATGGAACACGTTATGTACTTCATGTAACAACGGCGGAAGAGTGAGACGATATGACACATCACCTACTCGCTCGAGAATGTCAAAAAACCCTATATACCTAGGACTAAGCTTTTCTCGTAGCCAAATCGAATGATTCCATGGATAGGCGAGATCGTAAGGAATACGTGGTTGGTAATAGAAAACTCAAGAGGACGTCGATGAGAATCGACCTAATGGCGCGGATGATCTTGGGCAACTCGAAGATGATCCCTAATTTGTCTGACCACATCGATAGTCTGAGTAACCATTTCTGGACCAAGCATCTGCCTCTCGTCTACATCGTCCCAAGCAAAAGGTAATTTGCAACTTCCTACCATATAGTGCCTCAAATGGTGCCATCTAGATACTGGCCTAGAAACTATTATTGTAGGAGAACTCCACTAGATGTAGGTGATCTTTTCACGAACCACCGAAGTTAAGTATATAGGATCGAAGCATATATCAAGAGTTTGAATCGTGCGCTCAGACTGACCATCTGTATGCGGATGATAAGCTGAACTAAATTTGAGACGAGTTTTTAAACTCTCTTGAAGACTGCCAAAAGTGTAATATAAATCTCGAATCTCTGTTAGATACAAAACTGACTGACACTCCATGCAACCTGATAATCTGTCTGAGGTACATCTCTGCTAGATGATCCGTCGACTGACCAACTCTGAAAGGAAGAAAATGAGCTACTTTTGTGAGCAGGTCAACTATAATCCATATTGTATCTCTTCCAGCTGGGAATTTAGGTAACCTAGTGACAGAATTTATGGTAATGTGTTCCCATTTTAATTTTGAGATCAGTAAAGTTTGAAAATATACAACTACTCTGATGTTGAGCCTTGACTTGCTGGCAAACTAAATATTAATGAGAGACAAACCGAGCTATCTCCCTCTTCATGCCATTCCACCAGAAATGCTAAGAAATATCACAATACATCTTCGTGCTATCGGGATGGATTGAATACTATGAACTGTGAGCCTCCGCCATGATCTCTTGCCTGATGTCACCATTGGGTACACAAAGACACCTTATATGTTGGAGTGTGCCATCTTCGTGAATGCATAACTCTGCTCTTCATCCTGCTTCACATTCTATCCTAATCCGCTGAAGCTTAGAATCCGTTGATTAAGCTATCTTGATTCTCTCAACTATGCTGGACTAAACTTGCATACTGGCCATTAATGCCACATTGGTAGGGAAAACTATCTCTATTCCCATCTTCTGAAGATCCGCTAATAACTTGGGTTATGCTGTTAGAAAATAAGCTTCTGCTTTTCTACTCAACGCGTCTGCAACTACGTTAGCATTTTTAGGATGATACTGCAAGTTGATGTCATAGTCCACTAGTAGCTCTAGCTACCTTTTCTGATGCGTATTGAGATCCTTTTAGGTAAACATATACTTAAGACTCTTGTTGTCATGTCCCGCTCCCGTAGGAGCGATCGTCCTCGCTAAGGCGTGATGCCGCACGAGCCTAGATTGTGCTCGTGCAAGGCGGATTCCATAACGGCCGATTACAGCGGTGGCGACGGGGTCGTCGCACCGAAGTTCCAAGCAGAAACATTTAACATGCAGCAAAAATTTAAAGGCAAAACACAAGTTATTCAAAAGAACTCTTTCTTGATATTGAACAATCAGATTACAATAGGCGCAAGTCCATAATTACAAGTCTCTCAAGCTCACTTTTCTCTCATTTTATAAGTCACTCTGCTCTCTCTCATCTCTCGATACAATGCTTGAGCCAGCAGAAGCTTCAGAAGGCGATGTCCATACATTATGTCCAGTATAAGTCTTCAGTTCATGCGGCCGCATGCTTCGACTCGCCAAGGAATTTTATACCTCGACGCATCCAAGCGAGCTCCACGCCACGAGCTTCTACATGTGCCTGCACATGAAGACTATGTGGGTGTCAGTACTCAACTGTACTGGTGGAGTGAGCCCCTTGCCCACCCATACAAAACTGACACGTTCATTTACTTTGTGCAACTTAAATCCCTTTCGATTGTCTTGCTAGTCTTGCCTTAGGATCAATTTTAGGACAAGGACGTCCGTCCAAAACGAGGTTCCATGACATGGTCGCGCTATAATTCCAACGTGTATTTCGATCGAGGCAGTGCCTCATCGATTATGTACTTGACCAAACTTTAACTTGGGATGGCAGGGTCGTGCCATACTCTATTTGTGACTTCAAACTATTCGAGACAGTTCTTCGTCGAGGAGCAACTTACGGGAACTCGGCCGTACCAAGACTTTCACTTAAACTCAAGTCCCTCTAGACCAATTCTCGTGCCAACGATTCAAGTGCCAAGGACGGCAAGGGGACGACTCGTATTGGTCATGCCGCTAGACTTGATTTATGCCTTAAGACCTTGCTTAGACTTGTTTGTGCTTCAAGATTGAGGCCGCGCCTCACAACTTATCAAGACTTATCGTGCTACCGCATTGCGTCCCTCCTGTTCGACTCATTTGCTAACTTAGACAAGACTTGTGAAATATAGTGCTAACTTCGTGGATATCCCGACGCCAAGTATCATGCCAAGCATGGTGCCTATGCTGCAGCCCAATCTTAGGCCCAGACTTTATGTTACCGACTAAACACGTATCCAAGTTCTAGACTCAATCCAAAGGCATACACACGGTTTTGCCGCTATTCTGCCGACCTATCTACATGAGTGGTCACTAGCAATGTCAAGCTATCTTAGACTCGGCTCGAGGATATCGGATCGTCCCTCCGTGGTAGCTAGCCCGGAGGCGTCGAATCTCCCATACGGTAATCCAACATCCTACTTTGAGCCGCCTCGCTTCTCCCGGGCCGACATGATCCCGGTGCTCCGACGATTATTCGAGAAGACTATACCTTGTCGACAAGTTGTCCAATGACCATGCAAGACACAATTCGATCTATCAAGTCCTTCCTTAACATGACCATGCTTTCCATCTTTCTTAGCGAGACTCCCAAGTAGTGGGACCGATCTCGTGTACGAGACTTATCGAAACTCCCAAGTAGCGGGACCGATCTCGAGTGCGAGACTTATCGAGACTTCCAAGTAGCGGGACCGATCTCGTGTACGAGACTTATCAAGACTTCCAAGTAGCGGGACCGATATCGAGTGATTGCTTATCCTGACTTATCGAGACTCCCAAGTAGCGGGACCGATCTTGTGAACTCCCTTATCGAGACTTAGCGAGACTCCCAAGTAGCGAGACCGATCTCGTGTGCGAGGCTTAGCGAGACTCCCAAGTAGCGGGACCGATCTCGCGTGAACGAGGCTTATCGAGACTCCCAAGTAGCGGAACCGATCTCGACGATAACCAGTCGCGGAGACTTCCTTTAACCGTGGCTTGCCTTTCACTAAACCGACCATGGCTCGTGTCTTAGATAGTCCTGGT
The DNA here is from genome assembly GCA_029216955.1 of Iris pallida. Lineage (NCBI taxonomy): Eukaryota > Viridiplantae > Streptophyta > Magnoliopsida > Asparagales > Iridaceae > Iris > Iris pallida. The sequence goes on along the minus strand of JANAVB010021798.1, from coordinate 8,402,458 downwards.
TCTCTAGGCGACGCTATCGTTCAATTCATATACTTTATACGACGAGCCTTTTCTCGAGGGACTATGCGACTTGATAACCGCAGATGGAACGGAACAGTGCTAGAAATAGCTTAGACCGACTGGCATGACTTTGCCTAACTTATTCGCACAATGACTTGATGAGCAAAGGCTACGCCAAGCGTCGTATCGAAGGAACGTGCCGTGCCCGCGTTCGACTTGAACAACCAATTTCTCGGGTGCCTAGACTTAAGCCAAAGCCGTGCAAGATGACTTAACTCACGGGACATGCAAAGGCTATGCCAAGCCTTGGACGACGGGACCGTGTATGCTTTATTAAGCATTCATGCGGGCGACGCCTATGACTTAGGCCAATTCGAGCGTTGGAGCAAAACGATGGGACCGTGCTTGCTTTATCAAGCATTCACGTGGGCGACGCCTATGACTTGGGCTAATTCGAGTATTGAGGCAACTTAGCAACTTAGGCCAACTTTCTTCTCCCAAGCCACGGAAATGAAGGACCGGGTGTCATTTTGAAAGTACGCTGAGCTGACTTCTAAGCAGACCGTGGGACCATTTCCATATTTTAAGACATTCTGACCCGTCGAGATTATTCTCTTAGCTATGTGTGTCCGTAGCTTTTATATTAGCCTACTTGTACAAGTTGAAAACATGCGAGTTATTAAGTTAAGGCTAAGATGAGGCAAGTTCACCGAAACTATCCCACCTGAGCGAGGAGTCGCCTCGGCCGAGCGAGCCTTCGAGTAGCCGTTGCAAGGCTAAGTCCGAACGTCGTCGGCGTTTCGATTCCTCCAATTGACTTTGTCGGACGGGGCACTACAACATACACCACTCAGAACAAGTCTCGTCCTCGAGACTTTCCTGAAGGCAAGCCATCCTACCAATTCTATAGCCAAGACTTAATCGTGCCTACGCGTTCCTTCGATTCCGAGCCACGCTCGCACTATTATCAATCTTTTCCTTAACTTGATTTCAAATTCTTGACACTCTTCCATTCCTCAAGTCCTTGTTTGAACTCAATGTATCACTTGGCTGGATCGTGCATGCACTCCAGATGTCCCCAAAATATATGCATCTCAGCCAAGCCGCATGATAGAGAATTCATCATTCTCACTCGAGTCGTATCGTACACATATTCAGGCATCCCTAAAATATATGCATGTCAGCCGAATCTCGTGAGGGGTATTCCTATATTCGTGATTCACACTATCCATCCATGCCAATCCTCATGATCAATCTTTCGATTGCTAACTCTTGAAACATGGGCATCTCGCCTAACCGCTAGGCCATTTCTCAAGGCTAAGTCAATGTCAGGATTGGAATCAAAGTTCTCCAACAATAATGCCAACATTGACCCCAATCCGAGGGTCAAACCAAGTCAGAAACACGGGATTTTCTACCCAAGCTCGTGTTACTCATATTTCTAAACATCGAGCACGATCACCTAATTCGCATCAAGGCACGCGTTGCACATATTCGATTCTGTCCAAGTCACCAATTCATGCATTCGATCACGAGGTCGTCTAGCTTTGATAATATGTTGCGCCCCAATCTCACGCGAGTCCGATTATCCACGGTGGTTCATGAATCACCATGCAACGCTCCCGCAGAATAATCATTCTCATTGGAGCGTAACTCTTGCTTGAGTCTAGACTAATTTATTCTCGATACGTGAATTGGACCTACTCAATCCTCAAGTTCGATCGTCAAGCACACTGAGTCATTCTCGAGGCCACTTTCGCGTCAAACCACAAGTCGATACATATAAATTGCCACACCATGCAAGTTCGATCACCCTCACTGTATGAATCACCATACCAGCGCTCACGCGGAGTGATCGTCCTAATTAGCGTGACGCATGTGCTAGGCTGGAGCTGCGCTCGCATAAGACAAGAACGTCAACGTTGTGGTTATCGACAAAGCAAATCCAAACATTTTGTTTTCCTCCAAGTCAAGATCTCAGTTCGATAGTCCGATCGTCATTCGTTCAACTAGAAAATTATCGAGCCAAATTTATCTTTTCTTCGACACAATTCAACATCCCGAGTATAGCATCCATCGGAACAATGACATTTGCACGATCGTCATTCGCCGAGTCAGAGTACCCCCCGAGTTATCGCATATCGATATTTGATACGCCTCAATACTATCGACGATATGCGTAACCTGACGATCTTCCTTTGCAACCAATTTTGAGTCGTGCGACTGATACTATTGTCCGAACTGGATATACCACAATTCCTCGATATTCAAGATCAAGTTCGATCGATATTCCTCAAGCTAGTTTCAATATCGTTATCCAAAACTCAAGTCACATTTTATTTGACTCAACCCGAAATCACAAGCGCGATCCTCTAGCTTCCTCGATCAAGACATACATTTTTATTCATCGTTCTGAATCATTTTCTAACTCACGTTGCCCATTCACAAGTTGTCCGAACGACATATCGTTCGAGACATTCGAAGTCACGACCAACTAAGCGTGACGCGTTCTAAGGCTTTGCGGGATCGCATCGCCTCGCCGACATACTCGTCGTTATCCTTAATCCTCAATTTTTGCTCGAATGAATTCCAAGACGAACCATACACCACTCAGGATTCGAGCCATCCGATCTAGTCCTCAATCACGTTCGTATCATTCGCTAAGACATCTTTCAGATTCGTTCAACGAATCTCTAGCGTAATCGCTCACATCGTCTCGACGTACTAAGTCGTTCGGACTATTCCTCAAAATCCAAATCAATCTTTCGTGCACGCCTAAGCGTTAGTCAATAGCATTTCTATCGATATACACTCTATGTGTATCTTCGTTCCTGACCGAGCGATACTTAATATTACTCGCGACTCGATTGCACCAAAAGGTCGGGGTGCACGACACGCGGCACAACTTAGCCAAAAGGCTGTGTGTATAGCCATCCCGTGCAGACTATACCCGAGTTTGCACGCTCATTTGCTAATGTCGACGTAGGACTATTTAGGTACGCAGGCGACTTGCTAACTTTAGCATGTGTTTTTCTATCAAGTCAAGTTCGACACCGTTCGGCACAAAGGCCTACCGATGCGTTCGATTGAACGCTTGTACGAGCTTTTGAAAATATTTAGACTTTTTGTATGGACATGCCTGAGGGACATTTGAGAGAGAGCGTGTCACGACCCGCACCCGCTTTTCGGATACGAGACGTGTCCAAGCCAGCCTACGCCGCAGAGTCGGCGGTAGAACGCTGTCAAGCCCGCAAGAAATAAATGCTCAAAGTAAATAACATTTGCTGCTCATTCACCTTTCTAAATTTATTACAACATTTATATCATTTAAAATTAAAGGAAATACAAGTTTTACAATTAGTGAAAATGGTACAACTGTTTTCTATTTCTAGGTTGACCCTTATATATCAAAACTTAATGTAACAAAATTATTACTACATCAAAGCCATTAACAGAGCAACCCTAACATGCAACTAAACCAATAAAACAACAATAGCGTAGTAGAAAAATATAACTCAATATGAACCTTCTCTTTCAACATTTGATACCTAAACCAAAAGTTTACAAAAACCTTACAACTTCACCACAGGAAGTAATGTGAGAAGAGTACAGAATATCACTTATTAAACCTTATCACAAATACCAACAAAGCCTTAATTAACCTAATACAAAAGAGTAGCTTAAATTACATACAGTAATTAAAATCTTAATCTAAATATTATACTTTGAATCTCAACTGAACTAATTAAGAAAACGTTATCATCAACCAACCACTAGTAACACAACCCTAATCATTAGTTCCATTTGATACCACACTAACATGCATTAGAAAATTCAAAGCCATATTTCTACACACAACTACACATAAAAGTGAAACGATATCTACATTACCCAAACCCGACACCAAGGACACGACGCAAAAAACCAGATCGAAATCAAAGGAGCTATGGTGAAGAATTCCAAAGAAACTACTAACCGAAAGAATTTAGATGAACGTCGAGACCGAACTTTGTGCTCGACATCGTCACTATTGGCCCGCTTGGTCGCTTAGTCGGTCATCGACGAAGCTCGGCTCGTCGGTTCAACTCGCGGTCATTCGTCGATGAAGTTCGGACGTTCGTCGGTTGTTTCGGTGGTTCGAAATGGTAGAAGGGTGGGGATGGAGTTTGGCAGGGCTTCACCACAGTGGCGGGTGTGAAGAAGAAGTGAAGGGGATGTAGTCTATAAATAGAAAAGAGTTGAGGGACACATGATTGAATATGGAAGGAAATCGAGCAAAAATAAAGGTTCAGTTACAGTGAAACCGTTAAACATGGAAGAGCTTCTCTTCCTCTCTCTAGAGCTTTTAAAACAAATGGCATCGTCAAGTGCAAGGCCAACCACTATAACTTAATCCTACGGTCCCACTTCCTTCCTTTTTAATTCTGTGCCAACTTGATTTACATTTATGCAAATAAGTCCCCCACAATTCTATATATTACACCTAAGCCTAATACACAAGCATATATGGTTCATTTGTTTGCTTATTTAATTCTTTGTATTACAAATCATATATTTATTAACCAAAAATTAATTCCCAGCTAATGACTCTTATTTATAATCTTACTTAATTACAAAATTTTCCATTTATCCATTTATTAATTATTAGCTATTTATCATATTTAATTTATTTCATTTAAACTTAATCTAATAATAAAAATATTAATTTATTAAAATTATAATTGAACACAATTAATTTGTAAATTCTCAATTTATTCAATTTAAAAAATAAGGAGTTACAAAATTTTCCTCCTTGAAAAATTTTGTCCTCAAAATTTCCAAGGGTAGGGTAAAAACAATCATAGCTGAAAAAGGTAGGGGTATTTCTCCTTCATCTCATCCTCTTTCTCCCAAGTTGACTCACCGGAAGAGTGATATCCCCATGCAACCCGAACCAGGGGTATATCCTTGTTCCTCAGCCTCTTCTCCCTTTGGTTCAAGATCTCGATAGGCTGCTCCGCATAAGCGAGGATAGGTTCAACCTCTAACTCTGAATGATCCAATATATAACTGGGGTCTGGAATATATCTCCTCAGTTGAGAAATGTGGAAAACGTTGTGAACGCCTTGAAGGTTGGGCAGCAATGCAACCCAGTAAGCCACCTCTCCAACTCTGCTAAGTATAGTGAAGGTTCCAATTATCTGGGGCTCAGCTTCCTTCTTCGACCGAATCTGATCGTCCCTCGAGTATGAGATATCTTCACAAACACTATATCGCCATCAGTAAACTCCAAGGGTCTTCGACTGCTATCGGCCCTACGCTTCTTCCTGTCATGGGCAACCTTAAGTCTGTCTCTGATCATCTTAACCTTGTCCATTGCATCCACAATCATCTCGTGTCCGAGCATGACTCTCTCCCCAATATCATCCCAAAAAGCAGTATCCTGCATCGTCATCCGTAAAGTGCCTCGAACCGTGTCTGTCACGCCCGCTCCCGTAGGAGCAATCGTCCTCGCTAAGACGTGATGTCGCACGAGCCTAGATTGCGCTCGTGCAAGGCGGGTTCCATAACGGCTGATTTTAGCGGCTGCGACGGGGTCGTCGCACAGAAGTCCCAAGCAGAGATATTGAATAATAGCAGCGGAATTTAGAAAGCAAACACAAGTCATTGCAAAACACTCTTTTATTGATATTGAAACAAAGGTTACAATGGGGCGCAAGGCCAAGATTATAAGTCTCTCAAGCTCACTCAAGCTCACTCATCTCACATTACAAGTCACTCAGCTCTCTCTCATCTCTCAATATAAGTCTTGAACCAGCGGAAGCTTCGGAAGGCGACGTCCATACATTATGTCCCGTATAAGTCTTGACTCCATGCGACCGCACGCTTCGAATCATCAAGGAACTCCGTGCCTCGACGCATCCAAGCGATCTCCGTGCCACAAGCTTTTTCCTGTACCTACACATAAAATCTATGTGGGTGTCAGTACTCAACTGTACTGGTGGAATGAGCTCCTCGACCACCCATACAAAACCAACACGTTAATTTACTTTGTGTGTAACATAGTCCCTTTATGATTGTCTTTCTACTCTTTCCTTAGGATCGGTTTTAGGACAGACACCTTGGCCTATTTTGTGTCTCAAGTCCATTTCATGCTTGCAACGCAACATCAACTCAACAACGTTAACCTATTAAGTCGTGCTTGCCTTACGGCTTAAAATCAGGGACGCAACTACGCGATAAGACTCCATTCCCGTGTGACCGTGCTATAAGTCCTTGTTGAGGCCGTGCCTCGCAACTCAATGAGACACAATCATATCACCGCCTCGCGGCCCTTTGCTACTAAATCATCAACTGACCCAATCAAGACTTGTGGGTTAAGTGTCACTCGACCGACTTTGCCTTGCGGCCTTTCCTGACTTAGACTCAAGACAACTTACATCCAAACTATGTAACTTATATGCCGACAACATAAGACTCGACGCCACATATCGTGCCGAAGCACGTCGCCTATGTTGTAGCCATTCTTAGGCCCAAACATTTGTGTTCTAACTGTACACACATTCAACAATTCGACTCAATCCAAAGGCACACACGCGGATTGTCGCCCGTGCCGACTCATCTATATGAATTGGTTACTGACTCCCAGAGCCATCGTGGACTCCTCTAGCTTTTGTTAGACGGGTGCCCTTCCAGTGCAAGGTAGCTAGCACCGCTGCAAGTCCCCGTCTAACCTGTGCCTAGCACAGCTAATTACTCGTTTCCAATCGTGGCCGCAACGGTCCCGTGGCCGCCGGGTTGCCGTACAGGGAAACGACCCACCTTGTCGATAAGTTATCCATGACCATGCAAGACTCGACACAAACTGACGTCTCATACAGTCATGCTACCTCTAGTGTTATCATTTCTTTCAGGGCCAAGTTCAATACTTCTTAAATTTGAGATCGCCTCGACGACCTATAGTCACGAGCATTCTTCTTTCTTGTGAGACTGCCTCGCCGACCTATAGTCGCGAGCATTCTTCTTTCTTGTGAGACCACCTCGCTGACCTATAGTCGCGAGCATTCTTCTTTCTTGTCCTATCGTTTCAATCTCAATGAATCAACCGTAGCCCGTTCCTTAAACACTAAGTCCGTGCATCGTGCCTTAAGCCAACCGTGTTCTACGCAACACTACCGCCCGAGTCATACTTTATACGACGAGCCTTGGGATCATGGGACTACTCAACACACGAACGCCTATTTGATAGTTCTTGCCTTACTTAACTTTGTAATAACTTGACGAGCAAAGACTGCATCAAGCCTTGCATCGTGGGAACGTGCCGTGCACGTATTCGACTTTGAACGACCAAGTCACTTGGGTGCCTAGACTTAGGTCACAAGCTTCTCAACTCAACTTAACTCATGGGCAAGCCAAGGCTATGCCAAGCCTTGGATGATGGGACCGTGCACGCTTTATGAAACATTCATGCGGGTGACGCCTATGACTTAGGCTAGATCATACCTTCGCCTACTCAACCAACTTTCCTTCTCCCAAGCCATGGGACGAAGGATCGAGTGTCATTTCCAAAGCACGCCGTGCACCAACTCTAAGCCGACCATTGGACCTTTCCATATTCTAACTCATTTCGACCTGTCGGGATTATTCTCTTAACTATGTGGATTCGTCTCTTTTATTATCAAGCCTACTTGTGCAAGTTGAAAACATACAATTTACTATGTGAAGGCTAAGATGAGGCAAGTTCACCGAAACTATCCCACCTGAGTGAGCGGTCGCCTTGACCGAGCGATGTCTTCGAGCAGTCGTTGCAAGACTAAGTCCGAACACCGTTAGCGTTCCGATTCCTCCGATTGACTGAGCGGGACGGGGTACTACAGTGTCATCCCAATGGTAGCTTGATAGTTGTTGTTGTAAGAGAACTCTATCAAGTATAGATGATCCTCCCATGATCCGTCGAAATCTAATGTGCAAGTTCATAGCATGTTAGTCCTCTCCGACTACCTATTCGTCTCTGGGTGATATGTAGTGCTGAACTTCAACTGAATACCAAGTCCTTCCTGTAGGCTCTTCCAGAAGTGTGAAGTGAATCGACTGTCTCTGTCAGACACTATGCTTATCGGGACTCCATGAATTCGTACTAGTTGTTTCATATATAGCTCTGCCAACTTCTCAGTGGAAAGGCCCACTTTAAAAGGGATGAAATGAGCTGATTTGGTCAGTCTATCGACTATGACCCAAATGGCATCCTTCCTCCTTGGGAACGAGAAAGTCCTGAGACGAAGTCCATTGTGATATGTTCTTATTTCCACTCCAAAATAGGTAAAAGATCTACCAGTCCAGCTGGCATCTACCTTTCTGCCTTCACCTACTGGCAGACAAGGCATCAGAAACCAAATCTGGCAACATCTTTTTTCATGTAGTACCACCAGATATGCTCTCGTATGTCCTTAAACATGTTGTTGGCACCTGGATGTGTGGAATACTAAGACTGGTGAGCTTCCTGTATAATCTCTTCCCTCAAGCTGTATCAGGTACACACAGTCGGGTGCCATGTCTAAACGATCCATCGTCGGCTATGCTGAAATCATCTAGAAGTCCTACATCTATCTGCGCTATGAGTTGACGAAGCCTAATATCGAGGAACTGGATCTCCTTGATCTTCTCCACTAGGTTGGACTGAATTTGCAATCCCATCATCTGCATGTCTGCTCCAAGTAGAATAACCTCTATATCGAGCTTCTCCAAGTCCTCCAGTAGATGTCTGTAGTCAGATACATAACCACCGGTTATCTACTAAGTGTATCCGCAACAATATTGGCCTTCCCAGGGTGATACTGAAGACCAATGTCGAAGTCCTTTATCATCTCTAGCCACCTCCGTTGTCTCATATTCAGCTCCTTCTGGGTAAACACATACTTCAAGCTCGTGTGGTCTGTAAAAATTTCCACACGCTCTCCGTATAAATAGTATTTCCACAGCTTTAGAGCGAATATCACTGCTGCTAGCTCCAAGTTGTGGGTAGGATAGTTCTTCTGATAAGTTTATAACTGCCTAGATGCATAAGCAATTACTTTTCCATTCTGCTGAAGAACTCATCCTAACCCCTTTCTTAAGGCATCACTATAGATAGAAAATCTTTCGCTGCCCGAAGGTAATGCCAACACTGGTGCAGTCGTTAGTCTTCTTTTCAGCTCCTCAAATGCTGCTTGGCACTCCTCTGTTTAGATGTACTCCTTATTCTTTCTTGTCAGCTTGGTCATAGGCTCAGCCACTTTTGCAAAGTCCTTCACGAACTTTCCGTAGTATCCAGCTAATCCCAGAAAACTCTTGATCTCCGTAACTGACTTTGGAGTGGTCCACTTCTCGACTGCTGCAATCTTCTTCATGTCCACTGTAATGTAGGAACAAAATGTAAAGCGCTATACTCTGGGGGTAAATAGAGTAGGCAACGAAAATTAGCTATTTAAAAAATCGTTCGCAGTAAGATCACATAATATATCACAGATATGTAAATATAAAAGTAGTGATCAGAGAGCAAATGCAAACTCAAGAATGTATACTAGTTTCTCTCTTGTGAGGACTAGTCTAGTCGGAAGAACTCCAGCTTCCAGTTGATATCTACTATAGAAAAATGCTGCAAGTTTTTATGCGAAGTTCTTGCAACTTCTACAACGCAAGCTTTGATCCGAAGTACTCGACAAACTTCAATTGTGAAGTATCTTTTTTCAATCAAGCCTTTGATCTCTACTTTTGGACTGTACCGCACCGATAAATCGACAAGAAGATTGTAACTGGCTTGAGATTTGAAAATAAAAGCTTATAACACTTTCGAATATCGTAGTAGGCTTAGAGAGAAGAGAAGAGAGGTGTGTTGAAATAGTAGAAAATCTTCTCTATTTATCCAGATACTTATGGAAAACCTTGTTCATAAGGCTCTTGAAGGTGGCGGGTGCATTTATGAGTCCGAAGGACATAACTAAGAACTCATACTGCCCGAATTTGGTGTTGAATGCGGTCTTCGGAGTGTCTTCAGCTCTTACCTTCACCTGTTGATATCTCGATCTGTAATGCCCCAGTCCCAAAGTACGTAAGACCAGGATACGGTACATGCCAACAACACTTCAACAATGGATCAAATCAAATAATAAGCCCATTAGCGAAATGCTTAAGTTGTAAATCAAGATAACAATAAGATTAATAAGATAGGTTACAGGTTACAGCTAATCTCATCTACACAGAATAATAGGACATAAGATATTTAGTCCAATAAAATATGACTAATAAAAAGATATGTCCAGTAGAAAATAAAAATAGTTGTGCGGGTAAGACAACCAAAAATAAAATAAGTAATCATCTAGTACAAGTCTGCTGAAATAAAAGAAAATAAAGTGGCAAGTCTAAAATAGAGACGACATGGATCAAAAAAAATCCTCAAGCACTATCTCGTCGTCCTGCAAAGGTACATCACATGTCTCACCTCCAGAACCGTAAACCTCCGGACAGTCCTCCTCTCAAACTAAGCCTGGAGAGATCACCATGTCCATAGAGGACTAGCAAGATACATAAAACATGCATATCTAACAGTATAACATGTATAAAGAAAACCATGACAGAAATAGAAAATGACTAAGCAAAACTGAAACATGCATATGAGGACAACTACGCATAAATGAACTGCTAAAAAGTAAACAAAGGAAACATGTAACAAATACCAAGTTCCTAGGTGAACACATGGCAAGAAGTCAACAAATAATCAAACCTTCGCCCCTACGTGTACTCTTAGGTTTGAACAACAACTAACCCTCGCCCCTGCGTGAAATCTCAGTTAGTTTCAAAAAATCAACCCTCACCCATGCGTGAACTCTCGGGTTGAGAAAAACAAAAATAGGAATAGCAGTTCACTTATGACGCACTCGTCCTATGACACGATACGACTCGGTCATGTTACAGGTGAGAATAGATCCAATATGAACTATAAAATCAAACCATGAATAATGACGGTATATGAACTAGACAATTAAAATAGTATGCATAATATGAAAGAAAATTTATATCAACAATCGACCAAAAAAACTAGATAATACCATGTTTCAAAGGGAAAGTAACATAAGTATGTAATGTAACACCCCAGTCCCAAAATACTTAGGACTAAATACGTAGACATGCCAGCTGTATACATACAAAGTATACTCCAATGTATGGAACTCCATTTGTATACATAAGCTGTAAAATGCAGTAAAACTATGATAACTATATCTCATCCACAACAATAAAGAATAACATTATAATCAACTCAAGAATTTGTCAATTATACATGTAGTTGGACGGAGATAAATCTACTACCAACCATTTTAAATGAAAGAAAATATACAAGGAAATAATCGATAAAATAGCAAGACGAACCAAAAGCAATCTTCCTCGAAGAAATGGAGAAGATCACGAACTTGGCTAGAACCCCTGCAAAAGTCAAAAAGCACACACCTGGAGAGATAACCAGGTCCTCAGAGGGACGTAACAAGATACATAAAGAACATGCCATATAATCTGTGATATATAATAGAGGGTAAAAGGGGATGCATGCAGTAGGGTACCTACCAGTTCTACAATAAAAATACAGTTAAGAACAAACCTTCAACGCATGGGCACTATGGCTACAGGTACAGGAAACTCAGGTATGGTCCCACCAGGATACCAGGGACCTCAAAGCATAACATTCATCGAATGTTAGAGGCCAGCAGGAAATTAGGTATCAGGATCCAGGACCGTATCTCCAGCGGAGATAACCGACAATAATAGAGAAGTGCATACGTGACCCATACGTTAAGGAACTGTTCTCCCCACCCAATGCCTAGTAGGGTCACATCCATGACTCATAGAAACCTCTAGTCACTGCCAAGTCTACTAGCATGCAATTTTATTGGCAGTTACTCCTAACCGTCGTACGTCTCATACGTATCGGTGGCCGGTCGACTACGCGAGTACGTATCCTACATGTGACTCACATCACGTGATAAAGTATGTGTCAAGGCCGTGTCACGACCCGCTCCCGAATAATCGAACATGAGTCAAACACACCCAACCTTCGTCGTTAGACACGACGAAGTAAGCTGTACCAAGCTAGAAAAATCTACCAGATAAATATGAATGTGCACAATTACAGCATCTATAAACGTTCCCAAAAAGATCACCATAATTCACAAATCCATATAACATAAAGGTACCAGAGTCATCAGGAATGAAATATACTATGAACTCTAAAACGATATCTAGGAGTAAAGCTAAACAGTCTAAACCTGAAGCCTCTAGCTAAGTCATGTCTCCATCCTTCTCAGCTAAGATCCCGGGCTCTGGCCCATAAGGTAGAACAATATCCTGCAAGTACACCTGCAACATATCTAGTCAGGAGCGGAGCAAAGTACAGTTCTAGGTAATGAACAAGAACATCATGATATAAAAATACGTACAGGAGAACATGAAATATAAAATATAGGAAAGAACATGAAGGTACAGGAATATAAGTACAGAAAGTAAAGTATAGGAATGTAAACCATGAACCTGAAGTACAAGACATGACATGTGCATAATATTTGAAATACAACTAGCCTATGTGACCGGCTGGGGTGAGTACAGGAATATGTACAGGAGTACATGAATATCGGTACGGCTTAGGGCCCGCGTGCATGTTGCGAGGCCTAAGCTATCTACATGAATATTAGAACCGGGTTTGGTCACATAGCTAGTGTATTTTCCCTCTCCGACACAAGTAAGTACAAGAACAGGAAGTATAAGGGTACAAGATATCGTGTCACATCGTGTCATCAAGATAAGTACAAGATATATAAATTCACAAAACCATAAAAAGTACTTGCCTTGCTCAGGGTGATCGAGAGTAGGAAATAAAGTTCGATGTCCACCTGTATAATGGGTACAATTTGATTAAGTTCTAATGCTACACTAGATGATTCTGGTTCAATTAAGTAGATTAAGTAATTATTTGAGTTCCCTCTATATATATAGCACTTTAGCTAGCCACTTAATTCTAGGATTCGATAAATCTAACTTTTCTTATCTCAAAATAATTTAAGAACACTTTTTATCTTACTAATTATAAGCAACAATTCTTAGAAAAATTACTAAATAGCATTAGGGATAATCTTACTCCTAATCAACAGCTTATTACTAGAAATTAGAGAGTGCTCACTATTTATTCCTCCCACACACATATCCCCCAGATTGCTGTATTTAATAAGAATCACTCACAAGCTCAGATTTCATTCACACAACACCACTAAAAAAATAAGAAACACAAATTTTTCTAACACCTTCCCAACTCCAGAACTTGCTGTCACAACATCTAAATATTCCAAACCAAGCTTAACGGCTATACTCTTGTCCAAACTCATACTTAGCATAAACTAACTCATAATAAAAGACACATGAAAGGTCAGAAACTTCAACTAATTTATCAAAGAACATAACCTGCACATAACCTTGACCTCCAATGGTCATGATCCCCCTCCCAAGTTCAAATATTCAGAGAAGTAAAATATACAAAACAACTTAAATAAGAAAATTACAACCCAATCGAAATTCAAACATTATAAAGAATTTGCTCTGTCTGTCCCTACTCCTGTCAATCCCTCCACATGAATCAAAGCTAAACACAACAGCAACGGGTCACGCACGAAAATCGGACACGAACTCACGCACCACCCAGGACACGAATGCAACCCGGACACGAACACTGGCAGTAAAACAATATTAAACAGACACCAAGATTGATCGAATAGAGCAGAGAATAAAAAAGGAAATCACCTGAAGAAGTTTAACTCAGAACTGGAAATCCAACCCACAGCGTCAGACACAAGCCTCTGTATTCGAACGGAGCCTGACTCGAGAGCACCTCCACAACAGAACCAGAACAACACGGGAACAACTCTCAATTATTGAAGGTTCCAACTCAAGAAAGTTGAGGAATTAAGAACAAAATTAACATAAAACCAAGTAAACTTACTTCCAAGGATTCGATCCCCAAATTTTTCCCACTAGATCTTTACTCACTCGTTCGTCGTTTCCCCCGATCAAGTTATTCAAGTTCAACAAAGAACATCTCAAATTACTGACAAGAATTCACAGATCAAACCACTCGAGATCCAAACTCACTGATCTATCCTTCAAGTCTTCAAAATTCCTTCGAGCGTTCGTCGAGCCTCCAAGAATGAGTCACCGACAAAAAATCGAATCGACAGATCTCGATCAGATCTGGATCGACTGTCCCAATTAATTGATTTTGAGAACTCATTCAAACTTAAAAGAAACTAATCAAAGAATTCACCAGAGCCTGGCTACGCTCACCTGCTGTTGACGATGACTTAGTGATGAGGAGCTCGAGCACATTCTGTCATCGTCATGTCAGTACGACTCGTCGTGGACACTTTTGCCAGATCTGAGCGGAGACCCTCAATCATGAGATGAAAAGAACCATAGAAAATCCTCTCTAAAGAATTTGAGATGCACTCACCTTGTCGACGTCGTAAATAACCAGCGCATGGGATCGTCGATCACCGCTGCTGCTGAAGAACAAACTCGAGCAGTTGGTGACACTGCTGCCGGAGTGAATCGGTCGATCGTCGCCACGAGAACCCGCCGATTGAGTCGTGTGCGTCGCGAGCGCTGCTGAACTGGCGACGTTGTCGAAGGAGTGCTCCGTCTTTTAGTCGCTAGAGGAAGAGGTAGGTGCTGTCGCCATCATCTTCGGTCGCCGGAGAAGGAAGAATTAAGGTTAGGGCTTTGAGAGATTTGGGAAAGAGGATGGAGAGCTTCGGTTCATACTGTGAAGGAGTTGAGAAAAATGAATTTCTCTCTCCTCACAGCTAATATAATATTACGGCATTTGCAAATAAGCCCCTCCACCAAAAGACATTTATTGAGATAACCCCCCCCTTCACTATTTGTATAACTAATTAGAAATTAGTTAGAAAAGTTGTTAGGAGGTTTGTTAGAGGAATCTTTGGGACCCACTCTAGTTAGTTAGAAAAACTTGAAAATTTAGTTATTCCCAATAATTAATTTACCTAACCATGAAGAAATATTTCAAAAACATTATTCAGCATTATAATTACTAATCAGACTTGAATATCATTTATTAAAATACTAAAATTGTCCAAAATTCATGAAACTAAAAAAGTGGGGTTATAAATCTCTCCCCCTTACAAAAATTTCGTTCTCGAAATTTCGAAGAGCACGGAACGATACAGAAATGACACAAAATTCAAAATCAGTTAGGCATGATTAGGATCATAGTTTACACAAGGCACGATCAAGATATAAATACGATTTATATAAAAAATCAAATAATATATCCAAAAAATGCAAGAATTTGCTAAGATTGATCGAGAGGGTGTATGGAGTCTACCAGGAAGATGCTAGTGTCAAATCAAGGTAAAAATGCAAATTTTTATGATTCACGAAGAGTCAATAATCATGTGAAAATGGAATAGAGTCGCTATGGTATCCAAGAACATATGGCCATTTGAAATCACTTTACTTAGAATCCCCACCCCGCCAGTATATATCTGACTGCAGTGGACTTTTGGTTCTGTGACTCAAATGATAATATATCACCGAATATTCTATCAACTTTATCCATTTTCTATCATTGACGAAGCAACCCAAGAGATTAAGATATGAAGAATGTGACAACATCTCGATAATACCCAAAAACGTAGGAATGTCTGAAATCACTTCAACTTAAGGTTCATGTCTCGCCAGTATATATCTGATTGCAGTGAACCCTCAGTCTCCATAATCCAGAAAATGACAGCAGCGCGCAACTGCCACGCCCCAGAAGATTATCGAATAGTCTCTCAAACTTATCCAAAGGAATTACCAAAATTTCCAGAGGGTTCAAAATGAGTTCCAACAGTTCAAGTCACAATAAAAGGTGATGTTACATGTCCTTTTAAAAAAAATAAGGAGTTTTACTAGGTACCAAGAGTCAACAAAGGATCTTACAAGGAGTAGTGGTACTATAAGGGATCAACAAGGAAAATTTTAAATCTCGGACAGGGAACGATGCTTTGAATAGTAACCGGAATCTCAATTGAAATCTGGAATGGAAACAAAATTTCAAGGTGATATAAAAGCAAGGTACCAGATAGAAAACAAAGTCTTGTAATATGGACAAGAAACCTTGTACATGAATCAAAGTATAACAGAATCTTGAACAATACCTTAAAAGAAATTTCAATCGAAAACAAATCTCAGATAGAAATCAACCATCAACAAAGCCACGAATAGGAAGCAAAATTTTGAGTAGAATCTTGAATAGGAAGCACGATTATGAAGAGCGAATGGAGGAGTATCAATCAACACTTAGGAAACAAGGTTCCGGATCGTGAGTACGAAATAAGCAAAATCTCAAATAATATTGAAACAAGGCCGCGAGTAGATAACAATCCTAAATAAAATAAAATCATGAATAGGAATAGAACCTCAATAGAGAACCAATCAAGGTCTCAAATCAAAATCTTCAAACAATGAATAAAATAAGGTCTGAATCTCAATCAAGCATCACATAGAAACGAAGGTTCAAACAATGTTTTGATTGGGACCAAAGTTTCAAAATAAGATTTGGAGTAGCAATAAAATCTCGAGTAGCACAAGTTCGAATAGCGAACACAATATCAATAAGCGAATAGGAAACAAGTATTCATGAAATGAGCAAAATCTTGGAAAGAAGACAAGGTTGAAACAAAGTAGGGGCAACCAACTCTCGAATAGAAAATCAAGGTCATGAATGGAAAACAAGTCTCATATAGAGAATGAGTCACAATCCCAAAATAGGAAAAGAAATCTTCAAACCTTCAAAGGAATCCTGAACAATGTCCTAAATAGGACGAAGCTTAACAAGGTTTCAAATGAGTATCATGGTTTCGAAATAAAATCTCGAGTAGGAACTAATTCTCAATTAATACGAAGTTTGATGAGGGAACAAAATTTTCAAATAGGAGCCAACACTAGAAAACAAAGTCATGAATGACGAATATGCAAACAGTATCGAATAGTAGATTTTAAACAATTATCAAATTGTGGATCTGAAACAAGTTGTCCGAATAGGAAACAATATCTCAAAATAAGTTTCGAATATCAACCAAGGATTCAAAATAGAAAATAAGAAGTTTCAAGAAATGATCTAGGTGCTAAGAGGAATTTAAGGGAAGACTGGATTATGAATCACGATCCATAGTTTTATCCAACCATGCAAGAGTGTCGTCTGTCTTCAGTCCGTCTTCAGTATTTCTTCAGGAACTGGAATTACTTCAACTTCTCCAACTATCCTGACGTAGGGTATTCCTTGCAGTAGTGCTCTATGTTGTTGCTGAATCTAGAGAGGCCGGTCCCCTTGCTGTAGTCCTGGTGCTCCTTGTGCTCGTCCTTGGGCAGTGTGTTTAGCGACCTCCGAACAGTCCTTGACTTGATGGGCAGGCGATCCGCAGAACAAGCATAACTTCAGTCTCTTGCGGCACTTGTTGCAGTGGTGTCCGAGGCGGATTTGAGTCTAAATCTTTCGCTGGTGCTGAAGCTGGAGCTTAGGGCCTCTAATAATAATATACGACTGTTGTCGTGCTGGCTGCTGAGATCCTGATGCTCCTCGGCTATTATAATCTACGACTTGCTGGCAATATTTCATTCGGCGGACAGAAGATTCGCAGTATAAGCAGAGTCTGAACCCCTTGCGGTACTCCTCGAAGTGATGTCCTGGATAGCGGTAGAAAGCACAATGGCCATCATCTGAATCTGATGACGCGGTTGAAGAGGCGATGTCTGAGTGTAGCGATGCTTTGCGGATCCATAGTAGCTGCTATCTCCGTCATAAATCTTCATGTCTCTCCTGAGCTTCAGCTTCCTGTCTCGTTCTATTGTTTATGCAACGTTCAAGATCTCCTGGCTGGCGGCTTCAATCTTCAGAGGAGTCGGGTCCCCTGAGACTTGGATGATCTTCAGTGGCGGCTCCAGGTTCTCGATCTGCTTCTCGGTACAAGATATGCGATCGGTGTCGGGGAAGCCCAAAGATCTGAGAGTCTGAAAATCAAAAGTCCTTCTTGGCGCAGAGAGTGCATCCACAAGTCTGGCTTGAAAAAGGATGGCCTGCTGCATCTGGGTGTCAATGAACTCTTAAAACATCTCCATCAACTACGTACTACCCATGGGGATAGTAGGGCGATAGAAGGTAGTGGAAGCTCGAAACCCTCAAGTGTAGGTGGATCAATAGTTCCGGGGTCGCGTGTTTTGAACTATCTGAAAAATAGAAAACTGTTAAAATTATAATCCAGACCTAAAAAACAAGTGTTTATAGAATATCAATATACCCGATGTACCCAATTTTCTATGCTGTGATTCAAGTTTCCCTAGTTTAAATCAAATCTCCCAATAGTACACTAATACCTAGGTACTATTAGGATAGACCTGAATGGGTCACCACTAAAAATATGTCACGATCCGCTCCCGAATAATCGGACACGAGTTGGACACGCCCAGCCTTCGTCGTTAGACACGACGAAGTAAGCTGTACCAAGCTAAAAAATCTACCAGATAAACATGAATGTGCACAATTACAGCATCTATAAACGTTCCCTAAAAAATCACCATAATCCACAAATCCATATAACATAAAGGTACCAGAGTCATCATGAATGAAATATATTATGAACTCTAAAACGTTATCTAGGAGTAAAGCTAAACAGTCTAAACCTGAAGCCTCTAGCTAAGTCATATCTCCATCCAGCTCTGCTAAAATCCCTGGCTCTGGCCCATAAGGTAGAACAATATTCTGTAAGTACACCTGTAACATATCCAGTCAGGAGCAGAGCAAAGTACAGTTCTAGGTATTGAACAAGAACATCATGATATGAAAATGCGTATAGAAGAACATGAAATATGAAATACAGGAAAGAACATGAATGTACAGGAATGTAAGTACAGAAAATAAAGTACAGGAATGTAAACCATGAACCTGAAGTACAAGACATGACATGTGCACAATGTTTGAAATACAACTAGCCTTTGTGATCGGCTGGGGTGAGTACAGAAATATGTACAAGAGTACATGAATATCGGTACGGCTTAGGACCCGCGTGCACGATGCGAGGCCTAAGCTATCTACATGAATATTAGAACCGGGTTTGGTCACATAGCTAGTATATTTTCCATCCCCGACACAAGTAAGTACAAGAACAGAAAGTACAAGGGTACAAGATATCATGTCACAGGCTGCATGAGATATACCAATACCTCATCAACAATGGATGGTCACTAGACTAAGTCAATGCAAGAGAAATAAATAAAACAAGAAAACGACCGATAGAGTCGCTTGCACCCAAGTGTGACTTGGACGTACAGTTTTATGATATCAACAAATAAGAAATACTAAAAATAACAACTAAAAATAAAAATATATAAATCACAGAGTAAGGTGGCAAGGTATCTTGCCTGGTAGTGCGGGGATAGCGGCTCCAAACAATCAATCACGTCAGCAATGGGAACTCAAAATCTACGAACGGCTTCAGATGCTGAAACAAATATCAAAAATGTTTTCGGTGTAAAAGATATATCTAGGAAACGCCTGTACAAAAGCCCAATTCTGAAACAGGAGCAAAATTATAATTTCGGATCAAAACGATGTCCGCCGTTGGACCTGTTTGTACCGAAATGCATGCCAATGTCTATGGGTCCGGTTTGAGGAGACGAACCCAACCATATGTCCAAAGTTGGATTCCGGTGGGCCGTACACAATTTTGTCCGTTGGAGCGGGTCGCGTGCCTGCCAAATAGGCGTTCCAGTCGACCTTCTCAGAATCGGACCAAACTTGGCATACATGACCAGAAAAATAATTCGGTCCTGCTAGCACAAGTTTGGTCTCGATTTGACGAACGTACACAATGTAATTGAAGATTTTGCAAATAGGTCGATACGGTAAATTTTGACCGATACGCATCAAATTCGTCGTGCACACGCAACCAATTTGAATTCTGTCAAAGCCCATACGTCTGCGAAGTCGATACGCACCTTTCGATGCCTTCGGTTCATGACCACGTCGCCCGATTTGGTGGGACGCACGTCGTATCGAGGAATTTTATTAAAAGTTCTATCATTTTGAAAATTGTTTTTGTCGAATTTGGGAGTCAGTTTTCTCGACGCTTAGTCGATCAATTCGTAATCTACAAAAAGGGTTGTGATACACTACATGTTGTTTACGACTGCCTTTAAATAGTTTTTGAAAACTTCTAAGGTTGGGTTCACAAACAGCTTATGAAGTCAGGGGTTTGGGATTGCCTTACTGTCCTGTTTCGGACAGTTTTTCTATTGATTTTCTCATTCGATCTATTATCGAATCCGATCACATGAAAGATAATTGACAGGAATTTAGGTGTATATGTTGTGGTCGTACCTGAGCGATCAGTTCGAGGAACGGCCAAGCGAGAAGGTAGAACACGCGTCACAAAGATCGGGGTTGGATTGGGCAGCTGCTGCTCTGTTTCTGCGGCATGCTCGCGCGGCTAATCTTCGTGCCGTGGTCGGCGGTCGTCGGCGGCCAGCCATCCAGCGACGGTGTGGTGGCGCGCATGCGCGTCGGCAGGTGCGTCGTCGTGTGGAAAGGGGTTAGGTTTTTTTTGCGTGTGTATATACACATATGTATATATGCGTGTGTGTGGAAGAAAGGGGCGCGGGCTTGGGTTTGCTACTGTTCCTACGGAAACAGTAGCGGGGCCCTTTTTTCTGTTCTCTTTTCTTTTTCTTTTAACTATAACTATTTATAAATCAAAATTTAAGTAAAAAAAAGTTTCAAAAACAACTCTAGTTAAAATCTAAATAATTTTTTTTTACAAAAGTATTACCATATATTTTTGCACTTCTATTTATTTTATTACTATATTTTTTTAAAGAGTTAATAATAGGTAATACATTTCTTTTCTAAATAAATAATAATAATTCTAACAAAATCAAGATATTCTAATACTTCACAATAAAATTCTTATAAAACTATAAAAGATGTTTAACAAATATATGTAAATATCATATACAAATGTTTACCTCTTATAAAACTCAAAGATATATTTGAATATAAAATCAATATGAATTTATGAAGCTATTATATATTTTTTGCACATATTTCTATTTATTATAACAAAGTACTTTATTTTAATATCTTTAATGTACAGTAAAAATATAAAATAACATATTGAGGCCAATTATATATATACATCTGAATTTATATATTTAGATAACGTAATATTCAATAAAAATACTAAAAAATTATACTGAGAAATAAACATTAAATAAAATATTAAACAAAAATTTTGGGAGTTTTCATCCTACCCAACTTATAAAAATTTCATCCTCGAAATTAAACTAAAGGTAGGGGGTATGCAATGCGATATTACAGGAACTAGCAACGGAAAGTCGTACCTCGGTTTGTCGGACAACGGGGGGTAGATTATAAAAGGAAACCGCACTGGCTTCATAACCTACATGATAAGGTATCTTGGTTCAAGGCCCTACCCAACTTATAGAAGTTGGCTAACCGTGTAACTCGTCATTACAAGACTTCTGAAAATGACAGTTTCTAAAGGGTGGCACGAGACTAGTGGACACTTTCGGACCACAGTCACGAGTCCTAAAGGAAGCCTAAATACTGCCATGGCATTATCGGTCAATAACTTCTATAAGAAAATTATTATAACTTAATATTGCCTTCCTATGCGTCATGTTCTAACAAGCTGGTAGGAACCTCTTATTTGGATATAACTAGAACATGTTGGTTCACCAAAATTTTAATCTTTGTCCTTCACGGGTAACTAGGATATGAGAGTCTAGTGCAGGATCTTGTTATAGACGTTGGTTAGATAAGGGTCTGAATTCTTCAAGTCATAATGACTAGGGTATGCTGGTTGGTGTTTGGTACCGTGTAGGAGGCATGTGTTTGCGTGGGATGCATATGTCATAGATGTGTTGTGTCCTGCATGGATCATGGACCTTCAATTTCATTAGGGTATGGTTAAGTCGAAAATAGAATGAACCGAGCCTCTACGATTTATTCTAGGGAAAATGATTCATACATATGGTATAGTTGAAATGCAGTGCATGAGAGTATGTTTGTGTATGACATGTATTTTTTGACTGGTCTAGTCTATGAGTGTGAAATTTGTTCGAAGGGAACGGCTCGTATTGTGCTCAAAATATCAAAGTCACGTAGATGGTATCAATTGATACAGATAAAAGTAGACGTTTATGAACCACTGAATTATTGGTCTAATTAGAACCAATCCTTTACTAATTCCAAGAGAGGCTTACCTATTCACTTATATTTCAAAATTGAAACTAAGGCACGATTCTATGATAGAACAAAAAGTGAAGAATCAGGGTTGCGATCTTTTACCGCGGTTATCTAAAGATACGAACAAGTGATAAAAATGCAATACTGTGTTTAGTATCGCAACTTTCAAACAGATGAAGGGACATTTACATTTTGAATCTAATTCTAAGAGGCAGGGTACACTAAATTCAATGTTCTAGGCAGCTTATGGAAATTGGTTAAACATAGAGAACATAGTAACATGACCTCTAAGAAGTTTCAAATTTTATGGAGATGTTGAGGACATGAGTTACTTCTGGTCGTAGTCATGGACTCTATGGGGAGCCTTCGTATTACTTATTTAACATTGCCCATGTACTGACCACCTTTTATCAAGACAGTGAGAAGGCCTTAGTCAAGCATAACCAAAAACAAGTTGGTACAACATGATTCCATTCATCTCATAACATAGGCTACAAGAGGTCTGGTTACAGAACTTGTGAAAGGAGAATTAGCGGACCAAGAGATAGGGACTACACAATAGGTATAAGAATCTATTTCATCAAGTTTGGTTTCTATATCCCAAATATGGCGATATGCATGAATGGGTTTAACTGGGGTTTAATGGATTCCATGATAGGACATATGTCTTTTATGGAATAAGTCTTTGGTTTAATCTATATTGGTTGGTCATGATCAACAAAAATCAATCGAGACCATATCCATCAGATTATGGTAACCCAAAATAGGTTATAACTCAAGTGGTTCGCCTAATTGTCAGTCCGGTTGGTAGAATAGGTTCCATAAGTCATGAAGATGTGCCTTCTGTGACTTTTGTGTTTAAGTAGCACAAGGGGCCTCTATTGAGTGGCACACTAGTGGCAAGTGCGTAGAGGGCTTCGAATAGATCACAACCATATATTGGGCCAAAAGATTTGAGTCAAGGTTGGACCTCTAGTTACAGTCAAAAAGTACATCGGTGTTATGGTAAGGGTGAACTAGTCCCTTTTGACCTAAAAGTCGTATCATAAAAATATAGTACAAAAGGACGTGTTTTAGTGGGACATGATATATCTACATGAAGATGGACTCATCTAGATCTTGTACGTGCAATTTGTTGGAAGGTAACAGCTGGTCTCATGCTCCGAATATTAATGTCATAATCGGTGACACCAAATGATCTAAAATATAGAGTGGAAGTTCACGAGTCACTATTTTATAATCCAAGTGGGAACCAATTTATCTCAATCAATTGATAATCCCATAGTTCCTAATATGAAGAGTGGCCTACAACTATTCACTCTAGAGACTAGGACATAGTTTTAGGAAAAATGAAGTTGGGAATATTGAAGTCGCAATATCGTATCTTGACCTTTGGTAATAATAAGTCACGATGTGATCGATAACGTGATATGGTAGTTATGAATCAGCTTCAAGGATCGTACCCTGAGTTCTAATAAATGGAAATAATTGTGCACATTGATACATGAGTCGATAAGATGGAATGATCCACTTGTCCATGGCATACGAGAGTATCGGTGGGATAATGAACTCTAAAGCACGACATATGATTGACCTCTACGACTGAGTCTAAACTTCTATTCATGTTAAGCCTGCCAGACTACGGTTATACGAGTTCTAGTAGTATCGAATGTAGTGCTCATGCATCACTGCTGATAACTAGTATAGCATAATGACGGGGCGTCATGCTACAGATATTGGCCAAGCTGGTGAAGGTGTTGTTCAAATGCCAAGTCATGCCTTTAAAAATTATACCTATAAAAACACCAGCTGTATCTCTAATCTCGGGATGGGTGTACATCAAAGTCATGGTAAATGACTGCCCTTGTTTTTGGTCTATTCCTCTCTTATCTAAACTGTGGGGGCCTAGTCAAGTAAGGGTTGAGTTAAGGCATACGAGTTACTAGTTAAGCCAAGAACCAAGATGACTAATTGGAGGCTCATAATAATTGATTCCTAGAGATTAGATAGTCTCTTATGTTAGGGTTTTAACCAAGGTAAGATCCTACTCATTTTTAAACTCAAATGACTAGAAGGTCATGACATTAGTTTTAGGGTCGAGGGGAGGACAAGTAACTCAAAGCAAGGTTGTAGTCACATAGCTGGCCTATGGCAGCTACACTTGTGTATACATTATCATGGCCATGGGGGATAATCCGTATCTATCTATCAAATACAAGCGTTCGTCTTTCCAATCAGTGAAAGACAAAAGCAACAAAGAGTTCAAGAAAGATGTCATCGAATACAATTATGCGATTCAAAGGCGAATGTATAATTCAAGAAGAATTGTCAATACAGTCGCGGATGAGACCCGAGATAGCTTTATATCTCAATCCATGTGGAATAATCATATGAAGGGCAAACCAAGTGTACTATGGTTGATCAGACCATAACACATTGATTCTAATTAGACAATATGCTTGTGGACGTCCCCAGTATACATATGTCCTGAACAAGCTCGATAAAGAATAAGCTTGCAAAACTAGGCTATAAATAGCATTATCATTTATGGTAGTTCAAAGTATAAGTACGAGAGATAATGATGAAAGCAGTTACAAATGGTTCAAGTTTCACAAGAATCTTAAGTCTTGTCCGGTGTTCCTGCTTATACAGCCATCCTACTGTTTTCTTATCTAAGATCTTGGTTGGACTAATGAGCATAGTCTAGGTAATCTTCTTAAATCCCCCTTAATCGATTGTAAGGACGAATAGAGTGATGGGTTATGAGGCATACTTTCCAATTTATAAGAGTTCGACTAGGAGGGTGATTGAACAGTATACACGCATAACTAGTATGAGCCATCTTCCTAACCTCCCTGTCAAGCATGATGGGGAAAAGATGAGTTTAAAGTGGAAGGGAGTCAAGCTGAAGGGAATCAAGGTAGTCAGACGAGAGTTCGAAATTGGAATCAAGGAAGGAGATCAAGTATGTGGATGCGATTCTAGACTCTAATCCTATATATGCAGGCTCACATCGGTACAGTAACATAACCAAAGTGATAAACTCGACCTGCATGGGCCACCATAAAAAAATGTAACGTCCCAGTCCCAAAATATTTAGGACTAAATACGTAGACATGCCGACTGTATACATACGAAGTATACTCCAATGTATGGAATCCCATTTGTATACATAAGCTGTAAATACAGTAAAACCATGATAACTAAATCTCATCCACAACAATAAAGGATAACATTATAATCAACTCAAGGATTTGTCATTTATACATGTAGTTGGGCGGAGATAAATCCACTACCAAACATTTTAAATGAAAGAAAATATACAAAGAAATGAATGATAAAATGGCAAGACGAACCAAGAGCAATCATCCTTAAAAAAATGGAGAAGATCACGGACTTGGCTAGAACCCGTGCAAAAGTCACAAAACACACACCTGGAGAGATAACCAGGTCCTCAGAGGGACGTAACAAGATACATAAAGAACATGCCATATAATCTGTGATATAATAGAGGGTAAAAGGGGATGCATGCAATAGGGTGCCTACCAGTTCTACAGTGAAAATGCAGAACAAACCTTCAACGCATGGGCACTCTGGCTACAGGTACATGAAACTCAGGTATGGTCCCACCAGGATACCAGGGACCTCTAGGCATAACATTCATCGAATGTCAGAGGCCAACAGGTGTCACGACCCGCACCCGCTTTTCGGATACGAGACGTGTCTAAGCCAGCCTACATCGTAGAGTCGGCGGTAGAACGCTGTCACGGACATAATGCTCAAAATCACATAAGTATAACATTTATTGCTCATTCATATTTCTAAACTGATTACAATATTTACCACATTTATATTTAAAGAAAGTACAAGGTTCTTACAATTAATGAAAATGATACCACATCTATCTATTATCTAGATTTGGCCTGCAAGTACACCCGTATCTCCCAATGCTAAGTGAAGCCTCAGCTAACCTGAAAAATATTGATTTTCACTCAGGAATGGAACAAACACACAAACCGACGGCAATCCAAAATCATAATAGAATTCACAAGACATGAAAATATCATATGTGAGATGAAACTAGAAAGTAAGTGCTATCATGGCATGTCTAGAAAGCAAGTAGGTAACTCTATAACATGATGAATCCACTGGAGAAAACATGTAAATGGGGTGACATGGCAAGTGGTGAAGAAAACAAGGAAAAACAAGTAAAAGACAACTATCTATGTGTTTTGAAATATCAGTTTCAACATGTGAATGGCTAGGGGTAAATCAGGCACCCTGCACGTGTCGTGTGCAGCTGCTATTCTCCACGAAAGATACGGGGGATAGTTCTGGGTAGTCCACATGTCTACTAAGAATATTTTTCCTCCCGAACAAGTCACAAAATACGAAAATACGACAATCACGAAATATAGTATATAGAGATCTATGACACTAATCCGTGTAACAATGTGTCAACAAGGAAGAGCATATGTATAAACATGAAATAAAAAGACTACAATGAATCGAAAGCAATCAGAAAGTGTACTTGCCTGAATCCTTGCACAAACCGTAGTCATAAGTCGAGGATGAGGGTATTTCCAATCTAGAAGCTGTTAACCTATAACATACAATGTACCACAAACCATGTACGAAAATCACAAGTCAATTCTAAGGTTCTAGTTCTAAATTCATGGAATAAGTGGCTAATGGGTTAACTAATCTAATAATAGTTAATTCTGAAATAAATTACTTAAAAACCTAATTTAACCTAATAATAATTTGAATATAATCTAAACATGTAAGTTTGACAATAAAAAGTTATGTTTCCAATTTTGGAAACCATGGCATGCAAATCGAGATATACCATTGACTATCTAGTCAAACGTCGTGAACTCAAGGTTTTGAAAGTGCACCTTGGTAGATTTTAGTGCCACAAGTGCGTTGGAATCAACCGTGCCGCAAATTCATGTTTTGGTCAAAAGATATCGCCGTTATGGCTAATCGTGACCAAAACGGTGATTCACCGATCAATTCTAAGTTCAATAGAATAATTAAAATACTAGATGAATGGATTAATTTCTAGAAAAAATATATGTCATAGAGCTCTGTGTTAGCTTTCCGAAACTTCAAACGGTTCATGATTTCAATTTTCGGTCCTCCCAGAATCTCGAAAATACCTAAACGTGTCAAGTTTCGGACAACCGACACTCTACGAATTTTACAGAAATTAAGGTTAAGAGATAATAAAAATAAATTAGATATTCGAAAATTATACCTCAATATGAATCCAACAAAAAATGGCACGCAAAAATGATGTCGGAGGTAATCGCCTCGGGAAGTCGGGGGTCTCCTAGGAGCAATTTTCCTCAAAATCGGCCAGAATTAAATTATGGTTTACTGTTCAGCAAAAAAAATATATATAGGGCGGGTACAGTCAGCACCCGCTGACTGGGCACTGCAATGGCTGACGGTTGGGCCCGACCAGCGCTGACTGGGTATGACTGGATAATTAATTATAGAAAATAATTTAAAAATCATTCTAAGGCCAAATAAACTCAAATAAAATCCTAAAAATTCCTAAATGTTTTTTAGAAAATTACAAAAAAAATATCTAACCTCCTAGAATATAAATAAAATAATTTACCTCATATTAGTCTCAAATGACCTCATAATAAATATTGGAAGCCTTTAAAATATATAAAACTTAATAAAATAAATATCTAAAAATTGCAGAAAATTTCTATAAAATTATAGAAAATATTTATAACCTACTAGAGCCTACATAAAATACCGGGTCTCAAAATAGTCTCAAATAAACCTATTGTAAAATCTTGAAAGTCATTAAAAATATTAAACCTTAATAAATAAATATCTAAAAATCTCTAAAAATTATAATAGGCTATAAAATAATTAAACAATGCTTATATAAACCATATAAGGTCCAAATGACCATAATATGATCATAGCTCTCTTATGAGCTTAGATACAGATCCTAATGACCATAAAAGTTAATCATAATAAAAAAATTAAAAAAATGGGGAAGTGGGCTAACAAATCTACCACCTTAGAAAATTTTCGTCCTTGAAATTTCAAAGGATAAGACTAGGCACGACTAAAAATATTATCCACAAATTATAGTCAAAAGGGTTAGTCAAAATCTAGTCTTGGTTAAGGATAGAATCAAAATATGATAGAAAGAGAGAACTACCAATTATTGTGTAGCTCCCCTTCCCAAAATTTTAAAATTTTATATATTTATTTATTCGATTTAAATGGTAATTTTTAGAATTTTATAAATAATTATTTAGTTAATTATTACGGTAGATGGTTTTAGCCATGGTTAAAAATTTGAGTACAAAACGACTAGGAATTATGGCACAGATAGCGCAGTAGTAGCGTGCCTTGACTAGTGTTTAGCCATGGTAGGGGAAGGCCGAGCCATAGTGATGTCCTAACTAAGAAAACCAGGCCAAGTTACGACTTAACCCTATAGATAGTTTTAATTATTTATTAATTATATTATTGACCCGTAGGAGGCCCGTTTGTGTCGATTTAGCCCGAGCTGGGCCCAAACCGAATCCAAGCCCCTGTAGGTATGTAGTGAGACCAAAGACGACCATGTAGGCATATTTTTGTGTGTACAAATAGTTCCTAAATTATTTTGGATATTAATGTATATTTTTAATTATTTAGACATTTGTACAAAAATTGACATTTTATTATTAAATATTGTTTTACAATATTTGTACAATTTTCTGGAATCGGATAAGGGTGAATAGTATGGATTCACCAGACCACCATTTAATTATTTTATTATTATTTTATTATTTTATGGTGATTAAATAAATATATTTATTACTGGATCGATACTCTACCTTTAGAAATTAGATAAGTACTTTTATATTATTATATGGACACATTTTGGATAAATATATGTGTACACAGTTATAATTCATTTTCACCTTTATATATGTACTAATTTTGTATATACGTGCATATTATATTTAGGAATATATATATGTATATAAAATATATAAGTGTATGTATAAATGAATATATATTACATATGTTGTATATATAAAAATATTGTGTATGTGTGTGTATAAATGAATATACATTTTATATGTGAATATATACTCATATATATATAGGCGTATATGTGAGAATATAGAAATATAAATATATATGTGTATATACGTGCCTGTGTACATATATATGTGTAGTATATATATATATATATATATATATATATATATATATATATATATATATATATATATATATATATATATATATATATATATAAGTATTATGTGTTAATAAGAAATAAGAATAAGGAAAAGAAAAAGGAAAAAGGGAAAAAAGGATGCAAAAGAATTAGAGTAGCAGCAGCTACCCATACCAACCTAGCCTAAGGCCAGGCCCATTCAGCCATGCCCCAACCCACGAACCCACCATTTCTCTCACAGTTCAAACTTCAGCCTCACCCAACTAGACAGCCTCCAAATCGAACAGGAAACCAGCAGAACCCACAACCGAATATACAACTCTATATATATATAGGAGAACCCGAGAGAGGGAGCACTCCTCAAACCCTATCCCCGCACCGCCAACCCCGTTCCCGTCTCCTGGGCGCGCGCCACCGCCGCCTACGTGCGCACGCGCCGCGCGTGGCCACCGCCGGCCGGCCAGGTCGCCGCCGACCCGCGCACGCGCGACAGGACAACGGCAACAGCAAACAGCAGTAAACGCGTGGCGGGGAGGCCTACTTCGCGAGGCAACCACGACTCCTACCCTCGTCCGTTTCACGGACCGATTCTTCAGGTACGAAGCTAACCTATAGGCCTTGGATTCCTTTCTAATAGATTTGATTAATTCGCTTTGTACGCGACGAAAAACGAGTCCAAAAATTGAAAAAAAAAACTCGCATTCTGGACTTAAGAAACTGTCCCGAAAACCAATGTTCGCGGTCGATTTTCGACTAGGATAACGCGAACCTTGGAAAACTGCTTGAACAAAATTGTTGACAACATAACCGAGATGGCAACCCCATTCATAGTTTTACTTTTCATTGGTTATTTTGTGATAAATTCAGTTTCAAACTTTTAGAAAAATCTGTTTTCAAAATATAGAAAATAGAGAAAAACTCATCCACATGACGTGCGTTCCGCCAATCCGAGCGACGTGGTAGCGCACCGTAGACATCGAAAGCTGCGTAACGGCTTCGTGGTCGTGTGGGCTTTGACGGAATTCAAATTGGTCGCGTGTGCGCGACAAATTTGATGCGTATCCGTCGAAATTCACTATATCGTGCACTTTGCAAATTCTCCCATTACTTTGTGCACGCTCGTCAGATCGAGACGAAACTTGCGCCATCAGGACCGTATCATTTTTCTGGTCTTGTACGCCAAGTTTGGTCCAATTCTGATACAGTTGAATCGTACGTCGTTTTGCGGGCCCCACGGTCCCACTCAACGGGCGATTTTGTGCACGGCCCGCCGGAATCCAACTTTGGACATACAGTTGGGTTCGTATCGGAAAACTAGATCCGTAGACATGTATTTTGATGACTTTAAAGACCGTTGACTCTGGCACGCTTTTCGGTGCAAAGCGGGTCCAACGGCGGATATCGTTTTGGCCCAAAATTATCGTTTTGCCCCTGTGTCCAGAATTGGACTTAAGGACAGGCAATCCTAGCTAATTTGACTATTCTGAGAACGTTGGTACTATTTATTTCAGCATCTGGAGACTTCTACATGTGTTGACTGATTGTGGCTCATTGAGTGGTATATTATTATCGGTTTCACAAGCACAGGACCACAGGCAAGTACAGTTTATTGTCTGTATTTCGATATTGATCTTTACTATATTTCATTGATTAGTCATTGGTTATGTCATTTTTATACTCTATTATAAATTGTTGAGTCGGAAATGAGAAGTACCAAGGATGTGTGATCCGACCGTAGACAGTGTTTATTTTTATGCAGTAGATCTCGTAGACAGTGTTTATTTTCATACAGTAGATCTCGTAGACAGTATTTATTTTCATGCAGTAGATCTCGTAGATAGTGTTTATTTTCATGCAGTAGATCTCGTAGACAGTGTTTATTTTCATGCAGTAGATCTCGTAGACAGTGTTTATTTTCTTGCAAGTAGACCTCGTAGACCGTGCGGTGTAGTGTCCCAGACTGATCACATATCAAAGGTACTTCTAACAGTTGGAAAAAGTATTTTGTGTCTTTTTATTGTTATTGGTTTTACGTATTTACTGTTTATTTTCAAAACTCATGATTGATGTCTAACCTTTATTTTATAGTCATTTTCTTTATTTGAAATTGCTTTCAGTGAATTGTGCTCATTCCATTCCTGACTGGAAACCAACATTTTTCAGGTTTAGCCACGATCACTCTTAGCATTGGGAAGACTTGGGTATGCTGAAGACAACCTAGAAATAGAAAGCAATTGTATCAATTTCATTAATTGTAAAATCTTGTATTTTCTTTAATTATAAATGTTGTAATAAATCTAGAAATGTGAATGAACAATAATATTTATTTTGAGCATTTATTTCTTGCGGGCTTGACAGTATTCTACCGCCGACTCTGCGGCGTAGGCTGGCTTGGACACGTCTCGTATCCGAAAAGCGGGTGCGGGTCGGGACAAGTTTTTTTGGTGGCCCATGCAGGTCAATTTTCGCAAAAGATTACGAACTTGTGATGGTACGTTAGTCGTACTATTGCGAGCCTGCGACCAGGAAATGCTCATTCACAAACTAGGATTAAAATGATTTAAGAGAATGACTAGGACTAGGAGTCCCTTGTTTAAATTGACCGGTTGGGTAGCTAAGGTTGTTAAATAGGCCATACAATTTAGAATTATTAAACTTAGATTGCTTGCTAGAACCCTGTAGGTACACTCTTACTTTGATATGACGATATGACCCCATGTGGATATACTATTCACTTGGTTTGTTAGACTTGCCTAGAATTATGGAGTTAATTTTGATTTTGATAAACTGTTTAATTTTCTTTTGCTCTATCAGATATAAACATCGCATAATAAGTTAGAATTGTCTATTTTGAATTCTCTTTTGCTGTAAGGAAGTGGTTTATAACTCCTGATTCTGTTATTTCTGTACTAATCTCGAGGTAGATTGATTTGATATTTTCCCTCAACCATTGAAATGCACATGAAATAGATACTAGAATATTTGTATCCCTTTTGTCTTTAGTTATTTCCTCCACATTAACTCTTTTATTTTAAGGGTGTGACTGATAGGACAATTACCTACACTTTGTTTTTAGTCAACTTGTTTGAATCTCTAGAAGCTCATAAATTTTTACGGTTATAGTTAGAGAAATATTAGCTAACCCATAAAGTTTAGACAGCAGCGCACTGTCGCCAATTGTTTGAGAATGGATAGTGTGGGTTCACTGCAGCCAGCAGCGCACTGGCGAGGCACAACCCATAGAATTGAAATCCTTTCTTAGAACCATAGTTTATGGAATATTGCTAAAACTATGTCCTAGTTTACCTCTTTAGATCTTAGATACCTTGTGCCAATATAGAGTAGAGTACCTGGTAGCATATCACCTCTGAATCACGAAACCAAGAATTTACCACAGTCAGAGTACATGGGCGAGGTATAATCCTCGGTAAAATGATTTCAGACGTGATTACAAGTTTAGGATACTATAGCGGATAGGGACTGTCCTGTATAGCCCTAAGATCCAAAGCCAAAACTAGTGAAAGATCTGCCAGTTGAATAGCGTGTCTCGCAACCTAGCATTCTGTGGTCCTCGTGATCTATTAACAATGTAACTGGTTGACACAAATAGATTTACCTAGAATATAGGATTTGGAGTTCCATAACCCATTAGTCGACCGAGGCCTCATGGATAAGAAGATAATAGGTTGACTGTATAGGCAAGAACACCAGGTAAGGTTTGATTATCTCAAAGCTCGGACTACTATCTCCTCCTTCCAAAAATCTCGCGTACTTATATTTCGACTATCTTGACCAATATTGCTATTACAGCCTAGTTTTGCAAGCTTACTCTTTTATCGAGCTTGATTCGAGACATATGTTTATTGGGGACGCCCGCTAACATATTGTCCAATCAGAATCATTGTATTACGGTCTGATCAACCATGATGCGTTGGTTCGCTTTTCATTTAATTATCCTACGTGGATTGAGATATAGATGTCTCTAGGGTCTCATCCGCGATTGCTTGACAATTCCTCTTGAATTAAACATTCGTCCTTGAATCATGTAATTGTGTTCAGTGACATCTCTCTTGAACTCTTTATTGTTTTCGTCTTCACTGATTGGAAAGACGAAAGCTCGTAATTGATAGATAGATATAGAGTATCCCCATGGCTATGATAGTGGTATACGCAAGTGTAGCTACCATCAGCCAGCCCTGTGACTGGAACCTTGCCTTGAGTCACTCGTCCTCCCTTCGACACTAAAACCTACTATCTTGATCTTCTAGTCATTAGAGTCCGAAAACGAGTAGGATCTTTCCCTTGATCAAATGCCAACCTAGGAGACTACCTATTCTCAAGAGACCAAATGTTGTGAGCCTCTAATCAATTGTTTGAAGCTTGGTTTTACTAGAACCCTTGTGACAATAGTCTGACAGGTTTGACGCAAATAGAAATTTACGACCCAGTCGTTAGAAACCTTTTCATATGATGTGCCTTAGAGTTGGTTACCCCATCGACAACTCATGTATACTGTGGACGAGTAGGTCATTCTATTTTATCGACCATGTGTCATTGCACACGCACTCATTTTCTATTTATCGAGTAATGATCCTTGACTTGACCTATATCTACCATAACCCGTTACGCCGTGCCTTATTCTCTATTAACAAGAGTCGAGGTACCATATCCGGACCTTGGAATTCTTCTGACCTCTTTTCCTAAAACCATATCCTAGCTTCTAAGGTGGGTAGACTATAAGTCTTCTAAAAATTTTAGGATATACGAGGATTACCGATTGATTAGAATAATTTTCCACTAGGATGATAATCAGAGCCCCATGGACTCCCACTTTCCATTTAGATCGTTTTGTGTCCCCAGCCGTGTCATTAATATTCGGAGCACGAGGCCAGTTGTTACCTTCCAACAAATTTTACATGTACAATCTAGACAAGTCTACCTTCATCTAGGTATACCATGTCCCACTCAAACCCGTCCCCTTGTACGCTATTTTTGTAGTACGACTTTCAGGACAAAAGGACTAGCTATAACCCTTACCATAGTACCGGTAAACTTCCCGACTACAAATAGAGACTCAACCTTGACTCAATTCTTTCGAGCCAATATATGGTTGTGATTCACTCAAAGTCCACTACGCACATGTCACTAATGTGCCACTCAATTGTGTCTTCTTGTGCTACTTAAACACAAAAGTCACTGAAGGCATATTTTTGGATTTGAGGGACCTAGCTAACCAACCTGACTGACAACTAGCTCAACCACTTGGGTGGAAACCTATTCTAGAGTACCCTAACCTAGTAGAAATAGTTTATCTTAGGATCTTGTTCAGCCCATATAGATTGAGATCCTAGGTTCATCCAACCAACGAGTGATATCCAAATAGAAAACCCATTAAGGCCCAGTAAAACCCCTCCAGACAAACCCCATAATTGGGCTATAAAAATGAACCAATTGAAATAGGTCCCTATACCTACTATGAAGTCTCCATCTCTTAGAATGCAATGTCATTCGTAACCCTTATTCCATATACCTAGAAGTCGCGATACGATATTGCATTTTGCATTCATATCCCTTGCTCGTGTGTCTAAATAACCACGAAATATATCACAACCTTGATTTCTCGAATTTTGTTCTATTATGGAACCTTGTTTAGAATATCGGGAACGGAATTTTCGTATTGTAAGGATTGAGCGACCCTCCAAGAAATGAAGGGTTTTCGATTTAGCAATTGACTAGACTAGAGTAACCCAGTCTAGCAAATAAGTCAATGGTTCGTAAACATTTTAACTGTGTCGTTGGATACTTTCTACCGCTCTTGAAGCTTCATAGCTGCTCTTGATTATTCTTCCTTATTTTTCTGACCTGCCTGTTTCAGAAGAAGGATAGTCATGCTTAATAGAATTTGTCAATATATTTTAGCTACTTGAGTAAATTTGCTTGTTAAGGTTTCGGATTGCCTGATAGATAGGAGAGGATATAGGGGCCATATGCGGTAGACCTGTATTGGTAGAAATTTTAGCAATTAGTTGGAAGGTTATAAAGTTTTAGCGACAGAAGATTTGATGGAGTAGTGTGACCAAAGGTGGGTAGAAGTCCTCCAGTATTCAGGGTTACGGAATGGCTGGGAGGAGGATATAAACTGTTTAGAGGAATTAAGATTTAAGGAGATTAAAGTTCATGTAGACCTTATTGAATTTTAAAGAATAATGATGGATTAGAATTTCGAGGACGAAATTATTTTAAGGTGGGTAGATTTGTAGCTCCCCTTCCCGGAATTTTGAAATTTTATCTATTTATTTATTTGATTTAAATGGTAATTTTTAGAATTTTGTAAATAATTATTTAGTTAATTATTACGGTAGATGGTTTTAGCTATGGTTAAAAATTTGAGTACAAGACGACTAGGAATTATGGCACAGATAGCGCAGTAGCGTGCCTTGACTAGTGTGTAGCCATGGTAGGGGAAGGCCGAGCCATAGTGATGTCCTAACTAAGAAAACCAGGCCAAATTGCGACTTAACCCTATAGATAGTTTTAATTATTTATTAATTATATTATTGACCCGTAGGAGGCCCGTTTGTGTCGATTTAGCCCGAGCTGGGCCCAAACCGAATCCAAGCCCCTGTAGGTATGTAGTGAGACCAAAGACGACCATGTAGGCATATTTTTGTGTGTATAAATAGTTCCTAAATTATTTTGGATATTAATGTACATTTTTAACTATTTAGATATTTGTACAAAAATTGATATTTTATTATTAAATATGTTTTTACAATATTTGTACAATTTTCTGGACTCGGATAAGGGTGAATAGTATGGATTCACCAGACCACCATTTAATTATTTTATTATTATTTTATTATTTTATGGTGATTAAATAAATATATTTATTACTGGATCGATACTCTACCTTTAGAAATTAGATAAGTACTTTTATATTATTATATGGACACATTTTGGATAAATATATGTGTACATAGTTATAATTCATTTTCACCTTTATATATGTACTAATTTTGTATATACGTGCATATTATATTTAGGAATATATATACGTATATAAAATATATAAGTGTATGTATAAATGAATATATATTACATATGTTGTATATATAAAAATATTGTGTATGTGTGTGTATAAATGAATATACATTTTATATGTGAATATATACTCATATATATATAGGCGTATATGTGAGAATATAGAAATATAAATATATATGTGTATATACGTGCCTGTGTATATATATATGTGTAGTATATATATATATATATATATATATATATATATATATATATATATATATATATATATATATATATACATGAATATATATATAAGTATTATGTGTTAATAAGAAATAAGTATAAGGAAAAGAAAAAGGAAAAAGGGAAAAAAGGATGCAAAAGAATTAGAGTAGCAGCAGCTACCCATACCAACCTAGCCTAAGGCCAGGCCCATTCAGCCATGCCCCAACCCACGAACCCACCATTTCTCCCACAGTTCAAACTTCAGCCTCACCCAACTAGACAGCCTCCAAACCGAACAGGAAACCAGCGGAACCCACAACCGAATATACAACTCTATATATATATAGGAGAACCCGAGAGAGGGAGCACTCCTCAAACCCTATCCCCGCACCGCCAACCCCGTTCCCGTCTCCTGGGCGCGCGCCACCGCCGCCTACGTGCGCACGCGCCGCGTGCGGCCACCGCCGGCCGGCCAGGTCGCCGCCGACCCGCGCGCGCGCGACAGGACAACGGCAACAGCAAACAGCAGTAAACGCGTGGCGGGGAGGCCTACTTCGCGAGGCAACCACGACTCCTACCCTCGTCCGTTTCACGAACCGATTCTTCAGGTACGAAGCTAACCTATAGGCCTTGGATTCCTTTCTAATAGATTTGATTAATTCGCTTTGTACGCGACGGAAAACGAGTCCAAAAATTGAGAAAAAAAACTCGCATTCTGGACTTAAGAAACTGTCCCGAAAACCAATGTTCGCGGTCGATTTTCGACTAGGATAACGCGAACCTTGGAAAACTGCTTGAACAGAATTGTTGACAACATAACCGAGATGGCAACCCCATTCATAGTTTTACTTTTCATTGGTTATTTTGTGATAAATTCAGTTTCAAACTTTTAGAAAAATCTGTTTTCAAAATATAGAAAATAGAGAAAAACTCATCCACATGACGTACGTCCCGCCAATCCGAGCGACGTGGTAGCGCACCGTAGACATCGAAAGCTGCGTAACGGCTTCGTGGTCGTGTGGGCTTTGACGGAATTCAAATTGGTCGCGTGTGCGCGACAAATTTGATGCGTATCCGTCGAAATTCACTGTATCGTGCACTTTGCAAATTCTCCCATTACTTTGTACACGCTCGTCAGATCGAGACGAAACTTGCGCCATCAGGACCGTATCATTTTTCTGGTCTTGTACGCCAAGTTTGGTCCAATTCTGAGACAGTTGAATCGTACGTCGTTTTGCGGGCCCCACGGTCTCACTCAACGGGCGATTTTGTGCACGGCCCGCCGGAATCCAACTTTGGACATACGGTTGGGTTCGTATCGGAAAACTGGATCCGTAGACATGTAGTTTGATGACTTTAGAGACCGTTGACTCTGGCACGCTTTTCGGTGCAAAGCGGGTCCAACGGCGGATATCGTTTTGGCCCAAAATTATCGTTTTACCCCTGTGTCCAGAATTGGACTTAAGGATAGGCAATCCTAGCTAATTTGACTATTCTGAGAACGTTGGTACTGTTTATTTCAGCATCTGGAGACTTCTACATGTGTTGACTGATTGTGGCTCATTGAGTGGTATATTATTATCGGTTTCACAAGCACAGGACCACAGGCAAGTACAGTTTATTGTCTGCATTTCGATATTGATCTTTACTATATTTCATTGATTAGTCATTGGTTATGTCATTTTTATACTCTATTATAAATTGTTGAGTCGGAAATGAGAAGTACCAAGGATGTGTGATCCGACCGTAGACAGTGTTTATTTTTATGCAGTAGATCTCGTAGACAGTATTTATTTTCATACAGTAGATCTCGTAGACAGTATTTATTTTCATGCAGTAGATCTCGTAGATAGTGTTTATTTTCATGCAGTAGATCTCGTAGACAGTGTTTATTTTCATGCAGTAGATCTCGTAGACAGTGTTTATTTTCTTGCAAGTAGACCTCGTAGACCGTGCGGTGTAGTGTCCCAGACTGATCACATATCAAAGGTACTTCTAACAGTTGGGAAAAGTATTTTGTGTCTATTTATTGCTATTGGTTTTACGTATTTACTGTTTATTTTCAAAACTCATGATTGATGACTAACCTTTATTTTATAGTCATTTTCTTTATTTGAAATTGCTTTCAGTGAATTGTGCTCGTTCCATTCCTGACTGGAAACCAACATTTTTCAGGTTTAGCCACGATCACTCTTAGCATTGGGAAGACTTGGGTATGCTGAAGACAACCTAGAAATAGAAAGCAATTGTATCAATTTCATTAATTGTAAAATCTTGTATTTTCTTTAATTATAAATGTTATAATAAATCTAGAAATGTGAATGAACAATAATATTTATTTTGAGCATTTATTTCTTGCGGGCTTGACAGTATTCTACCGCCGACTCTGCGGCGTAGGCTGGCTTGGACACGTCTCGTATCCGAAAAGCGGGTGCGGGTCGGGACAAGTTTTTTTGGTGGCCCATGCAGGTCAATTTTCGCAAAAGATTACGAACTTGTGATGGTACGTTAGTCGTACTATTGCTAGCCTGCGACCAGGAAATGCTCATTCACAAACTAGGATTAAAATAATTTAAGAGAATGACTAGGACTAGGAGTCCCTTGTTTAAATTGACCGGTTGGGTAGCTAAGGTTGTTAAATAGGCCATACAATTTAGAATTATTAAACTTAGATTGCTTGCTAGAACCCTGTAGGTACACTCTTACTTTGATATGACGATATGACCCCATGTGGATATACTATTCACTTGGTTTGTTAGACTTGCCTAGAATTATGGAGTTAATTTTGATTTTGATAAACTGTTTAATTTTCTTTTGCTCTATTAGATATAAACATCGCATAATAAGTTAGAATTGTCTATTTTGAATTCTCTTTTGCTGTAAGGAAGTGGTTTATAACTCCTGATTCTGTTATTTCTGTACTAATCTCGAGGTAGATTGATTTGATATTTTCCCTCAACCATTGAAATGCACATGAAATAGATACTAGAATATTTGTATCCCTTTTGTCTTTAGTTATTTCCTCCACATTAACTCTTTTATTTTAAGGGTGTGACTGATAGGACAATTACCTACACTTTGTTTTTAGTCAACTTGTTTGAATCTCTAGAAGCTCATAAATTTTTACGGTTATAGTTAGAGAAATATTAGCTAACCCATAAAGTTTAGACAGCAGCGCACTGTCGCCAATTGTTTGAGAATGGATAGTGTGGGTTCACTGCAGCCAGCAGCGCACTGGCGAGGCACAACCCATAGAATTGAAATCCTTTCTTAGAACCATAGTTTATGGAATATTGCTAAAACTATGTCCTAGTTTACCTCTTTAGATCTTAGATACCTTGTGCCAATATAGAGTAGAGTACCTGGTAGCATATCACCTCTGAATCACGAAACCAAGAATTTACCACAGTCAGAGTACATGGGCGAGGTATAATCCTCGGTAAAATGATTTCAGACGTGATTACAAGTTTAGGATACTATAGCGGATAGGGACTGTCCTGTATAGCCCTAAGATCCAAAGC
This sequence comes from Iris pallida, assembly GCA_029216955.1. Classification (NCBI taxonomy): domain Eukaryota; kingdom Viridiplantae; phylum Streptophyta; class Magnoliopsida; order Asparagales; family Iridaceae; genus Iris; species Iris pallida. The sequence continues at coordinate 8,362,158 of JANAVB010021798.1, read as the reverse complement.
CAAAACTAGTGAAAGATCTGCCAGTTGAATAGCGTGTCTCGCAACCTAGCATTCTGTGGTCCTCGTGATCTATTAACAATGTAACTGGTTGAGACAAATAGATTTACCTAGAATATAGGATTTGGAGTTCCATAACCCATTAGTCGACCGAGGCCTCATGGATAAGAAGATAATAGGTTGACTGTATAGGCAAGAACACCAGGTAAGGTTTGATTATCTCAAAGCTCGGACTACTATCTCCTCCTTCCAAAAATCTCGCGTACTTATATTTCGACTATCTTGACCAATATTGCTATTACAGCCTAGTTTTGCAAGCTTACTCTTTTATCGAGCTTGATTCGAGACATATGTTTATTGGGGACGCCCGCTAACATATTGTCCAATCAGAATCATTGTATTACGGTCTGATCAACCATGATGCGTTGGTTCGCTTTTCATTTAATTATCCTACGTGGATTGAGATATAGATGTCTCTAGGGTCTCATCCGCGATTGCTTGACAATTCCTCTTGAATTAAACATTCGTCCTTGAATCATGTAATTGTGTTCAGTGACATCTCTCTTGAACTCTTTATTGTTTTCGTCTTCACTGATTGGAAAGACGAAAGCTCGTAATTGATAGATAGATATAGAGTATCCCCATGGCTATGATAGTGGTATACGCAAGTGTAGCTACCATCAGCCAGCCCTGTGACTGGAACCTTGCCTTGAGTCACTCGTCCTCCCTTCGACACTAAAACCTACTATCTTGATCTTCTAGTCATTAGAGTCCGAAAACGAGTAGGATCTTTCCCTTGATCAAATGCCAACCTAGGAGACTACCTATTCTCAAGAGACCAAATGTTGTGAGCCTCTAATCAATTGTTTGAAGCTTGGTTTTACTAGAACCCTTGTGACAATAGTCTGACAGGTTTGACGCAAATAGAAATTTACGACCCAGTCGTTAGAAACCTTTTCATATGATGTGCCTTAGAGTTGGTTACCCCATCGACAACTCATGTATACTGTGGACGAGTAGGTCATTCTATTTTATCGACCATGTGTCATTGCACACGCACTCGTTTTCTATTTATCGAGTAATGATCCTTGACTTGACCTATATCTACCATAACCCGTTACGCCGTGCCTTATTCTCTATTAACAAGAGTCGAGGTACCATATCCGGACCTTGGAATTCTTCTGACCTCTTTTCCTAAAACCATATCCTAGCTTCTAAGGTGGGTAGACTATAAGTCTTCTAAAAATTTTAGGATATACGAGGATTACCGATTGATTAGAATAATTTTCCACTAGGATGATAATCAGAGCCCCATGGACTCCTACTTTCCATTTAGATCGTTTTGTGTCCCCAGCCGTGTCATTAATATTCGGAGCACGAGGCCAGTTGTTACCTTCCAATAAATTTTACATGTACAATCTAGACAAGTCTACCTTCATCTAGGTATACCATGTCCCACTCAAACCCGTCCCCTTGTACGCTATTTTTGTAGTACGACTTTCAGGACAAAAGGACTAGCTATAACCCTTACCATAGTACCGGTAAACTTTCCGACTACAAATAGAGACTCAACCTTGACTCAATTCTTTCGAGCCAATATATGGTTGTGATTCACTCAAAGTCCACTACGCACATGTCACTAATGTGCCACTCAATTGTGTCTTCTTGTGCTACTTAAACACAAAAGTCACTGAAGGCATATTTTTGGATTTGAGGGACCTAGCTAACCAACCTGACTGACAACTAGCTCAACCACTTGGGTGAAAACCTATTCTAGAGTACCCTAACCTAGTAGAAATAGTTTATCTTAGGATCTTGTTCAGCCCATATAGATTGAGATCCTAGGTTCATCCAACCAACGAGTGATATCCAAATAGAAAACCCATTAAGGCCCAGTAAAACCCCTCCAGACAAACCCCATAATTGGGCTATAAAACTGAACCAATTGAAATAGGTCCCTATACCTACTATGAAGTCTCCATCTCTTAGAATGCAATGTCATTCGTAACCCTTATTCCATATACCTAGAAGTCGCAATACGATATTGCATTTTACATTCATATCCCTTGCTCGTGTGTCTAAATAACCACGAAATATATCACAACCTTGATTTCTCGAATTTTGTTCTATTATGGAACCTTGTTTAGAATATCGGGAACGGAATTTTCGTATTGCAAGGATTGAGCGACCCTCCAAGAAACGAAGGGTTTTCGATTTAGCAATTGACTAGACTAGAGTAACCCAGTCTAGCAAATAAGTCAATGGTTCGTAAACATTTTAACTGTGTCGTTGGATACTTTCTACCGCTCTTCAAGCTTCATAGCTGCTCTTGATTATTCTCCCTTATTTTTCTGACCTGCCTGTTTCAGAAGAAGGATAGTCATGCTTAATAGAATTTGTCAATATATTTTAGCTACTTGAGTAAATTTGCTTGTTAAGGTTTCGGATTGCCTGATAGATAGGAGAGGATATAGGGGCCATATGCGGTAGACCTGTATTGGTAGAAATTTTAGCAATTAGTTGGAAGGTTATAAAGTTTTAGCGACAGAAGATTTGATGGAGTAGTGTGACCAAAGGTGGGTAGAAGTCCTCCAGTATTCAGGGTTACGGAATGGCTGGGAGGAGGATATAAACTGTTTAGAGGAATTAAGATTTAAGGAGATTAAAGTTCATGTAGACCTTATTGAATTTTAAAGAATAATGATGGATTAGAATTTCGAGGACGAAATTATTTTAAGGTGGGTAGATTTGTAGCTCCCCTTCCCGGAATTTTGAAATTTTATCTATTTATTTATTTGATTTAAATGGTAATTTTTAGAATTTTGTAAATAATTATTTAGTTAATTATTACGGTAGATGGTTTTAGCCATGGTTAAAAATTTGAGTACAAGACGACTAGGAATTATGGCACAGATAGCGCAGTAGCGTGCCTTGACTAGTGTGTAGCCATGGTAGGGGAAGGCCGAGCCATAGTGATGTCCTAACTAAGAAAACCAGGCCAAATTACGACTTAACCCTATAGATAGTTTTAATTATTTATTAATTATATTATTTACCCGTAGGAGGCCCGTTTGTGTCGATTTAGCCCGAGCTGGGCCCAAACCGAATCCAAGCCCCTGTAGGTATGTAGTGAGACCAAAGACGACCATGTAGGCATATTTTTGTGTGCATAAATAGTTCCTAAATTATTTTGGATATTAATGTACATTTTTAATTATTTAGACATTTGTACAAAAATTGACATTTTATTATTAAATATTGTTTTACAATATTTGTACAATTTTCTGGACTCGGATAAGGGTGAATAGTATGGATTCACCAGACCACCATTTAATTATTTTATTATTATTTTATTATTTTATGGTGATTAAATAAATATATTTATTACTGGATCGATACTCTACCTTTAGAAATTAGATAAGTACTTTTATATTATTATATGGACAGATTTTGGATAAATATATGTGTATACAGTTATAATTCATTTTCACCTTTATATATGTACTAATTTTGTATATACGTGCATATTATATTTAGGAATATATATACGTATATAAAATATATAAGTGTATGTATAAATGAATATATATTACATATGTTGTATATATAAAAATATTGTGTATGTGTGTGTATAAATGAATATACATTTTATATGTGAATATATACTCATATATATATAGGCGTATATGTGAGAATATAGAAATATAAATATATATATGTATATACGTGCATGTGTACATATATATGTGTAGTATATATTTTTTTTTATGTGTAGTATATACTACACATATATATAAATATATATATGTGTAGTATATATATATATATATATATATATATATATATATATATATATATATATATATACATGAATATATATATATAAGTATTATGTGTTAATAAGAAATAAGAATAAGGAAAAGAAAAAGGAAAAAGGGAAAAAGGATGCAAAAGAATTAGAGTAGCAGCAGCTACCCATACCAACCTAGCCTAAGGCCAGGCCCATTCAGCCATGCCCCAACCCACGAACCCACCATTTCTCCCACAGTTCAAACTTCAGCCTCACCCAACTAGACAGCCTCCAAACCGAACAGGAAACCAGCGGAACCCACAACCGAATATACAACTCTATATATATAGGAGAACCCGAGAGAGGGAGCACTCCTCAAACCCTATCCCCGTACCGCCAACCCCGTTTCCGTCTCCTGGGCGCGCGCCACCGCCGCCTACGTGCGCACGCGCCCGCGCGCGGCCACCGCCGGCCGGCCAGGTCGCCGCCGACCCGCGCGCGCGCGACAGGACAACGGCAACAGCAAACAGCAGTAAACGCGTGGCGGGGAGGCCTACTTCGCGAGGCAACCACGACTCCTACCCTCGTCCGTTTCACGAACCGATTCTTCAGTTACGAAGCTAACCTATAGGCCTTGGATTCCCTTCTAATAGATTTGATTAATTCGCTTTGTACGCGACGGAAAACGAGTCCGAAAATTGAGAAAAAACTCGAATTTTGGCCTTAAGAAACTGTCCCGAAAACCAATGTTCGCGGTCGATTTTTAACTAGGATAACGCGAACCTTGGAAAACCGCTTGAACAAAATTGTTGACAACATAACCGAGATGGCAACCCCATTCATAGTTTTACTTTTCATTGGTTATTTTGTGATAAATTCAGTTTCAAATTTTTAGAAAAATGTGTTTTCAAAATATAGAAAATAGAGAAAAACTCATCCACATGACGTGCGTCCCGCCAATCCGAGCGATGTGGTAGCGCATCGTAGACATCGAAAGCTGCGTAACGGCTTCGTGGTCATGTGGGCTTTGACGGAATTTAAATTGGTCGCGTGTGCGCGACGAATTTGATGCGTATCCGTCAAAATTCATCGTATCGTGCACGTTGCAAATTATTCCAATTACTTTGTGCACGTTCGTCAGATCGAGAGAAAACTTGCGCCATCAGGACCGTATTATTTTTCTGGTCCTGTACGCCAAGTTTGGTCCAATTCTGAGACAGTTGAATCGTACGTCGTTTTGCGGGCCCCACGGTCCTACTCAACGGGCGATTTTATGCACGGCCCGCCGGAATCCAACTTTGAACATACGGTTGGGTTCGTATCGGAAAACTGGATCCGTAGACATGTAGTTTGACGACTTTAGAGACCGTTGACTCTGGCACGTTTTTTCGGTGCAAAGCGGGTCCAACGGCAGATATCGTTTTGGCCCAAAATTACCATTTTGCCCCTGTATCCAGAATTGGGCTTAGGACAGGCAATCCTAGCTAATTTGACTATTTTGAGAACGTTGGTACTGTTTATTTCAGCATCTGGAGACTTCTACATGTGTTGACTGATTGTGGCTCATTGAGCGGTATATTATTATCGGTTTCACCAGCACAGGACCACAGACGAGTACAGTTTATTGTCTATATTTTGATATTGATCTTTACTATATTTCATTGATTAGTCATTGGTTATGTGATTTTTATACACTATTATAAATTGTTGAGTCGGGAATGAGAAGTACCAAGGATGTGTGATCCAACCGTAGACAGTGTTTATTTTTATGCAGTAGATCTCATAGACAGTGTTTATTTTCATGCAGTAGATCTCGTAGACAGTGTTTATTTTCATACAGTAGATCTCGTAGACAGTGTTTATTTTCATGCAAGTAGATCTCGTAGACAGTGTTTATTTTCTTACAAGTAGACCTCGTAGACCGTGCGGTGTAGTGTCCCAGACTGATCACATATCAAAGGTAACAGTTGGGAAAAGTATTTTGTGTCTATTTATTGCTATTGGTTTTACGTATTTACTGTTTATTTTCAAAACTCATGATTGATGTCTAACCTTTGTTTTATAGTCATTTTCTTTATTTGAAATTGCTTTCAGTGAATTGTGCTCGTTCCATTCCTGATTGGAAACCAACATTTTTCAGGTTTAGCCGTGATCACTCTTAGCATTGGGAAGACTTGGGTATGCTGAAGACAACCTAGAAATAGAAAGCAATTGTATCAATTTCATTAATTGTAAAATCTTGTATTTTCTTTAATTATAAATATTGTAATAAATCTAGAAATGTGAATGAGCAATAATATTTATTTTGAGCATTTATTTCTTGCGGGCTTGACAGCGTTCTACCGCCGACTCTGCGGCGTAGGCTGGCTTGGACACGTCTCGTATCCGAAAAGCGGGTGCGGGTCGTGACATATTGAGAATGTGGTAACCAGAAGTAAGACATCAAATCAATTTAAAAAAATTAATAGTCGTATGCCAATAAAAGATATAGCCTCTAGGATATTCGAAAATTATAAGTATATCTGAAGTCATTTAATCGAGAATCCATGCCTCGCCAATGTACATCTGGCTGCCGTGAACCTTGGTTTCATGACTCAAACATAATATGTTATCGAACACTCTACCAACTCTACCCAATATTGACATATAAATCAAAAGATCAATAATACAACTAGGATACAGTTTTAGTAATATTTGACAACCTACGCATACTTGAAATTTTTTCAACTTAGGGATCACGCCATGCTAGTGGGCTGCTGACTACAGTGAACTCGCAGTCTCCATAATTCAAATAAATCGGGACAGTGCACATCTGCCTTACCATTTTAAGTCATCGAAAATTATTTCAACTATATCCATAAGAATTTCAAGGAGTTTCTATAAATTCAAACAAGTCGATCATGATAAGAAAATGTAAGTATATGTCCTTGAATAAAAGTGCCAATTTTGAAAACAAAACGATCACAAAATAAAAGAAGACGACTTGAATTAATATATAGATAATTGGACCAAGATTAAGAATTGAAAATAAAACGATCGCAAAATAGTTTTGAAAATAAAACGAGGTTTAGAGAAGGCAGGAGATAAAATGGCACAAAAAATGATCAAAATTAGGAATTCAATTCTATGAAGGCCTAACTTACCAAATATATATTCTACCTACCTTGGATCATACCCTCATATTAAAATACAATAGAATTACATGGCCTATGTAGCAACCTTATTTACCTAACAATAGAATTAAATAAGGGACTCCTAGTCCTGGTATTCTCCTAAAATTAAATCAATCCTAATTGTGAATGAGCGCTTCCTAGTCACAGGCTTGTAGTAGTACAACTAACTTAAGTACTGCCACAAGTTCGTAATCATTTACGAAATCCGACCTGCATGGGCCACCACAGTAGAAAATCAGGTATCAGGATCCAGGACCGTATCTCCAGCGGAGATAACCGACAATAATAGGGAAGTGCATACGTGGCCCATACGTTAAGGAACTATTCTTCCCACCCAATTCTAAGTAGGGTCACATCCAAGACTCATAGAAACCTCTAGTAACTGTCAAGTCTACTAGCATGCAATTTTATTGGCAGTTACTTCTAACCGTCGCACGCCTCATACGTATCGGTGGTCGGCCGACTACGCGAGTACGTGTCCTACATGTGACTCACATCACGTGATAAAGTATGTGTTTAGGCCGCATAAGATATACCAATACCTCATTAACAATGGGTGGTCACTAGACTAAGTCTATGTAAGAGAAATAAATAAAAGCAAGAAAACGACCGATAGAGTCGCTTGCACCCAAGTGTGACTTGGACGTATAATTTTATAATATCAACAAATAAGAAATACTGAAAATAAGAACTGAAAATAAGAATATATAAATCATAGAGTAAGGTGGCAAGGTATCTTGCCTAGTAGTGCGGGGATGGCTACTCCAAACAATCAATCACGTCAGCAATGGGAACTCAAAATCCACGAACGTCTCCGGATGCTGAAACAAACATCAAGAACGTTCCCGATGTAAAAGATATATCTAGAAAACGCCTGTCCAAAAGCCCAATTCTGGAACAGGAGTAAAATCGTAATTTTGGGTCAAAACGATGTCCGTCGTTGGACCCATTTTTCACCGAAACGTTTGCCAATGTCTATGGTCTCTAAAGTCATCAAACTATATGTCTACGGGTCCGATTTAAGGAGACGAACCCAACCGTATGTTCAAAGTTGGATTCTGGTGGGCCGTGCATAATTTCGTCTGTTGGAGCAGGTCGCGAGCCCGCCAAATAGGCGTTCCAGTCGACCTTCTCATAATCGGACCAAGGCATACATGACCAGAAAAATGATTCGGTCCTGCTGGCACAAGTTTCGTCTGGATTTGACGAACGTGCACAAAGTAATTAGAGAATTTGCAAATAGGCCGATACGGTAAATTTTGACGGATACGCATCAAATTCGTCGCACACACGCAACCAATTTGAATTTCGTCAAAGTTCACACGTCCGCGAAGTCGATACGCACCTTTTGATGCCTTTGGTTCGTGACCATGTCGCCCGGTTTGGCGGGACGCACGTCGTATAGAGGAATTTTATTAAAAGTTCTATCGTTTTGAAAATTGTTTTTATCGAATTTGGTAGTCGGTTTTCTCGACTCATAGCCGATCAATTTGTAATCTACAAAAGGGTTTTATTCCCTACATGTTGTTTACGACTGCCTTTAAATAGTTTTTGAAAACTTCTAAGGTTGGGTTCACAAACAGCCTGCGAAGTCAGGGGTTTGGGATTGCCTTACTGTCCTGTTTCGGACAGTTTTTCCATCGATTTTCCCATTCGATCTATTATCGAATCGATCCGTTCATATGCAAAATAATTGACAGGAATTTAGGTGTATATGTTGTGGTCGTACCTAAGCGATCGGTTCGAGGAACGGCCAAGCGAGGCGGTAGAAAACGTGTCGTAAAGTTCGGGGTTGGACTGGGCAGCTGCTGCTCTGTTTTTGCGGCATGCGTGCGCGGCTACTGTTCGTGCTGTGGTCGGCGGTCGTCGGCGGACAGCTATCCAGCGACGGCGCGGTGGCGCGCGCGCACGTGGGCAGGTACGTCGTCGTGTGGAAAGGGGTTAGGGTTTTTTTTTTGCGTGTGTATATATACATATGTATATATGCGTGTGTGTGGAAGAAAGGGGCGCGAGCTTGGGTTTTCTACTGTTCCGACGGAAACAGTGGCGGGGCCATTTTTTCCTATTCTTTTTTCTTTTTCTTTTTCTTTTAACTATAACTATTTATAAATCAAAATTTAAGTAAAAAAATTTCAAAAACAACTCTAGTTAAAATCTAAATATTTTTTTTACAAAAGTATTACCGTATATTTTGCACTTCTATTTATTTTATTATTATATATATTTTTAAAGAGTTAATAATAGGTAATGCATTTCTTTTCTAAATGGATAATAATAATTCTAACAAAATCAAGATATTCCAATACTTCACAATAAAATTCTTATAAAACTATAAAAGATGTTTAAAAAATATATGTAAATATCATATACATATATTTACCCCTTATAAAACTCAAAGATATATTTGAATATAAAATCAATATGAATTTATGAAGCCATTATATATCTTTTGCACACATTTCTATTTATTATAACAAAGTACTTTATTTTAATATCTTTACTGTATATGTATTTATACTAATACATGTACAAGTAAATTATTCCAGTAAAAATATAAAATAACATATTGAGGCCAATTATATATATACATCTAAATTTATATATTTAGATACCGTAATATTCAATCAAAATACTAAAAAATTATACTGAGAAATAAACATTAAATAAAACTAAACGAAAATTTTGGATGTTTACATGTACATAAACAGTAAAGATGGCAATGTATACTTGCGTGGTGGTAGCACGCAAAACCAATAATATCCAAACCTTAGTGAGCCACAAAAGTTAAACTCCTGCAAATGTCTTCGGATGCTGAAATTGAAATCACCAACGTGTTTGGCATAAGAAAAATGTCTAAGTTTGATTATCCATAAGTCTAATTCAGGATACAGGGGCAAAATGGTAATTTTGGATCAAAACGGTGTCCGCCATTGGACCCGCTTTGCACCAAAAATGTGACAGAGCCTATGGTCTCTAAAGTCAATAAATTATATACCTGTGTATTCAGTTTTTTGATACGAACTCAAGGTATATCTAGATTTGGATTCCGATGAGCCGTGCACAAAATTACCCTTGAGCCGGGTCGCGGGCTCGCCAAAATAGCGTTCCGATTAACCTTCTCAGAATCGGACCAAACTTGGCTCACAGGACCATAAAAATGATACGAATCCAGTGGTATAAGTTTTGTCGCGATGTGATGAATGTGTACAAAGTAATTGGGTTTTTTTTGTAAAGGGATCGATACGACGTTCTTTGACGGATATAGGTCGAATTCGTCATGCACACGCAACCAATTCAAGTTCCGTTAACGCCCACACGTCCACAACATCCGTACATTTCTTTTGATGCTCACAGGTTGCGACCAAGTCGTTCGGTTTATTGGGACGGACCTTGTATCGAAAAAATCCTAATTTTTGAAAGCAGTTTTCTAACTTTTTCCTAATTTTCAAATCGATTTTAAACAGAAAATATCCAAATAGAATTAAAAATAAAAATAGGGTTTCAATCTTGGTTAGGTTATCTACAAGGTTATTTAAACGGTTTTTTCAATATTCGTGATATCTTGATCGCAAATCGGCTTCCAACTTGGGGTTTCGAAATAGTTTCTAAATCCAGAAATCGAGTTTTTTCCTCCGATTTTGGAACTCGATTCTCGTCGCGCAAAATGTGAATTAAATGAACTATTTGAAGAAAATTAAAGGCGTATAGGTTAGGATCGTACTCGAAGAAACAGATCGAACATCGGTCAAGCGTGCGCGAAGAAATTCCACTGCGATGTCGGGTTGCAGAGCCTTGCTACTGCTATGCCCGATCTTGGCTGCGCGCGTGTCAGGCGACTCTGGCAAACCTTCGGCGGTCGGGGCGACCGCGTGCGTGTTGGGGGAAGTCATGGGGCAAGGTCGCGTGGGGTTGGCGAGGTATTAGAGCTAGGGTTTGGTTCTTTTCTCCCTTCTCTCTATCCCTCTCGGTTTCTATATATATGTGGGGTTTCAAACGCGATTGAATAGTTCAAAATAGAGAGAAAGTTGTCATGGCAGTTACGGATGAGATTCTATTTTAGTTGTTTCCTATCTCCATGCTCGTATCAGTACAATTATGTAACCAACACGATATGTTCGGACCTATCTAGAGGGCAAGTATAGGTTAATGAGCTAAGTCAACTATATCGTAATCAGAGTAGAATAGTTATATAAAGAGCGAACCAAATGCACTATGGTTAATTAGACCATAATACATCTATTCTAATTAGACAATATGTTAGTGGACGTCCCTAATAAAACATATATCCTAAACAAGCTCGATAAAAGAATAAGCTTGCAAAACTAGGCTATAATAGCAGCATCAGTCAAGACAGTCCAAAATATAAGTACGCGAGATTATGATTTAAAAGAAAGCACAAATAGTTCAAGTTCATCAAAATCTAAGACTCGTCCGGTGTTTGTGCTTCTATAGTTGCCATACTATCATCTTGTCTAAGGCTTTGGTCATCCAATCGGGGTATGGGCCTCTAAAACTCTATAGTCTAGGTAAACCTATCTTTCTACACTAGCCTATATTCATTGTCATTCAACTATACTTCATCAATGGATCATAAGGACATTGGATGCTAGGTAGTGAGGCTTGCTACCCAACTTACAAGAGTTTAACTAGTAGTGTAATTGAATTAACGGAGCATATATACCTAGGACGAGTCATCTTCCTAAATTCTATCGTACGAGAAATAAGGCTCGCGGTAGGAAATGATTCAAGAAAGATGCAATTCAAGGCAATCAAACGAGAATTCAAAAATGGAATCAAGGAAGGAGATCAAGTATGTGGATGAGATCCTATGGGTCTTTCTATCATATCTACAGACTCACGTCGATAGAGTAACGTAACCGAAGTGATTAACGTTGACCTGCATGAGCCACCACAAAAAATGTAACGTCCCAGTCCCAAAATACGTAGGACTAGAATACAGTACATGCTAGCAACACTTCACCAATGGGCCAAATCTCATAACAAGCCCATTAGCGAAATGCTTAAGCTGTAAATCATGATAACAACAAGATTAATAACACAAGTCACAGGTCACAGCTAATCTCATTCACACAGAATAATAGGACACACGATATCGAATCCAATAAAATTCTACTAATAAAAAGGCCTATCCAGCATGAAATAAAAATAACTGTGCGGGTAAGACATCCCGAAACTATAGTAAAAGAAAATAAGTAATCATCTACTACAAGTCTGCTGAAATAAAAGAAAATAAAGTAGCAAGTCTAAAATAAAGACGACATGGATCAAGAAAAATCCTTAAGCACTATCTCGTCGTCCTGCGAAGGTACGTCACCTGTCTCGCCTCTAGAACCGTAAACCTCCAGACAGCCCTCCTCTCTAACTAAGCCTAAAGAGATCACCAAGTCCTCAGAGGAGTAGCAAGATACATAAAAATGCCTATCTAACAGTATAACATGCATAAAAGAAACCATGATAGAAACAAAAAATGACTAAGCAACAATGAAACATGCATATGAGAACAACTACGCATAAATGAACTGCTGGAAAGTAAACAAAGGAAACGGGTAACAAATGCCAAGTTCCTAGGTGAACACACGGCAAGAAGTCAACAAATAATCAAACCCTCGTCCCTGCGTGGACTCTCAGGTTAGTTTCAAACACCCTCGCCCCTGCGTGGACTCTCGGGTTGAGGAAAACGAAAATAGAAATATCAGTTCCTATATGACACATTCGTCCTACGACACGGTATGACTCGGTCAAGATACAGATGAGAACAGATCCAATATGAACTATAATGTCAAACACTGAACAATAATGTTATATGAACTAGACAACTAAACTAGTATGCATAATATGAAAGAAAACTCATATCAACAATCGACCAAGAAACTAGATAATGATATGTATTAAAGAGAAAAAAATAAACATGTAAATAAACTGTAAAGAAAGACAAGGTATACTTGCCTGATGGTAGCACGCAAAACCATTAATATCCAAACCTCAATGAGCCACAAAAGTCAAACTCCTGCAAATATCTTGGGATGCTGAAACAGACATCACCAACATCTTTGGCATAAGAAAATGTCTAAGTTTGACTATCCATAAGTCCAATTCTGGATACAGAAACAAAACGGTAATTTCGGGTCAAAACGGTGTCCGTTGTTGGAACCGTTTTGCACCGTGCCAGGGCCTATTATAAGCCCCCTATATTTTATTTTTCTAAATTATATATTATAACGATATATGCTATTGATACTAATTTTAAAATTTACTTTTATATGGTTATAGTCTAGTAGATAGTGTCACTAGTGTTAAGGATTTATTAATTGCTAATTAAGGTTTAAGACCAGGACTAGGATTCATATACCAAAAACTAACATATTATTTTCTCTTACCCATTTTGGATCAATGCAAAATCATCATCATCATTATTATTATTATTATTATTATTATTATTATTATTATTATTATTTTTCCCTTTCTTTCTTTTCCTTTTTATAATGGCCCTCCTTGGCCCAACTGACCATTTAGCATGTACCTGTTGTTCCAACAAATTTATTTTTTAGGAAACATCATCCACTTGGGCCTAGTTAGCCCATAACTATTCGTTAGGCCAGTACCAAGCTTATGGGTGGTTACAGCAGCCCCAAACACTTGAAATGTTTGAATTCGGGTTGATTTCTTGAGCACCCGCAACCTAAAACCCTCTTCAAAACCTACCAGTGACCTTAAACTAATACATGGGCGGGCGGGTAATGTCAAAACTCGGCCCGATATTTCTACGACCCGCGCATTCAAAAGCACCATTTTCTTTCTTCTTCACCGCCTGTACTAGCAGTGCTGCAGTGCAGAGCACGCGGACGACCGATGGGCTACTGCTCTCCCCAGCTAACGATAGTCCCCACCCTCTATATAAGCCCCCATTTCATTCTCTACCGAACCCCAACCCTAGAGAGCGCCATCAA
>JANAVB010021798.1:8324561-8342405 GCA_029216955.1 Iris pallida | reverse complement strand
TTGATATAATTTTGTAAACCAAAAATCTTAAGTTTCCTTTTTCTTCTTGCCTAAGATAGAAATCTGGCTAATTAGTAAATTAATTAGTCATAATTATTTTTCTCTAGGTTATTATGACTCATCGGACTTAGACTTTGGACCAGCTCGTCCTCTTCAGAAACCGGAGCCAGACAATTGTACCTTGCTAATCTTGTACTTTAGTTTAAAATATTTAGCTTTTAAATACCTGCTTGATTTATTGTTGCAACACCTAGGGCCATGTACGGTACTTCGCGTCCGAATCACATTCGGGTGCCGATGGACGTCACCATCGGGTATTGATACTAGGTAATCACATTTGCGTTACCGCGACAATTCGTTGCGGGGTACACTCTGACCCTAGGACATGTTAATGTGATACTACATTATTGATGAATTCCCGTACTTGATTACATCTTAATTTACAGAATTCTGTGTATGATTCTAGGTCGACGACATTGATATACATGTACTATTTCTTTCTATTATGACTCGTTGTCCTAGCTAGAGGTTCTGACCGAGCATCTCGTGGACACGATTCCTGAAGTCACATGGGGGGGAGAACATATACCGTGCTCTTGGGCGGGGAGAAAATTCTTACCGTAACTGCGGAGCCATCATTAGTTATCGAAGTTCCGTACCAGATCTTCAGAGTACACCGTGACAGTTCGTGTGTTCGAGTGATGTTCTTAAATTGCATTTTCATACTAGTTGGTTACGTTAGATTCACCCACTTCATCAGTCTTACTATAGCTTATCTTCTTTCGCTGCTTTCGTACACTTAGCTTGTATATTATGTACATTGTTGCGTCCCACTGAGGACCTGGTTTTTCTCCAGATTTAGCTGCGTGGCCTACAGAGAATTTGCTGGATTGTTGATGAGCTCCCATTGTATTTCATGTATATACTCTTTGCAGGTATTCATTCTTTCGTAGTTCTATGTCTTATATTCTTGTTGTTTTGATCGCTTAGTAGTATAGTATTTATAGACTCATATTATTATTTTTGAGTCTAATCGGGCAATATAATTATTAAGCTGCAGTCTGGTCCTCATATTTTCTATTCTTTATGATTTTGTCTGTGGATTAAGATATTTACATGTTATAGATGTAGTTACACCAAACTAGGATGGCTTTGCGTACGAAATTTTGGACTAGAGTCCACTTGGATACATAGCTGGTCATTGCCCGCCTATTTTCGTGTATTTTGGGACTGGAGCGTGACACCTATGGTCTCTAAAGTCAACAAATTATATACCTTCATGTCCATTTTTTATATGAACTCAAAGATATGCCCATATTTGAATTCCGATGAGCCGTGCATAAAATCGCCATTGAGTCGGGTCATGGGCCCGCCAAAATAGCATTTCAATCAACCTTCTCAGAATTGCACCAAACTTGACTCATAGGACCATAAAAATGATACGAGTCCAATATCGCAAGTTTTGTTGCGATGTGAGGAACGTGCACAAAGTAATTGATATTTTTGTAACGGGACCGATATGGCGTTCTTCGACGGATAACAGTCGAATTCGTCGCGCATACGCAACCAATTCGAGTTCGTCATAGCCCACACATTCGCAACATCCGTACGCGTCTTTTGATGCTCACAGGTTGCGACCAAGTCGTCCGGTTTGTCGGGACGAACCCCGTATCGAAAAAAATCATAATTTTCGAAAACAGTTTTCCAACTTTTTCCTGATTTTCAAATCATTTTTAACAGAAAATAGCCAATTAGAATTAAAAATAGAGTTTCAATCTCGGTTAGGTTGTCTAAAAGATTGTTCGAACGGTTTTTCCAAGATTCACAATATCCTGATCGCAAATCGGCTTCTAACTTAGATTTTCGGGACAGTTTCTAAATCCAAAAAATTGAGTTTTTTTTTCTCGATTTTGGAACTCGATTATCGTCGCACATGATGCGAATTAAAATAAACTATTTGAAGGAAATTAAACGTGTATAGGTTAGGATCGTACCCGAAGAAATGGATCGAACATCGGTCGAGCGTGCTTGGAGAAATCCTACTGGGAAGTCGGGTTGCAGAGCCTTGCTGCTGTTATGTCCTGTGTTGGCTGCGCGCGTGTCCGGTGACTCTGGCCAGCCTCCGGCGGTCGGGTTGGCCGCCTGCGTGTCAGGGAAGTCGTGGGGCAAGGTCGCGGGGGTTGGCGAGGTATCAGAGCTAGGGTTTGGTTCTTTTCTCCCTTCTCTCTATCCCTCTCGGTTTATATAATATATTATATATATAATATATATATATATATATATAATATATATATATATCCGTAGTCCGTTGGGAACGGTGGAGCACCCCGGCGCAGTGGCACGGGTTCGAGCCCCCTTGGAGGCATGCCTCCAAGCACCATTAAGAAGTGGACACCCTCAAAAAAAAAAAAAATATATATATATATATATATATATATATATATATATATAATATATATATAATATATATATATATTGATGTTTTTGTGTTAGGGTCAGGTTGTTGGTCCTTGGCTCGGGTTGGGGGGAGTTTTCCATCTTGTGAGATTTAATAAATCTAACGAGATTTTGGCTAGGTTTTATTCTTTTTTTTCTTTCCATTCTATATATCATATTACTATATATAAATATTTCCATATATGTACATAATATCTACATATATATGTATGATAAATATTTATATATAAACACCATATAAATATATACAAGCAAGATTTAGAGAATAACATAAACAAAAATTAACATGTATATTTATTTGTTATAATTACTGAAATTTATAAAAAATCTTTGGGTATATATAAAACTCTATGTCTGCCTATTATGAATATAATTATACACAAGTATATAGCCTAAAAATCCAAAATATTATTCCAAGATAATGTTATCCGATTTACAAGGTAAATATAAATTTAAATAGCAAATAATGCATATATTATATTTAATATAAAATTTATAAAATTACTCACGTCACTAAAAATGAACTACCAATATATATATACACACATCTATATACCTATATGGACGTCATTGGTAGCACTACATGACTACCTGGGCTTGGGTTGGGTTCGGGTTAAGTCCGGACAAAATTGGTACAACCGAGTCTCCTAAAAGTCATAATCTTAATAAATAACTAACTAAATTATTTACAGGGGTCAAGTCACAACTTTGACTGGTTTTCCTAGTTAGGACACCAATATGGTTCGACCTTCCATACCATGGCTAAAACACTAGTTAAAGCACATGACAACACTCTCCGTGCCAAAATTCTTGGTCATCTTGCACTCCAAAACTTAACCATAACTAAGGGCTTCTATAATAATAATTATTTAAATAAAATATTTATAAATTCCTAAAAATTATAATTTAAATCTAATAAATATATAAAAAAGTATTTTAAAATTTTTGGGGGTTTATACGGTCTCAGATCTATCTTCGAGAACACCTTCGCCCCGCTCAACTAATTGAACAAATCGTCTATCCGAGGCAAAGGATATCTGTTCTTGATGGTAACATTATTCAAAGCCCTGTAGTCGATGCACATCTGAACTGTACCATCCTTTTTAGGCATAAAGAGAACTGGTGCTCCCAATGGCAACATTTCGAATCTGATGAATCTGTTGCTCGACAACTTGTCGATCTGGTCCTTCATCTCCTTGGATTCCTTTGGGTTCACTATATAGCAGCTCTGAGATATCGGTCTTGATCCCGGTATCAGATTTATAGGGAATTCTCCACATCTCTGTTAGGCGGAAGGCCTGGAAGATCTTTTGGAAAGACGTCCGTGAACTTCATGATGATAGGATTGTGAGGTACTTCCTCTTCAACTGTAGCAGCAAAGTTGGTCTCACCCATAATCTCTGGCATGACTCTTCTCACTCTGAACTCCTCCTCTCCTGGAGGACTGAACAATATACTGCACCCGAAACAATCTATGACTGTATGTGAGTCACTAAGCCAGTCCATTCCTAGTCTAACATCGTACGCAAGAAGAGGCATTACAAATAATTATGCCCTAAACTCCCTTCCAGCTATAATGATAGGACAACTATACATATCGCCAATAGACACTGCACTTCCTCCAGTCATAACTCTACCAATTCCCTTAGTAGATCTTGTGATAAGGTTATGTCTATGTACAAACTCAAGCGATAGAAAACTATGTGAAGTGCCAGAATCAAATAAAGTAGTGGCTATATAAGAATGTAGTAAAATAAGACGTGGGATGACGTTACCTACTAGTTCCTGTACATTAGATCCATTGCTATCTTCGGTACTGGCCCTGGTGCATCAATCGCCATAGCATAGGCCCTCCCCTGAGCCTGCTCTCTGCTGTTGTTGCTTGTTGCCTGAACCTTTGCTGCTGAGTCGGGAAGTGGCGCTCTAGGCTAGGGTACAAGCATGCCCTGGTGGTGCTGGAGCTTCCGTCCTGATAAGTGCTGGGCAATCCCGAAGTTGATGTGTAGGAGATCCATATACGAAAAAATGCCCAAGTCTCTTCCTACAGACAGGATGCTCATGACCAGGCCTCCTACAGTAGGTGCATATAATAGGAGCTGCTCTTTCATGTTGGGGTACTGGTGCCCTAAGAGGTGGTCGATATTGTTGCTGCTGAATTGCTGGTGGTCGATACGCCTGCTGTTGCTGATGTACAGGCGATCTCGGTTGAAATGTAGTACGCTTGGTGTCACGCTCCAGAACCAAAATACTGAGAGCGGGGAACATACACAACCAGCTACGTACATTGGAGTGCAACTCACTTTGTAATACGGTCACGGCTGTCTAGATGCATGCGGATTAGACTACAATCCATCAGTCCCTTATGGTCAAGAACAAGCCTAGTGTCTCAATCTCAAGCAAGCAAATAGATGTTACAAGATGTTAGATCATCAGACATACAAAAGTAAGACGTTCCAAATATTACATATTCAGATGATCATGGAGCTAGTTATACAAAATGTGAAGACTAGCAAGAGTTAAGTCATACATGATCAACCCTAGGATTTATCAATCATGTTACAGCCCTTAGGCAGACAGAAATAAAATTGCAATACGAGCTAACACATGCTCAACGATTAAAAGCCTCAAAAGAATAAGTTACAGTAGAGTGTGAGAGCAAAATAAAGAACCCACTCATTGCCTCGGTTACTCCTGTGTTCACCATCTGGTTCGAAGATAGGTAGATCTTCTGGTGTCACTCCGAAATTTGGCCATACAAAATTAGCTGGGTCAGACCCCAGAAAGAGCAAGTACCACACTTGGCAGGGCCCTGAAAGTGACTGGTGCTAGCATATGGCCTTTTATTGCTGGCCATCAGATGAGCCTCTAAACTCCGTGCTACCTTCAGGCTCTGATAATAGCTCATCGCTCCATTAGCCGTCAGTAGGACGCCAATCTCTGGAGCAAGACCGTAGCGGAACCTACTCGCCATCTCCTCAGGGTCTGCAACTAAGCTAGGGGCAAAACGGCTCAGACGGATGATCTCTGCAGCGTACTCCTCAACTGAGCGGTTCCCTTGCTCTAGGTTCTGGAACTGACATCCCAACGCCTCCCTGGCCATAGCAGAGAAGAACTTTCTCTTGAATATAATCTTGAACTGCTCCCATGTGACTCTCCCCGTGGTAAAACTCGGCTCATTTCTGAACCAAGTTCCAGCTAAGTCTGTCATCAGAAATCCCACTTCCTTGACTTTGAGGTCGTCGGGAAGTCTAGCTCTGCTGATCTTTCTCTCACAAGTCTCTAACCAGTCGTCGGCATAGATGATGCCCTTGGTTCCTGCAAACTCCTTTGGTCCAAGCTTTATAAAGTATTGCACGGTCCCGACTCGAGGCTGAGGCTCTCTAGGTGATAGGGTAGCAGTACTCTCTAGGCTCTGTCAGAGCAGAGCAGTCTGCTCCTAGTGGGTCACTAGGAACCCCTAAAATAAACTGAGTTGGTTTCCATCTAAGGTGACAGTGGCCTGTACTAGAATAAGGCCCGGTACAGGTGGAAGAGTCGGTGTAGGTTGAGTATGAGGAGTCTGGATGATAGGGTCAGTGAATGGAAGGATAGCAGGGACGCCAGTGATGCTTGGTGGTGGGGTAGGTTATTCATTTTCTTGCCCTACATGGAGAGTAGAAGTAGTCTCACCCTCAGAAGCTCGCCAAGCAGTTATTCTCTGGAATGCAAGAAAAAGATAAGTAATCTATCTAGGCAGAAGAACTAAAGATAATAATCCTAAGTATATATACTATCGCTCCTATGATGTGATGATTCTTCTTAATCTAACAAGTCCCTTAATTAACACTCTATGTCCTAAGTGTTGTTAAGCGGACCTGTATGGGCCACCACCCGCTCTCGAATATTCAGATATGAGTCGAACACATCCAGCCTACACTGTAAGACACAGCATAGTCAGCTGTTCTAAACTCTAATTATCTTCAAAATGATATTTATATTGAATCAGTTTAATCACATCATCTATATCGAGATAAACTAGAATATGTCTCAAAGATGTCATTTAGTTACATCCCCAAAGCTAAGGTAAATTGGTGACAAATCCAGTCTAAATGAATGTTAACTAATTATTACAAACCAAGTTCAAATAAGAAATGGAAGCTAAGCTATAGGGTATTCCCCAGCAGGATCATCCTTTGGGATGTGAGCTGAATCCGCAGTATGACCATAGTAAGATGTGAACATAAGTTCCTCTCGGTCAACTCATCTGCAATGATCCAATCAGGAAGGAGCAAAGTACAATCCTACAACATATAGTTACTACAACATAGAATTGACAATATGGAAGACATGGAAAATAAGAAAAAGACTATAAGAGAAATGTAGTTGCAACAAGAAATAGCAGTTGAAATATGTCAAGTGTTATAAAATATGTAAAGTGATTTGAAAAGCTAGTAGACATGTGATCGGCTGTAATAGGAGAACATGTAACATATAGAAAAAATAGACAAGTTGGGGGTACGACATTGACTACATGTGCAAGAGGTGCAGTCAAGCTCGAATACATGTACTACACTACAAGCTTTGATACATGTTAACTAGACTTTTCCCCAACTCATGCAAGTGTAAGAAAAATACAACTTGGAAACATGTAAGAACTACAACTTGAGGAATACTAAATACAACTTGAGAAACTTGTAAAGAACAACTTGTAGAAAAAGTAAGAAATATGTAATGAAAGTCTAATATGCAACTAGGAATCATGAACAGACGTAAAGTTGTAGTGTACTTGCCTTCTCTAAGATAGGGTACAGAACTAAGAAGAGATAATGCCTCGAGTCCTCTCACTGTGTTTAAAAGAGGGTACGGTTTAGGTTCCAAATCTAGATAAAGGCTAAACTATATCGGTCTACCCTTAACCCTTATCTTAAGAATCATCAATTATATCTTAATTTGTTAACGACTAATAATTAGTTTATTTCTATAATTTATTTTAGCTAATAGAATTATTAAAGATAAAAAATAATAATCTGATTATAGATCGAATTAAAAGATGATTAAATGAATTGATTTATAGATCAACCCTTTTAAAAGTTTAGATGACTTGCTATGAATTTCCATCGTCAGTATTTCTTGCAAGTCAAAACAAATGAAATTAAATATAAAAGTGAACTCCCAAAATAAGAAAGAGAAACAACTATAAACAAAAGTGGTTTACAAAACAAAAAATAATAATAATCTAATAGCAATCCTAAAATAGACATAATATCACTGGCTACAAACACAATCAAGCCCTTATATATTAAAACTTAATATAACATAATTATTACTACATCAAAGCCATTAACAGAGCAACCCTAACATGCAACTAAACCAATAAAACAGCAGTAGTGCAGTAGCAAAAATATAACTCAATATGAACCTTATCTTTCAACATTTGATACCTAAACCAAAAGTTTACAAAAACCTTACAACTTCACCACAAGAAGTAGTGTGAGAAGAGTATAGAATATCACTTATTGAACCTTATCACAAATACCAACAGAGCCTTAATTAACCTAATACAAAAGAGTAGCTTAAATTACTCATACAGTAGTTAAAATCTTAACCTAAATACTACACTTTGAATATCAACTGAACTAATTAAGAAAATATTATCATCAACCAACCACTAGTAATAGCACCCTAACCATTAGTTGCATTTGATACCATACTAACATGCGTTAGAAAATTCAATGCCATATTTCTACACACAACTATACATAGAAGTGAAATGATCTCTATATTACCCAAACACGACACCAAGGACACGACACCAAAAACTAGATCGAAATCAAAGGAGCTAGGGTAAAGAACTCCAAAGAAACTACTAACCGAAAGAATTTGGATGAACATCAAGACTGAACTTTGTGCTCGACGTCGTCACTAACGGTCCGCTTGGTCGTCGAGTCGGTCGTTGACGAAGCTCGGCTCGTCGGTTCAACTCGTGGTCGGCCGTCGATGAAGCTCGGACGTTCATCGGTTTGTCTCGGTGGTTCAAAATGATGGAAGGGTGGGGATGGAGTTTGGCAGGGCTTCGCTAGAGTAACGGGTGTGAAGGTGAAGTGAACGGGATGTAGTCTACAAATAGGAAAGAGTTAGGGAACACACGATTGTGTGTGGAAGGAAACCTAGCAGAAATAAAGGTTTAGTTACAGTAAAACCGTTAAACATGGAAGAGCTTCTCTTCCTCTCTCTAGAGCTTTCAAAACAAATGGCATCATCAAATGCAATGCCAACCACTATAACTTAATCCTATGGTCCCACTTCCTTCCATTTCAATTATGTGCCAACTTGATTTGCACTTATGTAAATAAGTCCCCCATAATTCTATATATTACACCTAAGCCTAATATACAAGCATATATGGTTTGTCTATTTGCTTATTTAATTCTTTTTATTACAAATTATATATTTATTAACAAAAAATTAATTCCCAGCTAATGACTCTTATTTGTAATCTTACTTAATCACAAAATTTGCCATTTATCTCTTTATTAATTATTAACTATTTATTATATTTACTTTATTTCATTTAAAATTAATTTATTAATAAAAATATTAATTCATTAGAATTATAATTGAACACAATCAATTTGTAAATCCTCAATTTATTCAGTTTAAAAAATACAAGGAGTTACATCTAGTACTTCTATTCTAGACTCTATCTTAAGTAAAAGCTAGCAAGGCTTAGTCTAATGTTTTTAGGGTTGCTTGCTAAGATTAGGCCTTATACTATACTATGCTCTGACTTATACTTGGAAAAGTATCTACAAAGATTCTACCCACTTTAGTTATTTACCTAGTCCTGCAAAGAATGCATGAACTACTATATCCCCCAATCAAAATTCACACGATAATGGTTCTACCCAGACTTAAGTCCAGTCTTAAGTGTTGGCCTATTCAGCCATTGTTGAACCGATTTAGATAATTGACTTAAAACTCCGAGTTCGATATAAAAAGAAACAGAAGATTGCAGATTTTATCTCAACTGAATTTTTTTCTCTATTATATATTTTTCTTTTTATTGAGCCTAGAAAATTGTGCGTTGGGATCACTAGCAAATTTAGAAGACCCTACTCACAAAATTCATATTCCTGACCTAAAACAAAAAACCTAGTACTTTTGTTGACTCAAAAACTCCACAAACCAAAATGACCTAGAATTGACCTAAACGAACTCGACCAGAGTTCTGCCAAAACTCGGACCGAACTCGATCAAGTCAAATCACTCCTGGTCAGCTGCATTTTCTTACTCCTTAGGATCTGCAACGTACAAAATTATGAACATTAGTCCTATCGAGTTCTGCCCGAACTCTGTCCTAGAAAATCCTATAAAAAGAGTAGAATTTCCTATTTCTATTCACTCATTCATTCTTCATCTTCTCTATCTATTCCTAAGCTTTCTATCTACTTAAAGAGCTTTAATCTTCAAATCTCCAAGGCAACTCCTATTCTTCTAAGTGCCGGTAGTTTCCGATTAGAAGTATTCGAGTTGTACAAGCTTAGCGTATAAAAGCTTTCTACAGAAAGTTATTTAAAGTTTGTTCGTGGGCTTCGGATAAAAAATAACGGTGTTGAAGTTGGCGTGTTCTTCGGAGCAAATCACGTGGTGTAATCTCTATTCAAAAATAGTAGATTATAGCGAGCAAGAGTTCTCGCGAACTGGACTAGTCCTCTCAGAGGGAAACCAGTATAAACCTTGGTGTCTGCGTATTGATTTCTTGACTCTACTTACTTATTGCTTTACTTCATTGCATTAAAGGTTTATTTATATATTTGTTTCACCTGCTTAGTTTTTAATTGGGACATATTTTTTGCTGCACTCTATTCACTTACCTGTAGAGGTGCCATCAATCTTGCAATTGGTATCAGAGCATGATTTCTTTCTAGTTGGATTAAAACTCTTTTGAGATATGGCATCAATATATCCAAGCAATGGTGAAGGCCAATCAATAAATATGCTGCCCCTATTTGATGGCACAAATTAAACGTATTGGAAGACATGTATGAGCTTTACCTCAAGTCTCTTGATTTTGATTTATGGTCGATTGTCATGAATGGTTATAAGAAACTATTACCTATTGTTGTAGAGGGTAATCTAGTTGAAAAACCATTTGATAGATATACCGACAATGAAAAGAAATAAGCCAGTCTTGATGCAAAAGCTATTAATGCTTTATTTTATGTTGTAGATAGAACAGAGTTTCAACATGTGTCACATCTCATGAGGTTTGGAAACTTCTTGAGGTTACTCATGAAGGCACTTCACAAGTGAAAGAGTCCAAAATCTTATGACTAACACAAGAGTATGAGGCCTTCAAAATGAAGTCTAATGAGACAATTATAAATATGTTTACTCGGTTTCTAGATATTGTTAATCCTCTATCTTCCCTTGGAAAAGAATACAACAATCATGAGAAGATTCGGAAGGTACTTTGCGTGCTAACCAAGAACTGAAATCCTAAAGCTATGGCCATTATTGAAGGAAATGATCTCATAACGATGACTCTTGAAACACTTATAGGAAAGTTTATGATGCATGAGCTAGACCTTAAAGATTTCGAAGAGTCAGCACCAAAAGAGAAGGCGATAGTATTCAAAGCTAATCATAAGACAACCTTCGATGACGAAAGTGAGACAGACAGCTCAGACAACGAGTAGATGGCCCTCATGACAAGGAACTTCAGAAGATTCCTCAGATATGAGAAGTCAAACAAGAAGAAGAAAGATTCCAAAGAAGATGAAGAATCGATCTGCTTCAGCTGTAAGAGAACATGTCACATCAAGAAGGATTGTCCTATTGTAAGAAAGGGAAGCATGCATGATCAGTCAGGCAGGAGAAGGACTTCGACTAGAAACTATGCTAACACTCGCATCTAGTGTGAATGCGAAGCTAGTGACTTTGAAGAAGAAGAAAAGCCTCGCAACACAGCAAACCGTTGCTTTATGGCTATAGATTCTAAGGTAATATCGAACCCTCTCTATGAAGAATTTACTTTTGATGAACTGTCTGATGCTTTCACTAATCTGTTAGAAGATCAGAGAAAAATGATAGATTTGTATAAAAGTGCTAAGAAGGAGCTAAATTTTTTACAGTCTGAGTTCTCTAAGCAATCTCAAATGTTAGAAAATATGAGAGATTCTTCTAGTGACATAAATGAGATTACTTCCTTAAAGTTAAGCTTACATGATACCCTTGAAAAGCTTGAGAAAGCTAATCAAGAAAATGTAAAACTTATCGAATGTGTATAAAAGGACATGGATCACACCAATATAAGATTAGAAAGCTAGTAGAGTAGATATGAATGTGTATACATGGGTTCCAAAAGCTAACAAATCAGGACCCTTAAGAAAGTGGGTACCAAAGGTTACATCTTCAACATGTGTTGTAGATGGACCTTCCTCCTCCCACTAGAAGTAAGTGGATCCTCGATAGTGGTCGCTCCAGGCATATGACAGGTGATAACATATTGTTTGCAACTCTATCGATGAAGAAAGAAGGCTATGTCTCCTTTGAAAATAACTTGAAAGGACATATAATTGGAGTTGGCGACATAGGTACTTCTCCCTCACCTATTATTAAAGATGTATGTTTAGTAACAAAATTAAAATATAACCTGCAAACTATTAGTCAATTGACTGATTATGGTTATGGAATTAATTTTGTTAAGAATAAATATTTTATTTATGATAAAACTTTTGGAATAACTTCCTTTGAGGAAATAAGAGAGGACAATATATATGTATTATATTTGTTAGAGAATACTAACTCTATAAGGAAATGTCTATTTACAACTCATGACGAAAGCTGGGTATGGCATATGTGTCTTGGACATGCGAATATGGACACTATTGCAAAATTGTCCACAAAGAAACTGGTAAGAGGCTTACCTGATATAACATTCAAGAAAGATATTGTCTTCAAATCAATAAAAACTGTAAGTACCTCTAGACCACTGTAATTATTATATATGGACTTGTTTGGACCAAGTAGAGTCGCCAGTCTTGGTGGTAAGCTATATACTTACGTGATAGTTGATGACTATTCACGGTATACTTGGGTTTACTTTCTTGCAAATAAAAGTGAGGCTTTTTCTGAATTTGTGCCTTTTTGTAAAAAGGTACAAAATGAGAAAGGATTCATGATTACTCGCATACGAAGTGATCATGAAGAAGAATTTGATAATCATGAATTTAAATCCTTCTATGATTCAAATGGGTTATCACATGAATTATTTTTCCCCAAAACTCTTCAACAGAATGGCGTTGTGGAGAGGAAGAATAGAACTCTTGGAGATATGGCCAAAGTTATTTTTGTTGAAAATATGGCGTTGTGGAGAGAAGGAATAGAACTCTTGGAGGTACAAAATATTTTTGGACAGAAGCTGTTTATACAGCTTGCCATGTTTTGAACAGGGTTCTTATTAGACCAATCTCTAAGAAGACTCCATATGAATTATGGTTTAATAGAACTCTTGACATTAGCTATTTCAAGGTGTTTGGTTGCAGATGTTTCATCTTGAACACAAAAGATAACTTGGGAAGATTTGATGAAAAAGCTGATGAGGGCATATTCCTGGGGTATACTGCAAAGAGTAAAGGATACAGAGTATTCAACAAAAGATCACTTATTCTTGAAGAGTCGATAAATGTCACATTCAACGAGCTGAATAGTCAATGCAACGATGATAGTGACAATAAAGAAGAGAAAACTCCCTCAAACAGAATATCAGAAGATACACCATCCTCGTCCTACCTGGAGAGTCTACCGAAATGATTGCGATTTACATCAGATCATCCGAAAGAACTAGTAATAGGTGATGTATCAAAAGGTGTAAGTACTTGCTCAAGCATAAGAGAATTAGTTGCTAATATTATATTTATTTCAAAAAATAGAACCTAAGAATGTTTTAGAAGCTTTTAATGATGAATTTTGGAATGCAAGAGGAACTAAACCAATTTGAACGAAATCAAGTTTGAGAACTCGTTCCCAGACCTATTGATCATCCGATCATTGGTACCAATTGGGTATTCCAAAATAAGTTAGATGAGAATGGTTCAGTCACATGCAACAAAGCACGTCTAGTAGCTCAAGACTATAATCAAGAAGAAGGTATTGACTATGATGAGACGTATGCTCCAGCTGCTAGACTTGAGCCCATTCGTTTCATAGTTTTAAACTTTTTCAAATGGATGTCAAAAGCACTTTTCTAAATGGTTTTATAAAAGAAGAAGTTTTTGTAAAACCTCCTGGCTTTGAAGATTTTAAAAATCTTTATCACGTATTCAAGCTTCGCAAGGCTCTCTACGGTCTCAAACAAGCACCTCGTGCATGGTATGAGCGCCTTAGTTCCTTCTTGCTTGAACACAATTTTTCAAAAGGGAATGTTGACTCTACTCTTTTCATAAATCTTTAGATAAAAATGTTTTATTAGTGCAAATATACATAGATGACATAAGTTTTGGATCAACTAATGAGATGCTATGTAACGAATTTGCAAAGTATATGCAGAGTGAATTCAAAATGAACATGATAGAAGAACTAACAGTCTTCCTCGGGCTGCAAATCAAGCAAAGTTCACAAGGGATATTCATCAATCAAGTAAAGTATACAAAAGACTCGCTAAAGAAATATGATATAGACAATGTCAAACCGATCGGCACTCCTATGGCAACATCTAGAAAGCTTGATATAGATGAAAGTGGTACACCAGCTGAAGTACGTAAGTATAGATGTATGATTGGTAGTTTACTACATCTAACTGCTAGTCGACCAGACATTATGTTTTTAGTATGTTAATGCGCTAGATATCAGACTTGTCCTAAAGAATCACATGTAAACGCCGTTAAGTATATCCTGCGATACCTTAAAGGTACTTTGACTACTGGTTTTTGGTATCCCAAAACTGATTTGTTTGACCTGATAGGTTACTTAGATACAGATTTTGCTGGATGCAAGGTTGATCATAAAAGTACCAGCAGCACATATCATTTTCTAGGAAAGTCATTAGTCTCCTAGTTTTCTAAAAAATAAAATTTTGTTGTATTATCAACAACTGAGGCTGAATATATAGCCGCAGGACGTTTTTGTGCTTAGATTTTGTGGATTAAACAAACTTTGGAAGACTACCAATTATCGTTTAACCACATCCCTATTTACTGTGATAACACTAGTTCTATTAATCTCACGAAGAATCCTATATGTCATTCTCGCACTAAATATATAAAAATTAGACATCACTTCCTTAGAGACCATGTTTTGTAGGGTGATATAAGTTTAGAATTTGTTGACACTAAGCATCAACTAGCTAACTTCTTCACTAAGCCCTTGTTTGAAGATCCTTTTTACTTCATACAAAGAGAATTAGGAATTTTGGATGTTGAAGTCATATAATTAAGTGTTAATTAATTGAACTTCATAAATTCTTAGAAACTATTTTGGTTATAAGTCGAAAGGGTCCTTCTGACAAAAAGACATAAAACTCTAAGCGACACGGTGCCAAGTTTCTTCAGACTATCGCTAGTTGGGATCCGGCCCCTACAGCTAACCCAAAATATTCTATACGGTTTGTGTTTTTTGGTTCATTAATATAAATTATA
The DNA here is from genome assembly GCA_029216955.1 of Iris pallida. NCBI lineage: Eukaryota > Viridiplantae > Streptophyta > Magnoliopsida > Asparagales > Iridaceae > Iris > Iris pallida. The sequence goes on along the minus strand of JANAVB010021798.1, from coordinate 8,327,331 downwards.
CTTCTTGAACTCAAATATTTTTAAGTCATCTTTGCATTTATGTTAAAGCCCTATCACATAATTTCCAATTCTGTATTGATTATCCATGGACCGAACTCGGTCAGGGTTCTAGCTGAACTTGGATCGAACTCGGTCTGGGTGAATCAGAACAGAAGCTGGACAGTCGGGTTCTCCTCTATTTAAACCCTCAAAATCATCATCTTCCTCATTAATCCAACCAAAACTCTACCAAAAATCCTAACCCTAACCTCATAGTTCTCCTTCCTCTAAGCTTCTCAAGCTATCAAACTTGGATTTAGAGCTTTTTCGAGGTTCTCTTCTACTGTCCACCATCAATTTCGATAAATTTCTACTCTTTTCATCTATTTCAATTACCATGGCTCCTAAATTCCTTATTCTTCTAAAAAGAAGAGAAAAGTTGATGAAGGTTCATCCTCTACTGCTCACGAGGCGGCCTCTTTTTCATTGTTCAGTCCCTCCAAACTGGATGATGATTTCTTTGATGATTTAATTTTTGTGTCACAAGATGCATCTAATGAATGGTTTAGTGACTTCCATCAAAGAAAGATTTATTCGAGTAATCTTATTAATTTTACTTTGTTTTTTGATCACATCAACATTTTTGAACACTTCGAGTTACTAGATTTAGTTCCATCTAGTTTTCCAATTTATTATAATGATATTCGCATATTTTATTGCAATTTTTTGTCACAAAGGGCACGATTAAATCAAAAGTTAGTGGAATTGACATCGAATTTGATGTTGATGATTTTGAAATCATGCTTCACATTCCCAATACTGGGAAGCATTAGTTGATATTACCTCGGTGCAATTTCCAGAAGGTACAATTTTTGACTCTTTTTGTGACTTCTTATGTGCACCTAACTCTCATCCCCAAGGCACTCTTCGCCCTAGACACTTGAACAACTACTTCTATGACCTCCATAGAATGATATTTTCTACCATTATTCCGAAGAATACCGTCACTAATGAGATTTCATACTTGGAACTCTCTGCTATCCATCATCTTCACTTTCATGTCCCCTTCAATCTGCCGAAGACTATCATCGCCACTATAGAAAAGTGTCATAAGAAATTGCGATGTCTTCTTCATGCGATGTATCTGCCTATCATTTTTTTAGCACTTTGAGGTCACTTTGGATGACTGTGCTTAGGATGCTCTTCCTGCATATCTTTATGAGCATCGTCGAGCTGCTCCTATTCCTGTAGTTCAGGCTCCTCTACCTCCAGTTGACCCATCAGCTGCTGACTCCCATCCTACTCATCCTCCTGATGCTATTACTCTTGAGTCACTTCAGGCTCTCATGATGGATCAATTTCGGTACATAGACTTATGTACCACACTTCAGCTTCAGGCTATATCCAACACTGTGCGGGATGTTTCCTACAGCTTTGCTCACAACCCTGGTGGTCCTATTCATATGGTTTGTGATCCCACAGTGCTTGTATATCGCATTGATGATCTAGAGGCTCAGCGATACTTTGACCCTACTACTGCCCGATATGATCCCTATCGTTCTGCTGAGACTGGTCCTTCTGAGGCGGCAAGTGCTGATGATGATGATGAGGAGGATGACGATTGAGGATGTGTTTTGTCGTGATAGAGCATTACTAGTTATGTTTGGTTTTCTTCTATTTATTAGTGATAAATGCTTCTTTCAAGCATTATCAATTTGAGTTTATGCACTTTCTACTATTTTAGTTTACATAACAGTTTCCTATTTTCAGCACTTTGCATTATTATATGTTAAAATTTCTTTTATCGTCTCTATTGTGTTGAGTAATATTATTAGATCGTTATGTCATTTTGCTTATGTGACAAAACGGAGGAGTAATATGATACTTAAATGTGATTATGAATGTGATACTTACTTTATCATCTTGTTGATTATTATGTTATCCTGACTAACAAGTTTGAAGTTAGCTCTACAATTTTTTGGAGTTCCTGTTTTCTAGACATTTCAGATGTTCAGCCTATATTTTTTTTTACAGGGGAGTAACAAGACTTGACCGTACATTATGGGGGAGCAAATACATTGTACCAATGTTAAAAGCCAAGCTACTTTCGTACCTTTCGTACCGCATCAAGTCTTCTTCCAAACCAAGAAAAACAACTTCTTATGTATCAATCGCAGTTTTGTTAAATTATCAAAATGGGAGAGATTGTTGGCCCATTCAGCCATGGTCGAACCGATTCCGATAATTGACTTAAAACTCTGAGCTCGATATGAAAAGAAATAGAATACCGCAGATTTTGTTTCAACTGATTTTTTTTATTCTGTATTTTTTATTTAGTCTAGAAAATTGTACGTCAGGATCACTGGCAAATTTAGAAGACCCTACTCAAAAATTCGTGTTCTTGACCCAAAACAAAAAAACTAGAACTTTTGTTTATTCAAAAACTCCACAAACCAAAATGACCTAGAATTGACCTAACCGAATGTAACGCCCCAGTCCCAAAACCCGTAGGACTAGGATACGTATACATGCCAGCTATGCATCGAGAGGACTCCAGCCCAGCTCGAATACGTATAAGCTGTATGGTTATTCTAGATTAACTATATCTCAATCCACATAATAATGATAAATATGACGAATCAAGTGCAGTAAGGCTGATCAGGCCATGATACACTGATTCTAGATTAGATAAATATGTTAGAGTGGATCCCCAATAACACATTTATTATTAACAAGCTAAAGGAAAAATAGAAGCTTGTACAAGACTAGGCTATAATGTAGCAAGAATCAA
>JANAVB010021798.1:8284561-8319561 GCA_029216955.1 Iris pallida | reverse complement strand
AAAAATTATATTCTTATTCTACTAATAAATCTCTATGGATATGTAAAACCACTAGTTCACCCCATTTGTTTTGTCAGGAGTAGCAATATCTGTCTATTAATTAAGAGGGACTTCCTACTAAACTGAAACTCCTATAAAAGTGTAATGCCTCTCTGTTCTAATCGGTCTTTCTAGTAGATATGTTATATCCTACTCATATATCATTAGATATATAGCTTCTTTCCTACGATAAAATATAATCAAACTACCATAATTGTTCCAGCTATAGAGGAAACACCATGTTCAGCCAACTAATAAATACAACAGGTGCATTTTACAGTCAAAAGGCATCGCCAAAATTCATAATGGCTGTAGCGGGTCTCGAATGATGTCCTTGGAATATCTTCTCTTCGTGCCTTCTTTTGATGGTATCCCGATCTCAAGTCAACCTTAGAAATAAAAACTTTTGCTCATGTTAGTTAGTCGAACAGGTCGATGGTGGACTATACTTCTGGTTACTTGAACGATCTTGGACTTCAAATGATCAATCTGTCTGAAGATGACGGATATCGACTTATGTTAATTTAGGCTATCTATCAAGTTTTCTGAAGAATGAGACTAACTAAACTTTTTGGTCAAACTTATGCTACCATAAAGGTCTTCTATCTCAATTCCAACCAGCTTACTCACTTATGTAAACTGAGTTTCCTCCAATCGTCACTTCTTGCAACATGGTGTATAAAAATAAGGTCTACTATGTCCTAGCCATCCTTGATTGCACCTATGATTCTTTCATCTTTATTCCCTATGTGCATCTTATTCCAACATAATTGTCAGTAACTACAAGTCTTTTAGAATTCCTAACTGAATTGTGTTGTAGAAAAGGGTTTAACATCTCCACGATTTTCTAGTCTACTCAAACTAAGGTTTTTAATTTTTCTCTCAAGTCCTTAGTTAGGTCTATTTACAGAATCCAGGACTACCAAAAAATCAATTCCTAATCACTATGTCATTCTTTTATCAAATCTCCTTATTAGTATGATTAATAACTCACTATTTCTAGTCTATAGGAAGCTATTTAATAATCACAAATATGCCTAACCCTTCTATGCTTGTATACTAGGTAATGGGGTATGTTAATGCTAAACAATGCTTATATGTGATACATTGGCAAATACTTACCTATTGACTAATCTTCTAGTCATGATTGTTGATAGGTCCTTTCAAAGTTATTTACCTTCTACTTAGAGGTATGTCTAGTATAATGCAGTCATATCCATTGGACATCCTATCCCAAGGTCACACTATGGTACAATCAAATATCACTTATCCCTTTGATAGAAATCTTTCTAGTAAGATCTTTTGGCCATTGTCCAGTGGTAACTTTATTTCTTGACCTATGCCTACTATCATGATTTCTATATTGTTCAAGCGGAACTTCCTCTGCCTCAATGCAAACATACTTTATGATTTCTATCTATATTAAGTATAGTGCTTATAGATTTATCCTATTCATAACAAGACTTTTGAATCCTTTCAAATGTAGTCTTTCATGTGGGTGATCGCATTCTAATTTGGAAACCGTATCAACCTCTAAAATTCTATTACCCGTTCTTTCAAATCACTCCCATCATTTCGATTGATAACCATATCATACCTTCCTTAAAAACCAAATTAAACCATGTTCGACTTCTATCCCATCTCTATCTAACATAGCTAAATAGTAGAATAATTGTAGTCCATTGCTCCTAGAGTCTCTCATTAGGATTAGGTAGGCTATATGAATTCTATATTGCTAATCTGACACACTTGGTCTATTTAATAGAGACGTCTATATAACCCTTATTATGTTAAACAATCAATCCCTCTTAAGATGCTCTAATAACTACTTTCTATCCTATGATAAACAAAAAACAATCCAAATGAGTGTCAAACGCGAGCATTCGTCCTTCTAAAATAGGGAAGGGCATGAATTCAAGGTAAGGAGTTCAAGGATGATGATCGAATGCAATATTCGAATTTTGAGCGCGATAGATGAAATCAAAAGAATTTTTAAAGCAATTATGGATTGAGACCCTAATATAGTATCCTATTGCAGGCTCGTTCGCTACAGTAACGTAATCAATATGATATGCTCTGACCTGCATGGGCTATCACAAAAAAATGTAATGCCACAGTCCCAAAATAGATAGGACTAGGAATGCGTACACATGTTATCTACGTATCAAGTGAACTCCAGCCAAGCTTGAGTACGTATAAGCTGTCTAGGTCAGGTAGTTATATCTTTATATCACTAAGATAATTCTAATCTCAATCTACTGAAGATAAATCCTTGTAAGATCAAGTATACTAATGTTGGTCAGACATTAACACACTCGATCCCACAAACAAAAAAGAATAGACAATATATAATAAAGTTGACCAAACTCTATTATAATTGTCTGAACAAGATTATAAAAAAGGATAAAGCTTGTAAAACTAGGCCGTGTCAACATAATAAATTGACAAAAAATATAGGTATAATGCTGGATGAACATAGTAAAAATATCAACCAAATATTTACCCGAGTCGAAAACAATAACACCACCCGGATTAGTAAACTCTCCGCAGAAGCGACTACCTGGAGAGATCACGAGGTCCTCAGCAGATATAGCAAGGTACATAATGTACATGCCAAGTGATGATAATGAATTTACTAAAAATATATATATAAATGGTAACTACGAGAATCCATCTAAGTGAAATACAAGTGAGAAACAGCTCTGTACATCAGGCTAACTATGCCAAAGGCACCGTGTCGGGGGACCTCAGACGTACAGTAAATACTGAAGCTCTGCTATAGAGACCACAGTGAACAGTATGGATAACATCCATGTTCCGGCTATAGAGATGATGACTAGCAGGTATCTATAAAGTAGTCCAATGAATCAGTCTATGTTCTCCTTACCCTATATTCTATTCTATCAGGTCATATCAGGTAACACTAATAATGTCAAGTAAATAATCTTGTAACCTATCACATGGTCAAAATCATGAATCTGTCATGTCCAAGACTCTGTCTCATTATTGTGTCAGTGTCCTAGGTCCATCGTGTCTCAAGTATACGATAATCAATGCAACTCTATGTCTAAGGTCAATACCCAATATCCGTCAAATATGCTCCGACGTATAGTATCAACAAAATCCTACGTAAACAGTAACTATAAACTAAGCTAAATATGAAGCAAGAAAAGTAACTAAAATAAAGTACAACAAGAACTAACAATGGCAAGGTACACTTGCCTGAGGGTTTGTCCGAAAATGCTGAGAACTTGTGTCTGAAGTCAGATCCAAGTCCTAACAATAACCAAGAATCTAATATATTAATTGATTATATATGTACTTGATTGCCAACTATCTATACAACTTAATACTTACATATTACAACCGAGGCTTATGGCTTCTCACTCTAAATCTATAATAAGTATACCATATAATTAATACTTCCTAAAGTGTATTATAGCCTTAAATAAGCTAGTATTTCTATATATGACTAGTTTTGCAAACATTATAAAAGAAAAGGGGATTATTGAAAATATCATACTTAAAGAAATAAAGAGAGATGTAAAGGGTTGGGTTGGTAAATGATTGGAGGGGAGGGGTTTATTTATAAAATGGATATTATAAATAAACTCGAATCCCAATGCTCCTTTATGTGCTCATTAACATAAACTATGCATGCTAATATTTTTCTTCATCTACTTCTTCTTTAACTCTAAAAGAAAATCCTATATGTGAAACTGTTGCTTCCTTTCTATTAGTAAATTTCTATTGTTCTCTTCCTCTAACTCTTCTTCTATAGTGAGATAGCCTAATGCTATCCATACCTCCTTTCATCCGATTGTTCTTAATAACCTTTGTAAAAAATATTATTCAACTGCCATTCTCTATTATGAATCTTACGAAAATAATATATAGTGTGCTATTATATATTAATTTCATCTTCTTCCAGTGATTGGTAGCACAACTAACTTAATCTTCCTATTAGGAATTTACGAGAACAAAATTATACAAGAGAAACAATAAAAGCTCACATATGTGAAGCTGTTGTTTAAACTTGGGCTCGAACGGAAGAAATTCGATATGGGAGCAGTTGTAGTGCCCCGTCCTGCTCAATCAATCGGAGGAATCGAAACACCGACGGCGTTCGGACTTAGCCTTGCAACGGCTTGCTCGAAGACATCGCTCGGTCAAGACGACCGCTCGCTCAGGTGGGTTAGTTTCGGTGAACTTGCCTCATCTTAGCCTTCACATAATAATTTGCATGTTTTTAACTTGCACAAGTAGGCTTGATAATAAAAAAGACGAATCCACATAGCTAAGGGAATAATCCTGACGGGTCGAATTGAGTTAAAATGTGGAAAGGTCCAACGGTCGGCTTAGAGTTGGTGCACGGCGTGCTTTAAAAATGACACTCGATCCTTCGTCCCGTGGTTTGGGAAAAGGAAAGTTGGTCTTCGATACAAAACCATGAATTAGCCTAAGTCATAGGCGTCGTCTCCGTAAATGCTCGATAAAGCATGCACGCTTGCACGATGCAAGGCTTGGCATAGCCTTTGCTCGTCCCTCGGGTTAAGTTGTAGGCTTGAATAAGTTAGGCAATATTGTTTTGGTCGGCCTAAGTCATTCCAAGTGTTGTCCCGCTCTTTCTGCGATTGTCAAGTTAAATAGTCCCACGATCCCAAGGCCCGTCATATGGTGTATGACTTGGACGATAGCGTTGCGTAGAACACGAGTTGGTTTAAGGCACGAGCCACAGTTGGTTCAGTGGAAAGTTAGTCACAGTCTGTCGATACTTAAGGAATATGTTATGTTCAAGTTAAGTGGGAAGGCTATACATTAGCCGTTCCCTGAATTCAAAGAATGTTAAGTCTAAGCGATGGTTAGTCGCCGAGAGAAAATAAGTCGGGACTGTAGGTCAGTCGCCGAGGCAACCCTGGTTTGGGCTCTGCAAAAGAAGTATGAAAATTGGAAGAAGTAAAGCAAAGGAACTAAATGACGATGATGAGACCATGCAGTTATGTTAAGTCTAGAAGTTAGCGTAGGTGCGCGGTCATGGACAACTTGTCGACAAGGGCGATTGTTTCTTCGAGCGGCACCCCGGGGCCACGGGACCGACTCGGCCTAGGAAGAAACACGGTAATAGTCGAGCTGGGTAATAGGCAATTGGTAGTTCGGAGACTTGCATCGGAGATCTCTACTTGCGGTTCAAGGATCCCGTTTGCCAGGCTATGTCCACGATGGCTAGTTAATGCCAGTGACCATTCATATAGATGGGTCGGCACGGGCGGCAATCCGCGTGTGTGCCTTTGGATGGAGTCGAGTTGATGGAGTACACAATATTGGGGCCTAAGAATGGCTACAACATAGGCGACGTACTTTGGCACGAGATGTGGCATCGAGTCTCAAGTGTTGACATATAAGTTGCATAAGTTGGGTTTGAGTCGTTCGAGTTTAAGTCAGGAATCGCCGTAAGGCAAGTTGGTTAAGTGACACTAAGTTCACAAGTCTCGATTGGGTCAGTTGGTGATCAAAGTGGCAAGGGTTGCGAGGTGGCAATATGGTTAAGTCTCACTGAGTTGCGAGGCACGGCCTCAGCAAGAGTTTGTAGTACGGTCGCACGAAATTAGAGTCTATCGTGTAGTTGCGTCTCTGATTTTAGCCGAAAGGTAAGCACGACTTGATAGGTTAACGTTGTTGGCACGAGAAGGGTCTAGAGGTAAAGTATGAGTTAACATTGTTGTTGCAAGCACGGGATGGCCTAAGGACACGAAATAGGCCAAGACGACTGTCCTAAAACTGATCCTAAGACAAGAGTAGAAAGGCAATCATAAAGGGACTATGTTGCACAAAGTAAATCAAACGTATTGATTTTGTATGGGTGGGCGATGAGCTTATTCCACCAGTATAGTTGAGTACTGACACCCATATAGTTTTTATGTGCAGGCACAGGTAGAAGCTCGTGGTACGGAGCTCGCTTGGATGCGTCAAGGTACGGAGTTCCTTGGCGATTCGAAGCGTGCGACCGCGTGGAGTCAAGACTTATACGGGACATAATGTATGGACGTCGCCTTTCGAAGCATCCGCTGGCTCGAGACTTGTATTAAGAGATGAGAGAGAGCTGAGTGACTTATAATGTGAGAAGAGTGAGCCTGAGTGACTTGTAATCTTGGCCTTGTGCCCATTGTAATATTTGTTTCAATATCAATAAAGAGCTTCTTTTGAATGACTTGTGTTTTGTTCTAAATTTTTGCTACTATTATTCAATGTCTCTGTTTGGGACTTCTGTGCGACGATCCCGTCGCAACCGCTGAAATCGGCCATTATGGAACCCGTCTTACACGAGCGCAATCTAGGCTCGTGCGGCATCACGCCTTAGCGAGGACGATTGCTCCTATGGGAGCGGGGCATGACATAATGGTATCAGAGCACGGCTTTACGTCCTTGGACTATCGATTGAATTCTTTAACTCTGTTGTTTTTGCAAACTCTGAATTGTGCTTCCTTAAGTTGATATCGTTGGTGCGCTCTCTCTCAAATGTCCCACGGGATGTCCATACAATAAGTCTAAATAATTTGCAAAATATAGAAGAATAGTTTTTGATAAAAAAGAAAAAAAGATGGTTTGCGTAAGCACGGTTGGCTAAGTCGGGCTGGGCATATACACCAAAGTTGCGTCGACCCTAGCAAAGTCGAGTACGGGATTCGTAATATTTCAAACTAGAATGAGTTGAACTCGATTGAGTAAAGTGAGATGACTATCGATACGGGTGCTATCGAGCGACGATAACGTCGATACGATATAGATGAGCGTGCTTGAAATTTAAGGAATCGTTCGGACGAAAATTCGAGAAAATAGATTGTGAATCGAATGATAAGTTGGAGATTTGTCGAATAAGTTCATCCATGAGTGGTGTATGTGATAGCTTCAGGGATGTCGATCGATCGATTGAGAATGTGGGATGTCGATGAGTCTATCAGCAAGCGTCGCGTTATGCAAAGCCTTAGATTGAGTGTCATTGAACAAGTTGTAGTCTTGAGATTTGTCGAGTTGATTCGAACAACCTAGAAATTGATGCGCACAGAACGTGCACGGGATCGAAGATTGTGCGAGTATGAAATACAAGATGATTGAGTAGGTAAAATCGAATCGAGGAAAAGTTAAGGTGTAGCGAATGGATGACTTGATCGAAGAAATTGATAAGAATCGTATACAAAAAGTTAGCATGACAAGAAGATAGCATAAGTGAAAAGTTTGATTCGAATGTTTGAAAATGACTCTGAGGATTGGAATGGATGTCTTTTGATGATTGAGTTAGCAAAGGAATGATGTGAATTGAGGGAATACGTTGGTCAATGATTTAAGATAGACAGGTAAACGATACGCAAATTTAGGTTTGAGAAAATTAATGTTGTGAATGATTCGAGGAATAATGATCGAACTTAAATTTGAATGTCGAGGAGATTATCCAGTCGGACGATAGCATCATTTGTACGACTCAAAATTGGTTGCAAAGGAAGATCGTCAGGTTACGCATATCGTCGATGGTATTGAGTTGTATCAAAGATCGATATGCGATAACTCGGGGGTACTCTGACTTGGCGGATGACGATCGTACAAGTGTTATTATTCGGTTAGATGCTATACTTAGGATTTTGATTGAGATGAATGTTGGATAAAAATGATTGTGTTTTGATAGTTACACGGATAACCATAGCGTCGACATTCTTGTCTTGCGCGAGCGCAACTCCAGTCTTACACATGCGTCACGTCGGATTTGGGGCGATCGTTCCGCATGAGCGCTGACATGGTGATTCATGTCGCAGGAATGATTAAACTCAGAAAATCAGGACGTGGCAACTTTGATTGTCTCGACTTGTTGGTTTGATGCGAAGAAAAATTTGAGGATGTTTGGACTTTCGATTAATGATTGAGTAAACTTGAGGATTGAGTAGGTCCAATCTGCGCATCGAGAATAAATTAGTCAAGACACAATATAAGAGTTACGTCCCGATGAGGATGATTACCCCGCGGTAGCGTGCATGGTGATTCATGCCCACCATAGATAATCTGAATCACGTGAGATCGGGGCACGACATATTGTTAAGATAGATGACCTCATGATCGAATACGTAAATTGGGATGAATGACTTAGGGAATATGAAGTATGAATTATGGTTTAGCAGTGAATTATGTTATAGCGTGTTTGACTTGGAAGGATTAATAGGCAAACTATATCGAACGTGTTTGAAGGGATAGACTATACAAGATGATTTGTTGAACGAGCAATATATTCATGTCGAGTATTGGTTGACCGTGAGTTATCGTAGGATGGCTTTGCTGAATGACTTGGACCCGTGCGACAAATGTTGGGATGCGTGTAGGAAATCTATGCTCGATATTTAGAAATCGGAGTGATGCGAGCTTGGATAGAAAACCCCGTACTATCAACTTGGTTTGACCTTAGGATGGGGTTAGTATTGATATCGTTGTTTGGGAACTATGATTCCAATACTAACAGAAGGCATAGCCTAGTGGTTAGGCAGACGTCCGAGTGCGAAGAAACATGATTTGTTGAGGCACCACTAGCGAGTCTCGGTTGACATGTACATATATTAAGGACGCTTGAATATGTGCACGATCCGACTCGAGTGGTAATGGCAGATTCTCTATCACGAGGCTTGGCTGAAATGCATGTATTTTAGGGACGCCTAGAATATGTGCACGATCCAACTAAGTGATACATTGGATCAAATGAGACTAGAGAAATGAAAAAGGTCGAGGATTTTGAAATCGTGTTTCAAAGAAAAGATTGGTGGTAGTACGATCATTTGATTGAGACGAACTTGAATGTTGGTCGATCAGGATGGTTTGCCTGGAACTGAGTTGTCCGTGTGCGCGACAAGAGTAAGTTACCTAAATTGGGATATAGTTGTTCGAGGTGAAATATAACCATAGCACGAGCGTGGCTCAGATTGAGGAAACACATATGAGTAGTGTGTGCTAGAGTCCTTAAATGTTAGGTAAAGTGATAAGTCAATAAGTGTACTCAGTTAGCTTCGAGGATGAAACTTTTTCTGAGTGGTGTATGATGTAGTACCCCATCCCGCTCAGTCAATCGGAGGAATCAAAACGCCGACGATGTTCTGACTTAGCCTTACAACGGCTTGCTCGAAGACATTGCTCGGTCAAGGCGACTGCTCGCTCAGGTGGGGTAGTTTTGGTGAACTTACCTCATCTTAGCCTTCACATAATAATTCGTATGTTTTCAACTTACACAAGTAGATTTGATAATAAAAGAGATGAATCCACGTAGCTAAGGGAATAATCCCGACGGGTCGAATTGAGTTAAAATATGGAAAGGACCAACGGTAGGCTTAGAGTTGGTGCACGACGTGCTTTGAAAATGACACTCGATTTCGTCCCGTAGCTTGGGAGAAGGAAAGTTGGTCTTCGATACAAAACTATGAATTAGCCTAAGTCATAGGCGTCGCCCGCATAAATGCTCGATAAAGCATGCACGCTTGTACGATGCAAGGCTTGGCATAGCCTTTGCTCGTCCCTCGGGTTAAGTTGTAGGCTTGAGTAAGTTAGGCAATTTTTTGCCGGTCGGCCTAAGTCATTCCAAGTGCTGTCCCGCTCTTTCTACAGTTGTCAAGTTAAATAGTCCCACGATCCCAAGGCCCGTCATATGATGTATGACTTGGGGGATAGCGTTGCGTAGAACATGAGTTGGTTTAAGGCACGAGCCACAGTTAGTTCAGTAGAAAGTTAGCCACGGTCTGTCGATACTTAAGAAACACGTTATGTTCAAGTTAAGTGGAAAAGCTATGCAGTAGCCGTTCCCTGAATTCAATGAATATTAAGTCTAAGCGATGGTTAGTCGCCGAGAGGAAATAAGTCGGGACTGTAGGTCAGTCGTCGAGGCAACCCTGGTTTAGGCTCTACAAAAGAAGTATTAAAAGTGGAAGAAGTAAAGCAAAGGAACTAAATGACGATGATGAGACCATACAGTTACGTTAAGTCTAGAAGTTAGCGTATGTGTGCGGTCATGGACAACTTGTCGACAAGGGCGATTGTTTCTTCGAGCGGCACTCCGGGGCCACAGGACCGACTCGGCCTAGGAAAAAATACGGTAATTGTCGAGCTGGGTAATAGGCAATTGGTAGTTCGGGGACTTGCATCGGAGATTGCTACTTGCGGTACAAGGATCCCGTTTGCCAGGCTATGTCCACGATGGCTAGTTAATGCCAGTGACCATACATATAGATGGATCGGCATAGGCGGCAATCAGCGTGTGTGCCTTTGGATGGAGTCGAGTTGATGGAGTACACAATATTTGGGCCTAAGAATGGCTACAACATAGGCGACGTGCTTTGGCACGAGATGTGGCGTTGAGTCTCAAGTATTGACATGTGAGTTATATAAGTTGGATTTCAGTCGTTCGAGTTTAAGTCAGGAATCGTCGTAAGGCAAGTTGGTTAAGTAACACTAAGTTCACAAGTCTCGATTGGGTCTGTTGGTGATCAAAGTGGCAAGGGCCGCGAGGCGGCAATATGGTTAAGTCTCACTGAGTTGCGAGGCACGGCCTCTGCTAGGGTTTGTAGTATGGTCACACAAAAATGAAGTCTATCGTGTAGTTGCATCTCTAATTTTGGCCGAAAGGCAAGCACGACTTGATAGGTTAACGTTGTTGGCACGAAAAGGGTCTAGAGGCAAAGTATGAGTTAACATCGTTGTTGCAAGCACGGGATGACCTAAGGACACAAAATAGGCCAAGGCGTCTGTCCTAAAACTGATCCTAAGGCAAGAGTAGAAAGAGAATCATAAAGGGACTATGTTGCACAAAGTAAATCAAACGTATTGGTTTTGTATGGGTGGACGAGGAGCTCATTCCACCAGTACAGTTGAGTACTGACACCCACATAGTTTTTATGTACAGGCACAGGTAGAAGCTCATGGTGCGGAGCTAGCTTGGATGCGTCGAGGCACGGAGTTCCTTGGCGATTCGAAGCGTGCGGCCGCGTGGAGTCAAGATTTATACGGGATATAATGTATGGACGTCGCATTCCGAAGCATCCGTTGGCTCGAGACTTGTATTGAGAGATGAGAGAGAGCTGAGTGACTTGTAATGTGAGAAGAGTGAGCCTGAGTGACTTGTAATCTTGGTCTTGTGCCTATTGTAATCTTTGTTTCAATATCAATAAAGAGCTTCTTTTGAATGACTTGTGTTTCGTTCTAAATTTCTTCTGCTATTATTCAATGTCTCTGCTTGGAACTTTTGTGCGACGACCTCGTCGCAGCCGCTGAAATCGGCCGTTATGGAACCCGCCTTACACAAGCGTAATCTAGGCTTGTGTGGCATCACGTCTTAGCGAAGACGATCGCTCCTACGGGAGCGGGGCATGACAGTAGTGGTTGTGGACTTCGTCGTCGGCGTGTAGTGCACAGGGGTGACGCGTAGCGGCAATTCGTCCAAGACTCGGTCAGATCGGGTCAGATGGCATACGGCGAGGGTTGACGACGTTGATATGCTACCATGGGTTGGGAGTCGAGGGCTTGGATAGCTTAAGAAAGTTTGACATATATATATATATATATATATATATATATATATATATATATATATATATATAGGGGTTAGAAAGGTGAAAGGAGGGGTCATGGGAGTTACAAAGGTGAAAGGAAGGGTGATGGGAGTTACAAGATGGAGGGGACTAAAGGGTCGACATTTTCAAAAAGTTATTGGGAAGGAAAAGGAAGGGGTCGGCCACTGCCAAATGGAAAGAGATCGGGGTTTCGGTTTCTAGCTGCGGATGTTTCTTTTTATTCCTAAGTTTTCATGCATGAAAAATTAGTAAAGGTGGGTCCATGGTAATGGAGTTGGATTTTGATTTGTTGGGTTCTGTGTTGTGTGTTTGGATTTGAGTGAAATATGAGTAAGGATCAGGTAGGTGCTGTAGCAGGTATTGGAGGTGTTGTTGTATTTGAGTGAGAGAAAAAATATTTAGTTTTTTAGTAATAGCAATTTTTATTATAGCTTTTAGTAACTAAAAAAATAAAATAAAAAACTTTAGAAACAATAGACAAACAATTTGAAATATTATCCCAAACAATTGTGGATGCTAAAAAGAACTATGGAAATAAATTTGGGTCACAACATTAAACGCACATTATTATTAAATAATATTAACTAAAAAAATATAGAGATATATTCACCATCCTATTTATGAATTATAAAATAAAATAAAATAAAATTACCCAAATGTCCTTAGTTGAAAATCAGGGGGTTTACATTCTTAAACAATTTTGATCGCGACTAGACTATTTTTATTATATTTCGATTGTGCCAATTCGTATCTTTTTATAAATTTTGATTCTATTTTGCTGACCAATTTTGATCATTATCGTATCATTTCTTGATTGTGTCTAATCGTATCCTTTGAAATTTCGAGGACAAAATTTTTCTAAGGTGGGTAAATTTGTAAGCCCATTTTTTGATTTTTTTTAAAATATTTATTTATTTTTAGTTTTAAAGATTTTTTGAATTTGAATTTTTTAAATTTATATTTTTAATTCTATAAAAGGTATTTTGATTGAAGAAGTCAAATTATTTTTAAGTTGATTTTGTATTTATGAAAGTATATCTCTGGAAGTATTTGATTATTATTATCAATTATTTGAATTTATAAAATCTGTTTCAGATAGTAGTTAAAATATTAGATATTATTTTAAAGTAATATTATTGTGATCATTTATGGTATATATTATTTTAAAGTAATACTATTGTGATCATTATGGATTGAGATTTGATCAATCTTTTTGTTTGTTGATTTAAATATATGGAAAGATCTATCCATAGAAATTCTAATCCTTTACTATTTAGGATACCTCTTCACCTATATAAAGAGGAGTCCTCCATTTATTTTCTCGACAAATTTTTCCCAACCCAATAAACCCCAACCATCTCCATCTATTTAAGGAGTTCTTATTCTTCTCCCAAAATTAAAACCATTCCAATCTAATCCTAATTAGGTGATTGCTATCCATTATATACCCTTATGAACATCTCTCATCTTTTTTTTCTCAAAATTCTCTCTTTTTTGTCCAAAATAGTCCAAAATTTGTCATAAATTCAGTCTCATTTTTTTGAAGCTATAGTAAATTCGTGAGGTTGTTGCGACCAACTCTGGACTCTGTTTTACCTCTATTTTTTTAGAACCGTATCGAGGTTAGTTTTCTAAATCTATAATTTATTTTCTATAATTATTAACGTGAATTTATGAAAAAATATTTGAGTACCAGTTGTCTAAAAAAAATTAACATGTCGCACTATTTTTGAGTTTTCAGGAGATCTCAAACTCTGCTTTGCGAACCGTTTGATATTTTGGAAAGATGACACATAGATCTATATCATAATAATTTTCCAGAAGTTAATAAAATAGTTTAATATTTTATTTAAATTGTACAACATATAGATGACTAGTGAACTGAATCGACGACTTTAGATTTTCTCTATTTTGGGCTTATCTGGAAATTATTGGATGTTATGGATTTCGACATCATTATCTCTTCGGACCAATTATAACTATAACTTTTGACCTATTATGTGCCAATATGATCAAGTCACACAACAACTACAAATTAAATTGAGGCAAGTACACTATTACGTTATGTGCTTATTACATTAAAATGCTATCTCTCATTATGTTTCATTGAGTATCGTATTGAGACACGATTGTGACACGATAGACTCATTGTATCATTTATTGTTTATTGATTGTTTAGTGAGTAGGAAGGAAAATGTCCATTAGATATGTAAACAAACTATAATGAATGTTTATTGAATGATAGCTAAGTCATACACCTCACATATGGGTTAGCCGTACCAAAATTGAATGATAGCCATCTATGATGTGCCATATTAGCCTAGCCGTTCACATGTCTAAATGTGTTTCAACACACTGTCTGTCTTACTTGTACATGTTCATTGCTAGTTGTCTTACATATTCTTTCTAGTTCTTTCTTGTATATGTTTATTGTTTCCAATTCTCCACTGTATCTCTACTTGTCTAACTTATTTGTCATTAAGTTACATTATTATAAAAGGGTTGTACTTTGATCCTTTTCTGACTGGATCGTTGCAGGTGACTTTGGCATGCTTCCTACTTTTGTGCTATGGACTATACGGGGGGGGGGGGGGGGGAGGGGGGATAGAGACCTTGGAGGCCAACTTTAGATTCTAGATAGATTAGATAGTTCTTTTATTTTTAGCGGATTTGTTTTCGAATTTCATTTTGATAAATTATTAGATTTTTAATTTGAATGATTATTGTGAATGAGCAATTAGATATGATTTTATTGTATTTGAGTTTGACTTTGAGACCTCGATATCATACTACCGCCGATGCTGCGGCATAGGCTGGACTTGTCTACGTACTCGTAACCTAAAAAGTGGGTGCGGGTCATGACACTTCTCAATTTTATACTTTCCAACCTTGCTTGACGGCGTCATCTCAAGCATGTACCCAATTACCTTTCTCTGAGAACATTGTAGGATACTTTGCTAGAATGCCAAAGCTTAGATACCAATTTATTGGGTCACAACAGAAATAGATCCAAGAAATCAGAGAACATCTCAGAGAAAATTCACAACCGCAAAGACAAGAATTTATGTGATTCGGCCAAGATGCTTACTTCCATAGACGAGGGTGATTCAGTTCCACTATAAAGAAGAAAATGAAGTGGTGACTTATTCAGCAACTTTTATTGAGCACAATGAGATATTCTTGTGTTGAATTTATGCAACAAATTACATTGAGCACTCTTGAGATGTATTAGTGGAGAACCTTTAGACCCCTTTATATACCATGATAAATGTCTATATGTGGAAATCCAATCCTATGTAGGCTTATATATTTGAAATCCAATCCTATGAAGACTTACATATATTAGAAATCCAATCCTATGCAGGCTTATATAATAGAAATCAAATCCTATGTAGACTTACATATATTAGAAATCCATATATGAAAATCCAATCAAATATATGGTCAAAGTCAAAAGTGGTAATGAGCCTATTTTCGAACACTTTTCTTCGGTTTCTTTTGAGTTACCTAGGTTTTACCATTCACGTGATGCTTTCATGGCCTTTTCTATATCACTCTTGTGGATTCAGGTAGAGTGATGTTGTCTGGTTTGCTGATGTCAACTGGGCCTATTTTATATAAGCAGATAGTGTTGTTATTATCATTTTTCATTGTAAAAGGCTTGTCGCTTTTTTGTGTGTCGAATGTGAGTCTAGTAGATTGATCACAGGGATGTACTTTTCCCTTTGACATAAAAGGTAACTTTTGTTTTTTAATCAAGGGGCTCATGTATCTGCTTCGCTCTAAGAGGCCTCATAATTGTTGTCTATTGGAAGCAAGAGCATTAGCTCCATTCTTTATCGTGGATTCTCATTCTTCTCTTTTAGAGCTTTTATACTAAATCATGTATCTTGATGTCTTAAAATTTCAAAATTTTCCACTTAAAATAGGAAAATAATTGTATTATTCCCTATTCTTGTTCAACTGCAAAGTTTATGTACAAGAAAAAGCAAGATCCTTTTAAGTCAACTATAAAATTTGGGTACAAACTTCTTAGAACCATGCTGGTAAATCTAAAGATAAGCAAAGATAGTTTGAGAACAAGAATTATAGAAGTATCATAAACATATGTAGTTAGGTTATCAATTGAGCCTAATCGGGCAGAGCTTTGCTTTTTCAAGCTCGACTCGTTTAGGATAGGTCCTTATCGAGCCGAGCTCGAGCACTACTAGCTTAGAAGAAGATGTTCAAGCTTGGCTTGGTTTGCTTGTAAGCCGTTCGAGCTTGAGTCGAGCTCAAGCTGAGCTCGACTCCTGGGCTTTATAGGCTATGGCCATTTAAATTTTATACACGATAAGTATGGGCATTTTAGTTCCCAATTGATGTGAGACTAAAAGTTATGTCATAAATTTTTTGACATTTTCACATCTAAATCTAGAAAATTAGTTGATTATATATGGTCAAGTTGTGTATATTCGAGTCAAAAAAGTCGAGCCTAGCCGAGTACTCATCGAGCTTGTTCAAGAGCTCTCAAGCCGAGCTTCCTATGTTCAAGCTCGACTCTTTAAAGCATTTGAGCCCATTTTCATGTTCACCTTTGCTTGTTATGGAACTGAGTTGAGCTGTGTCCAGCTTATAGCAAGCCGACTCGAGCTTACGAGTTATTTTGTTCATTTGCAACCCTATATGTAGTCTAAAGAAAATAAAATAAAAATCTACAACCAATTAAACTCAATATCCGTTTAGTAATGAAAATGAAGTTGCCAAATTCTTTTGAACCACAATATTACTTCTTGCCATCAATATTACTTCTAGCCGTTTAGTTTTCATTTGCTTTGTTGCCATCACTTCTTGGTTTTATCACACTACTATTCCTTCTCCAGAACTTGGATACCTTTTATTCTCTTTCAGATATCTGTAAATGTTTCACATACATGTTTCCTACTTACAACTTATATAACTCAGTTGGATATAGGGGGGCATGGGACCATGTGTGATGTGTATCAAATTTCCAATAAGGCAATATTCTAAAAACCTTCCAACCGACCACCTGTAAAATATATTATGTTCTTGGCTACTCTTTATGTTATTCCCAAAACATATCTTAAATGGAAATCTTGATCTCTTAGTAAGACACGAAGATGAATACTCGTTCTCTTTGTGAGATACGAGGTTGATGACTCGATCTCTTTGTGAGAACCATAGTTAAAGAATCGGTCTCTTTGTGAGATCCGAAGTTGATGAAGACAACTTTGCTGGGGTGATGAAGATCACCGTTGCTCAAAGCAAGATTCTCCCTACCATGATCTGCTCCCAGGAACTAGCAAGTTTGAAAGAACTTCGGGAACGCTCCCACTCACCTTCTTTTATGAACTTTCTGAACTCCGTGGACTCCAAAGGCAGTAGCTGCGCAACTCTCTTCGTCCCATAATTTCTGAATAGTTCTCAATGAAGGTACGAAGAGAGTATTTATAGAGTTGGGCCAAAATTCTAATCTCTAATGCTGGCCGTAACTGATTGCGAAAAGATATGAGAAAATAATGGAAAGATTCAAATGAATTAAATTTAAATTCCACAAAAGATGGATATGAATAATTGACTTAATCTTTCCATAACCGCTTAAATCTTTCAACCAGCCACATCATCCGCCACCTACGCCCACTCAGCCCGTCAGCCCGCGCATAGCGGTACAGCAGCACAAACGTGCAATACTATAACAACATAGCAACGTAGCAGTGCAGCCCCACAACAGTGCATGTACATATACGTGTAAATACGTATAGCTGCGCTTAGCCCGCATATGATCCTGCCCATGAACCTGCCTACGTACCTGCGCATGCGTCTCATTCATAAGACGAGCGCACGAGCGCATCAATAGCACACAAAATGTCATGTGTTGATGCTGACGTGCTAAGTGCGCCAATAAAGTTCCACTTTGCGCCCTTGAGCCCGTGTCCGAGCCTGGGCTCGAGCCCGAGTCTGAGTCCAAGTTTGAGTCTGAGTTTTAGTCGCTAAGTCCCTTTGGGACTTAGCTCCTAGAAAAATAATCCCATGAGCATGACCAAAAGCATGAATGCTTCCTTTATGGTGTTCGCATTCTTTCCTCTAGAAAAATACCACCACATGGCACCCATATGGGACCCATGTGCCTCTCCACACCTCATGTGATTCTCTTAACACAAGCAAAGCTTTATATAGAGACACAATCCATTTGGTCTAGGCAATGTGAGACTATCTTTCTAGTCTCTAAGGCAAAACAATAACAATCCCCCACATATCTCTATATATGGGTTGAGCGTTCCCTAACTATCCATCATGTATTAGGATAGATTTTGCTATGACTTGAATCTTCCCGCATGGGTTAAATAACAACATGATACAAGAATGGACTAAGCCTTGAATTTTGTACCATAACTGTACTTCTTCCCACTCACGCAATGACATTAATTGTGCTTCTAGCTGTACATTAAAGGCTTTGTGTCAGCCTAGTTTTGGTGTATGTATCTTGGGTATCTACAAGATTTCCCTCAAGAGATGGCCTGCATCTCTATCCATACACTCTAGGTGAGTTATTTTACAATGTCATTGGCATGAAGCCTTTTGCTTTCTTGCAGTGCTATGCCGCTTTGACATGGCCCAAAGTCGTGGCAATTGTCACGCCCCAGAACCAGAATACTGGAGAGCGGGGGCAGATGTATCCAGCTACGTATATTGAAGTACAACCCACCTCGCTATACGGTCGCGGCTGTCTAGATACATGAGGGTTTAACTACAAGCCAACAGTCTCTTAAGGTCATGAACAAGCCTAGTGTCTCAATCACAAGCAAATAAATAAATGTTACAATATGTAAGATCACCACATATACAATAGTAAGGCGTCCCAAACATTACATATTTAGCTGATCAAGAAGCTAGTCGTTACAAAATGTCAGGACTAGCAAGAGTTTAGTCATACATGATCAACCCTAGGATTTGTCAATCATGTTACATCCCGTAGGCAGACAGTAAGTAAAGTGCAACCGAGCTAAACATGTGCTCGTCGGCTAAACGCCTCAAAAGAATATTTTTACAATAAAGTGGAAGATCGAAAAATAACCCACTCGTTGCCCTGGTTATGCCTGGTGGTCACCATCGGGCTGGAAAGTCGGTAGATCCTCTGGAGCTGCTCCGAAATCTGGCCATACAAAACCAGCTGGGTCAGATCCCAGAAAGAGCAAGTGCCACAAAGGAAGCTTCACTTAGGAACTAAAACCAGCAATTAGCACAAGAATATAAATAAGTAGTAAGAACTGGAAATAAAGAAAAACATATAAGGATGATATAAGACGAGATAACCATGGAACTATTCAGATAACCAGGCACTACAATAAAAAAACCCTTTTAATGACGCTTGATAAGTCGATTTCATGACGGCTGATAAAGAAGCGTCATCAAAGTTCGAAATACCTTTTTTCTATGACGGTTTAGGCTAATTCTGGGCTTTTTATAACGTTTATAAAACAAAGCGTTATTAATAATTTAGAGCGGTGGCAAACTTGTAATATTTTTTAAGTTTAATTGTTGGTAAAATCTTTGCTATAGCCCGCCTCTCCCCCAAAATATTCTGGTCTTCTCCTTCTCCTCCTTTCTTCTCCCTCCTCTCCTCCAACTCCAAAACCCTAACCCTAGATCCAAAATCTTCGAGGAGGGCCTCACGCTCCTCGTCGCCCTCCAGGACAAGCTCGAGGCCGTCGTGCACGCGATCGACAAGAACGCGAAGGAGGAGCGTTAGGGTTCTGCTCATACTTTTCTCTGCGCTCTCCCTCTCCTTCCTCCGGCGTCGTCGATGTTGTGGGTCCGCAACCTCCGCCGCTTCATCGGTTCCGGCGCCGGCCTCGAATCCGAAGCCCTCATGGGTCAGTTCCTCTTCCTTACACCCTCCTCTCCTCTTCTTCTCCTTCCTTGCCTCTGTCCTTTCGCCGACGTCGGACAGCCAGATCTCTGAGAAGGAGGCCGACGTCTTCGACATGTAGATGGCCGAATCCTTGTGCCCCCTTGGCCCGAGCCTCTTGTACATGTATAGGTGCATTCTTTGATAACTCATTATTTTTTATGGAAAGGACATTTTGTCAAATATTTGAGCTACAACACTCTGAATTTCTTTTATTTTCTTATCGGTAGGGATTCTAATGTTATTTTCCCGTCCCTCCCTAACCACACCATGCAGCTCCCAAATTCCTTTTATTTTCTTTCTCTATTTTTTTCACAAATTTTAGTAACACTAGTTCTTTTGGAAAATAGGAACTTGGACTTCTTTTCAATTAGAATTAATCTCCAAATCCATAAGAGTAGAAATGTGTTCAAACAAGTTGACTCATAATTCACACAGAGAATGCTTGCTCACTTAGGTGCTGTAGCTTCAAATAAGTTTTCACACATTTCATTCAACTAAACCTCAGTAAATAACTGAAAAACCTTCTGTGTAGTTAGTATTTGAGTTATGTTCTGTATAATTTTGTCAAGAAAATAAGTTTATCATATAGGATAACTTAGAAGTACTTGATGAATCAGAACTATCAATATTTCCTGGACTCACTTGTTTTAGTAAAAATTTCAGAATACTGGGTAGTAAATTCTAGAACTATCGATATTTCCTGGACATTTGATTATTCTTTCTGCAGATTGCCGAAACTGCAGGGGAGTTAAACATTCCAATTATCGCAGATGAGACATATGGGCATATGACATATGGGGGAAGCAAATTTGTGCCGATGGCCACTTTTGCTAATTTGGCATCAGTCATTACTCTAGGATCACTGTCAGAGCGATTTTTAGTTCCTGGCTGGCGTCTTGGATGGCTGGCAATCTATGATCCCCTTGGGACCCTAAAACAAGTATGTGCATCAAAATGACCGCAGAGGAATGCAACTTCACATTTTTCATGTTTACGCATCAATCATAGTATCGTTTTTGCATTCTTGACTAGTGACTTCTAAACTCATAATGCCACTCCTTTAAAAGATTCATAGCTAAAGTTTCTGAAAATTATACTGAAATCTAATCATGATGGTGCACATTATGTTTTGATAGGTGAAAGTGGCCACAGATCTGCTTATGAATGTAACTTCAGGACCAACTTCCGTAATTCAGGTTCCAAGAATTTCCTGTATTAATCTTTCTTTCTTTCTTTACATGTTAATATGCGCATGCATGCTCACTTTCATGAATTTCTTCGACAGGCCGCAGTTCCTGACATTCTATCAGATTCTCACGACCAATTTCACAAGAAGGTCCTTACAGTACTGGAGAACTCTGAAGACATCCTATATGGAAGAATTAAGCAGATAGAAGCATTGAAGTGCCACTCAAAGCCTCAGGGTTCCATGTTCATGATGGTAGGCTATGTTCAATGGATGTCTTTGTTTTTTCTCTCTTTTTCAAGTACTAGTTGCCTATTTACTGTTTGTGTGGTCCTCAGGTCGAGGTAGACACGGCTCGTCTTCGAGGCATTAGCAACGACATGGACTTCGCCAAGGAGTTGATGAAAGAAGAATCTGTATTGGTTCTGCCAGGTTAGTATTTTATTAAATGTACTAATTTAGTTTTAGTAATTATTTTTGTCGTTTTCATAATTTCTAGACAGAGTTAATTCTTGGATGCGTATTGCTTAATGTTAGTTCTTGAGCTGCTAGTTTAGGAACTATTGTTGAATATAGTTGCATCTTTTTTTGATGCAGGAAAGCAAAACAAGAGCACCACTGACCAATTTGATAGCAGCGATACTAATTTTCTTCCCTTGGGGGTTGCTTGTGGATGTTATTCATGCTTGGCGTTCTCATTCTTGTGTCTTCTGCTTAGTTATATTCAAATTGTTTTTTCACTCTCTAACAGCTGGTCAACTACTTCAGAATTTTGTATATATATTACTAATTTCTGTTATTACTTAGCTGACTCGGTTCAACCATCGTGTATTTGTAACGCGCAGGTGGGTCTTCTCCTATGTGTAATGGGATATCCTCCAAATACAATAGTATACTTGGCTGGTTAAAGTGTTAAGCTGACATTTCCGATTTTTTGCAAAAAAGGTTCAGGCGAGAGTAAGGGATCAGAGGATGAGGCTCTCCCACGACGGCGCCGGCTGCAGCAGCACCAAGTCGTCGCTCAGCTGCGACACTACTTCTCTTTGGGACTCCCGATATCTTCAAGAGATGGCAGAGAAGATCCATGGTCAGAATCTACTTAAGTAAATATTTCTAATAATTTGGTTAGCAAAAGAGAGATTTATTCCTATTTTTTGGGTACATTCTGTATTTGGATATTCAATGTAATGAAGATGTTGATATGTACTCTATTTTGAGAAATGTAATAAAGATGGTGATATATAATGTTAAGTTTTTGGAATGTAATATATACTGTGCAGTATAGAGCATTATAAATATGCTAATTTGAATAGTATAAAGTGTTATAAATGTGCTGCATTGAGCCTATACATATTATCTATTCATGACGTTTTAAAATTGTTCTGAATTATGCACTATATATTAACTATTCATAATGCTTTTATAGAAACTATTCATGACGGTTTCTTTATGACGCTTTTAAAAAACATTTATAACACCCGTTTTCATAACGGTTGCTGTGAGAAAAAAAGCGTCATGGTTCGTCATTAATGACATTTTTTAGCCGTCATTAAAAGGATTTTTTGTTGTAGTGAGGTTACAACTCGTAAGCCAAACAAGGACCGGGGTTGTAATCCTTCATCTGAATGGAACTTGGTTTTCCACCATTTATCGGCAAGATAATATAAGAATCAGGTCATGTAACAATCTTGTACAGGATCAAGACAAGACTAGATTGGTTATGCCTCATCCAACAATCACGGCCAAGCAATAAGTATGTCTTGATACTTTAACTAATTAGGGTTATCACAGGCCTAGTTACTAGCAAGATGCAGCGAGATTATTCCACAGCCACAAGCCCTGCAGACCATACAGGTTACCCAGGTAGAATATTAGGGGTTGAATTCAAGTGGGTACATCGTCCAGGAAACGCATGTACCCTTAAGTAGCTTGGAGGGTGCAACATATGACAGTGTGCTGGAAATGTGCCCTACTCAACGGCAGGCTACAGATCCCAAGCGCGCCCAGGTAACGGGATTGCCTGTAGCTGGGAAATCTCTTCGTGACTACTGTGTTATTCTAGTTATTAGCCTTAGTCCATTTCAGTGGGTACCCCTGACCGTGGTACTCAGGAGTCTCATCCTAAACATGATGCAAGACAAGACTGGTTCATTTGTACAAGCACAATCGCCCACGGTGTCCAGGTCATTCATTCTTGTCATGGCAGGCTAGCTGTTGCGACAGCATATCAAGATATATCATGTCAGGTTTTCTTGTCAAGGGTGCGCCACGGCGGACCACTATCATGTCATGTTACTTGTCAAGAGTGCACCACTACGGATTACTGTCGTGTTCATGGTACACGTGCAAGACAATCATAGTACAAGCATTTGTCAAAAGGACCAAGTACACTGAGGGCCACAAGATATGTGCCTAATTAATAACAGTTAAATCATAAAATACAAGGCTATGGAAGAGCCATGCGGCTCGGGCATATGCGGCCAGGAAGTGATCTTATGCGGCTGGGGAGGGAGCAGTCCATGCGGCTGGAGAGAACCGAGCATATGCGACAGGAGGGAAAGGGAGTGCATGCGGTTGGGTTGGTCAGGGCACATGCGGCTGAAAGAGGGAAAGCTCATGCGACTCGGGGGAATTCGAGTTTATGCGTCTAAGAAGGGGACATGAGCTTATGCGGCTGGGAATAAGGGGCCTCATGCAGCTGGCAGAAGATAGGTCTCATGCGGCTGGAGAGGACGGACCCTATGCGGCTGGGAATAACTGGAAGCATATACGGCAGGAGGGAAGTCCATGCGCTGGGTTTAATCAGGGCGCATGCAGCTGAGTCATCCATACGGCCAGGAAGGGACATGCGCTTATGCGGCTAGATCAAGTCATATGCGGCTAGGAAGAACTGAGCCTTATGCGGCTCAAGGAAAGGGCTCGGGTTCTTATGCGGCCAAAAAATTACATGCGGTCCAAAAATCCATGCGACCAGGAATGGAACTTGCCGCATAAGGCTATACAGCTAAGTTCATGCGGCTGGAAACTATATGCGGCAGGAACTAACTCATGCGTCTAAGGAACTGTTCTTCTTCTCCAAATTTTCGAGAAGAAGAACACCATGAAGCTACGCTTTTAAGCTTCATGAATTCGTCATCCAGAGTCCAAATCCGAACTTCCATAGGTCAAATTGGGGCAGAATAAAATTCTTTACAACGTAGAACCATCAAAACTTGGAAATAACAAGGTTAAACAGATCAAAATCCAAGAAATCTGAAAATAAAATAAACTTAGATCTATAAGAATTTAGCCATGGAAATTGAAAATGCTAAGCACTAAAAAGTCTTAGAATGTTACAAGGAAGAAAATGGAACAATAAATCTTGAGTTCCTCCATGAAGCAAGATGCACTTGCCTAGACCTTCCTGGTAGGTGAAGAGTAATGGTGGGGAAGAGGACTAATAAAGAGAGAGAAAGAGGAGTGGGCTAATAAATGGGGATGGTGGTGGTAGGTAAGGGTTCTCCCTTTGGTTCATGATGAACCAAGGCAACCCAAGCCTAGCCGAACCAACCCAAACCAAACCAAGATGAACCAAGCAATGAAATACCCAATAAACCAAGCAAGGAGACATGCAATACAAGATAAAAGACGTACACATATTCCAAAAATACGTAATACGAACCACAGGCATTATAACTCTGCCTACCTTTAAAGAATTTTATCCTCAGAATTTAATTAAGAGGCTAGAGGGACAAGGACAAGCTATACTAATCACAAGCAAGCTATAATCAGGCAATCAATCAATCTTGCAAGCAAGGAATCGAAGGTACGAGACATAAGGATGCCATTATACCTCACGAGTCAAACAGGTCAGGATATCGCGATCGGATATCATCCTCACGCTCCCACGTTGACTCACCCAAAGAGTGATGATCCCAAGCAACTCGGACTAACTTGATAGTCTTGTTCTTGAGTGTCTTCTTTCTTCGATCTAATATAGACACGGGCCTCTCCTTATATGATAGGTTGGTACCAACAACCAATAACGAATGATCCAAGATGTGGCTCGGGTCCGGGATATGTAGCCTCCCTTCCCGAAAATTGTTGTAATATTTTTTTTACTATTTATTTAATTTAAATAGTAATTTTAGAATTTTATAAATAGTTATTTAGTTAATTATTACGGTAGATGATTTTAGACATGGTTAGGAATTGGAGTACAAGACGACTAGGAATCATGGCACTGATAGTGCAGTAGCGTGCTTTGACCAGTGTATTAGCCCTGGTAAGGAATGCCGAGCCATAGTGATGTCCTAACTAGGAAAATCAGGCCAAGTTGCGACATGACCATTATAAATAGTTAATTATTCATTATTAATATTATTTGACGTCTAGGTGACCCGGTTGCACCGAACTAGTCAAACTAAACCCGAACTGAGCCCAAGCCCTTGTAGCCATGCAGTACGTCCAATGACATTCGTGTTGATACATTTTTGGTATGAGGGTGTCATATTTCGTTACAATGGTTTAATGAATATTTCCTAAGTATTCGTAATTTAAATATTATAAATATTATTATTAGTGTGATCCAGTGACCATTGTATAAAGTAGGTCCTTGTATATTTTGAGATTATTAGATTGTACATAATGGTATATACACCATTATAGATTTATTGAATTACGTTATTTTATTATTATTGATATTATTATTATCTTTATTATTAATATAATTGAGGTTATTAATATATAACATTATTTTATTGTTGCTGGTTAAATTATTTTGGTAAATAAATGTTATAAATATATGCCTAATTATATAAATAGGCTCTACATAGGAATATATATGCTATTGGATTTTAATTAGAATTTTATAGAGTATATTATATTAGTGTATATATATATATATATATATATATATATGACTATATATAAATAGATATGAATATACATGAAAAAAAAAATAGATATGAATATACATGAATATATATAGTGTATATTATATATAGTGTATTTTATGGAGTATTATATATATATATATATATATATATATATATATATATAGAAGAAATAGGGAAAGAGATTAGAAAAAGAAAGAGAATAAGAATAAGAAAACCATAGCATCCCAAACCCAGGCAGCAGCAATCACAGTCCGGGCCCAACCACCTCGAGATGGCCCAGTCCACAGCACTGAGTCCCCCAGGCCTGAGCCTAACCTCAGTAAACCCGAGCGGAACCCCACCTTATTCGTATACCTATATTATGTATTCGAGCGTTGGAGAGACGAATACGAGCAAACCCTAATCGAATCCACCCCGCCATCACCCCCTGCCCTGGGTGGCCCAACCGACGATGGCGCCGCCGTGCGCGGCCACGGCCGCGCGGGTGCGCACACGCACGCACGAAACGGAAACGCAGCGACAGCAAGTGCAGCCCGCCGAGGCAAATTTGCCGCGTGTTTTCTTTGCGCACGCTCGACTAATCATCGAGCCATTTTCTTTGGTATGTATCTAACCTAACCATCTTCATTTCGATCGTATTAGTTCGATTTACGTTGCACGACATGCGTCACGAATTGAGCCCAAAGATTGACACAAAATCTGTTCCAAAACAGAGTTTATAGCAGTCCAACCATCCGTGTTTGGAGATCATTTTCGATCAATCTAATACCAGATTAGAAATTCTGCTTGAAGACAGCCCTAGACAAGCTATAGGGCTTCGAATCCCTTTTTACGGAATTTGATTCCATCGACTACGTGTCGAGAAATCAAATCCCAAAGTTTTCTAAAAACCTGTTTTAAAAACTTAGAAATTATTCCACACGACGTGCGTCCCGCCATTTCGGGCGACGTGGTCGCGAACCCAAGGAATCGAAAGCTACGTAATGGCTTCGTGGTCGTGTGGGCTTTGGCGGAATTCAAATTGGTCGCGTGTGCGCGACGAATTTGATACGTATCCGCCGAAATTCACCGTATCGTGCACGTTGCAAATTTCTTAATTATCTTATGCACGTTCGTCAGATCGAGATAAAACTTGTGCCAATAGGACCATATCATTTTTCTGGTCCTGCATGCCAAGTTTGGTCCGATTCTGAGACTGTTGATAAAATCATCGTTTTGTGGGCCCTGCGGTTCCACTCAACGGGCGATTTTGTGCACGGACCGCCGGAATCCAACTTTGGACATACGGTTGGATTCGTATCGGAAAACTGGATCCGTAGACATGTAGTTTGACGACTTTAAAGACCATTGACTCTGGCACACTTTTCGGTGCAAAGCGGGTCCAACAGCGGACACCGTTTTGACTCGAAATTACCGTTTTGCTCCTATGTCCAGAATTAGACTTAAGGACAGGCAATCATAGCTAATTTGACTATTCTGAGAGTATTGGTAATGTCTATTTCAGTATCTGGAGACTTTTGTACGGGTTTTGACTTTTGGGGCACACTGATTGGTTTGGATTGTCGGTTTCACGAGCAAAGGACCACAGACGAGTACAGTTTATTGTTTGTATTTCGATATTGATCTTTACTATATTTCATTGATTAGTCATTGGTTATGTGATTTTTATACTCTATTATAAATTGTTGAGTCGGGAATGAGAAGTACCAAGGATGTGTGATCCGACCGTAGACCGTGTTTATTTCCATGCAGTAGACCTCGTAGACCGTGTTTATTTTCATGCAGTAGACCTCATAGACATTGTTTATTTTCTGCAAGTAGACCTCGTAGACATTATTTAATTTCTGCAAGTAGACCTCGTAGTCATTGTTTATTTTCTGCAAGTAGACCTCGTAGACATTGTTTAATTTCTGCAAGTAGACCTCGTAGACCGTGCGGTGTAGCACCCCAGACCGATCACATGTCAAAGGTACTTCTAACAGTTGGGGAGAGTATTTTGTGTGTATTTATTATTGGTTTTCTGTATTTCCTATTTATTTTCAAAACTCATGATTGATGTCTAACCTTTGTTTTATAGTCATTTTCTTTATTTGAAATTGTATTCAGTGAATTGTGCTCGTTCCATTCCTGACTGGAAACCAACATTTTCAGGTTAGCCGTGGATTCACTTAGCTTAGGGAGTGACGGGAATACTTGCAGACAAAAGCCTAGAGACTAGCTAGATAGTTGAGTTGTAGTCATTCATTTATCTGTATAAGTTTATATTTTTCTACAAATGTAAAACTTGTGATCATTGTAAGTTAAATTAATTATGTGAATGAGCATTATTTGTGATTTTGATCTTCATGGCCGTGACAGCGTTCTACCGCCGACACTGCGACGTAGGCGAGTTTGGACACGTCTCGTATCCGTTTAAAAAAAATGGGTACGGGTCGTGACAGGATATACCGTCGTAATTGGGATACATGGAACACGTCATGCACCTCGCTTAACGACGGTGGAAGAGCGAGACGGTAGGACACATCTCCTACTCGCTCCAGAATATCGAATGATCCTATATACCTAGGACTAAGCTTTCCCCGTATGCCGAATCGAATGACGCCACGGTTAGGCAAAATCCTTAGGAATACATGGTCGTCGACCGAAAACTCAAGAGGGCGCCGATGAGAATCGGCCCAATGACGCTGACGATCTTGGGTAACTCGAAGATGATCCCTGACTCTTCTGACCACTTCAACTGTCTGGGCAATCATTTTCGGACCGAGCATCTGCCTCTCTCTAATATCATCCCAGGCTAGCGAGGATCTGCACTTCCTACCATACAGTGCCTCGAACGGTGCCATCTGGATACTGGCCTGAAAACTGTTGTCGTACGAGAATTCCACCAGGTGCAGGTGATCTTCCCACGAACCACCGAAGTCGAGTGTACAGGACCGCAACATATCTTCAAGAGTCTGGATCGTGCGTTCTGACTGACCATCTGTCTGCGGATGATAAGCTGAGCTAAACTGGAGGTGAGTTCCCAAATTCTCCTACAGGCTACGCCAAAAGTATGACATATGTCACGACCCGCACTCACTGTGAGGGTACGAGAACGTAACAACGCCCAGCCTCGCCGTAGTGTCGACGGTAGAACGCTGTCCTAGGTCAATCATCTACAATATAAAGGTACCTGTACAGTATATACACTCCAAATGGAGGTGACATAGCAATATACAGTCTCAATCACGTCTAAGGCAGAATGATAAGATAGAAATATAGATAGATAAATACTAAAATGAGGAAATCTGCATAAGTACAACCAGAGAGTCTAAGTGTCTAAGATAACATCTCAGCAAACATCCAGAAATACAAGTCTCAACTACTGAATATGAAAGAATATATACAATCCATATCTCAAATGACAGAAATAGTAAAAACCTAGACTAGGGAGCCTCAGTCTCTATAGCTAGTGGATCCGACTGGAAATATGGGTCACAAGAGTCATCTACAGCTGTCCCATAGTAGGTGTCTACGCAAGCCTCATCCTCATCCTCTGTAATATTTTCAACAGGTCCAGTCAGGACATGAGCGAGCACAAAACATCTCACGCAGTTCATATCAAGTTACGAAATATAAAGCATGCAATAGAGTAAGGTACATGAAACGCTGAAAGAGAATGTATATAAAAAACAGCAGAGATTTGATAATAGGAAATATCTAAATATGATAAGTAAGAACTGTAAGCAACATATGATTTAGAGTACAATATGGTTATGTAAACGGTCTAGGACAATGCAATGGTAACTCCATTGTACGTGAGTGTACAATAGACATATAAAATAGTTATACAATATTGTACAATAGGATTTGATTACATAACCAATTCTACTCCCCCTCTCCAATCAATACACAAGGATCCACTCTAGTTACATTATTTTATACAATAGTGTACAATGTTATACAATAGATGTACATTGTTATACAATAGTTGTACAATGGTCTATCCCTGGGGCTCATGTGATAATGAGAGTACAATATGCACAATGAGTATACAAGGATAAGGGTATTCAATAAATACAATATGTAAGTGAAACACACATCATAATATGTATTTAGTGAATACAAGGAGATAACATCTCAAAATGAGATCCATATAGTACCAATCCGTGATAACAATCGTGTCAGCATCAAGTACAGTAATCTAGAGCAAGAATATAAATCCAGACAAGTATAAAATGGTCAGAGAATGTACTCGCCTGATCTCCTGAATGTCTAGAAGAAAACTACTGCCTGAGGAGTGGTGTCAGCCTCCTATCAGAACAATACAAGTCACTAAATGTCTAAAAATGATAATAAGATGCATTACAATGCATTCTATATGAATCTAGGTCAATTTAGGTCAAACTGAGTCATACTAGGTCATACTGGATCATACAAGGTCACTGGGAGTCAATCTAAGTCAAACTAGGTCAAATGGGGTCAAAGGTTGACTTACAGTTGACTTTTGGTCAAAAAGTCAACTCTGCTCAACTCTGGTCAACACTGAGTCAACCCTGGGTCAACCCTAGGTTAAACAAGTGAAATGTTGACTAATAGTTGATTTTTAGTCAACTGGTCAACTCTGGTTTGGTTTCGGTCAAATCTAGTCGCCTAAAGGCTAAGTTTGACTCTCGGTTGACTTTTGTTGACTTTTGGTCAAAATAGTCAATCGGCGTCAAAACTAGTCTAGGAGCACTATATTTGATCATTACCAACCAAGGGAACCAAGTTCTAACCATATCTTAGACTCCAAACTCAAATACCCTATTTCTAGGTAAAACTTACATTACCCTACCAAGGTAAATCCCGATACCTTACCCAACACCAAGGAAACCCCGCTAATACCCAAGATACTAGCCTAGGCCTCCTAGGGAAGTTAGATACTATCCTATTTAAGGGTTACCTACCAAGATACAGAGGTTTCCTAGGTATCTAATCTATTCTGGAACACATGTTGGTCATCGAACAATTACCTTACCCTTACCCTTCTCACATTTACCTCAACACACACACACACTATAACTCACATACACACACTCACTTACACATGGTCACACATAGGCTCTACCTATAGGTTTACATATGGGCTAACACCTATAGGATACTATCTATACATACATACTCACATACACTAAACTCTCACACACACACACTAAGCTCTCACAAACACACACACATATAGCTCCTAAGCACACACACATATATCTCACGAACACACACACACTATAGGATAAAATAGTGGACTGAAATGGACTGATTTCAAGGGGTTATGGTGGTGGTTTGATGGGCTGATATGTGGGCCTAATGGGACAGCCATTTGATGGTGTTAAGGGGCTGTTTTAGGAGCAATACAAGGGCTGTTATGTGGTGTATTAGGACAGGTTTTGGGGTTGCATACATGGCTGAAAACTGGACTGCATATGGCTAAAAACTGGACTGCATATGGCTGAAAACTGGACTGCACATGGCAGCTAACAAGTGGTTGCTAAGGTCTGAATCCTAGGCAATGTTAGGACTGATTCATGGACAGCCAAAGGGGGCTAAATAGGACTGAAATGTGGGCAACTAAAGGACTAAAATTTGGCAGCACCTAGGGGTGTTTAGGGACTCAAATATTAGGCATGTTAGGACTGATTTTGTGAAGGAAAATATGGACTGATTTTGGATGGAGATGGGGACAGTCAAGGGACAGTAGTATAGGGTGTGTTGGACTAATTTGTGGGGCTATCAAAGGGTGTACATGGGCAGATTTCTGTGGACAGTCAATGGCTTGTTAAGGGACATCCACAAGGGTGATAATGGTCTGAATTAGAATGGTTTAAGGGGCAATACAAAGACAGCCACTTGATGGTTTTAAGGACTGTTCTTGTGGGGGTTTAGGACTGTTTTAGGGCAGCCTATAGGACAGGTTTGGTACAGGTTTAGGGGCTGGATTGGTACAGAAATTAGGGACTGGTTTGGGATAGCAATGGCTGCCAATGGGGTTGGATTTGAGCTGTTAAAGGACTGATTTTGGGGCAGGTAACTAACAGGTTTTGTGGCATGGATTGGGCTAAATAAGGGTGTACACAGGCTGGTTATGGAGCTAATTTGTAACAGCAAGTAGACTGTTATTGTGGGGGTTTTATGACAGTTTTATGGGGTTACATGGACTGATTTGGGCTGTATAGGGACAGCTACTAGGCTGACGTTTTAAGGGGCAGGTTAAGGGGTTTGTAGGGGGCTGTGTCTGGGCAGGAAATAGGGGAGCAAGGACTGAAATGAACAGCCAAAGGGGTGGTGTAGCTACTGTCATGAGCTGGTGTTTCCCCCTTCAAATCCAGTCTCTACACCACACTTCACATCTCAATCCCTCTTCTACTCTAGCATAAACACACATATCAAATCTCCTACCCATTACTCCTTGGCCGAAATCCTCATCCCATCCAAACACAAAATATCACACACTATATTATATATATACACATATATATATATGAGCCATAATATATACACACACACATATATATATATATATATAGAGTAATATATATATACCACCATATATATACATATATAGATATTAGATAATATGATACAATATGATACATAGGAAAACACATTCCTAAACACATAGAAAATCTGGAATAAATGTTAGAACAACATTAAATCAATATATAAATAAATCCACATGTGTCCAAATAGGGGTTTTCCCATTAGGACACGATCCTACACATAGGACACACCTAAAAGTCTCCAAATAGACACAAAATGGACACAAATGGAGACACAACCATGGGGGTCATTCCTATGGGTTCAAATAGACCTATATGCATGAGGAAATGAAAAGGAGAAGGGATTTATACCTCCCGGTAGATCGAATCGAAGAAAAGCCTTCCCGATGCGATACCGACACGTAGAGATTCCAAAAGGACACGAACGAGCTCCGAATCCTCCCAAACTTGGGTAGCTCCCTCCTTGGCTTGAATGGAGAAGGAAGGAAGAAGATTGGGTGAGAAAATAGAAGGATTTGGTGGAGAAATTTTTAGGGATTGCTCTCTAACTGATTTGGGGAAGAACAAGAGAGAGAATGGAAGAGTGGAAATGATGGATGGCTAAGCCCTATCCACATGTGTGGCCGGCCATAGAGGGCTGTTTTGTCCCTATTTTGCAATGTCTAAAATACCCCCCTTTAGCCTATTTAATTAATATTAGGAGAAGGGTTTATGGTTGAGGCTAAATTAGTCATTCTAAATCCCTAATCTAACCAAACCCTATCCATAAATAATTAGACTAACTACTAACTAAAATTAATATCATGTGGGCCATGGCTAACTAGTGTGTGGGTCCACTAAAGTCAAAACTACCCCGGGTCCCCGTTTTAAGTCGAATTGAGTTGAAATTTGAACCCGACTCAAATAATCCCAAAATAATATTATAAAAAAATAAATAATTTCAAAAATATTCTAAAATAAAAAATGATAAAAATATCCCAATTTCTGAAAACTGGGGGTGACAAATCTATCCACCTTAAAAAAATTCCGTCCTCGAAATTAAAACCAAGCAATAGTAAAAATGTCAAAATCATAAGTCATGGCTTAAAATTCAAAATGATTTAAAATCCCAAAAATCAAAGCATGAATTAAATGACTAAAATTACAAAATTTAAAATTTCTCTCAAATAGAAACTGGGTGCTATAAGTCTATCCACCTTAAAAAAAATTATCCTCAAAAATTAAAACAAGTAAACACAGAAAAATCATGCAAATCGATAATCGTATGCGTCTGTCCAATCATCATGATACTCAGAATCTCCGTCATGCCAGTGAGTAAGGCTACGATAATCACAGAGTCCTCAACTATGGTACATATCTCTAGAATTATGGTATTTAAAATTTTTGCATTGTCGCATGCTTGGCAGCGAAAATCTTAAATTCCTACACCCGAGAAATACGTCCATAATCCGACTATATGTCCTCACTATGCCTGCTAGCATGACCCTAGAGGATTCTAAAATCTCGTAATCGAGGCGACCTAGCCCATACGACTTATCTCAGAAGAAAATTAAATCATAATGAAACAACAGATCAAAACTTATCAACAATGAGGAAACAGATAGGAATAGATGGAATTGAATTTCAAAATAGGTATAATGAGACAAGGTGGAAATGGGATCGAGAAGATCAGAACCTGCAAGTACCTCTCCTACTGCCTGAGCATCCTCGGCTGTCATGGCAAAAGCTCGCCCTGGCTGGCCTCCCCTGGCCTGCTGCTGATGCTGTACGAACCTCTGCTGCTGAGTCTGCAATGGTGGTCCCCTCTGCTGCCCTGCCGGAGCCCTAGCTCCTGGTGCTACCTGAGCCAATGGTATCGGGTTCTTGGGACACTCTCTACACTGATGCTCCGCTGAACTGCAAAGTAAACACATGCCCAGCCTCTTCCTACAGTCGTCCCACCCATGGCCTTGCTTCTTGCAGAAGTTGTACATAGTGTTCTGCTACTTCCTGGGTGCTTGCTGATATAGTACATGTCTCTGTCCCTGATGCTGAACAGGCCTTTGCTGCTGTTGGAAGTGGATCATCGGCTGCTGATACTGCTGCTGAATCTGTATGTGAGGCCACTTGGCCTGGCCTCCGCTGCTGCTACCCCCAACAGGGTCTCGCCCCCTCTTGAGCCTCAGCTCAAGATCGTCCTCAGCCAATAAAGCTCCCGTCAAAATCTTCTCAAAAGTGGCATCCCTGTTGCCCTTGGTCAAAGACTTGACTTCCTTGACCAGACCCTTTCGGAACCTCTGGGCCTTCACCGTCTCGCTCAAGCCCTCTACGAATCTGTCGAGACGGCCGAACACCCCAGCGTACTCCTCTACTGACAGGCTCCCGTGAACTAAGCTCTCAAACTGTGACTCCAAGGCTCGGAGCGCTGCATCTGGAAAGAACTTCTTCTTGAAGAAGCCCTTGAACTCCTCCCAGGTCTGTCCAGCTACCCCTACCCTGGGGTCTGACTGATACCAGGTGCGAACAAGATCTCACATCCGGCTGGCTGCTGCCTCTATCTGGAGAGCTGCCGGTATCCGGGCCAGGCGGAAGATCTCCTCTATAAGCTCGATCCACTCGTCAGCATATAAAATCCCCTCCGTCCCCAGGAAGTCTCTGGGGCTCATCTTCTGGAACTGCTCTATCCCAGGTGTCTTCAGCTGCTGAACTGCTAGTCGAGCTGCGACTGTCGTAAGGGCCAACTCCATGCTCCTGGCCTTCCGGTCCTACTGCACCTCCATAAACTGCTGAAAGTAGGCGAACATCTGTGCCGCGTTCACGTATCCTGTAGGCGGCGACTGCTGGAAAGGTACCTCTGGGATGACTGGGTCCTGCCTCTGAACTGGTGGAGGCATACCCCCTGCT